>OZ038497.1:18199343-18209343 GCA_964036315.1 Acanthosepion esculentum | reverse complement strand
AAATACAAAAGCGCACTCGAAATTTATGGACCCCCTGTATTTTTCGCATAATTTTTAAAAAAATTATTTATAAAACAGTTTGTATATATTTACATTCATTCGTCTTGGGCTGTCTTTTTATTTTTTTTTAAATTTTTAAGAATTAACGGTGCTCGATCGGATATTTTTCCACTTCTTCTTAAAATGGCCTCCTCCGATTTAAAATACGAAAAAAATGGAATATATCGAATAAGAATTGTTCATTTGTCAAACAAAGGAACAAAATTCCAGTCATATATATAACCAGAAAAAGGCATACCGTACAGAAATAACGCCAACAAACAAACGCGCCACCTATCGCAAACACTGTTTGTCACTCTTTGACTACTACCCTGCTGAGACAAAAGTCCAAGGTAATCTTCGTTAAAGTCGGAGGATATTTTCTGTCAATTTTCCAAAATATTAATTCACCCCAAAATCAAAAGAATTCATATTTACTGAAATTCACGCCCAAATTCAGAAATATCCTTTAAAATTTGTTCAAAAATGCATTCCTCGTTCCGTCCTGAGTAAGACGATAAACTACGTCCGACGGCAAGGCTTCTGATTAAACTGGGGCCAAAACACTATGAAAGTGCAAAAATAGGTTTTAATACCAGAAATACTTTGAAAAAAATTATAACCAGCAAGACATTATTACCAGACATACATTTTTTTTTAAATATTCCTAGCTATAGAATTTTGAAAAAAAATACATTACCAGCTACGGATTTTTGGAAAATAAATATTAGAGGCAATACATGTTTGAAAAAAAATATTGCCAGCTATTAAATTTTGAAAAAAATATTACCAGCTATAGATTTTTGAAAAAAAAATATTACCAGCTATAGATTTTTGAAAAAAAATATTACCAGCAATACATTTTTTTTAAATATTACCAGCTATAGATTTTTGAAAAACAAAATATTACCAGCAATACATTTTTGAAAAAAAATATTACCAGCTATAGATTTTTGAAAAACAAAATATTACCAGCAATACATTTTTGAAAAAAAATATTACCAGCTGTAGAATTTTGAAAAAATAATATTACCAGCTGTAGAATTTGGAAAAAAAATATTACCAGCTATAGATTTTTGAAAAACAAAATATTACCAGCAATACATTTTTGAAAAAAACTATTACCAGCTGTAGATTTTTGAAAAACAAAATATTATCAGCAATATATTTTTGAAAATAAAAATTGTTGGCATTAAATAACCCATTGAGTTTGATATGCCGTAAACTATACCAAATCAAGCATTCATTGTTATTTTTTGCCAAAGGAACAAAAACAAATAAGAGTTTATCATGCTACAATGACTCTCAAACATGGACTTATTCTTCATTTTGGCATTCTGCCAGTTGCTTTCAATTGTTTACGGGTGAGTTGATGTTTCTGGGTCAACGAAATTCATCCTGTGATTTACAATCAGATATCGTAGTCCCAGGTAAAATACAGCTTCGGATTGTGTCCAATAATGTGGAAGCTGTTCTATTTGGCAACTTTATGGCAAGCTAAACAAATTTTGATTTAAAATTTATAATATCGAAAGAGTGCCAAAAATGTAATATAAAAACAAAGTTTAAACCTTATAATTTCTTGAGGTGAATGGTATATATCTAGCTGGCCACTCGAATTCGAGGATACCGGTCTACTAGGGTGGCTAGCCAATCCCTATTACAGACACTTGCTCAGGCACATTTGTGTTTATTCAACACCCACAGAGCCCACCTGTGGTTTATACTGCAACTATGCTTAGCAGACCTTAGTTACAGTTCCTGGGAAAGAGCGTGTTATCTCGCGTGATCAACAATTTGAACAAGGCCAGTACGCTCAAAACCTCAACCACAATGACTTGTGACTTCGTGCTAGCACAGCTATCGACGGACCCCCTCCCCACCAAAGGTTCTGTCTACCCAATTTCACTCACAAGTCTTGGGTCAAACCTTTCCAAATGTGTCACACGTTGGGATCGACCCCTCCAGACTGATAATATCAAGAAGTCACCTTCCTTCCATGGTGAGATTCGAAGCTTTGTCTCATAGTCAGAATGCGGGCGTTATAACCACTCAGTCATGTGCCGATATTGGGGATTGCGGGAGGGGAATTAATATTTGCGATAAGTAACTTTACATTATTGTGGGGGGGGGTAGAAGAACAGATTCAAATAGGAGTTTACCGACCTGGATAAAAGGTTAAAGTGGAACCATACAACGGGACCGTCACTCAGCATTCCATCGGCCGGTCAAAGACTACAACACGTTGCCTCTCAACTCTCATTCGCGCACCACACGAAGGTAAATGCCCGTTGCAAGCTCACAAGGAAACGAAAGATGAAAACAAATGCCACGGTGAGAGATGACAACTAGAATACCGTTTTCAATACATCTAGGTGTTTATTCGGAGTTTCACCTACTCGGTCTGGGTAGGCAGATAGCTGACACTTGAGAAAACTTTACAACGACGGACTAGCAGATCTTCCTCCTACCAACGCTCTGCCCATTTTAACATCATGACGCGTGGCTGGTAACACAAACGGGTAGCTACCCGAGGGACAGTATGCTACCCGAGGGACAGTATGCCAGGCTCCTCAATCCAAAATTGTTAATATAGACCATCAATGGGAAATCATCAGTGTACGGTTTGTTGTTACTTGACCCCTTTTTTCATTGTCTTTTTTTTTGTACTCTAAAGAGGGGGCGGTTTTCTGTCGGGGTTTTCCTTCTCTCAGACGACCACGTGTTTTCACCGTAACTTGTTCAGAGTTTTCCTTCATCTAGAGTAGATGCTAAACAAGGTTATAGACCTCAATCTGCCCAACTATTTAACCCATCGCTTGAAAAAGACATGGGTTCATGCTTTTTCCAAACGTATTTGCATGGAAGTGAATCTAACGAACACGACTAGAATTCGAACTCAGTATGCCGATTTTTGAATTCTGCAGCGTTACCATTGCACCACACGCCTATCCAGGAACCAGAACTAGTTTTCTCAAATATTTGTAGAAAAGGCACCCAGTATTGGTTAATAGTAAATATGAAAAGTTTTGCCTAATACTTCTTACCCTACTAATCTTGTTCCATCTGACTATCAACATTTCTGATCATTGCAACATTTTTAAAGGGTAAAAACTAATCGATAAGCCTCTGTCATAACAACTGCTGCATTTGCAAAAAGATTTTATATTTAAATGTAACAACTGTGATGGGACAGAGGCAATGACGAGTCTGTCCCATAATAGGTGTTACATTTACACACACATTTTAGACTTTTAATGTAAGAAGTGTTATGGAACAGAGGTAATGACGAGTCTGTTCCATAATAGGTGTTACATTTACACACACAATTCAGACTTCTAATGCAAGAACTGATTAGTTCAGAGGAAATGACGAGTCTGTCCCATAATAGGTGTTACATTTACACACACAGTTTAGACTTTTAATGTAAGAATAATTATGGGACAGAGGCAATGCTGAGTCTGTCCCATAAAAGGTGTTACATTTACACACACATTTTAGACATTTAATGTAAGAACTGTTATGGGACAGAGGAAATGACGAGTCTCTCCGATAACAGGTGTTACATTTACCAAGACATTTTAAACTTTTAATGTAAGAACTGTTTTGGGTCAAAGACAATGACGCGACAGTCCCATAATAGGTGTTACATTTACACACACAATTCAGACTTCTCATGCAAGGACTGATATGGGACAGAGGAAATGACGAGTCTGTCCCATAATAGGTGTTATATTTATACACACATTTTAGACATTAATGTAACAACTGTTATGGGACAGATACGATGCCGAGTCTGTCCCATAATAGGTGTTACATTTACACACACATTTTAGACTTTTAATGTAAGAAGTGTTATGGAACAGAGGCAATGACGAGTTTGTCCCATAATAGGTGTTACATTTACACTCACATTTTACACATTTAATGTAAGAACTGTTATAGGACAGATGCGATGTCGAGTCTGTCCCATAATAGGTGTTACATTTATATACACATTTTAGACGTCTAATGCAAGAACTGATATGAGACAGAGGAAATGATGAGTCTGTCCCATAATAGGTGTTACATTTACAAACACATTTTAGAATTTTAATGTAAGAATTGATATAGAACAGAAGCAATGCTGAGTCTGTCCCATAATAGGTGTTACATTTACACACACATTTTAGACTTTTAATGTAAGAAGTGTTATGGAACAGAAGCAATGCTGAGTCTGTCCCATAATAGGTGTTACATTTACACACACATTTTAGACTTTTAATGTAAGAAGTGTTATGGAACAGAAGCAATGCTGAGTCTGTCCCATAATAGGTGTTACATTTACACACACATTTTAGACTTTTAATGTAAGAAGTGTTATGGAACAGAAGCAATGCTGAGTCTGTCCCATAATAGGTGTTACATTTACACACACATTTTAGACTTTTAATGTAAGAAGTGTTATGGGACAGAGGCAATGACGAGTCTGTCCCATATTAGGTGTTACATTTACATACACATTTTAGACTTTAAATGTAAAAGGTCTTATGTGACATAGGCAATGACGTGTCTGTCCCATAATAGGTGTTATATTTACATACACATTTTAGACTTTAAATGTAAAAGGTCTGATGTGACAGAGGCAATGACGTGTCTGTCCCATAATAGGTGTTACATTTACATACACATTTTAGACTTTAAATGTAACAACTGTTATGGGACAGAAGCAATGCTGAGTCTGTCCCATAATAGGTGTTACATTTACACACACATTTTAGACTTTTAATGTAAGAAGTGTTATGGAACAGAAGCAATGCTGAGTCTGTCCCATAATAGGTGTTACATTTACACACACATTTTAGACTTTTAATGTAAGAAGTGTTATGGAACAGAAGCAATGCTGAGTCTGTCCCATAATAGGTGTTACATTTACACACACATTTTAGACTTTTAATGTAAGAAGTGTTATGGGACAGAGGCAATGACGAGTCTGTCCCATATTAGGTGTTACATTTACATACACATTTTAGACTTTAAATGTAAAAGGTCTTATGTGACATAGGCAATGACGTGTCTGTCCCATAATAGGTGTTATATTTACATACACATTTTAGACTTTAAATGTAAAAGGTCTGATGTGACAGAGGCAATGACGTGTCTGTCCCATAATAGGTGTTACATTTACATACACATTTTAGACTTTAAATGTAACAACTGTTATGGGACAGAAGCAATGCTGAGTCTGTCCCATAATAGGTGTTACATTTACACACACATTTTAGACTTTTAATGTAAGAAGTGTTATGGAACAGAAGCAATGCTGAGTCTGTCCCATAATAGGTGTTACATTTACACACACATTTTAGACTTTTAATGTAAGAAGTGTTATGGAACAGAAGCAATGCTGAGTCTGTCCCATAATAGGTGTTACATTTACACACACATTTTAGACTTTTAATGTAAGAAGTGTTATGGAACAGAAGCAATGCTGAGTCTGTCCCATAATAGGTGTTACATTTACACACACATTTTAGACTTTTAATGTAAGAAGTGTTATGGAACAGAAGCAATGCTGAGTCTGTCCCATAATAGGTGTTACATTTACACACACATTTTAGACTTTTAATGTAAGAAGTGTTATGGAACAGAGGTAATGACGAGTCTGTCCCATAATAAGTGTTACATTTACACACACATTTTAGACTTGTAATGTAAAGTCTGTTATGGGACAGAAGCAATGTCGAGGCTGTCTCATAATAAGTGTTACATTTACACACACATTGTTGACGTTTAATGTAAGAAGTGTTCTGGGACAGAGGCGATGACGAGTCTGTCCTATAATTGGTGTTACATTTACAGTCACATTTCAGACTTTTAATGTAAACGCTGTTATGGGACAGAGGCAATGACGTGTTTGTCCCATAATCGTTGTTACATTTATATACACATTTTAGACTTTAAATGTAATAACTGTTATGGGACAGAGGCAATGACGAGTCTGTCCCATATTAGGTGTTACATTTACATACACATTTTAGACTTTAAATGTAAAAGGTCTTATGTGACATAGGCAATGACGTGTCTGTCCCATAATAGGTGTTATATTTACATACACATTTTAGACTTTAAATGTAAAAGGTCTGATGTGACAGAGGCAATGACGTGTCTGTCCCATAATAGATGTTACATTTACATACACATTTTAGACTTTAAATGTAAGAACTGTTCTGGGACAGAGGCGATGACGAGTCTGCCCTATAATTGGTGTTACATTTACAGTCACATTTCAGACTTTTAATGTAAAGTCTGTTATGGGACAGAAGCAATGCCGAGGCTGTCCCATAATAAGTGTTACATTTACACACACATTGTAGACTTTTAATGTAAGAACTGTTCTGGGACAGAGGCGATGACGAGTCTGTCCTATAATTGGTGTTACATTTACAGTCAAATTTCAGACTTTTAATGTAAACGCTGTTATTAGACAGAGGCAATGACGTGTTTGTCCCATAATCGTTGTTACATTTATATACACATTTTAGACTTTAAATGTAAAAGCTGTTATGGGACAGAGGCAATGGCGAGTCTGTCCCATAATAGGTGTTATATTTACATACACATTTTAGACTTTAAATGTAAAAAGTCTGATGTGACAGAGGCAATGACGTGTCTGTCCCATAATAGGTGTTACATTTACATACACATTTTAGACTTTAAATGTAACAACTGTTATGGGACAGAGGCAATGACGAGTCTGTCCCATATTAGGTGTTACATTTACATACACATTTTAGACTTTAAATGTAAAAGCTGTTATGGGACAGAGGCAATGACGAGTCTGTCCCATAATAGGTGTTACATTTACATACACATTTTAGACTTTAAATGTAAAAGGTCTTATGTGACAGAGGCAATGACGTGTCTGTCCCATAATAGATGTTACATTTACATACACATTTTAGACTTTAAATGTAAGAACTGTTCTGGGACAGAGGCGATGACGAGTCTGCCCTATAATTGGTGTTACATTTACAGTCACATTTCAGACTTTTAATGTAAAGTCTGTTATGGGACAGAAGCAATGCCGAGGCTGTCCCATAATAAGTGTTACATTTACACACACATTGTAGACTTTTAATGTAAGAACTGTTCTGGGACAGAGGCGATGACGAGTCTGTCATATAATTGGTGTTACATTTACAGTCACATTTCAGACTTTTAATGTAAACGCTGTTATTGGACAGAGGCAATGACGTGTTTGTCCCATAATCGTTGTTACATTTATATACACATTTTAGACTTTAAATGTAAAAGCTGTTATGGGACAGAGGCAATGGCGAGTCTGTCCCATAATAGGTGTTATATTTACATACACATTTTAGACTTTAAATGTAAAAGGTCTTATGTGACAGAGGCAATGATGAGTCTGTCCCATAATAGGTGTTACATTTACATACACATTTTAGACTTTAAATCTAAAAGCTGTTATTGACATAGATAGTAATAACACTTTTCCTTAATAGCTGTTACATTTGCATAAACATTCTTACACTAAATGTAGCTAATTTCTTAGGCTTTTCTCAGTGATTTCCATATTTACTAATCAACCCAGTATTTTATTCTTGTTCTAGAGTTGAATTGTGAATTTTTTAATACTTATATTCCCCCTATATAAAACCTAATAGCCGCTCAGTTTAGTGAATAATATTGCAGGATATTAAAAAGAGGGGTGAAATCCCGTAAATGAGGTTATGTGGGAAAGACAAATGTTTACGCTAGACTAAATAAACCCACTCAAATTCCTAAGCATCAATTCACAACGCGTGGCTATAAGCAACACCTAATCAGGGAACAAATACATAAAGCAATTTACACACCTAAGGAAACAACCTAATGTACAAGATTAACATTAAACCCAACCGCATCCCTCTAGTAACTGCTTTCAACCCCACTCTGCTTCCGCTATCCCAAATAATCAAAATCGCTCGGAAATACTACCTCTCAAACCAGACCTAAAAAAATTGTTTGAGGAACACGGCCTTCTATCATATCGTAGACCTAAGAACCTAAAAGAATCATAGGTAGTAACCACATTTCATGGGACAAGGTAATCCGTAATAAACTAACAACAAAAACAACAGGATTTTCCCAACCATGTAACAACAAAAGGAGCTTATGTTGTAACCACATTAGACACACGAATTCATTCACTAGCTCAGTCACTAAATCTACTTTCAAAATCTACCACGACTCTAACTGTAGAAGTCATAACATAATTTATCTCCTAGAATGCACACTATGCCAGAAACAATATGTAGGAAAATCTGAATGGCCCTTTCACTACAGAATTAATGATTATCGCCATCGATTTAAGTCGACTCCCCATGAAAGATTATTACCTGTAGAACATTTCCGCCTAGAAAAACACGATTTTGAAACCTATGCCAAATTCCCTATAATTGAGAGAATAGAAAAGACCAGAGCAAATAACATTAGAAAGCTCTTAGAGTGTCATGAAAATAAGTGGATCTGGCGTTTAAAAACGCACTGTCCAGATGGATATAATTAACAATATAGATAGTATTAATATATAACCCCACAAATCAGGACCTACCCACATTTCTCAATCACACAAAACAGACATGCTTGCGGGGGTGATGAGTTCTCACACTTTTACACACACCCACACGAATGTACACACTTACACACATCATACTCACTGAGTTCCTAATGAGCCAAATTATAACACACACCCATAGTAATATACACACTTACACACATCCTACTCACTCCCTCCCTAAGAACCAAATAACACACACACTTAACAGAGACATATCCCCTTTCCAGGAACCAATAAATCTGTCAAAATGACCAAGGGAATTCAGAGCAGCATGAATCCATCCAGCTCTTATCTTAAATAACAACTTAAAAGAGACTGTTTGACCAACACAAGGACTGACCAAAATTCATGTTAAAAAATTTAAAAAAAAACAAATGAAAACTACAGACAAAAGTTCATTTTCTCCATCAAGACATTTTTTTCTGTAGTTCACTGCTACTATCAAGCAGAATTTTTTTTCTCCTGATGATGGCCATGTTGGCCGAAACTAGCCGAGGAATCTAACTGAAATAATGAAAACGAAAGAATATTAATATACAACCCAGTGTGTCTGAAGATTTTAATTTTTTAATATTTTTTATTCTTCAAAACATATATATATATATATATATATATATATATATATATATATATATATAATATTTACTTATACTCAAATATCCTTGGGAAAGTATGGGTTAAATAGTAAGACAGTGATCTTTAGACTTGGTTGGGAACCAGTTTAGAAGTAGAATGTTTGACTATTATCCGGTTCGCGCACCTCCGCAACCTTGTGAAGCGAAAGTTTATAACTTATTTCTTGTTTAAGATTGGGTTCCCGGTTCTTTCTAAAGTCGTCTCGTTCAATCTCACTCACAGTATCCCCCTGAGTCCTTGTGGTGTTATCGCTTTCTTCGGGTGAACAGATTAAAAAAAACATGCGAAAGGTTGTATAGAGACATTATGTGACCCAGTCCCCTCTGCAGTCAGTGCATCCGAAAAGTGTGGTTGGTTCTGCACAAGCCCTCACCACTATAATCAAATCATATATGCGAGTAGTATGACTGCTCTGTTGTAGAACTGATAGATAGATAGATAGATAGATAGATAGATAGATAGATAGATAGATTTGAACAGAGCTAGATACGAACTGAATCACAGATAGATAGATAGATAGATAGATAGATAGATTTGAACAGAGCTAGATACGAACTGAATCACAGATAGATAGATAGATAGATAGATAGATAGATAGATAGATAGATAGATTTGAACAGAGCTAGATACGAACTGAATCACAGATAGATAGATAGATAGATAGATAGATAGATAGATAGATAGATTTGAACAGAGCTAGATACGAACTGAATCATAGATAGA
>OZ038497.1:18189343-18194343 GCA_964036315.1 Acanthosepion esculentum | reverse complement strand
TATCTATCTATCTCTCTCTCTCTCTCTCTCTCTATATATATATATATATATATATATATATATATATATATATATATATATATATATATTATGAAATGGACAAAGTCCGACAATTATTTTAAGACATTTTTTTATGTTTATACGTTCTTGTTATAGATACAAATATTTAAGTAAATGCTTTGTTTATTATAAACAGTATTAAAGACATTCACCGGCACGAATGTCCGAGAACTTCTCATAGAATATAAAAATTGTCTTATAATAATTGTCAGACTTTGTCCATTTCGTAGTGTGTGACGTCATTTGTTTACATTTTGATACGCATCGAGCAGATATGAATGTACGAGAGAAAATCATGGAGAATTGTAGTTTAAAAACAGTAAAATCAATATTGCTAACCGAAACGCTCCCACGTGGCTCAATCGGTAAAAGGACGTCAGGCTATATGACGGTTCCGTATAGGATACAGGTTCGATTCCTGTTGGATCACGCATATTTTCTATGAGAATTTTTGGAAATTCAGGCCGATAAATGTCGTTAATAATGTTTATTATAAGCAGAGCATTTACTTAAATATTTGTATCTATAAAAAGAACGTTTAAACATAAAAAATGTCTTAATATATATACATATATATATATATATATATATATATATATACATTTCGCTTTTTTAGCGTAAAGGGTGGAGTCAACGGCCAGCTAACTAGAAGTGATGTCTCCATAAACCACCGTTGAGAAAGCAACGGGAAACCGCTCCACTATCAATCCCAAGATATATCATAGCTAACAACACACACAATATGAAACCTATGAGAATTAACTCCTCACACGTTAAAGACAGACATGCGAAGAAGTAAGGAAGAAGAAATCGAATCTTTCTACTCCATGCTAGACAACGCCAAGACCCTTTGCAAATCACGAGAAGTCATCATTATCATAGGAAATCTAATAGGCAGGGAGAGGCCAGGGGATATAGCCGGAAAATTTGAATCAAATATTGCACGGCCAATGACCAGATAATAGCCAACACATGGTTCCTAGAACATCCGAGACGATTATGGGCATGGAGCATCCCAGGAGGAGAAACTGAAAACCAAATTGACTGCATAACTATCAACAAAAGATCCAGGAATGCAATGATTCACTGCAAAATCTATCCACGTGCCAACTGCGGAAGCGACCATCGCCCTCTTATATGTAAACTAAGAGTGAAACTACGGAAACTGAAGAAGCCTAACGCTGCATCCAAATTGCAATACAACAAACTCCTGAGTGACCCGTACCTGAAAGAAAAATATATGGACAATGTGGAAAGAAGATACGAAGGACACAATGGGAATGGAAAGTAAAGACGCTTTAGTGACATCAACAAACGATATCATTTCAAAGGAGAATAGGCGAAGAAGAAAAAAATGAATGGATGACTGATGAGATTCTCGACATGATGCAGAGGAGACAGAAAACTCTGCGAATATTCGGAAAGGAGTACAGAAAATGACACAAGGAAATAAGGACCAAATGCAGGCAGGCTAAAGAAGAGTGGCTAAACATGTGCTGAAATAGAGATTGAGTATCGCCAACAAAGGAGATATGCATAAACAAGGCAACTAACAGGACAGAATACATGCTCGTCAACAGACTGCCTAAAATCAAAGGATGGAACGCTCATATTAGATAAGGGAAAAAAATCTTCAACGCTGGAGTGAATATATTGGAGAACTCTTCCACGACGAAAGAGAACAACTAGCAATACACAGAACTACCGACAGACCTGGAATTCTAAAAACCGAAGTAGAAGCTGCATTGGCCAAATTGAACAGAAACAAGGCGGCAGGGCCAGACGGAATTGTAACAGAAATGCTGACAGCCTTAGATAATAATAAATGAAATCTACATCAGTGGGGATATACCGGAAGATCTAAGGAGATCTATATTCATAGCACTGTCTAAGAAACCAGGCGCAAACGAATGTGAACTCCACCGAACAATCAGACTAATGAGCCACATAATAAAACTCATCATCCGAATTCTGATGAATAGAGCGCGCAGCAGAATCAGACCAGAGATAGGACAAGAACAGTGCGGGTTCGTTAAAGACACTGGAACAAGGAATGCAATATTGATGCTCAGAATGTCATCAGAAAGAGCAATACAAATGCAGAAGGACGTGTGCCTATGTTTTATAAACTACGCAAAGGCGATCGACAAAGTACGCCACAAGGATCTGTTGGAACTGCTCAGCAACCTTGATATTTTGGGGAAAGTTATCAGAATAATCAAGAACCTATACTGGCAGCAAACGGCATACATGCGCATGGGGAATGAAATCGGTGGTTTAACGTAAAAGAGAAAGGGGCGTAAGGCAAGGATGTATCTTCTCACCGGACTTATTCAACCTATACTGCGAGGCAATTCCGAGACAATTGGAAATTCTGCCAGGATTCAGCATTGGCGGTCACAATCTTAACAACATAAGATACGCAAATGAAATAGTACTGATAGTAGACACGGAAAAGAAACTACAAAACCTCCTACACAAGGTAGCGAAGGAGAACAAGAAGAAAGGACTAAGTATAAACTACAAGACAGAATGTATGGTCATCAGTAAAAAGGTGAGCCAGAAATGCGATTTACCGGTTGGAGACACTAAAATCAAGCAGGTATCGCAAATCGGAAGTATTGTTCTACAGAAGGATGCTGAAGATATCATGGATCGAGCGTGTCAGCAACGATAAGAAGATTTATTGGGATGGCCAAAGACGCATTCCAAAAGCTAGTAAGAAGGTATTTACTTGACCCCACCCCCCACCCCACTGAGTCAGGTTGTGACACAAGGTCGGTTTTTAACGTGGGGACCCGAGGGTTTTCACTCGGGCGGCTGGTCTAAGCTGGTCTTAGATGGCCATAGCTTGTCCAAGCCGGTCAAAGCTGGTCTAAGCTAGTCATAGCTGGTCTTGGCTTGTCATAGCTGGTCCAGGCCAGAGCCGGTCCAAGCTAGTCGTAGCCGTGATACTACCAGCGCAGGGACGGATCCCTACACAAGAAGCTAGTAAGAATATTACGAGACAGGAGGATTTCGTTGGTAACGAAGAAAAGCGTACTGAGCTGCTACGTGACGTCTGTCTTCCTTTACGGCAGCGAATGTTGGACTGTCTACTCAAAGATGAAGGAGAGACTCGAGGCAACGGAAGTATTGTTCTACAGGAGGATGTTGAGGATATCATGGATCGAGCGTGTCAGAAACGATAAGAAGATGTATTGGGATGGCCAAAGACGCATTCCAAAATTTAGGCAGTGTATTACGAGACAGGAGGATTTCTTTGTTAACAAAGAAAAGAGTACTGAGCTGCTACGTGATATCTGTCCTCCTTTACGACAGCGAATGTTTGAGTGTCTCCTCAAAGATGAAGAAGAGACTCGAGGCAACGGAGCAACAGAAGGATGCTGAGGATATTATGGATCGAGCGTGTGAGCAACGATGCGGTTATGGAGAGGATGCAAAGAAGGAGGTAGCTTATAATTAACACCAGTAAGTCGGAGCTGAAATTTCTGGGACACGTAATGAGAAAGAAGGGCTTGGAAAATCTGATACTCACAGGGCGGATAGTGGGAAAGAGAGAGACAAGGGAAAACAACATGTGACATACCTAGCGGGCATAAGTAAGTGGATGGCAGAACAGGGTTTGGGAGAAGAAGCAAAAAGACAAAATATATTGAGAGCTACGAGGGATAGAGGAAGTGGAGTACCATGATCGCCTACGTCCTGAAGTGACACGGCACATAAAAGAAGAAGAATCGTATTGCATTGCCAGTCATCTTCAATGCAACTGGCATATGTAAATATATATTCACAATATACATACAGTGGTGGGGGACAAATATTTGTACACAAGAAAATGTTTAATTTGTTGTATTTCCAACTAAAGAATAAACATACTTTTCATTTGATTAACTGTACACAGATGCATGATAACTAATTATGCATAGAAAACAGAAAACACTTTGATTTAATAGAAATTTAGTTGGTATTTTGTACCATTCTTCTTCACATATGGTCTTCAGATCCGGAATGTTGAAGGTTTCTGCAAGATCTTCGAGGAAATTAATGCGTCAACTTAAACAAAATGCAATGAGCATGCGTCAAGAGTTGCAGGATAATTTGCTTCCATCAGGAATCTGTGTCACTAAACGGACAATAAGCAATGAAATTCATAGGAACAATCTAAAGTCACGCTCCCCTCGGTAAAACTCAACTGCTATTGAAAAGACACAGAGATGCCAGGTTGAAATTCGTTCGTGAACATAAGGATAAGGAAAAATCGTATTGAGAAAGAAGATTATGGACAGACGAAACCAAAATTGAGTTGTTTGGACGTAATTCTAGAAATCATGTCTGGAGGAAAGATGGCGACGCCTTCAAAAAAAAGAACACAGTTCCAACAGTGAAATTTGGGGGTGGCAGCATCATGGTTTGGGGATGATTTTCTGTAAAAGGTACCGGCAACATATTAGTAATAGATTGTAGAATGAATGCCGCAGCATATCAAAATATTTTGGAAGCACTATATATATATATATATATATATATATATATATATATATATATATATATATATATATATGTATATATATATATTTGTGTGTGTGTGTGTGTGTCATTCCAGCTTATGTAACAGCGTTTCCTCTAGCGAGGGCTGATTGATGTAAACCTTTTAAATCCCTTTATTCTACATTCAAAATTAACCCAAAGAAGAAAAGGTATTAACCCTTTTTACCAAGTAAAAGGCTTGGAAGAGGGGTATTGGGGGAACCTGACATACCTACAAATGGACTCCTCCACACTTATATAATGTGGCTACCAATTTCTAGGAAGAGGCAGTCACCACGTGTGACTCCTGTCGAACTCTCTGCTTTGGCAGAGAGGAACTCGGACGAGGCTTTGCCACAGGGAAAAGTTTCGTCCGGGGAGGTAGACAGTCCCTAAACTCGCGTATACGG
>OZ038497.1:18139343-18181843 GCA_964036315.1 Acanthosepion esculentum | reverse complement strand
TTTTTAATCCTATCTCAGCTTTCGGCTTACATAAGCCTTTATCAATGATGACAATTACTTTACAATAAATTAAACAATACACGGACAAACCAATAATGATAGTATGTTTTTGGTGCATGAAAGATTTCCAAGCAACGACAAACTCGTGTATACGAGACGCGGAAGCGAAAATCGCACCACAACTCGTGACGTCACACATGACCACGTGAGATTCATACATATATATATATATATATATATATATATATATATATATATATATATATATATAGGATAGATAACGGTTAATATTAGACTTTTCTAGTCTGCGGTCATTCGATTAATTGGAGCGGATACGGAAGCATCCTCTCACGAGTCTTCGCCACAAAGCAGCGGCTCTTGCAAAGACACTATCCGATTGGAACTACGTTCTTACCAATCGAATACGACGGAAATAATGACGCTACACCACTGGGTATATTCTACCTATGAAGGCAAGAACCGTTGGAAGTAACATTTTTCCACGGATATGGCGATAGTGGAGTGATAGGCTTCCGTTGTTTCGTCGGTGGGAAAAGGGTTGTAAGATGGAAATTAATTCATCATCCGTAATTTTTTTTTTTTAACTCTGTCGAGGCTGGAAAAACAGGAAGGTGATGTAGCAATGAGGGAAACGAAAGATTTTAAAAGAAATTAATATAAAATAAAAAGTTCAAAGAGTTCAATAGAGTTCAAATTAGTACGATTTAATTTTAAAAATGATACAGTTAATTTTTTTTAATCCAGCGTTCATATGAATAACGTTAACCATTTTTCTGTCTTTGCTTTTTGTCGTTTTTGTTTTCTATCAATTCATCCCAAGCAAGGCGATAATACCACTAAGACGGAAAGAGGCTACTGGGATTGAAAGGGAATAAAAATATTTCTTAAGGACAATTTCAGCAGTAGCATCAAGTACACATGCTTTGAAGTGATCCAGTTTACAGATGAATGTAGAAACAATGGACTGATTTATATGCATATCACTCAATAGAGACTCAGTTCTAAGTGAAAAGTCAGGTAAACATACACCAGATGGGTCAAGAGCAGAATTTACGAGAAAAACTTTACGCTTTATCAGCAGATGTTAACACCTCAAAGTGAGTGAAGAAAGAAGGATAGACGCCTTATATGATAGAAAAGTGGAGAGGAATGAGAGCCTTATATAATAGAAAAGGGTGGAGGTATAGAAGCCTTGTATAATAGAAAAGAGGGGAGGAATAGAAGCCTTATATAATATAAAATAGGGGAGGAATAGAAGCCTTATATAATAGAAAAGAGGGGAGGAATAAGAGCCTTATATAATAGCCTTATATAATAGAAAAGCCTTATATAATAGAAAAGAGGGGAGGAATAAAAGCCTTATATAATAGAAAAGAGGGGAGGAATAGAAGCCTTATATAATAGAAAAGAGGGGAGGAATAGAAGCTATATAAAATACAAAAGAGGGGAGGAATAGAAGCCTTATATAATAGAAAAGAGGGGAGGAATAGAAGCTATATAAAATACAAAAGAGGGGAGGAATAGAAGCCTTATATAATAGAAAAGAGGGGAGGAATAGAAGCTATATAAAATACAAAAGAGGGGAGGAATAGAAGCCTTATATAATAGAAAAGAGGGGAGGAATAGAAGCTATATAAAATACAAAAGAGGGGAGGAATAGAAGCCTTATATAATAGAAAAGAGGGGAGGAATAGAAGCCTTACATAATAGAAAAGAGGGGAGGAATAGAAGCTATATAAAATACAAAAGAGGGGAGGAATAGAAGCCTTATATAATAGAAAAGAGGGGAGGAATAGAAGCTATATAAAATACAAAAGAGGGGAGGAATAGAAGCCTTATATAATAGAAAAGAGGGGAGGAATAGAAGCTATATAAAATACAAAAGAGGGGAGAAATAGAAGCCTTATATAATAGAAAAGAGGGGAGGAATAGAAGCTATATAAAATACAAAAGAGGGGAGGAATAGAAGCCTTATATAATAGAAAAGAGGGGAGGAATAGAAGCCTTATATAATAGAAAAGAGGGGGGGAATAGAATCCTTATATAACAGAAAAACGGGAGGAATAGAAAAGCCTTATATAACAGAAAAACGGGAGGAATAGAAAAGCCTTATATAACAGAAAAACGGGAGGAATAGAAAAGCCTTATATAACAGAAAAGAGGGGAGGAAGGGAAGTCTTATATAATAGAAAAAGGTGGGAGAAATAAAAGCCTTAATAAAGGCCTTTGAAATACGCTATTGCAGTAGTCACGACAACTTGTTAGAGGCTATATAGTTCCTCGTTCTCTCAGTAAGGACACGTTTATAATTATTGTGAGTAGACTCAAATAGGCGTCTGTTGTGATCACAACTACCACGCTGGTTAACCCGGAAAAAGTGATTCCTGTGGGGTATAGGTGCTGAACAGGCCTGTGTAAACCAAGATAATTGTGGTTTCACCTGCTATTTACGAGAAAGTACAATGATGACTTCAATCCAAAAAACATCCATTGTGGCAGAATTCTCAATCGGAAGGTTAAGAATATCAATCCAAGGGGCGTCCCGAATAAAGTCACGAAATGAATCCCAATCAGTACGCCAGTAGCAAAAAGGATTCTTGTGATTAGGAGAAACAGGAGATATATATATCTATATATATATATATATATATATATATATATATAGACGATAAGAGAGAGATTTGGATAGACTGATATAGTTAGATAGCTATTCGGTAATACAAGACAACCAACCAGCCCAACCTTGCTAACAAATTGATTATGCCGAGGCACTTTAGATAGATAGGCATGCAGACAGATATGAGCAGACTGAGATAGATAGATAGATAGATAGCTATAAACAAAATGATACATATATATATTGTTGAGTCTTGACTCATTGTTGAATCTCGACTAATGCATGGAATAATAATGCAACACAAAATGTACTTAGAACAAGAATGTATTATAACAAGAAAGTGTACACAATATTTACATATAGTATTTCTGTATATTTCTGGGAAGACGTTCCTGGAGAATGTGTTGACTAAGTCGCAGTCGGGCAGTCTCTAGTTGGATCTCGTGATTCCCCCCCTGTCTTCCGGTACCGACCATATTTATATCGTCGGTACTCCGCTATGCAGATTAGATGGATCCTACCACAACATATATATAAATATATATATATATAATATATATATATATATATATATATAAAAGATAGATATTAACAAACTGATATATATCAGATAGATAGATTCATAGATATGAACAGCCTTAGACAGATATGAATGTAATGAGATAGATAGATAGATATAATCAAACTGATATATATATATATATATATATATATATACATATATATATATATATTTATATATATATATATATATATATATATATATATATATATATATAATAGATATAAACAAACTGATATATATCAAATAGATAGATAGATAAATTCCAACAATAATAGGATGCAATAGATACAAAGAACGGAAGAACGAAAGAATAGATAGATAGATAGATAGATAATGAATAAGAAGTGGTGAAATATACTGTATCTTTTTTCGACTCTTATCAAGACTGGGATCGCCAGCACATCGAGCCTCGGTCGAGTTCACAGCGACCTCATGTGAGTTCACCGTGATCTTCTTCAAAGAAACTATTAACAAATCGCGGTTATCCCTGATCGGCGAATATCTAGTCCTCGGTGGCAAAAACAGACAGTTCTCGCTACCGCTTCGCGAGTGTTCGTTTCGCAGATACCACAGAGTAACAAAGACCGAAAACTGGGTTAGAGCAATCAATATATGGGAATCGCAATTCGTTTTGAGGAGCGGAAACAAAAAAATAATACTGGAAATGTAACTAATAAACGGACGGCATTAATTTGAAGACATTTCATTCGGAATAAAAATGAAAAAGATGTCATATTTTTGTGTCATGTGCATTCCATACACCCGATATAGCAATAGTGGAGAGTTACGACCAGCGCATTATACAATAAGATAGATAGATAGATAGATAGATAGATATGAGAAGAATGAGATAGATAGATAGATAGATAGATATGAGAAGAATGAGATAGATAGATAGATAGATAGATAATCAACCGCGAATCTCGTACTGCGCTTAAAAGCATAAAGTCTACATACCGTAGAGAAGTGTTCATCAGAACATTTACCATGAGATAGATAGATAGATAGATAGATAGATATGAGAAAAATGAGATAGATGGATAGATTACCAGCTGAGATAGATAGATAGATAGATAGATAGATATGAGCAGAATGAGAGAGATAGATATGAGCAGAATGAGATAGATAGATAGATAGATAGATAGATAGATAGATAGATAGATAATCAACCGCCAATCTCGTACTGCGCGTAAAAGCATAAAGTCTACATACCGTAGAGAAGTGTTCATCAGAACATTTACCATGAAAATATTTATAGAAAAGGAACAGGGAAGCGAAATGAATTTATTGAAACAAAGTATCTACAGGGTGTCCATAAAGTTCGTGTGCACCTTAAAAATTTATAACTTTATTTGTATTTGCGATAGAAATAATTTGTAAAATGGATTAGAAAGAAGTAAATCTATATTTTTTAAGGTTTTATTGAAATTTTATTGAAATTTCCACATGTCCTCCATCATTAGCAATACAAAGGGTAATACGATTTTGCAGTTCACGGAAAACATTTGCCAACTGATTTACTGTAATGCCTGAAATCACATTAGTTATTTTAGCTATACTTAAAACTAGGTACATTAAACTTTATAACATTTTTTACAGATTATTTCTATCGCAAATACAAATAAAGTTATAATTTTTTAAAGTGCACACGAACTTTATGGACACCCTGTATAAACAGCAAAGAAAATGTCGTTAGCAACAAGAAGAATTTACAAACCCTATTTTATATTCATATGGTCAACTGGAAAATTACGTCAATTACTTTTGTTTGAAGATAATATTTTCAAGTCTAGAAATATTGTTTGTATTGTTGTATTGACGGGATTCAACCGTTTTCGTTTGATGTCTTGATGCATTTCTTGTGTCAGTTGGCTTGGGAGAGTGATGACATCCGGAAGAGGCATGGCACGTAGAACTAGAACAATCTACTCAGGTGAAGGAAACAAACAGTTCGGTTCGAAATTCCAATTTCCTGAAGAAGGCCGGGGCGTACAATGGCGAAAACGTTGTGGACATAGCAATGAAAATAAGAATAACAGTCCGAATAATTTAAGTAATGCAAGATACATATATATATATATATATATATATATATATATATATATATATATATATAACCAATTTCGGGTTATCTTTAAAGGACATTCCCACCACGAACAAACGGGATTATTTTGTCCATTTAACTCTAAAAACAGCAAACAAAATGTCGTTAGCAACAAGAAGAATTTAGAAACGCTATTGTCTATTCATATAGTCAACTGGAAAATTACGTCAATTACTCATGTTTGAAGATAATATTTTCACATGTAGAAATATTGTTTTTATTATTGTGTTGACGGATTCACCTGTTTTCTTTTGATTTCTTGATATATTTGTTGTGTACTTTAGCTTGGGAGAGTAGTGATTCATTTTGTTTTTTGCCATAAAAAGTCCACATTGGACGAAACGCGTCGGCTAAAACTATAGTTTTACTATTGTCTTTTTCTCCTTTATATATATTGTCTTTTTCTAAGGGTTAATTTTGAGATATTTTGACATATAGATATATATAAAGTTTGATTTTCTCTCGTTACTCCAGAATTATAACCTTGTGTCTTACTAATTATAAATCACTGGATCCTACGTCGGAGCAATTGCTTATATCTCAGCGTGATTTCGTAATGGTAAGCTTGTCTCGTTAGAGCAATTACGACTGAATAGTGACTTCAATCCTTACTAATTTCTACATACTTTCGGCCTCGTGCCACATCTAAGCAATATATATATATATATATATATATATATATATATATATATATATAAAGGGAAGAGGTTATAGTAGTTCCAAGGAGAGAAAAGTGTGTATAAAAAGTTTTTTTTCGAATGGAAAAGCCGAGCGGTATCTTTTCTATGTAAAAGGCGCCGGGTCTCATTTCTGCGGAAAAAAACCACCATCTCTTTTCTGTGGGAAAGACATGTCTCTTTTCTATATTAAAAGCAACGTACCTCTTTCCTGCTGGAAAAGCGACTGGTCTGTTTTCTGCGTAAAATGCAGTAAGACTCTTTTCAGCGAGATTAGCAAGGTATCTATTTTCTGCGTAAAAGCCACAAGTTTCTTTTTCTACGTAAAAACCAACAGGTCTCATTCCTGCGGGGGAAAAAAAGCGACAAATTTCTTTTTTTCGAGAAAATCAACAGATCTCTTTCTGCGATAAAAGCAACAGTCCTTTTTACTGTAACGTGACTCTTTTCTGTGTAAAAGGTTATGGTTCTTTTCTCTGTGGGGAAAGCTCTCAAATTATCTTTTTTGCGATAAAAGCAACAGATATTTTTTCTGTGGAAAAAGCTACAGGTGTTTATCTGCTTAAAAGATGACGGGTCTCTTTTGTATCAAAGACGACGGGTCTGTTTTCTGCATCAAAGGCGACGAGACTTTCTTCTGCGTCAAGGGTGACGAGTCTCTTTACGCTGTCAAAGGCGACGAGTCTCTTTTCTACGTAAGAGGCAACGTGTCTTTTTTTCTGTTTCAAAATGGACAGGTCTCCTTTCTGCATCAAAGGCGACAGATCTGTTTTCTGCATCAATGGCGACATGTCTCTTTTCTACCTCAAGGGTGACGACTCTCTTTACGCTGTCAAAGGCGACGAGTCTCTTTTCTACGTAAAAGGCGACGTGTCTTTTTTTCTGCTTCAAAGTGGATGGGTCTCCTTTCTGCATCAAAGGTGACATCTCTCTTCTGCATCAAGGGTGACGAGTCTCTTTATGCTGTCAAAGGCGACGAGTCTCCTTTCATGCAGAAAGGCGACGTGTCTCTTTTCTGCTTCAAAGCGGATGGGTCTCCTTTCTGCATGAAAGGGGACGGGTCTCCTTTCTGCGTCAAAGGCGACGAGTCACTTTTCTGCTAGAAAATCATCGTATCTCTTTCCTGTAGAAAGTCACAAATCTCTTTTCAGCGATGAAAGCGACCGATTGCTTTTACACCTGAAAAGCAACTACTTTCATTTTTTTTTAAGCTTATCACCCCAAGCAAGGCTGGAAGCCACTAGCACGCAAAGGGTTACAGAAGGTTTGGAGGAAGAGCAGATAGGAGTGGTAAAGGAGAGGATGTGGAGAAAGATAGTGGATCGATCAAGGCAAGGGGGTTACAGAAGATTTGGAGCGAGAGCAGATAGGAATGAAAGGGGAAAGGATGTGGATAAGGGAAGTGGATAGATCAAGGCAACTGGAGATGTCGATTGACGTTACATTAAATAGTTGGAGATTATATTTGTCAGGGAAACAGGAATAAGGAAGGGAATTCCACAGGCAAGATGTGCGAGACATGAAGCTATTGGAGTAGAAGAGACGTCTACATCTAACAGTTTCAACAGTGAAGGGGTGGGAACGGGATGCCAGCCTCGTAGGACGCTTAAATTCATGAGGCCTGGGAACCAGCGAAAGCAGCTCATCGTAGCAATTACCGTGAAAATATTTGTAAAAAAGACAGAGCGAGGCAACGACGCCCCTGTGAGAGAGCGACTGCAGACGAGATGACAGATCAGGGCCAATTACATTGCATATCCGTCTCTGGATCTTATCAAGAACCCTGAGGCAAACAGCAGGGGCTCCAGACCATATATGTCAGCAATACCCCATGCAAGGGCGAATGGTTGATTTATAGATTTGGAGGATCGATTCCGGGGAGAAAAATTTCCTGGCTCGGCACAGGGAGCCAACTTTCGTTGCGGTGGATGAAGCAATTGACTCGATGTATTTGGTCCATCTCAGGTCAGCGGACAGCGTGAGACCGAGCAGCCGCAGAGAGGAGCTCTCGAGAAGTTTTCTACTGGAAAAACAACGGGTCAATTTTTATCGGAAAAATTGACATGTTTCTTTTATTCGATGAAAGCAACAAGTCTGTTTACTGTGGAAAAAACGACTGGTCTCTTTTCTTCGTAATAAATAATGCGATAGGTTTCTTGTGTTAAAGACAACACGTCACTTTTCCTGCAGGATAACTGTCAAGTCTCTTTTCTTCAAGACTTCAATGGACCTCTTATCTTTCAACGCAAAATGCGACGGTTCTCTTTTTTGTGGAAAAATGACAGGCCTTTTATTTACGGAAAAAAACCGACAATCCTCTTTTCTGCGGGACAAAAAAACACATGTCTCTTTTCTGTGATAAACGCTACATATCACTTTTTACGGCTGGAAAAAGCGATGAGTCTCTTATACATGTTAAAAGCTGGCGAATACAAAATAACTGTTATTTAATAACAGAGTTGCTTAAGCTGAGGTGATTGAGTTGGTAAATATATGAAAGACAAAGAAGTCCCTCTAGTGCAGTGGTTCCCAACCAGTGTGCCGCGGAATGATTACTGGTGTGCCGCGAAGAGATAATACCTAGAAGCCATTTCATTTCATTTTGTTTAATAAAGACATTCAATTTCTTAATCATGATGACACCGCTCAAATCAAAATCGCCGAATTTCTAGATTTATCAGTCATCAACCTTTTCAATTTTGAGTTATGTGAAGAAGAAGAATTAGCAAGCCTTTCCAGTTATCGTGGCCTCAAATTGAAGTACGCACAACTGCCATTGGTCGCCTTTTGGATTTCTGTTATGGAAGAGTATCCAACTCTAAGTAAAAAAGCCATCAAAATTTTACTGCAATTCTCAACTTCGTACCTATGTGATCTGGGATTTTTTTTACCTAAACAACATTAAAAATAAAAAACGTGAAAGACTTAAAGATATTGAAGAAGAGTTAAGAGTGTGTCTCTCTCACCTTCGCCCAAATATTGCAGCAGTAGTCGAGAATCACCAGGCACAACTGTCCTACTGACATTCACCATTATTATTTTATACCCGATATTGAATACAGGATATGTTGATTTATGTGAATAAAAATTATTCTTATATAATATTCTTTGTTTTTTATTATTTTATTGCAAAAAGGCTTTATGAGTGGAAAATATTTATTTTTTGTGATAGGTGTGCCGCGAAAATTTAAAGAACTCAATAGTGTGCCGCATGTAAAAAAAAGGTTGGGGACCACTGCTCTAGTGTGATGAATATGGCTGTGTCGGCTTCTCGCGGGCAAACCTCCTCAGCCACAAACGCGAACACACAAATTCCCCTATCTACCAATATGATACCCAGGAAGACTTTTCGTACAGCAACAAGAAGAATTTAGAAACGCTATTTTATATTCATATGGTCAACTGGAAACTGTTTGACCTACAGACGAAGTCTGTAGGTCAACCAGTGGACTCACTCGGCATCATAATAGTAAACCCCAGATAATCAGATTGCTGTCAGAAGACTCTTCTGTACTCAATATGGAATGGCTTGCAGGTCATTTGCGGGTCTCATTAACCATTTCTCCTGTATGGTATTGAATGCTGGATAATCTCCTCACAGATGAAGGGATAGACTTCAGCGGGCAGAAATGTAGTTCTGAAGGAGGTTGCTGATGATGCCATGGTGAGATATCTGCAGGCACTCCAGCAGAAGGTAGTCGAGGAAAGCTAGAAGAAAGGACTAACTATCAACTGTAAGAAGACAGAATGCATGGTTGTCAGCAAAATGAACAGCCCATGATGCGAACTACAAAATGGGGGACACCAAGATCAAGCAAGTACAAAAATGTAAACATCCAGGAAGTGTTTTATCACAGGACGGGAAACTTGGCACCGAAATCCGAAGGTGCACTGGAATAGCGAATAATTCTTTCAGAAATGTCAACAAAGTATTAACAAACAAGAACACTTCGTTAGTAACAGAGAAAAGACCGTTATATAATATCGGCCCTGCTATATGCCAGTGAATACTGGACAAGGTTCTCACAGATGAAGAGACACGAGGAAACAGAAATGTGGTTCTACAGAAGGATGCTGAGAATACCATGACCCGAACATGGGAGTAACGAGGAAGGTTTAAGGAAAAGAGGAAAAAAAGACACTTTGAATCAGGAAGAGACAAAGGACACTTTTAGGGCACATAATGAGGAAAGAGGGTTTAGAAAATTTAACACTTACAGGGCACGTTGATTGCAAGAAGAACAGCAGCGAATAACCTGCCCAACGAGCTTGCGTAAACGGTTTGTTAGTTTGTTTATTTATTTATTTATTTGGGTGATTTAGATTAATTTATTTTACTTGTTTTTTATTATTTATTTATTATACTGTATATTTTTATTTACTTTTTTTGGTTTTCGATTTTTAAGTAACGTAGTATTTTTTTATCGTTATATAACAATTATACCTAAGTTATTCGTCCGATTTTTGGTTTGATTTTTATAGTCTAACTAACATTTTGGTCACAATGGTTTGTTAATTAGTTTATTATTTACTTTATTTATTTGTGTTCTTTGATTTTGTTTTTTATTTATTTATTCTATTTCGTCTATTCTAACGGGTGTGATTTGGTAATTTGTTTGGGTTAATTTATTTTAATTATTTTATTGTCATTTTGTTTATTTTTTATTTTTTTATTTTTTTTATTTTTTCCGTTTTTGATTTTTAAGTAACGTAGTAAAAATTTGTTTTCATGTCTGCATTTTGAGATTAGCTCGTTTATTTAATAATTTATTTTGGTCTGGGAAGGTAATGATAGCTATTTTTTCCTCCAAGCAAAGTTTGCAAGTTTTTGATTGGTTGTTGTAGGCTGATGATCTTTTCCTTATTTTCCAAGATATTTTTGCTGTGATGTGCGTTTTGTTTTTTAATTTCCCAGATATATTTAGAAAGCATTGTGCTGTTCGCGTATTTACTATTTGTGAAAGATGTTTAAATTATTAAATAAACGATCCGAGATAGAATAAATAAATAAAAAATAAAAAACAAAATCAATGAACCCAAATAAATAAGGTAAATAATAAACAAATTAACACAGCATTATGACCAAAATATTAGTTAGACTATAAAAATCAACAGACAGAAAAATCAGCAGACAGAAAGAAACCGGTAAACTATATCCTAAATAGGAATCAAAGGATAAACCTCTACTCCTGTTCAATAAACGTGGAAGTACGATAAGTAAACTCTAGGTAAAAAAGACAAAAACTCATCTATATATATAAAACAGAAGATGCCAGTGTGTCTGTCTGTCTGTCTGTCTGTCTGTGTGATACCTTTTCACTCGAGATCCATCCAATTCATTTTGACCAAACTTGGCACCTACATTGTACAATGTAAGAGATAGGTTCTTAGCGTAAAATATCGATATTTTTAAAAATCAATAAAAGTCGATAAAATCGATAATTCAACTTTTTTCCTCCGATTTCGTTCATACTGGGTATGTAGGTTACATCACAACGAGCTCAACGGTACCTCATTTTTATTTCTACGCCACTGCGTTTAGCAAAAGAACGCGAAAAACGAAAAATCGATTTCAGCACAAATTTTAAACTAAAACTCCCTCAATTTTCAAGCAATCTAATACAAACTTCCCTCAATTGTAGCCAACAATAAGTTGATTGTTTAACATTCATTTAACTTGATTACTGAGTCCACCCATATAGTGAAAACCCGCGTAAATAGCAAGAAATGGCGATTTTTACTGGTTTCTTTCTTATTTTTCGTTGATCTTTAAACCAAGTTTCATCAAACTTAACAATTGCTTTATAAATGTATCCTATTTTACATATCTCGTAGCACACCGACAAATTGAATTTCAAAAACTCCAAAATAATTGTGGTCTGAAGTGGTTCTTCATGTTGCCTGTTTCACCCCTTCATGTCCTCGGCTAACTTCGATTGAATAAATACAGACTATTTCTCTTATATCACTAACTGCTTTAATTCAAAATGTTTTTAATGAAAGTACTTTAAAGTCATTGCAAAAGATATACTCTGTTGCATCTAAACATGATGCTGTTTTTGCTCCATTCTCATTGAACGATTTTTCTGATCAACAAGCTGGGCATTGGCTGCTAGTATATATATATATATATATATATATATATATATATATATATATATATATAAAGAAATATAGTCTTAAAGTGTGCTATATTTATGGGATAAAGTGCTCAATATCAGAGATAGAGCGTGCGTAAATATAAAAGTGAACATAGAAGTCAACACTTAGAGGAGACAGTCTGTTTCATGCTAGATACAATCGTCAGGCAACGAGTTGCCTGACGATTGCATCTAGCAGGAAACAGACTGTCGCCTCTAAATGTTCACTTATATATATATATATATATATATATATATATATATATATATTCAAGAGGTCTTTATTCATGGAAATGAAGACAAATTTACTGAAACTCTTCACTCTGAGAACACATCATCTAATTATTTACTAGCTTTAGTGAAGAAAACGGTCTCTCACTGTAAGTAGCAATGGCAGGTATTGTTAGAACCATACGTAGTAATTTTGTTAATTCTTCCAGAGCTTGCTTTAGTTCAGGTTCCCTTATTATATCTGCTATTCATTGGATGCTTGATTCTTGCTTTGCAAAGTCTGTTGATTTAAGCTCGCATTTCAATGAATCTAAATCTAATATTTTCTTATAGACATCCAAAGATGAAAACGCTTTCATCGGAAATTCTTTTCGTAAGTGTGAAATTCTTTTCCTAAGTTTTCACCAAATCTGAATTCTCACATTGTTTTAAATCTTTGCTCAATGTGGGCAATAACTTCATCCAAAAGGTTGTTAAACAAAGTTCTTACAACAGCGTTTTGGAACTTTATGTCGACAATGCTTTCCTTGGTGGTTTAGAACCTCCATCCAGACCCCGGCAGTAAGATTCCTCAAACGTGTTCATGATATCAACCAATTTTTTTTTAAGTTTACAAACTCACGAATACAAATACTCGAGACATCAAGCGGACTTTTTTGAAAAATTGAAAATAGAATCCCTGAGCCACTCAAGATGGTTTCAAAACCAACTAAAAAAAACTAAAAAATCTCTTACGATTGCAACGAATGACCTTACCTGTGCTAATTCTGAAGAAGCACTCCAATCCTCTGATTCTCCTAATATGGTCGAAAATAGCTTCGAAAGCAATAATTGTGTCGGACAAAATGGATATATGTCGTGATGAATAATGTCAACGTCTTTCAGGGAAAGTTCGAAGGCGATTTCCAACGATTTCATGTAGTAGTACTATTCGAGCCGTCGACTGCGAGAAAAAAGTTGAAAGTATTTTTTTATGTTTTTTAATGAAAGTACTTTAATTGAAGAAGATAGACTCTGTTACATTTAAACGTGATGCTGTTTTTGCTCCATTCTAATTGAACGCTTTTTCTGATCGACCGGTTGAATATGGCTGTTAGTTTCTTGTAATACCCTATCCTGTTGAGTAGCTCTTTTTATTTCATTTCATTTCTTGTCCGATGCTGATCTTGTTCTTGCCATGCAGTCTCTGTATACTCCCACATCTTTGCTGGTATTACAACCAGTGTTGGATGAAGGACTTCTTGATAGTGTATCAGATACAATTAGTGCCTTCCCTAGAACGTGTTCTACTAGTGGGTTATATATTCTCAGAAGTCTTTGACATCGTAATGGAGTATTTTTACGGATCATGTGTGTTTATTAACGGTTTATGGTCCATTAACTGTTCAAAGGATCCGAGTCCTGTGACATATCTGTCAAAATTCTCACATGTCTATACAAATTTCAAACACTCTTTCTCAATTGGTGCGTGTTTCCTCTCAATGCTACTGAGCATGCGTGAGGCAAATTCTATTGTTTTAAAATTTACATCTATTTCTTGAAATAGCGCTGCTCCGAGACCATAACTGCTAGCGTCGGCGTTAATATAGTATAGCAGCTAGTCTATCTATATTTATAGAAAAATGCAGATCGAAGCTACGTTATGGTGTTAAGAATATGAGTAAATTTGAGATGCCAGGTCCGGACCGATAACCTTACAGATCCTTGTTTGGTATTTTATCACAAATATCTAAATACATAGCAGAAGCACCAAACCAGATGCGCCAGCAATATTCATGGTATGGACGATAAGGTGGAGTAATGGATAGCGGCTGGGGGAGGCAAGATGGAGTAATGGATAGCGGGGCGGATTGAGGAATCGGAGAGCCGAGTTCGAATTCCAGTCAAAATCACTACATTGCTAATAACCTTGTGAAAGGTATGAATCCTCTTCTTCTGTCCTAGCTATGAGTAAATAGCAGAACAAACCGGGTTCTATAGCATTGGATGGCAACGGGTATACCGCAGAAAGAAAGACAACCTACTACGGGAAAATATCTGCCTCGTCAGTCATGTGTCGAAAGATATATGATCGCCTAAGCGTGTATCACATATGGCAAATAACTGATGGATCCTTGGGAAAGGTATGAATCCTCTTCTTCACGCACAAGCAATGGGTAAATAGCAGGACTGACCGAATTATATAGTCTTGGATGGCAACTGGTCTACCGCAGAAAGAAATGGCAACCTGCTGAGGAGAAAATCTGCCTCGTCAGTCATGTATCGCCTAAGCGTGTATCACATATGGCAAATAACTGATTGACCCTTGGGAAAGGTATGAATCCTCTTCTTCTCCCTCAAGCTATGGGTAAATAACAGGATAGACCGGGTTCTATAGTCTTGGATGGCAACTGGTATACCGCGGAAAGAAAGACAACCTTCTGAGGGAAAAATCTGCCTCGTCAGTCATGTATCGATAGATACATGATTGCATAAGCGTGTATCACTTACGGCACATCACTGACTAACACTTGGGAAAGGTATGAATCCTCTTCTTCTCCCCCAAGCTATGGGTAAATAGCAAAACACACCGGGTTCTATAGTATTGGATGGCAACTGGTCTACCGCAGAACGAAAGACAACCTACTGCAGGAAAAATCTCGTCAGTCATGTATCGATAGATACATGATCGCCTAAGCGTGTATCACGCATGGCACATAACTGACTGAGGATAGATTGAAGCGAGAAACAATGTTTAGCACGACACATTGAACCAACTCTCCTAGCACCTGACCTGTTCGAGGTTTTCCTATCACTTAATATTAATTTTCTTTTGTGTATTTTAAGATTTGTTTTCAAATTTTTCTTTCGAAGATATTATAGTAAAACAATTTCCATAATATTTGCTGTTTCCAAAGTCTGCTGTCAAATTTTGATATATTAATATCAAATTATTCTTCTATTTTGGTTTCTTACAGACAAAATGCATTAGTACCATAACTATCAACGTCCCGAGCCAATAATTACTGATTTTCTAGTTTGTTTGTTTTTTCTTCTTTTTTTTACCCTAGTCCTCTGACATTAAATGTGCCGATGGTAAAATTTTTATATGCTATTGGAAGCATTTGTAAACTTTTATATAACAAGTTACCAATTTTCATTACCTCCACCTCCAACTTTCATTACTCCGCCTCCAAATAAACATTTTGTCTATGACGATGCAATTCACAATATATCAAAAGCTCAAACGTGAATCTTTACAGTTGCGTTAATGCAGATTTTGTTCGTTTTTTTTATGACTCCAGCAAAATATATCACAGTAAATATATCCAAATTGTCTCATATAATTACGATATATACATGTGTAGAACACTATTACAGAATTGTAGAAAAATGGCATTCATTGCTTAATTTTGTTCTTAGCTAGGAAACTTTGGTGAATCACTTCAGAATATGATCAACAATAAAATTCTTGAAGCTATATACATAAAACAGTTGAAACCTAAGCTGAACAAAATAAACTATAAAATCTCCACAAATATTCTTAAATGCCTATAATTGGTAGCAGAAGCCATTGGTTTATACCAACGGCTTCCCATACTTAATACTTCTCGTTTTCACTCTCTCGTGTTCCAACGTCTTATATGCACTAGTTTGTCGTTGCTTGGAAATCATCCATGTAAACAGAAATAGACTATCATCACTGTTTTGTCCGTGTATTGCTTATATATTGTAGTGTAATTGTCATCTTTGATAATGGCTTATGTAAACCGAAAGCTTAGATAGGATTAAAAATATGTATCGATATTGTGATTTTCTTTCTTCGTTTAATGATAATGTTATTAAGCTTATCAGACGATATGAAAAGAATTTACATAAAATAAATAGACAACACTTGTCTATATTATTTAATGAAACATCCATCAATGAAAAAATGCTGCCTGAATACACACAATATATATATATATTTAGTTTACGAAAAACTAGGTAATCCGTATGGATAGACCAAGGAGGATAAAATCCAGAGACCTCAATGTAAATCAGAGCTAATAATTTAAATAAAAACAGACCACTTTAAGGTTCCATATAATAAATTATTTCACCACAGCCCTTTTAAAGGACCGCGGATTATCAGACTTTACTTCCAAAGATTGAAACGAAAAAAAATCTATCCATCGCAACATATATATATATATATATATATATATATATATATATATATATATATATATATATATATTGCGATGGATAAATAGTCGTATAATTTACGCAAAAATGAAAATAACACTGACATCTCATTTTAACAGATACATTTACCAAAATTGCACAAAATATATCTTAAAATACTAAAGAGGAAATTTATTCCATAAAATCGTCATTGTCTTCAACCACGGCCTCCAAACGACTTTGGAATCTCTTTCAACTCTTCTGGGCGGTCTCTTTGTTTAAATTGATGAATGTTGCTATAATGCTTGTCTTCAGTTCATCTTTGGTATTACAAGGAGTTTTTCTGGTCTATAACTCAACTGCGACCCACACATAATAATCAAGGGGGTGCAGTCTGGGGAGTTGGATGGCCAGATGTAAGGGGTGATGTGGTTACAGAAATTGTCTGACAACCATGACTGGGTTCTCCTACTTGTTTGGCATGGTGCAGAGTCCCGTTTCCAAACATAGGCTCTTCCAGCAGCCACACTCTTTACCCAGGGCAGCACTACTTCCTCAAGTTACTTGATGTAGGCCTCCGTGTTGCGGCCCTGTGGGAAGATGTATGGAGGCATAACATCACTAGTGATCCCTCCAAATATCTCCGTAACCACCATTAGACTCATTCAACCTTTTTCCCGAATCCTCTACGCTATTCTCAGATTGACACACAAATACTCTGAAATGTTCATATATGAGCTTCCAGCGCAAATGACAAGCAGTACAGCATGCCGTTTCAAAATTTCTAGCGGATGGAATTTTGTCATAGAGCTCATTTTCTCACGGACTGTGCCCAACTGACCCTACTACACTGTGCAGTCCACAAAATAAAAATAAGAACAAGGCGCATGCGTGAAATTAAAAATATAAAATGGCGATAATTTGCCCATCGCACCCTGTTTCTGCATAGTTGAATATACTCTACTGTTACTACATAGAAGAGGGCACCACCTATTTAGGGCCCAAGCTGAATACCCTAACCCCTCCAACCCTCAACCACACTAGACAGACATGCTTACAGAGGTGATAAGATCGCCCATATATACATACTCACACAAATATATACACATGCAAACATTGCACACACTCACCAAAAACTAAAATATTACAAACACATAACACACGCATCCACTTCTCATCAGTCAATGAAGCTGTCAAATTGACTAAGGAGGTAAGTCTAAGGCTCACGAGTCTCCCAATCTCTCCTTATAAGAACTTGAAAACGGTCTTTGACTTATACAATGATGAAAAACAAATGAAAATTACAAAGTTCACCTTCTTCGGAGACAGTCATTCACCGCTGTAGTTCACTGCTACTAACAAACAGGAATTTTTTCTCCTGATGATGGCCATGCTGGCTGAAACTAGTTGAGGAACCTAATTTAAAAATTAAAACAAAAATATTAATATACAACCAAGTGTGTTTGAAATTTTAATTTTTAACATTTTTTTATTATTCAAGACATATGTATATATATATATATATAGAGAGAGAGAGAGAGAGAGAGAGAGAGAGAGAAAGAGAGACAGACAGACAGACAGAGACAGACAGAGAGTGAATTTACACAAGTAAAAGGTTTGTCACTTAACTGATGTTACTTTCAGCATCCCGACTCCACAATTTCGTAGACTAACCCTACGGGAATTACTACGTCCACTCGTCAGGGTAGATCAGCAATTGACTGCTTATATTTCTCGGTTTTTCTTTCTGATATGCACTTTTCATTGGAGCAAGTGTTGACCATGTTCACCATAGTCTATGAATATAGATTACCGCGCAGTACGTAATCTGTTCAATGAAACAACGTTAAAGATTAACACTCATGGGTCAGACACTCTACGGAATCTTACTATATCGCCAATACCACCAGCAGCTCTTCCGTAATTCTTCAGTCTTCGATATCAAAGGCTGGCAGTGAATATTCCGGAAAATAACATGGCCGCTTTTATACACGTCCCATTGAATATTTTGAGCATTCTGAATGGTTAACACTTCTATTGGTGAACTATAAAATGAGTCAGCTCATTTTGGCTGGCTCACTAGTATACCAAGGTAGCCAAAAACTCTAACAGCAAGTATATTTGTTTGTTTTTTTTCACGGTGTATATGTGTGTCTATGTGTTCACGCGCGTGCGCCCCTGTGCTCGTATGTGTGTGCGTGTAGAATATCGTGATTATCTGTTCTTTTCATCGTTTTTGTTTTTTTATTTTTCGCTTTATGCTCACTCCTTAACTTTTTTCTCTATGTTTCTCTTTTTACCGCTTTCTTTCAATTGTTATCGTTTGACTTCCGGTTTTCTAGATATATGAATAAAGACAAAGGAAAAACTTAGCCGACGCGTTCCGTTCTTTGAGGGACTTTATCATGGCCGTTGTAAGGATTTTATTTTGCGACAAGTATTTATATACAAGGGCAAAAATGTCATTTATGGTCGTTCAAAAATGTTATGGTAGGATAAAGAAGAAATAGGAAACGATTATCAATCTAACATGTTTCACTTTCATGAAAGCTTTTTTTTTTATTTTTAAGCATTTCACCCCAAGCAAGGCGGGAAGCCACTAGCACGCAAGGGATTACAGAAGATGTGGAGCGAGAGCAGATAGGAGGGAATATATGAAGAATAAAAGAAGAAAGAAATTCTTGTATTTTTATTTTTGTGTTATTTGATTTTCACTGGCTAATCAGGATTCACGTGCATTTAACTTGTTAGGCAACGTTAGTGTAATTTATGGCGTTCCGGACTTAAGCAGAAATGGCGCGTTTTTTCACACCAGAAAAAATTATGGATACCACAGCTAACAAAAAAAAAGTAAATATTACTTTATGTATGTAAATGTATAAACGATTCTAGTTTGTCTATGTAGGTTCACTATCCTAACATTCTGTCGGATTCCGATCCATATATGATTCCAATTCATGTTTAATATTCTTGTTGTAAATTCTCAAAAACAGAAAAAAATGTATAAATTCACTTTCATCAATGGTTAAGTTTTATTACAATTCTAGTCATCGCTTTTTAAGGCAATAAAATTTGCCGAGGAGTGAAGGTAGTTAAAATAATAGCGGTGTCAAAGGAAAAACCTCATTTTGACACTCCGTTATTTTTATTTTTTATTTTTTTGCAGGCACAAAGGTCAAAGTTTGCCGGCAAGCCATTCTTATTCCTTTCCTGTTCCTTTGGTGAGGAGAAAGTTCCATACAGACAGCTTCTTCCTCAGAGTTGTTGCTTTGTGGAACAGACTCTCGAAAGAACGCTTCTCTGACAACTACAATCTTGGATTCAGGGTCAGACAATATCTAGCCTTCACGTCCTCATAATATAGCGCTCCCTACTTCCTCCTTTCTCGGTCACTCAGTAACCCTCTCGGGCCTTTTATTGGGTGAACTAACAGTAAATAAAAAAAATTATTTGTAATTATTTAAAAGCTAGAAATCGTTCTGATATGAGACAAAGGAGCTGGGCGTATAGATCTCAATCCTAGATTACTCATGCAGAAAATGTAACGAATTCAATGATAAATTTAAATAAATGTGGCCGCCGATTATTACAGTGCAGCTCGTTTCAGCCTCGTTTCGATATTTTTTACTTTTTATTATTCATAAAGCAGAATTCTTTTATATAGTCGATAATAGAGTTAATTTTATTGATTGAAATCCATGATTACTCAAGCAAAAAATATAAACAATGCAATTAAAAATTTACTTAAATATGGCCGACAATTTTGCAAGTACTGCTTAACTAGTAAGTAAATATATATGCATATAGACATACACGAAGATGGGAGAAAATAATAAGTTTCCCTATATATATTAACTCATGATAAACAGAGATAGATAGATAGATAGATAGATAGATAGATATGAATGGGATAGATAGATAGATAGATAGATAGATAGATAGATAGATAGATAGATAGATATGAATGGAATGAGATAGATAGATATGAATGGAATGAGATAGATAGATATGAATGGAATGAGATAGATAGATATGAATGGAATGAGATAGATAGATAGATAGATAGATAGATAGATAGATAGATAGATAGATACGAATGGAATGAGATAGATAGATATGAATGGGATAGATAGATAGATAGATAGATAGATAGATAGATAGATAGATAGATAGATATGAATGGAATGGGATAGATAGATATGAATGGAATGGGATAGATAGATAGATAGATAGATAGATAGATATGAATGGAAGGGGATAGATAGATAGATAGATATGAATGGAAGGAGATAGATAGATAGATAGATAGATAGATATGAATGGAAGGAGATAGATAGATAGATATGAATGGAAGGGGATAGATAGATAGATAGATAGATAGATAGATATGAATGGAAGGGGATAGATAGATAGATAGATAGATAGATAGATAGATAGATAGATATGAATGGAAGGGGATAGATAGATAGATAGATAGATAGATAGATATGAATGGAAGGGGATAGATAGATAGATAGATAGATATGAATGGAAGGGGGTAGATAGATAGATAGATAGATAGATATGAATGGAAGTGGGTAGATAGATAGATAGATAGATAGATAGATAGATATGAATGGAAGGGGATAGATAGATAGATATGAATGGAAGGGGATAGATAGATAGATAGATAGATATGAATGGAAGGGGATAGATAGATAGATAGATAGATAGATATGAATGGAAGGGGATAGATAGATAGATAGATAGATAGATAGATTATGGATAGGGATCCGACAAAATGATAGGATAAAGAACAAGTAGGAAACAGATCTTAATCTGACGTGTTTCACTTTATTAAAGCTTCGTCAGAGATCAAGATAGAAATGATAAAAAAATGTCGAAAAGCAAAGAGACGCAGGTTAATGGTATGTTGTGTTTGGTTATTTCTTATTGGTTAAATACGTGTCACGTGTCATGAAGTAACAGATAATATTCAAATCAGTGTGACAAACATTCTGGATGCTAAAGTGTGTAAAAGTTAGTGAGACGCAGTAGGATTTTTTGATGTTTTATTTCTTATATATATATATATTAAGACATTTTTATGTTTAAACATTCTTTTTATAGATACAAATATTTAAGTAAATGCTCTGTTTATGATAAACAGTATTAAACAACATTTACCGGCCTGAATGTCCGAGAAATTGTCATAGAAAATATCGGTCAATTTACTTTATAACCCAATGTACAAAGTTCCAAAGTTTAAGGAAAAAAATCCGGGTCTGTCTGTTTAGGCTTACTACTACCTATTCATTATTTCCTTATTCCCTTTTTTTTTCATAACCTCCTTCTGTCTCATCTTTTTAAAAGTGCCTGTCCACCCGTAACTACTCTCCTTCTCTTATATCTTCTCACTTGCTTTCCCTTCCCCATGTCAATCTAATATATCAATCCGGTGTATTGTCTCCATTTACTAAGAGATATGGTCTGAAGAGATGAATATTTCGGTATTCACGAAATAAATTATAGCCGAAATGAATATTTAAGGTTTTCTTTAATATCATTATTATTATTATTATTATTATTATTATTATTATTATTATTATTATTATTATTATTTTCTTTGATATCTGGCGTTTACACATTTCTTTCCGAGTCCCGCCCAGGGACCTATGGTTAGAAATGTCATCATGACACTTTCCACTGCAAAAAAAAAATAATAATAATAATAATTACATAGATAAAGCCCTTCGTAAAGTGTGGTCTGTACTTGTCAGAACAATTTTTTGTATCTCTTTGAGGCATGGACTTCCAGTGATCCCTTCAATTAGTCTACTGGAATCTTTTCCAACCAATCCTAAGGCTCCAACTACAACAGGGATTGTTGATGTTCCCATGTGCCACATTTTTGAGATTTCTGTTCCAAGGTCCTTGCATTTTGACAGCTTTTCGAATATCTTCAAAGATACATTGCAGTCTGCAGGGACTGCCATATCAATAAGGAGGCACTTATTTTGTTTGTGGTCTTTAATAACAATGTCTGGACGGTTGGCTTTGTTGTTGTTGTTATTATTATTATTATTATTATTATTCTCTGTAGTACACATTCTTCTTCTAGTCTTTGCCTAAATAGGCAGGACCTATAAGTCAGCAGGTGGTTTGAATTCAGAGTGTCCTTCTCCTAGACTGGTTGCTACCCAAGGCTCTAGGACCCAATCCTGATATTTTACCCATAGCTGAGGAAGAAGAGATGGATTCATGCCTTTCCAAGGATATTAGCAGGTAAGGGAATTTAATGAACTCGGATGGAATTGAAACTCGGCTCTCCTATTTCTTAATCCGAGCCTCTAGCCATATATATATATATATATATATATATATATATATATATATATATATATATATATATATATATATATATATATGTAGATAATATTAGTTGTAAATATACACATACATATGCAATCGTATATCGAAAATATAAATATATATACATACATACATACACATACATATGTGTATAAAAAATAATTCCAAGAGGATAGAATCCAGGTAGAACTCAATGTGCACGACAGAGTAAGGATATAATAAAAAGACTTAAACACTAATATTCCATGGTCATAATTCATTCCATTGGAATCGTAAATACGATGCAATTCATCAGACCTACAAATCCAAAAAGAAAACAGAAAAAACATCTCCGGAGTTGTTTTTTCTGTTTTCTTTTTGAATTTGTAGGTCTGATGAATTGAATCGTATTTACTATTCCAATGGAATAAATTATGACCATGGAATATTAGTGTTAAGTCTCTTTATTATTATTATTATTATTATATATATATATATATATATATATATATATATATATATATATATATATATATATATATATATATATATATATATAAATACATGTATGTATGTATGTATAAAGTGAGAATTTACCTTAAATTCAATTCAGAAAACCTGCAAGAATACGTAAATAAATTTCAACAAGAACTAGAAAATTGTAAAGCAAAGGTACGCAATAAATATTGATAGCTTTTTCGCAAAGTCACACAATTTCATTATTTTTCATCATGAACAATGCTAACCTAGTAGAAAATTTAATAAGGATTTATTATTTAAGCCTATGACATCAAAGCACCTTGTCATTCATATTTAATGAAGCGTGCATATATATATATATATTGAAAGAAAAGCATTGTCTAAATCTCACAATATATTCGTAAAACAATTATATATGCAAATAAACAGCAAAAATAAATTATTTGACACGTATATATATTTTATATACAAATTATTAAAACAGGTAGTGAAAAAAGTATTTGGACAGTTCCGAAATTATGTTTAAAATTAATGTTTTGAGTATATTTCATACTCGAATGTGTTAGAATTTTATGGAATACTCTAGAACGTGCATTACTTAAAGGTGTTAGCTATCTTGATGGTCAGTTCACCCCAAAACGTCGCACTAACAGTACTGCAGGATGCCAAAGCAAAGAGAGATGTTGAAAGATCTTAAAAATTGAATTATTTCTGTACATAAAGAAAAAAAAAAGCTATCGTAAGATTTCTAAAGACCAATGTATACCTGTGAGCACTGTTGGGTACATAATTAAGAAATGGAAAGCCTTCGGTACTCATGAAAATATGCCAAGAACAGGTGCACCGCGCAAAATATCACAAAAGTTTTCATGGAAAATAGTACGGCGATTAAAAAATGACTCTTTTGTGACTCAGAGAGAACTTCAAAAAGATCTCAGCAATACAGGAACTCACGTATACAAGAGGACCATAAGTTCTGAACATCAGCGACAACAATTAAAATCTCGCTCTCCTCGCAAAACCCTATTGCTAAAAAAAACGTCATTTAAAATCCAGACTTGAATTTGCCAAAACTAATTCACAAAAGCATGATGACTATTATAAGCAAATTTTATGGTCTGGTGAAAGCAAGATTGAACTTTATGGCCACAACGATGCTACCCATGTTTGGAGAAAGGATGGAACAGCCTTCAATCAAAAGAACACCATTCCCCACTGTGAAGGACGGAGGCGGTAGCATTATGGTTTGGGGATGCTTTGCATATAAGGGTACGGGACAACTGAAAATTATTGAGGGCACAATGAATGCAGCCAAATATATTCAGATTTTAGAAGATTGCTTGCAGTCATCAGTTGAGAAATTAGAACTTGGACCAAATTGGGTTTTTCAACAGGACAATGATGTGAAACATACAGCCAAAGCAACACGTGCATGGCTTCAAAACAATAACATCAACGTGTTAACATGGCCCAGCCAATCGCCGGACATGAATCCAATAGAGAATCTTTGGAGAACACTGACGAATCAGATTCGTGAAAGGCGACCAAAGAACCTCAGTGAATTGAAAGTTTTTGCAGAAGAAGAGTGGGCTAAAATTCCCACCAAATCATGCCAGGCGCTTGTAGAGAGCTACAGGAACAGACTGAGAGCTGTGGTTGCAAATGAAGGAGGACCAAGTAAATATTAAACACATTTAAAGCATAATTTATATTCTGTCCAAATACTTTTTTCACTACCTGTTTTAATAATTTGTATATAAAATATATATACGTGTCAAATAATTTATTTTTGCCGTTTATTTGTATTTATAATTGTTTTACGAATATATTGTGAGCTTTAGACAATGCTTTTCTTTCAATATATGATTCTAAATCCATTTTTTTTACTGTCCAAATACTTGTTTCACCTCACTGTATATATATATATATATATATATAACACTTATTTATGCACACTCATACCAATATATACACTTACACACATCATACAGACTCCCAAAGAACTAAAGGATAACATACACTTAACACACACATCCTTCCCCAGAAACCAATAAAACTCTCAAAATGTCCAAGGAGGGAATTCTGAGACTCATAAATCTGCCAGCTTCAATCGTAAATACAACTTGAAAGTGGCCGTTTGATCAACACAAGGACTGACGAAAACGATAAAAAACAAAATAAATGAAAACTATAGATGAAGTTCATTTTCTTCAGAAACAGTCATTCACACCTGTAGTTCACTGCTACTAACAAGCAGGATTATTTTCTCCTGATGATGGCCATGCCGGCCGAAACTAGACCAGAAACCTAATTGAAATAATAAAACAAAAAAATATTAATATACAAACGAGTGTGTCTGAAAATTTTTACTTTTAATATTTTTATTGTTCAAATCACATATATATATATATATATATATATATATATATATATATATATATATATATATATATATATATAAACACACATATGTTTTTATTTTAAGCTTATCACCCCAAGCAAGGCTGGAAGCCACTAGCACGCAAGGGGTTACAGAGGTTTGCAGGAAGAGCAGATAGGAGTGGTAAAGGAGAGGATGCGGAGAAAGATAGTGGATCGATCAAGGCAAGGGGTTTACAGAAGATTTGGAGCGACAGCAGATAGGAATGAAAGGTGAAAGGATGTGGAGAAGAGAAGTGGATAGATCAAGGCAACTGGAGATGTCGATTGACGTTACACTTAAATAGTTGGAGATTGTATTTGTCAGGGAAACAGGAATAAGGAAGGGAGTTCCACCGGCGAGATGTGCGAGACATGAAGCTATTGGAGTAGATGTATATATACATATATATAAAATGAAATGAAGAGGTTATAATGGTTCCAACGAGAGAAAAGTGTGTATATTAAAAAGAAGAGAGGTACCGCAAACTTTTTTGGTTGTAATGTGGGTTTTTGTTTTTTCTTTTTTATTAAAAAATATTATTCTTTATTTTACATATGTAAAACTATGAAAAATAAAGAATAATATTTTTTAATAAAAAAGAAAAAACAAAAACCCACATTACAACCAAAAAAGTTTGCGGTACCTCTCTTCTTTTTAATATACATATATATATATATATATATATATATATATATATATATATATATATATATATATATATATATATATATATATATATACTCATTTTTTAATATTTGCTATTGTTCAAAACATATATATATATATGTGTGTGTGTGTGTATACGCATGTACAATTACACAAAGGTGTATACAGATCTACACACGTACAAACATACACATTGGAGCTTGCATACACGCAGTTCCATGCTGAAGTTACCTCATAATTGTTATGGTTTTAATTTTGTCAGACTTCTACAAGACTTAATTCCATTGAAATTATAATTCAAGTTTAAATAATATGCCTACTTCGGAAATGATTCATTGTAAAAATAATTTTGTTTTTTGTTCCCGTTTTCAATTTAATCGAAAATAGAATTTGCTTTGACCCGCGTTAAGCAGGTCACTTCATTTTCACTTTTTTTTTTTTTTTTTTTTTTGCCTTCAAACACATTGAAATTACAATCGTATTCTTTGCTAATTGTTCGTATTTTATACGCATTTATTTCAAGAACAACGGCTTTTGTCTTCCTAGGACGGCTTGCTAACGACCCAGGTTCGGGTCTCCTTAACCGAGGTCATGGAAAGGTCATATACGTTTTGTTTTATTTAAAAAAAAAATTTTCTTAGAATGCTAAATATGTTGAAATTATGATTTTATTTTAAAACATGCTGATTGACATTTATTCAAACTCACGTTTTAAGGATTAAGACGAAAGATGCAGAAAACCGCCTGAGATTCGATCTCACTACAGTCGCACTAAAAATTTGCAACTAGAGTCCCTCGACGGAGAGCCGTTATTTACTAAGGTTTAGTAAACATAGTGTTGAGGGGACCGGGTGTGCTTGCGTCTTGTTATATTAGAAACACATGTGTAACTCCTGGTAGAATATTAAAAGGTCCAAATACAAGAAAATGGTCGAACTTGAATTAAGTCCAACTGAAGATAAAGAAGACAAGACGGGTATATATATATATATATATATATATATATATATATATATATATATATATATATATATATATAAACAAATATATGTATTAAACAAAATTTTACAATGGACAATAACATTTTTGTGTGTGTGTGTGTGTGTGTGTGTGTAAACATTGGTGTCTGTTCTTTGGTGAATGTTCGTACGTACGTGTATGTGTGTATAATGTTCATGGCGTCTCCCACAAATGGGAAGACGCGGATCTTCTAAGAGAGCTTACATTGTAGTCGCTGAAATGAAGAAATGAAAAAGAGAACGAGGTGAGAAGTCGCCCAGTATTTATAGTATAGGGAGAGTAACCCCGAGTGATAATTTGAGAATTAAGGAGGAGCTATTCCGACAATAGTAAACACTGGCACAAGGCTACATATATGGTGCCCCCAGTGGGAATCGTTTAAAATTCTTGCTTGCTAATCATCGTTTCAACTTGAGATTCCCTTATTCACTCCTGTTAGTTTAGTCTGACACATGGCAAGAGATATTGAACCCCGTGTGAAGATCGAAATCGCTACAATATTAATAGTCCGAGAGATCTGTTCAGCTTACGGCCACATCACGTTGCAACACCTGTTCCGGTACAATAACAGAAGTTTAGCAACTTTGAGGTTTCTCAGTCTCTTGATAAGTGTCCGCTTGTGAATACCAGGTGCTATAAGCTTGAACTTGAGTTCACTTATATTCACTTTCGCGCATATACCCTTGGGAAAGTTATGAATCCACCGCATCTCTCCCCATCGATGGGTTAATTAAAAACTAACCTGGCCGTTCGTCTCGAAAAGGACCTCCAATCGGCTGTGAACTGGGACAGGAATTGCCTGGTTAATTTTAACGCCTCAAAAACAAAATTGCTCTCTATTACTCATCACAGAGAACCATCCCTGCCCCCCCCCCCACCATTAGAATGTCTGACGCCCAACTTCTCGAGAGCACCTCTTTGCGACTACTCGGTCTCACATTGACTGCTGACCTGAGATGGAACAAATACATTGAGTCAATAGCTTCGTCCACCGCAAGGAAAGTTGTCTCCTTGTGCCGTGCCAAGAAATTTTTCTCGCCGGAGTCGATCCTTCAAATCTACAAATCAACCATTCGCCCTTACATGGAGTATTGCTGCCATATATGGTTTGGAGTCCCTTCTGTTTGTCTCAAGGTCCTTGATAAGATCCAGAGACGGATATGCAATGTAATTGGCCCTCATCTGGCATCTCGTCTGCAGTCGCTCTCTCACTGACGTGACGTCGCCTCCCTCTGTCTTTTTTACAAATACTTTCATGGTAACTGCTACGATGAGCTGCTTTCGCTGGTTCCCAGACTTCATGAATTTAAGCGTTCAACTAGGCTGGCATCTCGCTCACACCCTTTCACTGTCGAAACTGTTAAATGTAGCCGTCTCTTCTACTCCAATAGTTTCATGTCTCGCACCTCTGGCCTGTGGAACTCCCTCCCCTTTTCCTGTTTCCCTGATAGCTATAATCTCCAACTATTCAAATGTAATGTCAATCGACGTCTCCAGATACCCTGATCTATCCCCTAACCGTCTCTTCATCCTTTCCTCTATCACTCCTATTTGTTCTCGCTCCAATTCTCTGTAACCCTTTGCGTGCTAGTGGCTTCCCGCCTTGCTTGGGGTGAAACGCTTATAAAAATTAAAAAAACTTGTATCACTAAAAATCATTATTATCTCCAAAAAATTTCTTACAATTTAAAAAAATATATTTTTAACTTTAAATAACCTGCAAATGGTTGATAAACCGTAAAAAAACGAATCAGTCAATAAAACAGATTACAACTCATTCGTACGCACTGATAAATTCTTATTTATACTGTTTAGTCTGACACAAGGCCAGAGATGCGGAGCTCCAGGTGGAGATCGAAATCACTACAATAGTAATAGTCGCTGATACTTGCTTACTACGCATTCGTCCATACTGAAAAATTCTTACTTATAGTCAGTCTAGTTTAGTCTGGCACAAGACTATGGAGCACTTATTGCTGGTCAAAATTGAATACACTATTCCGAATCTGTGAGACTACCTTATCCTTCATTTTTCTTCAATTAAAACGTCCGTATTTACATGAGACAAGGCTACAAATTCTCTCATTTCATAACTTCCTTCTTCTCTGACCTCCATCTATGGGTTAAATAACAGAGCAGACCGAGCTCTCTATCTTTGGGTGACGGCTTCTTAAGTGAATTACATTGATTTTTTGAAAAAGGGGGAGAGCTTAACGGGGATACATTTCCTCTACCTTTCCCATGTCAATAAAGAGATTACAGTTCAAATTCAGGTTCTCACAGGCGCGATTTTGGCGAGCCTCTCGCTGCTCTATGTCTTCCGCCAGTCCTAACCTTCACGGCTAGGAAGCGCTATAACTCTTACAGTGCAGCAAACCACCCAAATTTCCTCCGTATTCCATCGGTGAGAGAGAAGTAATTCCCCTCGTACAGCTTCTTTCCACGAACCACTGCCCTGTAGAACCGACTCCCAAGGGGGTGTTTCCCCGATCACTGCAATCTTATCCTGATCAAGTCTAGGGTTTACTTGTTATTTCCCCCTCCTATCCGTATAAACTACCTCTTAACTTAGCCTTATAGCACGAGTGGTCACCGGGCCTTATATAGGGTGAGCCTTACCGTAAAAAAATATCATTTTCAGAAAAGAAAAAAAATCGTTCTATCTCGTCTAAAACCTCTTTTATCAGATTGGATTTCTTACCGTAATTCCCCATGTATAATACGCATTTTTTCTAAAAAATAATAAGCAAAATCAGGAGTGCGTATTATGCAGAGCTACAAAAAATATTTTAAAAATTGCCGTAAAATAAGAATTATCATTTAACTAAATTATTATATTATTTATTGTTTAAAAACTTTTTTTTTTTAAATAAGAGTAGGAAACGCTGACCGTAATGAAATTGGAGAGGTACAATTTATAGGGTTTCATTACCAAATATGGGGTGCGTATTATGCGTAAGTAGAAGCATTTTCCCACACTTTCAGCACAATTTTAGGTGTGCGTATTATGGATGAAAGCGTATTATATATGGGGAATTTGGTACTTATTAATCAACTGACATAAATATCTACATTTTACTGAAAATCATTGCCACGATTTCACTAATATTTTGGTTTTGGGGTTTTTGTTTTGTTTTACGACATCGCCGTTTTTCTTCCTTTCCTTTTCCTTCTTTCCTCTTCATAATCGATTCTTTCTTCCTTTCCTTATTTATTTTTCTTCTCTCCTCCTCTCCCGTCCTGGGTATGCCGATATACTACATCCGATAGCTTGGCCTCTGATTGGAGGTTTTGAGAAGCGTGGAACCACCTTTTTAATTGCTGTCGTTCCCAGGCCCACCACAATGGGTTATTTAATGCTAACCAAATTTGCTTCTTTTTTTTTCAAATATGTATAGCTGGTAATATTTTTTTTTTAAATGTATAGTTTGGTTTCTTTTGTGGCATATTAACCTCAATGGGTTATTTAATGTTGACAAGATTTTTATTTCTAGTAATATATTTTTTTTAAATATTTATTGCTGATACTAAATTTTTTAAAAAGTATTTCTCATATTAAAATCTATTTTTACACTTTCATAGTGTTTTGAGTCAGATTGTGGGGGTTAACTAATTGCCCATAGCTGGGACCCTAACAGATGCTACCACCCCGGGTCTGGGTGGACCTGGGAACACCAGCAATTAAGAGGTGGTTCCACCCTCCTCAAAACCTCCTGATTAGAGGCCTTGCTGCTGGACGTACTTTATCATCTTACCCAGGATGCGGATGCAGTATATCGTCATACCCAGGACGCATTTCACTAATATAAACTATAATAAAATATATTAATAAGCTTATCATTTCTGCTTACGTTTGTAGATCTTTATTTGTTATGACAGGCAAACGCACAAGTTTTCAAATGTGTCCAAATCCCAGAGACCAGAGACACGCAGAAACAGAAACAAATATTGAATTTATTTGTTGTTTGCATGTTTTCATTTTTTTTCTTTCCCACAATGCAATGCGGCAAAACTATTAAACGTCTAAAGTCGACGCCTGGCTCATTAATTGGGCGTTTTAAGTTTGAAACCAGCTTCATCAAATGACCAGACATCACAAGCTTTATCAGCAACTACACATTTCGTTTCAACGCTTTCATCGCTTTCACACTTAGAAAACCCTTTTATTCTTCTTTTTTTCCCTTTAGATCGTATATATATATATATATATATATATATATATATATATATATATATATATATATATACTTTTATGTCTTTCTTACGACCCTTATATATATATATACATATATATATATATATATAGCCTTTTTAGATTTCATTTGTATGAATTGTCTAGTACTGGGTGGTGTTTCGTTTATCGACTAATTTGTTTCACAGAATTTTTATATTATTACGTGTCATTCGACTTTGTGTGGTGACTTATTGCTTCTTGTATTTGTTTTTTTTACTATCTTTTAGTTTATTTTATATTTTTATTTTATATTTTTATTTTATTCTATTTTCATTCTATTTTTATTTATTTTTATTTTTACTGTCTTTTATTTATATTTTTTACTATTTTTTATTTCATTGTTTTTCTCGCGAGATACGAACATGGCATTGTTTTTCGTTTTTTTTTCTTTTTTTTCACACGTTTATTTTTCAGCTTCTTCATTCACCCTTTCTTTCGTGCATTGTTTCTTCTTGCTGGTTCTTCTTTTTTCATTCGTTTAATGCATTTTCGTTCTCTTTGCATTCTACTTCTGCGTTTCTTTCTTTTTGACCCTCTCAATTTCTTGTCCATTTTACTGTTCCTCTACATCGCCGTTTTTCTTCCTTTCCTTTTCCTTCTTTCCTCTTCATAATCGATTCTTTCTTCTTTTCCTTATTTATTTTTCTTATTTTTCTCCTCTCCCGTCCTGGGTATGCCGATATACTACATCCGATAGCAAGGCCTCGGATTGGAGGTTTTCAGAAGCGTGGAACCACCTCTTAATTGCTGTCGTTCCCAGGTCCACCCTGACCCGGGTTGGTAACACCTGTTAGGGCCCCATCTATGGGTAAATAATGAACCCCCAAACAGTACATTTTTTATAATAGAATTACCAACAATACATTATATGATCTACACAATATATATCTTTAAAAAAAAAACACGGAAAGTATAAAACTATTATTATTTACATTTCGGCATTAAATAACCCATAGTAGTTGATATAAAATAAAATCACCCAGTCAGTCAGTTATGTGCCATGCCTGATACACGCTTAGCTGATCATGTATCTTTCGATACATGACTGACGAGGCAGATTTTTTTCCCGATTTAGCTTGCCATTTCGTTCTGCGGTAGACCAGTTGCCATCCAAGGCTATAGAACACGGTCTGTCCTGCTATTTACTCAGAAGAGGATTAATACCTTTCCCAAGGGTATTAGCACGCAAGTGAATGCAATGGATTTGACCGGGATTCGAACTCGGCTCTCCGATTCCTCAATCTGAGCCGCTATTCCTTCAACCAAAACATGAAATAAAGTCTTTCGTGACATTATTAGTTCATATAATGTCCTACAATTTCTTAAAGGAATCAAACTATAATCCAAATTATAACTTCAACAAAACAATATAAAACATACATATCACCACCTCTAGTAATTATATCCACACAAACATGTATATTCACAAAAGCTGAGTATTGTATACCATGTATTCAACTGCGAAAGCAGAATAAGGTGTATCATATTTTCATTTCTTCAGAGCACCAAAGAAAATTTAATTTCGGCATTAAATGACCCATGAGGAGTTGTGCCATTAAACAAATCAGTCAACCTCGCCTCTCATTTTCATTCTATATTTTCTCTTTCTTTATTATTTTCTTTTCGCCTCCTGTCATTTTCTTTCTTTCTTTCTTTATTTTGCTTCTTCTTTTCTTTTACAATTAATTCTTTTGTTTTTCTTTCTGTCTTCCTTTCCTTTTAACCATTTACTATCAACCCGCTTTTTGATGTTGTTCTTTTTCCTCGGTCAGTCTTTCTTTCCTTATATCTTTCTTCCTTTTCTTTATCACCGCCTTTGTTTCTTTCTTTCCTTTCTTTATTCCTTTCTTTCTTTCTTTCTTTCTTATCACTCACCTTTGCGATCTATTTCACCCTCATATGCTTTCTTTTCTTCTAGGGCATATTTTTTGCTTTCTTTCTTTTTATTTATCTAATTCTTTCTTCTAACATCATTTGTTTTCTTTCTATCTCTTTTTTTCTTTCTTTCTTTCTGTCGGCTTCTTTCTTTTAACCTTAATTCTTTCTTTCTTTTGACCCATTCTCTTTTCCTGTCTATTAATGTCACCTCTCTTTTTTCATTCATCTTTTTCTTTTTTTTATGTCGTCTCAGTTTTGTTTTATGTTTCTGTGTGTGTGTTCTCTTTCGTTCACTGTCTTTTCTTTCCTTGTTTTTTCTTTCTTTCTTTCTTTCTTTCTTGCTTTCTGTCTCTCTTTCTATCTATCTTTATTTATGCATTTATTTCAACCTTATCTTTTAATTCTTACTTTTTATTTTGATTCTTCTTTCTTTCTTCTTTCTTCGTTTCTTTCTTTAATTCTTTCTTTTTTTCTTTCTTTATTCTTTCTTTCTTTTAAACTTAATCCTTTTTTAACATTAATTCTTATTTTTATACCGTCGCATTTTCTACTTTCTTATTTGCCTTTTCTTCCGTTATCTCTCTTATCTTCGTTATTCATTTATTTATCTATTTTGACGTTATGTATCTGTCTATATTTCTGATATGCGGTATTATGTACACTATTTACATTATTCGGACTATTGTCCTCATCTTTGTCGCCATATTTATTACAACGTTTCGGCCCTTCAGTATCTGTCTATATTTCTGAGATGAGGTATTATGTACACTATTTACAGTATTCGGACTATTGTCCTCATCTTTGTCGCCATATTTATTACAACGTTTCGGCCTTTCAGTATCTGTCTATATTTCTGAGATGCGGTATTATGTACACTATTTACATTATTCGGACTATTGTCCGCATCTTTGTCGCCATATTTATTACAACGTTTCGGCCCTTCAGTATCTGTCTGTATTTCTGAGATGAGGTATTATGTACACTATTTACATTATTCGGACTATTGTCCTCATCTTTGTCGCCATATTTATTACAACGTTTCGGCCCTTCAGTATCTGTCTGTATTTCTGAGATGAGGTATTATGTACACTATTTACATTATTCGGACTATTGTCCGCATCTTTGTCGCCATATTTATTACAACGTTTCGGCCCTTCAGTATCTGTCTGTATTTCTGAGATGAGGTATTATGTACACTATTTACATTATTCGGACTATTGTCCTCATCTTTGTCGCCATATTTATTACAACGTTTCGGCCCTTCAGTATCTGTCTATATTTCTGAGATGAGGTATTATGTACACTATTTACAGTATTCGGACTATTGTCCTCATCTTTGTCGCCATATTTATTACAACGTTTCGGCCTTTCAGTATCTGTCTATATTTCTGAGATGCGGTATTATGTACACTATTTACATTATTCGGACTATTGTCCGCATCTTTGTCGCCATATTTATTACAACGTTTCGGCCCTTCAGTATCTGTCTGTATTTCTGAGATGAGGTATTATGTACACTATTTACATTATTCGGACTATTGTCCTCATCTTTGTCGCCATATTTATTACAACGTTTCGGCCCTTCAGTATCTGTCTGTATTTCTGAGATGAGGTATTATGTACACTATTTACATTATTCGGACTATTGTCCGCATCTTTGTCGCCATATTTATTACAACGTTTCGGCCCTTCAGTATCTGTCTGTATTTCTGAGATGAGGTATTATGTACACTATTTACATTATTCGGACTATTGTCCTCATCTTTGTCGCCATATTTATTACAACGTTTCGGCCCTTCAGTATCTGTCTGTATTTCTGAGATGAGGTATTATGTACACTATTTACATTATTCGGACTATTGTCCTCATCTTTGTCGCCATATTTATTACAACGTTTCGGCCTTTCAGTATCTGTCTATATTTCTGATATGCGGTATTATGTACACTATTTACATTATTCGGACTATTGTCCTCATCTTTGTCGCCATATTTATTACAACGTTTCGGCCCTTCTGTATCTGTCTGTATTTCTGAGATGAGGTATTATGTACACTATTTACATTATTCGGACTATTGTCCTCATCTTTGTCGCCATATTTATTACAACGTTTCGGCCTTTCAGTATCTGTCTATATTTCTGATATGCGGTATTATGTACACTATTTACATTATTCGGACTATTGTCCTCATCTTTGTCGCCATATTTATTACAACGTTTCGGCCCTTCTGTATCTGTCTGTATTTCTGAGATGAGGTATTATGTACACTATTTACATTATTCGGACTATTGTCCTCATCTTTGTCGCCATATTTATTACAACGTTTCGGCCTTTCAGTATCTGTCTATATTTCTGAGGTGAGGTATTATGTACACTATTTACATTATTCGGACTATTGTCCTCATCTTTGTCGTCATATTTATTACAACGTTTCGGCCTTTCAGTATCTGTCTATATTTCTGAGATGAGGTATTATGTACACTATTTACATTATTCGGACTATTGTCCTCATCTTTGTCGTCATATTTATTACAACGTTTCGGCCTTTCAGTATCTGTCTATATTTGTGAGATGAGGTATTATGTACACTATTTACATTATTCGGACTATTGTCCTCATCTTTGTCGCCATATTTATTACAACGTTTCGGCCTTTCAGTATCTGTCTATATTTCTGAGATGAGGTATTATGTACACTATTTACATTATTCGGACTATTGTCCTCATCTTTGTCGCCATATTTATTACAACGTTTCGGCCTTTCAGTATCTGTCTATATTTCTGAGATGAGGTATTATGTACACTATTTACATTATTCGGACTATTGTCCTCATCTTTGTCGCCATATTTATTACAACGTTTCGGCCTTTCAGTATCTGTCTATATTTCTGAGATGAGGTATTATGTACACTATTTACATTATTCGGACTATTGTCCTCATCTTTGTCGCCATATTTATTACAACGTTTCGGCCCTTCTGTATCTGTCTGTATTTCTGAGATGAGGTATTATGTACACTATTTACATTATTCGGACTATTGTCCTCATCTTTGTTGCCATATTTATTACAACGTTTCGGCCCTTCAGTATCTGTCTATATTTCTGAGATGGGGTATTATGTACACTATTGACATTATTCGGACTATTCTCCTCATCTTTGTCGCCATATTTATCACAACGTTTCGGCCTTTCAGTATCTGTCTGTATTTCTGAGATGAGGTATTATGTACACTATCGACATTATTCGAACGATTGTCCTCTTCTTTGTCGCCATATTTATTGCAACCTTTCGGCCTTTCAGTATCTGTCTATATTTCTGAGATGAGGTATTATGTACACTATTTACATTATTCGAACGATTGTCCTCATCTTTGTCGCCATATTTATTACAACGTTTCGGCCTTTCAGTATCTGTCTGTATTTCTGAGATGAGGTATTATGTACACTATCGACATTATTCGAACGATTGTCCTCTTCTTTGTCGCCATATTTATTGCAACCTTTCGGCCTTTCAGTATCTGTCTATATTTCTGAGATGAGGTATTATGTACACTATTTACATTATTCGAACGATTGTCCTCATCTTTGTCGCCATATTTATTACAACGTTTCGGCCTTTCAGTATCTGTCTGTATTTCTGAGATGAGGTATTATGTACACTATCGACATTATTCGAACGATTGTCCTCTTTGTCGCCATATTTATTGCAACCTTTCGGCCTTTCAGTATCTGTCTATATTTCTGAGATGAGGTATTATGTACACTATTTACATTATTCGAACGATTGTCCTCATCTTTGTCGCCATATTTATTACAACGTTTCGGCCTTTCAGTATCTGTCTGTATTTCTGAGATGAGGTATTATGTACACTATCGACATTATTCGAACGATTGTCCTCTTCTTTGTCGCCATATTTATTGCAACCTTTCGGCCTTTCAGTATCTGTCTATATTTCTGAGATGAGGTATTATGTACACTATTTACATTATTCGAACGATTGTCCTCATCTTTGTCGCCATATTTATTACAACGTTTCGGCCTTTCAGTATCTGTCTGTATTTCTGAGATGAGGTATTATGTACACTATCGACATTATTCGAACGATTGTCCTCTTCTTTGTCGCCATATTTATTGCAACCTTTCGGCCTTTCAGTATCTGTCTATATTTCTGAGATGAGGTATTATGTACACTATTTACATTATTCGAACGATTGTCCTCATCTTTGAGGACAATAGTCCGAATAATGTAAATAGTGTATTTTAACGTTATTTTTCTTCTTTTTTTAATTCCTTTTCATTCTTCATTTTACCACAATTGTTTTTTTTTTCTTTTTTTTTCTTTTTTCCTTTACTTTTTAGAATTCGATATTTTCGTTCTCTTTCATTCTGTCTCTTACCGTTTGCTTTATTGTCTTTTACGGGTGTAAATAAAAAAATTATCCGCTCTTTCACCATAACATACCTGTGTTATGAGTCCAGATAATGTTTGACTATCCCTCATAAATTCTTTCCTTTCTTCATTCTTTCTTACTTTCTTCAAACATTATTTTCTTTTTTTCTTCTTTTCGTTTTGTTTCATTTCTTCTCCTCCTCCTTTCTTTCTGTTTTTCTTTTAACTGTTTTTTCTTTCTTTCTTTCTTTTAATATCAACTCTCTCTCTCTCTCTCTCTCTCTCTCTCTCTCTCTCTCTCTCTCTCTCTCTCTCTCTCTCTCTCTCTCTCTCTCTATCTATCTATCTATCTATCTATCTCTATCTCTGTCTCTCTCTCTTTCGTTGTTCTAGTCTCACTCTCTTGTTTCTTTTTTGTATTCTTTTTCGTTCTATCACTTATCCTTTCTTTCTTTCTTTCCTTCCTTCCTTACTATCTTCTTTCTTTCTTTTAAACTTATTTTTTACACTCTTTCTTTCTTTTTATCTTGATTCCTTCTTTCTTTCTTTTAACAATATTTTTTCTTTCTTTCTTTTTTATTTTGGTTCTTCGTCCCTTCTTCCTTCCTTTCTTTTAACCTTAACTGTTTTTCTTTTTTTTTCTCTCCTTCTTTCTTCCTCTCTTTTAATATCAACTTTCTCTCTCTCTCTCTCTCTCTCTCTCTCTCTCTCTCTCTCTCTCTCTCTCTCTCTCTCTCTTCATTGTTCTCGTCTCACTTTCTTGTTTCATATTTATATTCTTATCGTTCTCTCTTATTTTTTGAATCTTCCTCCCGTATTTCCTTCTCTCTTTCTTTCATTTGAACATATTTTTTAAATTTTTTCTTTCTTTTTATTTGAGTCTTTCTTTCTTTTAACCTTACTTTTTAATTCTATCTTTCTATTTTGTTTCTTCTTTATTTCTATTGCCTTAATTATATTTCGTTCTCTGTCTTATCATTCTTTCTTTCCTTTCTTCCGTATTTCTTTCTTTCTTTCTGTTACATGCCGTACCTATGAACTCTAATGGGTGTGTCCCAATCCTCATAAATACATTAGACACTATTGTAGGTGGAGGTAAAATGCTGTATAAGTAGTCCGCCACTAGGAGTGGTTTACCTACTTCACGCCGCTGGCGAGTATTGTATTTTGTTGATGCTATAAAGATTACCATTTCTCCGTTTTGGTTATTCCTCATTCAGTAAACTTCCCTGAGTTACAACACTTTTTTTAACCTTATTTATAATTCTTTCTTGCTTTTTATTTTATTTCTTGCCATCTTTTAACTTTAATTCCTCCATTTTTTTCATTTTTTTTTTTTGTCATTTGACCTTAAATTTATTGTCTTCATTCTTTCACTTCCTTATCAATTGCTTTTCTTTCTTCTATTTCATATGAATATTCTTCCCTTTCTATTTATCAACCTCCCCACAAGGCAAGATATGGCACAAGGCCAGTTTTTAACGTGGGGCGTTTCGAGCAAAAATTGCCCGCAGACCCCTTAACTCTACGCCCGGAGGCAGAGAGTTCGACAAGAGAAGGAGAAGCTTTTTCATCCCTCCTACTCCTCCTTTCTTTCTTTCTTCCTTTCACCCTTTCATTATTTCTTCCTTTCTTTATTTCTTTCTTTCTTTTTTTTTAAGCAATCAACCTTTTTTTTCTTTCGTTTTTTTTTAACGCTTGTTTATTCAATGAACGCTTGCTTAAATAATTTCGTTTGATCTTGGACTATCACGTTAATCCGTTTTTTTTATTTGATTTATTTATCATTTATATATTTTATTATTATTATTACTATTATTATTATTATTATTATTATTATTATTATTATTATAAGTTGTTGTTGTTGTTGTTGCCGCTGTTGTGGCTGCTGTCATCAACATTTTTCCCGCCGAATCCCTTGAATATTCCGTTGTTTTTCCCGCTCATTATTACTTCAGAATAAAACTCAGCTCGGTCGCTTGCCTGTTTCTTTGTCTTTTTTGTTGTTTTGTTGTACATACCTTAAGAGGGAATTTTGAAATTTATAGCGTTTCTAATTTACGTTATCCTTGTTTGGAGAACAAGGAAAAGGAGAGGGAGGAGGGGACGAGGATAATTTTTTTTTTAATTGGTTAGTCTATTTGACTTCATTTGTTTGTTTATTTGTTGTCCGCTTATTTTTTTTTTTTGTTTTTTTCTTATTTTTTTTTTTGTCATAATTTGTCGTTTTGCTTGTTTCGTTCCCTGTTTCTGTCTAACTTCGTGTCCGTCTATCTAATAAATTTCCGGGCGCGTATCTCTCTATCTCTCTATCTCTCTCTCTCTCTCTCTTTCTCTCTCTCTCTCTCTCTCTCTCTATCTATCTATCTATCTATCTATCCTATTCTACTCATTATCTATCTGTCTATCTATCTATCTATCTATTTCAGACTTTTCATACATTATCTATCTATCTATCTCAGTCTTTTCATACATATCTACTATCTATCCCTATTTATTCATTCCTATTTATTTATCTACCAATCTCAGTCTGTTCATATGTATCTATCTATCTATCTATCTATCTATCTATCTATCTATCTCAGACTTTTCATACATATCTATCTATCTATCTATCCCTGTCTGTTCGTTCGTATTTATTTATCTACCTATCTCACTCTGTTCATATCTGTCTATCTATCTATGTATCTATTTCAGACTTTTCATACATTATCTATCTATCTATCTATTTCAGATTTTTCATACATATCTATCTATCTATCCCTGTCTTTTCATTCCTTTTTATTTATCTACCTATTTCAGTCTGTTCATATCTATCTATCTATTTCAGACTTTTCATACATTATCTATTTGTCTATACCTGTTCATTCATTCCTATTTATTTATCTGCCTATCTCAGGTTGTCCGTATCTACACACACACACACACACACACACACATACATACACACACACACACACACACACACACACACACATATATATATATATATATATATATATATATATTTGTATTTATATTTATTAAACACCATGTTTCTGCTGTAACCACTGATAAACATATAAAGTTTGTAAAATGGACGATCGCACACCTCGTCGTCACTAACCGAAATAACTCCACCAAATCTAAATAGTGACCAATATAGTTTACCAATTTCAATGCCCAGTACAAAACTGTGTTCTTCCTTTATGTGCTGTGTCCCTTCAGGACGTAGGTGATCATGGCTCTCCACTTTTCCCTATCCCTTGTAGCTCGCGATGTTTTGTCCTTTTTCTTCTTCTCCCAAACCCTGTTCTGTCATCTACTTGCTTAAGCCCGCTAAGTATGTCATGAATTACTTTTCCCTTGTCTCTCTCTCTCTATCTATCCGCCCTGTGAGTATCATATTCTCCAAGCCTTCCTTTCTCATTATGTGTCCCAGAAATTTCAGCTGTGTCTGCTACCAGCACTGTGTCATCTGCGTATCTTATGTTGTTAAGATTGTGGCCGCCACTGATGAATCCTGGTAGGATTTCTAGTTCTCTCAGAATTGTCTCGCTGTACAGGGTGAATAAGTCCGGTGAGAAGACATATCTCTGCCTTACGCCCCTTTCTAATTTTGTATATCTGCTGATCTCATTTTCTATCCGTTGGCAGGCCGTTTACTGCCAGTAGAGTTTCGTGATTATTCTAATATCTTTCCCCAAATATATCAAGGTAGCTGAGCAGTTCCAGGTCTTTGTGGCGTACTTTGTCGAACGCCTTTGCGGAGTCTATAAAACACAGATGCACGTTCTTCTGCATCTGTGTCGCTCTTTCTGGTAACATTCAGAGCATGAATATTGCGTTCCTTGTTCCGGTGTCTTTAACGAACCCTCACTGTTCTTGTCCTATCTCTGGCCTGATTCTGCTGCGAGCCCCATTCATCAGAATACGGATGATGAGTTTTGTCACGTGGCTCATTAGGCTTATTGTCCGGTGGAGTTCACATTCGTTTGCGCCTGGTTTCTTAAGCAGTGCTATGAAAATAGATCTGCTGAGATCTTCCGGTATATCCCCTCTGTTGTAGATTTCATTTATTATTTCTGTAGTTTTGTCTATGCCAAAATCATCTAAGGCTGTCAGTATATCTGTTACAATTCCGTCTGGCCCTGCCGCCTTGTTTCTGTTCAATTTGGCCAATGCAGCTTCTACTTCGGTTTTTAGAATTCCAGGTCTGTCGGTAGTTCTGTGTATTGCTAGTTGTTCTCTTTCGTCGTGGAAGAGTTCTCCAATATATTCACTCCAGCGTTGAAGATTTTTTCCCTTATCTAATATGAGCGTTCCATCCTTTGATTTTAGGCAGTCTGTTGACGAGCATGTATTCTGTCCTGTTAGTTGCCTTATATGTTTATGCATATCTCCTTTGTTGGCGATACTCAATCTCTATTTCAGCACATGTTTAGCCACTCTTCTTTAGCCTGCCTGCATTTGGTCCTTATTTCGTTGTGTCATTTTCTGTACTCCTTTCCGAATATTCGCAGAGTTTTCTGTCTCCTCTGCATCATGTCGAGAATCTCATCAGTCATCCATTCATTTTTTTCTTCTTCGCCCATTCTCCT
>OZ038497.1:18104343-18134343 GCA_964036315.1 Acanthosepion esculentum | reverse complement strand
AGACTGAAATAGATAGATAGATAGATAGATAGATAGATATGAAGACTGAAATAGATAGATAGATAGATAGATAGATATGAAGACTGAAATAGATAGATAGATAGATAGATAGATAGATATGAAGACTGAAATAGATAGATAGATAGATAGATATGAAGACTGAAATAGATAGATAGATAGATAGATAGATATGAAGACTGAAATAGATAGATAGATAGATAGATATGAAGACTGAAATAGATAGATAGATAGATAGATATGAACAGACTGAGATAGATAGATAGATAGATAGATATGAACAGACTGAGATAGATAGATAGATATGAACAGACTGAGATAGATAGATAGATAGATAGATATGAACAGACTGAGATAGATAGATAGATAAATAGATAGATAGATAGATATGAACAGACTGAGATAGATAGATAGATAGATAGATAGATAGATAGATAGATAGATATGAACAGACTGAGATAGATAGATAGATAGATATGAACAGACTGAGATAGATAGATAGATAGATAGATAGATAGATATGAACAGACTGAGATAGATAGATAGATAGATAGATATGTACAGAACGAGCCCCAGTTGCACTAACGTTTAATGAGGCATCTTGCAGTAGCATATAATTACATTCTCATCGTTTTTTCACGTAAATTATACGACCTAAATTGTTATTATTTTCCAGATTGGACGAAGAGCATATGGCCTGGCTGTATCAATGAGGGAAAGAGTAAGATTGTATTTTCTTGAAACAGAAGATATGGATCGTTTTTCTTTTCAATTGTTTAGAAACCCAGTCATGTGCTGGAGGAGTAAGATAATATGGGCTGCCAGGATTACACAGTGGTCAAACAGACGACCCTTACTAAACCGGGTATCCCACACTGTTTGTTGATTGGTTGATTTTATGGCATGTCAACACTTGGCGGGTTATTTATTGTCAAATCTTGTATGGAGGTACTCATTTTTGTTGTTGCTGCTTTTCGGAGTGTTCAGGTGATGTGGTTTTTGTTATTTGGTAATGCTCCTCGTTTGTAATTTTTAACCACCAGTCGATAGATTCTGATAGGGTCAATGGTAATAGTAATGGTCAAATAAACGGCTTCCATACAAGAAACTTTCGGCAGTCATCGACCGAACTGTTAGTGTTAACATTGAGAGAAATTTATAAAATCTTTTTCTTAAATTAATTTTACAGGAAATTAAACTGTTCATGCTATAGATCTTTCTATTACTGATGAGAGTTTTATTTTAACTATGCTAATACTAACTGAATTTCATCAACTTTGATTAGTAATCTATCTAGATATGGTAACGTGGTAAAATCCCCAATCCCCCGAGCGACTTTTACCGTGTCACCATCTAGGTTACTCGTAAATTGTTCAACAAAAAGAAACGGAAAAAAAAAACGCACAGTGATTTATTCTTTTTAAACTCATTTCACTGCAACAAGGCGATAATGCCCCTATGACGCAAGGGTTTACTCGGGGTGAAAAAGAAGAGATTTTAATAAGGTGAAATTACAATAATAAAAGAACAGGTTTCAGGAAGAAAGATGGCGTTTGACGTTGCATTTACATTTTTGAAGGACGTAGGTGACAGGAAAGCGAGAAACCAGAAGAGAGTTCCACAGGTGAGAAGTGCGAGAAAAGAAACTATTAGAATAGAAATTACGGTTACGTCTAGCTGTTTGTACAGTAAAACGATGGGAGTTACTTGCCAATCTAGTAGTACGCTTAAATTAATGCGATCGAAGTACGAAGGAAAGCGATATTTATTTCCGCTTCAAATGCAGAAAATATGGCCCAAGGCCAAAATGGAGAATAAGGAAAAGAACGGTTTTCTTCTGTCTTAGCGTTAAACTTAGCTAGCCACAAACACTGACCCAAACATACCACAATATTCCTAACACAAAAACAACACATTCTTACTAACCTTTCTTACTACATCCACCATAATACCACATTGTCTCTATGAAAGTCCTAACTAGTCCCCATATGTGCAATTCATTGTCTCAGTGTGTGTGGGGGGGGGTAAAACAAAAATTTAAAAACTAGCCCCGATGAGTATTTACAATATGAATACAAATCTATTTATAAGAAACTAAATACTAATAATGTTAGTAATAAAACACCCACAATCCTTACTAAGGAGAGCTCACTGGAACAATTACCAGGAAAATATTTATAGAAGCGATATAAGGATGCCATGTTACAATAGTAAAAAAGTGACTTGATCCGAGATGCCAGATCAGGACCGATAACATTAGAGCTTAAGTCAACCGAGTTACACAATCAGCCACAGTTGGAGTGTCTTCTTAGCAGCGACCATCATCAGGTTTCAGTCACGATGACTTGTGACTTCGTGCAAACACAACCATCGGCGGCTTCGAAACACATCCATCTACCCAATTTCAATCACAAGCTCACAGGAATCCCCCAGGCTGATAATATCAAGGAGACAATTTTCGGAAGATGGAGAGATTCGAACCTAGGACTTCATGGAAAGCGAAAGCAAACGCTCTAACCACACGACGCGCCCATAACACACACACACACACACACACACATATATATATATATATATATATATATATATATATATATATATATATATATATATATATATATATATATATATATACCCAAGTTTAGGATTGGTATATACGGAGTGAAATCCAATAACCAACAATTAATATTCTTTAAAGAGTGCTCAATACAGAGTAGAACAGATATAATTATTTATTTGAATATTACAACATAAATATGTTATAAAATCACGACAAAAGTAGCCATTTTGTTTCAACACTTCTTGTGTCTTGTCAAGTGATAATATAGAATATAGAATAAATGGTTTTAAAAGTTTCAAATTAATCAACGATCCTTAGCTCGGAGTAAACGCTGTTACATAAGCTAGAGTGACCAATCAAAATACAAGTATAGGATGATTCGAAAAATTTGACAACTAAGCAAGGTTATGATAGATATTAAAAGATTTATAAAATTTGAAATTAAAAGTAAAAAATTAAAAAATTAAAATTACCTATTTAGAAATCTAAATCAGATCTCTATTAAGTTTTAAATTGTAGAATTACCAAGGAGAAAAAATATAAAAATAAAAATAAAAGATATATATGCTATTTAATTTGTATTTTCATTGAAATTATGTTGAAAGTTGTGTTCGGAATCCCAGACAGAAATGTATACACTTTAGTTTCATTTCAACATGTTAGTCGCCTCTCACGTGAAATCATTCGAACAACGGCATGTTAAGCGCTCAGACATATTTAGATATATACACACACATACAAAAAATCAAACCACACATAGGCAAATGCACTATACTTACACATACACATCGATACACACAGGCACATACATCTACATTCAATATGATCTAGACGGTCAGATGTCGAAGCTATTCGTGGCTTAATATGTTATTAAACGAATTTAAACTTGAAAAATAGCTAAACCGGTCAAATATACATAGATAAAATTTAAACAAATAACTATATATAAATATATATACATATATATATACATATATACATATATATATATATATATATATATATATATATATACACATATATATATATATATATATATATATATATATATATATATATATATATATATACATTTTTGAAAACATATAGTTTTCGACACATTTACAGACTCCAAAAGTATTTGGATAATGAAGTCATATATTTATAGTTACTATTATTAAAAGATTGCAGATGACCCCGCCAGCGTTCCTTGAATGGTCTCATGGTGCAACCTATGTAGAATTTCTTTATATTTGGATTTTCTAGTGTTGATATAGTACTGAGATTAACTACAGAGCTAGTTAAACAATTATTATTTAGTGGACAATTATTGGGATTCCTGCAGTTACATGATTTATTATTTGTGTCATTTTGCTTAATGTTGCTTTGTGCAACCTTGTGGGTTGTCAGGCTCTCCGAATTCATATACTTGCTGAATATACTATTGTTATGTTTTTTAATTATTTTTTCTAGGTTATCAGCACAACTATAGCTTAACTTAAGAGTATTAGAGTTAAATATTTTACTGAGTGAGTTGGTTCCAGATTTGGGGAAATGTTTTTTAATGAGGTTTAGAAACAGGTGCCCCAATTTAGTTTTAACCCTAATGTTAAAAGGGGGAGTATACCATATGATTTTTCTAGATCTCTTTCTACAATTATTGTTGCTATTTATAGGGCTTTTATATTGAATATTAATATTTTTATATCCACTATTTTTAAGTGCAGAATTGTAAAGGTCTCTATGCTTATTAAAAATATCTCTGTTTGAAGAGTTGTTACTGACAAATAATTAGATTTAAAAATAAGACTGATCTTTTAAATCAAAGATATGAACTAACAGTTAACTGTAAGCATCGTTTTAAATTTAACTTAGTATAGAAATCATATACTTTCTATGATAATGATAAATTAAACTTAATAGACTATTACCTTTTTAGCATGATAGTCGCCCTATCGATATGAATGTGTACTGGGTACTTACAAAGTATCATACGTGTCTGTATTTAGATGTATATATTTGTATGTTATGTAGAGTTATTTCTACTGTCGGATATGTATATGTGTATATAGGGGTATATATATGTGGGTTTTTTTTTGTTTTTTTTTTATGAAGGTATATGGTTGTGTATATTGGCATCTATCATAGGTTAACCTGTTTATGTGTATGAGTAAGGGTGTAAATTCTGGTAAGTGTCTACCACTAAATGTGTGAGTATATGTATGGGTATATAGAGATATTTATGTGTACATGTGTGTGTGTAGATATGTGTATGCATATTGCATATGTATCTATATGTATGTGTGAGTGTGCATATATGTATGTATATGTAGTATGTATGTTTCTATGTGTATGTATAGGTTTATATATGCATATATATGTATATATATGTATGTTTAAATATGTATATGTTTGTGTATATGTGTATGTATATGGGTGTATATTTATATGTATGTGTGGGTATTTATATGGTTGCGCTCGACTGTTTGTGTATTGTTTATCTGGATGTGTCGATATGGGTATTTATATATGATTAGATATTTATATATATATGTTTGTGTGTCATTGTATGTGTATTTGTATGTATGCTTTAGTGTCTTGGAGTGTATCATAGATACAAACTAAAATCTACTTTTGTTGATAAAGTACCTTTAATTGCTTACAGACTGTTGTTCTTTTCTTAAATTATGATAAACTTTTAATATATTTTATCATAATGTTGTTGGAATATTATTAGAATATAAGTTGGTCTAGGTATGCTTATTTCTTTTTCCTTTTTTATGCATGTGTCTATATGTTTATGTATATATGTATATGTGTTTGTATATGTATGTGTGTATGCGTATATATGTATATGTATATATGTATATATATATATGTATATGTATATGTATGTATACGTATATATATTTGTGAATATGTATGTTTGTATGTGTGTACGTATGTATGTATATGTATGTCTGTAGATATATATGTGTATATATCTATGTGTAGTTGCGTATGTATGTGTGTATATATATGTACTAGCTGATGTGTATATGCATTTTTATATTCATGTCGTTTTAATTTACGTTTGTTTAATTTTTCATGTATACACTTGTATTTGTAAATGTCTATGTATATATTTAGTTTATATGCATATATGCATACGTGCTTATGTATGTACATCTAGATGTGTATGTATGTATGTGTGTGCTTGTATATAGTTGCATCTTTATATGTATTTCTTCACTTGCCTTATTTACTTTTCTGCGTCGACGTATGGGTCAATATATTTATATGTGCTTATCTATGTGTATGTTTATGTACGTAGGTCTGTATATGCGTACCTATTATGCTTATATGTGTGTATGCGGGTGCATGTATTAATTTATATGCGGATGTGCGAGTGTTCAATTATATGTGGAGGTGGTTATTTACTTTTGTCTGTAAATGTGTCGAAAACTATGTTTTCAAAAATGTATATATATATATATATATATATATATATATATATATATATGTGTATATATATATATATATATGTATATATGTATATATATTTTGTATATAGTTATTTGTTTAAATTTTATCTATGTATATTTGACCGGTTTAGCTATTTTTCAAGTTTAAATTCGTTTAATAACATATTAAGCCACGAATAGCTTCGACATCTGACCGTCTAGATCATATTGAATGTAGATGTATGTGCCTGTGTGTATCGATGTGTATGTGTAAGTATAGTGCATTTGCCTATGTGTGGTTTGATTTTTTGTATGTGTGTGTATATATCTAAATATGTCTGAGCGCTTAACATGCCGTTGTTCGAATGATTTCACGTGAGAGGCGACTAACATGTTGAAATGAAACTAAAGTGTATACATTTCTGTCTGGGATTCCGAACACAACTTTCAACATAATTTCAATGAAAATACAAATTAAATAGCATATATATCTTTTATTTTTATTTTTATATTTTTTCTCCTTGGTAATTCTACAATTTAAAACTTAATAGAGATCTGATTTAGATTTCTAAATAGGTAATTTTAATTTTTTAATTTTTTACTTTTAATTTTAATTTCAAATTTTATAAATCTTTTAATATCTATCATAACCTTGCTTAGTTGTCAAATTTTTCGAATCATCCTATACTTGTATTTTGATTGGTCACTCTAGCTTATGTAACAGCGTTTACTCCTAGCTAAGGATCGTTGATTAATTTGAAACTTTTAAAACCATTTATTCTATATTCTATATTATCACTTGACAAGACACAAGAAGTGTTGAAACAAAATGGCTACTTTTGTCGTGATTTTATAACATATTTATGTTGTAATATTCAAATAAATAATTATATATATATATATATATATATATATATATATATATATATATATATATTAGAAGTAGTAGTAGTAGTAATCTTATAAGTATAAGACACTATACTCGTTAGGAAAACCTTCGGTGTCTTGATTTGCAAATAATCAAACCAATACCAAAGGGAAAAACAGTATAAAAAACGAAAGAACCAAGAACATGTACGTTAGCCGAAAATAATCGTCTAGCATGCAAGTCCAAAGACAAAAAGAAAATAAACCGATACCAGTACGCAACTAACTAAATAAAGTGCTCAATACAATAAGTAGAGTAGACCTAGTTAAACCTAGAGAGCCAGACAAACCTACCAAGGTTTCACCTAAGCGGATCGTCAGTGAAGGATGGCTTAAAAGGTAAAAAAAGAACGGTAAAAAAGGTAAAGGTAAAAAAAAATACTTATAGTCATTGAACAGAAAACCACGTGACGAAATAATGAAGCGTCTCTGCATTACTAATGTCTGCTGCATAAACCAATTGTTTTAAGTGGACCCAAAGATAAAAAATCCAAAGAATTGAGGTCGGAGTAACGTGCAGGCCATGGAATTGGTACTCTCCTAACTATCCATCTTTCATGATAGATGTTAGCCAGTGCATCGCGAAAAATGTGACTAAAATGTGCTGGTGCCCTATCATGTATGAACTACATGCGTCTTCGTATTAGCAGGGTTACATCCTCTAGCAGGTCTGGAAGTGTGTTTGAAATAAAGTCCCTGTAGACAGCTCCTGTAAGACATGCTGGGAGAACATATGGACCTACCAGACAGTCACTTACAATTCCAACCCATACATTAATCGTAAACTGATGCTGGTCTCTCGCCTGTGTTGTGCCATGGAGATTTTTATATTAAAAAAAATTTCTCGCCTTTTTTTTATTTTTTATTTGTCGGTTTATTCAAATCCGCAACCATATATACAAATGACAATTAAAAAAGTATCGATATGACAAACCACATTCCATTCTTGTTGGAATAGAATAAAGAAAAATAGGAAACGTTTATGAATTCGACATGTTTCGCTTTTATTTGCGCTTCATCAGAATTTTGGGGAAATGAGAAAGATAGCAAGGGTTGTGGTAGTTTTTCCTTTGAGCGAGTGTCTCGAAGGGAGATTCCTCTGCTTGTTCCGATGAGGGACGAGAAATCTCATGTCAAGCTGCCAGAACAGGCCAGGCGTCTTCTGCAGTATGGGATGTGAGTAGTTCTTCGAGCTGGCCTTGAAGGTAGTGGCCACTGTAAAGGAGAATTGGAAAAGAGATGGTAGCGACCGCTGAAAGGGAAAAGTGGAAAAAGAGACCGAATAGTTCTGTGTCGTTTGTATTTTCATTGGTCAGGTATACATCACGTGTTTTCTTCTTGTCGTGTTCGAAATAATTTACTGGCGAAGTTTATCGATTAATTTCTAATGTGCAATACAAGGCTTCGACGGAAGACAAGAATAAGAGTAATTTTTTATGAGTAACAGTCTCAGAAAGAAACTCATTCAAAGGTTGCGCAAGAAGAAAAAAAGAAATACCAGGATTTTAGTCCAGCCTGTTATTATCGTCCAATCAGATAATTCGTAATAAATAAAGACTGCCTGCCTGTGTCTTTTATTTATTTAGTCTGTCTCCCTGTATTCATACGTAACAGAGTAAATTCAGTGTGTGATTGTCTATCTATAAAAGGCAGGATGTGTGTGTCTTTGGAATGGTACTTTTAAATATGATTTCGTATTTTTAAATATAACTTTATATGTTTTAAGTTTTTTAAACACCTTTTTTATTCCTCTTTTAGTTTCAAATTAACATTTCATTATTCATATAAGGCCAATTTAATGTCATAAGGTTAATATCCGGGTTTAATTTTATAAAATCTCTTTCCTTTAAGACTAATACCTTCCACCCTCCCCTGACCACTACCTCGAACATTTCGTCTGACAGAGTTGTGTATTGATTTTTCTACAGTTTTCTTTTTAGCTCTCACTGTTAAATTTCTAATTCCGACACGAATTTAGTCTATACCGAAGTTGAATAAGACTGACGAATTTTATTTTTTAGTCGGTTGAAATAAGCTTATTCCCCATATGAGGTGATTTGGGATTTTATTATATATATATATATATATATATATATATATATATATATATATATATATATATATATAAGGCAGGATGTGTGTGTGTGTGTGTGTGTGTGTGTGTGTGTGTGTGTGTGTGTGTGTGTGTGTGTAATGAATGCACGGCCGCAATTTTCGACAGATTTGCACCAAAATTTACATGCACATGCTCCAAGTTAGCATAGAGGCGAAGACCGACTTTGCATTTCCCAACTCCCATCGATAGTGGAAATAATCGATTTTTTCATGCTTCTACGGCAGTTTTCATGTAGTTTGCGGCCATTTTCTACTGGCCAGAGTGAGAGCCGATAGCTGTCTGCCACGAATGTTAACTAGCATGCAAAAAAATCGATAGCTGTCACAAGTGGGAAAAATTTAAATCTGCATGGCACTTTACTCCAATTGGCTGATTCGCTTGTTTAAACTCAACGTTGATTCTGATTCCGCAGAACTGAGTTGGGTGTGAAAAAGTATTTGTTGTTAACATTCTTTTTTTCATTTGGTTTTTCCAGTTACGAGTCTTTTTTTTAAAGCTGATCGTTTTGTGTTCATTTTGTTTAGTTCTTTTTTCGTAACAGATTTAATGTTTAGTATAGAGCTTAGAAAAAATTCGCAGTGTAAGATAGGCAAGAAGTAAGGCATGTAGCAACATCAGCACGACAGAGGGCACTCCTTTAAAGGCAAGGAAGGGCAAAAATATTTTAAGTCAAGTGATAGCGATTACTGTATGAGTCGTACGATTTTTGAATCAAGCACGGGCAACGCCGGGCCAGGCTGCTAGTTATCTATAAAGAAATAGAGTTCACAAATTGAGCAGGTAACATAAGAGCTATAGAAAGTGGACTCGATGGGCCGACCAGTGCCGAGGAGAGAATTTCCGAGGTCCGGCACCCAGATTATTTTGAGCCCCCAACCCACTGTCGGAAAAGGAAATACTAGATCAAACAAACACGATCTAGCGTGTCTTGCAAGACTGTTTAAGCTGTTTTCGAACTGCTTTTAGTGTTCATATTTTTTTCAATAAAATACCGATTCGCAATTTTGATCTCTACTTTTTGTAAAGAAGCCCCCCACCCCCAAATCCCTAAAGGTATTTTCTTGCGGTCCCCTTGAGTTTCGAGTCACGTTTGTGTCGGTTGTCAACCCACTCTCGACACCACTGGGACCGATTTCAAATTCCGGGCATGTCTGCTGTGTTCACTTTCGCAATAATAGCCATTGCGAAAGAAACCAGCCCATCTTCTCTCACCACCATATATGGGTTTAAATAGCAAGGTGAAGTTTTTTAGTCTTGAATGGCAACCAGTCTAGTAGAACGACAACTCTAAATCCAAAACCGTAGAGAAGGTAACGAGGATTCACTTCGCTTTTTTCTCAAGATGTTAGAGCAATTTACAATTTTTTTTTTAATATTTAACTGAATCTGTGGAGAGCCTTCATAGCAGTCATCCTGATGGAATATGACATAAAAAGTTTTAAATTTAAAATTTTAAAAAATGTTTTAAAAAAATAAAAACTTTAATCCATGGGAGGTAACTCGTACTTATTTTTCAGGGTTATTTCCCTTGAATTGGAGTTAATGCGTAAATTAATAAAAAATTCGAAAGTTTATAAGAATAATGAGAGATGCCCCTAGAAATTAAGCAAAGTACAAAGTTCAACCGATATAGCGCCCACATATACCTCCCAGAAATACTTGTCACATAATGGTAAGATGTTAGCGAGATTAAGACTGTCGGAATTCTACCAAATTGCGCGTGTGTGTGCGTATGTGTGTGTACTCAACAGTGTATGGAGTGGAATTAACAAACCCAAGGCTGGAATTAAATCTTTAACAGCCTTTATTTGTGGTTGAAAGAGAGTGAGAAATAATGGTACTATGCGGAAAAAAGAGTTAAGTTTCCCAGTTCATCCCTTGAGAAGATGTTCCGTGAAGAGAGATTTCTCCGCTTGTTCCCACGACGAACGAGAAATCTGAATGTCAAGGAATTGTACTGGTCTTCTGCAGCAAGGGTTGTGAGTAGCTTTTCCTTTGGGCAGGTGTCTCGAAGGGAGGTTTTGTCTGCTTGTTCCGACGAGGGACGAGAAATCTCAAGTCAAGCTGCCAGAACAGGCCAGGTGTCTTTTGCAGTAAGGGTTGTGAGTAGTTCTTCGTGCTGGCCTTGAAGGTAGTGGCCACTGAAAAGGAAAATTGGAAAAGAGACCGAATAGGACTGCGTTGTTGGTTCTGAGACTGCTGAATACTTTCCTTGCTGCTACTGCTGAATCGAGCAAAGTAAGGAAGCCCCCACATGCCACAAGAGCCAACAAGCGAGATACTTATTATAAGACGCCATTGACACTAATGACTTATCATTATTTGGGAGGTATATGTGGAGGTATTTCTGTCAAACCCTATATTAAATGATAGGATAATGTCCTTTGAAACAAAGAAAACGTGTGCCGAGCAGCTATGTAATACTTAATCTCCGATATTAGAGTGAAAGTTGAACGATCTTACCGATGAAGAAATAACTTAAAATGACGAATAATTGGAATACCCTGGGCATAGCATGTGACATAGCATCTTTAAGGAGTGTGAGAGTGTTTTTTTTTTGTTTTTTTTTGTAATCATTTCACCCCGAGCAAGGCGATAAAGCCACGAAGACGCAAGCGGTTACTGAGAGAGAATGTAACTGAAAAAGCGTGAGTGATGAAAAAGAGCAAGTTCCAAGGAGATAGACGACGACTGACGTTTCATAGAATATCTATTCTTCTATATGGCAGTGAAAGCTGGACAATCTCCTCACAGATGAAGAAGAGACTAGAAGAGACAGAGATGTGGATCTACAGATAAATGCCTTCCAGAAAATAAGAAAAGTATTAAGGGATAAGAAAATGTCCTTTGAAAAAAGAAAAGAGTTTTGAACTGCTATATAATATCTAATCTCTTATATGGCAGTGAATGTTGGACAATCTCCTCATAGATGAAGAGAAGACTTGAAACGACAGAGATGTGATTCTACAGATAGTAAACAAAGTATTAAGGGATAAGAAAATGTATTCAGGAAACAAATAAAAGAGTTTTTGACTGCTGTATAATATCTAATTTCTTATGTAGCAGTGAATGTTAGATAATCCCCTCAAAGATGAAGAAGAAATTTGAAGCGACAGAAATGTGGATTCTACAGACAAATACCTTCCAGAAAGTAAGCAAAGTATTAAGGAATAGGAAAATGTCCTGAGAAACAAAGAAAATAGTTTTGAACTGTTATATAATATCTAATCTCTTATATGGATTTGAATGCTGGGAAGTCTTCTCACAGAGACTTGAAGTGACAGGAATATGGTTCTACTGACGAATGCCTTCCAGAAAGTAAGCAAAGTATTAAGGAATAGGAAAATGTTCTTAGAAACAAAGAAAATAGACTTAAACTGCTATATAATATCTAATCATCTATATGACGGTGAATGCTGGCCAATCTCCTCACAGATGAAGAAGAGACAGAAATGTGGTTCTATAGACAAATGCCTTCCAGAAAGTAAGCATAGTATTAAGAGATAGAAAAATGTCCTTAGGAAACAAAGAAAAGAGTTTTGTACTCCTATATAATAACTAATCTCCTATATAGCAGTGGATGCTGGACAATCTCCTGATAGATGAAGGAGAAACTGGAAGCGACAAAGACGAATGTCTTCCAGAAACTAAGCAAAGTATTAATGAATTGGAAACAAAGAAATGAGTGTTGAACTGCTATATAATTGTAATGACAAAAGTACGCAGGTGTAGGCTTTAAGAAAGATTCATTCAAATGAGAATACAAGGTTCGCATATAGTGTCCTTTTATAGTCACAGTAAGCAGAAATAGCTCTCTCAAAGAGGAGAGTAATAAAACAAGGGGAGATCACTCTTGATTATTCATAACAATAATATCTAATCTTTTCTATATTGGCGTTCTGAACTCAAGGGGAGATTTTCGTCAGTCCAAAAACTTAACGGATTTTAACAGAAAAAAAACTTAAATATGGCCTTAAATAATTTAATATGATTTGCAATTATTATTTATTTTATTTCATTTATTATCTATATATTATCATTATTATATTTATTTGAAGTTATATATGTATTGTTTATTATTATTTTGTTCAACTTTTTCCACGGTTTTCAGGTTTTTCTGTATTGGTATTTATTTGTTTTTGTACAACTAACCCGAAAATCGTTTTTCTTATTTTTACTTTCTGTTTTTGATTACCTAAAGTTATGTTTATAAACTTTTCATTATTCTGCTACCGTTCATTTTTTTATCAGTTGATAGTTTAGGTGTTAGTACTGCCAAAAAGGTTGTATAAATTATTTTATTTTATAATAAATAATGATTTCATGATCTCCGAGTATTTTAGGCTTTTTTTTTTCTATTTGCATTTTTCTATCTGCTATCATTTTTCAAAAATTAACAAACTTTTCGATTTTTGTGCTTGATATTGTTTCCGATTTTTATGTACGACAATTTCGTAATATATATACACCCTTGTTCAAATAAATTAAAACAAAACAAGTAATTCAGTTATTTACTTTTTTTTTTTCGTATTTTTCCAATGAAACATGAGTCAGTGCACATGTTAGTACTTCGCATGTCCATTCCGTGAAGTCGTTCCTTGCAGATTGACCACAGATTCTCGATTGGATTTAAATCAGGAGAGTTTCCGAGCCAGTCGATAGTACTTTGATTTGCTCACTGGTAAGGCTTGCTATTGTGTTCGTGTAGCGTTACAGTTTTCGCACGCTTCCTTAGTAACGTCCAGCACAGATAATAGGCGTAGGACAACTAATCGACAGTCGAGACAATAGTGTCTGGGCGTGATAAAAATCTGATGCAATCGGAGATGACGCAATATTTTTCAAGGACAAATTTCATCATACACACCGAATATAGATTCATATTACTGCACACCACTGCAAATGACCTAATGTGAGAAAAGAATAGAAATCGATTACACCCTGTCATTCTAGTGGCTCTAAAACTGACCGTATGGTGAAAGAAAGGAAACTAAAGCTGTTGTTTCAAGTAATTTACACAAGGGTGTATATAGGATTGTCTGTCTTACATTTGCTTTCGGTTTTTGCTTATCTAAAGTTGGATTTATCAACTCCTTTTCTACTCATTTATTTTATCGATTAATAGTTTAGGTGTTAATACTGTTACATTCTTCCTAAAACCAGATCTTTTCGGATTCATGCTACACTAATTTCCACCACTGGCCGAATGCTAATTCTCCGGACACCCAAAACTGAACTAAAATCCCGTCAACTGCGCATAGGCTCCGCACATACCTTCCGTTTTTATTCACACAATCCAGAATTTCCATCCAATAGCACCCACTCCTAAAGAAACTAAATAAAAATATTAGCCGATTTGATACCTAAGAAAGAACATAAAAGACCATCAAAAGGACATTTTAGGCAGTTGAACGTCATCTGGGCTCAAGTTCACAGATTTCGTCGGAAAGCGACTTCCCATCAGACTCAGCAGCTCGCCAAAGATCGTCACAACTCATCCACCCTTACCTCACCGGACACCTTTTTACAACTCCACATAGCTCTTTTTCAACGAGAGACGTCCACACTGGTTTATCATTTGTTGTATTTTTGCGTTCATACAATTGTTTATTTCTTTAAATTTTCGTTGCTTCTTCTTTGTTCTGCCACTATACGCTTATTTATAACAGTACTGTCAAAAATGTAGATTACTTTTTGATGTTATAAACAGTGACGTCATAATCGCCGTCTATTTCGGGCTTAAATCCCGAATTACGCTTTTCCACAGTTATCAAACTTTTCAATGTTTATCTTTATTTATTTATGTACAAATATTTTGTAGTTTGCTTTGATTTCACGTTTTTTTTTTTTATAAAAAAACGTTAATTTTGGGGGAGCTTCTAAAACGCACAATATATGTAATGTTCATGCAAAATCCATAGACATATATGCAATGTGATCGGTCCTGACCTGGGATCCTGACTCCAGTCACTTTCTCACCGATTTAATGTGGCTTCCTTCTGTCTTTTCTATAAATATTCTCATGGAATCTTCTCTGACGAGCTATTTTCACTGGTGCCCCGACTCAATGAATTTAATCCTGTTACGAGGTTGTCATCTCGGTCACACCCTTTTACTGTCGAAACAGTTAAATGTAACCGCCTCTTCTACACCAACAGCTTCTTCACGCTTCCCGACAGTGAAACTCCCTTCCTCTTACTTGATTCCATGATAACTATAATCTTCAAAAATTTAAGTCTAATGTCATTCGACATACTGATCCCCGTTCTTTTTATCCTTTCCTCAATCCACCTATAGCCAGTCTTTTTCCTTATTTTCACTCCCTGTGGCCCCTTTCGTACTCGTGGCACTCCCGCCTTCCTTCCTTGGGGTGAAATGCTTAAAAGATATATATGTCCATTATATATGTTGAAAAGGTTTTCATAGCCGTGGTTGGCAGTGGGAATAAGCTCCTACTGCCTATAAAGTGCTCCCATGGCATGCGTCTCAAATAGCATCTGATAACTAAACCGGTGAACGAGCGAAGGCAGACCCCTCTGGAACCTCATAATCATAGTAGATGGAGCTCGTCAACTCGGGACGGGAGTTAATCTAGGGGGAGGAAAAATCTGATTTTAAACTTCCGCTGCCTTGTGTTCATATCCAAATACAAACAAAGCTATAGTAGTAAATCTAGACAGAAAATCCGGAGTAGAGTGTCGAAGATAGTTTACTCTGACAACCTACCGGCAACTCATGCATCCAAAATGTAATCCCGTATTCTGTTGGATCATGTCGGTACATCCGAGATGTGGGCATGTGATCTGAGCAGTTCACGGCCTGTATATAGCATCACCCAGGCCTGAGTCCTGGAGAAGTCACTCCAGTCACACTATCCGATGTGAGCACAACACGGGAGACAGCATTTTACGGATTATAAGTCAAAAAACAACTGAAGTTGAATTGAACGCCACAGTTTGTCTTCGATGGTAGGAGGGTCGCTGTATTCTGCTACACGTCGGGCAGACCGCGGACACTAGGGTGTTGACCGGCCGCGGTCTGCCTGCTTCAGTGGGTGCGTGGAGATTATAGCTGCTAGCTTAACAAGCATATTGATAACCATGCATCAAACAAACAGTAAAATGAGAAAAGAACGAATAATCCAGCTCTTCTTATCGCAATCTGGAACGTGCGAACTATACGCACGGGTATATCCGATCATCTTCAGAAGGTTGATGACTCTCGCAATACTGCGGTCATCAATCGTGAGCTAAACAGAGTAAACATTGACGGAAAACATAACTTCCGGGCAATGGATCTCTAATAGAAGAACGTTGTACCTTTTTCTGGCAGAAGAAAGAGATCGCTGAACGCAGAAAAAATTAAGTTGGATTCGCTGTCAGGAACACCCTGCTCCATACGATTGTACCTCTAGCACAGCGTTTCTCAGACATTTTAACCCTTGCGTAACCCTTAAAATAAATTACACGTCTCAAGGAACCCCTGCGCAAAAAAAACAAAGTTATATACCAAATCTTTCTCATTTTATTTTCATCGCAGTTCACGTGGTAAATATTATATGTTTTTGAATAACTGGTTTAAAGAAAAATTAATACTTCTTTGTCAAATTTTTCGGTAATGCTAAATAAAATTCATACTGTTCATTTATAATACTTCATCAGGGAGTTTTCATTCACATAAAACAAATTCTAAACTCAAACGCAAAAAATAAAAAGATAGAAAAAACAAAGCAATAAGTAACTTTAAGTCCAGGTCCTGTTCGCTGAGTGGGCATTGACTAGCGAAGCTGGTTTCACACTGGCTCCGTACAGACATCACTAAATATTTTCCCAATGATTGTTATATCTTGTTAATAACATAATAGGTTAGATAGCATGATGTCTATATTACAAGATTACAATAACCAAGAATATATTACGTGTGTTTAGTAATATTACGTACATGAAATTAAATAAAAAACTCAAAAGCGCATTAGCTTATCTCACCTGTTCTCGCAGAAACCTTTGTGGGCCTTTTGCGGAAACTTAGGGTTCCGGGGAACCTCGGTTGAGAAACTCTGCTCTAGCAGCTGGCACAACGATAATTCTCACCTTTCGCCTCTCTATATATGAAGGCCTTGTAAACCACGTGCGCATCTACGCTCCAAGCCACTCCCGACCAGTTCTACGCTCAATTTGACAGCGTCGTCAAGCGTAATGAATGAAAATGGCCAAAGACTCCTAGAATTTATCATAAATTGTGTGTGACAAACACCTATTTCCAGAACAGGGCTTGCCCCGAATCATCCTGGAGACACCCAATGTCAAATCATTGGCACCAGCTGGACCTGGTTATCACCAGACGCGACTCCTTAGACAACGTCTGCAACACCAAAGCGCGAACTGTCCACTCCCTGATCTCCTCAAAAGGAATAGTTAAAACCTAAGAATCTCTATAATTCAAACAAGAAATACCAGTTGAGAATTGCATCCTGGGTATGACGATAAACTATATCCGCGTCCTGGGTAAGACGATAAACTACGTGCAGCGGCAAGGCCTCTGATCAGGAGGTTTTGAGGAGCAGGGAACCACCTCTTAATTGCTGGTGTTCCCAAGACCACCCTGACCCGGGGTGGTAGCACCTGTTAGGATCCCAGCTATGGGCAAATAGTTAACCTCCAAACTGAGGTAAAAAGCATTATGAAAGTTTAACAGGTTTTAAATACCAGAAATACTTTGTAAAAAATTATTACTAGAAATAATTTTTTTAAGAAAAAAAACTATTACCAGCAATATATTTTTGAAAAAACTATTACCAGCAATACATTTTGGAAAAAAAAAGTTATCAGCAATACATTTTTTTAAAATAATATTACCAGCTATACATTTTGAGGAAAAAAATATTACCAGAATTCAATTTTTGACAAAACAAAAGTTGTCGGCATTAAATAACCCATTGAGGTTGATATGCCGTAAAACAAAATAAATCAAACCAATCTAAACCAAAGAATACATATTCTATTCATACGAATCTATTCTAAAAATGTCGGCATTAAATAACCTATTGAGGTTGATATGCAGTAAAACAAAACAAACCAAACCAAAGCAAACCAGTTGAGAATTAACTCTAGGATGACTGCCTATCCTGATAAAAACCAGAAGTTCTCAGAGAGTCTTGTGGAGACCCTTCACAGTGCGTAAAAGGCAGATGGAACTCCCTTCGGAACAATGCAGCAAATTTCGACCTGGTTTGAGGCTGACGTCATCACATTAGAACCGGTCATCAACGCTAAGTGCAGCAGGCTGATTAGATTCAAGCGTGACCCTAGCCAGCAAAATCTAGAGACTCTGAAAGCTGCGCGTAGCAAACCCAGAAAACTGCACGTCGCTGCACAAAAGACTACTGGCCCCATCTGTCAGATAGCACACCCAACAGGCTTCGGTTAACGGCAACATCCGGAAGGTGTGCAAGGACATTAGACAAGTAAATGGCCAACCAACAAAGAAAGCTGTGCCCCTGAAATCAAAGATAGGGAAATTAATTATGGAAAAAGTCAAACAAATGGGACGATGGGTAGAACACTACTTTGGACTCAAGAGAAAATCCTATCACTAAAGAAGAGTTGGATAATATTAAGGGTCTTTTAGTGCTGAAAGATCTGGACTCTGAGCCGACAAAAGAAGAACTTAGCAAAGCCATTGACGCTCTAGCTTGTGATAAAGCAACAGTTGAAGACGGCGGAGATCATCAAATACGGTAAGCCACCTTTACTAAAATCACTCGATGGTCTTGAGACTCTGCTGGGGAGAAGTCAAGGTTCCTCAGGGCATGCGCAATGCCAAGCGAATTACCCTGTATGAAAAACAAAGACGGCCGCAATGACTACAATATCTACCGGGGTATCTCTCTGTTAAGCTTTGTTGTAAATCTCTTCCCGAGTGGTTTAACGCAACGGAAAAGTCGTTTACTGATCGCGTCTACCCAGAATCCTAATGTAGATTCAGGGCTAAAAGATCCACAGTTGCGATGATCTTTCAACGTCAGATCCAGGTTTGGTTTGGTTTACGGCATACCAACCTCAATGATTATTTAATGCCAACAGGATTTTTTTATCGCTGGTAATTTTTTTTTTCAATGATGTGTTGCTGGTAATATTTTTCTTTTTCAAAAAAGGACTGCTGGTAATATTTTTTCAAAAAAAGTATTGCTGGTATTAAAACCTATTTTTATATTTTCATAGTTTTTTTTACCCCTTTTAGGGGTTAATTATTTGCCCGTAGCTGGGACCCTGACATGTGCTACCACCCCGGGTTAGGGTGGACCTGGGAACACCAGCAATTAAGAGGTAGTCCCATGCTCCTAAAATCTTCCTGATCAGAGGCTTTGCTGCTGGATGTAGTTTATCGTCATACCCAGGACGTCGGCTCCAGGAGAAATGTGAACAATACTACTCTACATTGCCATTTGTCAATCTCTTAAAGTCGTTCGACTTTGTTAGCAGGAAAGGTCTGTTTCAGTTTACGAATAAAAAATGGTTGTCCCCGATAATTGCTGGGCATTATCACCTCCTTCCATGATACGGAGTGGAAAACAACGATGCGTTTTAGAACCAACTTTGTTCGGCATCTTCAATTCCATGTTATTGAAATTTGTGTTCAGGCAACCTTAAGACGTATACTTACGCACAAGAAGCAAGTGTAAATTATTCAACTTGGTCCGCCTGAGGGCAAAGACCAAGGTGCATACCTTACTCCCCAGAGAAAGGCTGTCTGCTGATGACTCAGCTCTGACCATGCACACCGAACAAGATTTCCATATTTCGATTTCTAAATCTTCGTATCAGATAATTTACGGTAAGTGGTTTTTCTCACCATTTTGGGGTAGCTTTGTACAAAAAAAAGATTGAAGATAACATAAAAACAAAAACGTCACGGGTAAAGCATCTCCAACAATTTTCATCAATGACGCGGTGCAGATCACTTCACACATCTGGGTCCTACCACCACCACCGGCCTATCGATTGACATGGAAATTGACAAACGCATCGCCAAAGCAGCGCCAGTGATAGCCAGATTGAGCAAGAGAGTATGGAACAACAGTCAGCTGACCTTGTGGACCAAACTAAAGATATTTTAGGTATGTGTCCTTAGTACTCTACTTTACGACAGTGACTTATAAATCATATTATAAGGACTTCTATGGTCAACAAACTTATCTCATGAACCAATTGCCAAACGAAACAAGGGCAATTGGGTCGTGACCGAACATTTGGCCGACGGACATTTGGCAAAGAGACATTTGGCCGAACGGACATTACACCGAAAAAATACAAATAAAAATAATAACAAGCAATGCTTTAATTATTTTAATTAGCAGTATTATAAGGTAGAATAATTAGTAATAAATTTCAAGTTATTAAATTACTAAATCTAAATTTGAAGTTAAAAATTTCCTTATTTCAATATTTGTTTATTGAAATAAATTTTTTTTTTAAATATTTGAGTGTATTTAGGTAAAAAGTAGCACCTAATTATTTCAATTCGTATTTAACAGTAAGATAAAAGCTAGTTCATCCCTTTAAGATAAGGATCATTAAAAGTGAAATTGAAAGATCTTTCATATCGTAAAAGCTTGAGATTTTTACTGTAGTAAAATGTGACTTTTCTCAAAATACTTATCTACCTTACTTACATTTGAAGTAATATTATTATACTTATATTTGAAGTAAAATTTAATATATACAGAATAGATTTTTTAAAAAAACATGTAAAAAAAAACCCGGAAAGATTATAAATGAATACAGTAAATAAATATATGTAGCACATTACAATAAAGAGTGTGATATACATGTAAGTACGCCAGTACATTTTCGGGCAAATCTCCATTCGGTTAAATGTCCGTCGGCCAGATTTCCGAGTAACCAATTGGGTGGTGGATATTTTTTAAAGATTAGGATACATTAGACCTTTCACTGATTTTGGTATCTCCAGTCTGTAATTTGCATTTTGGTCTCATCCTCTCATACAAAGATTTTAAAATTTACAAACGTGCGCATAAAGAGAAAGGGAAAAAAAAAGATTGTACCAATGCGACGCTAAAATGAACATTTATTTGGTTCCAACAAGATATTTGGTTTTGTGCCACTTTTTTAATGCCATGTTCCTTAAGGACGTAGACGATCAGAGCTTTCCCCCCCCCAAATAAAACCCGCCTCTAGGGTGCACATTTTGAACCTATAAATACACTCATATTTTCTATCATTTTTTCCTATTTTCTTTAGTCATGCTAGAATGTAGGGCTGCCATTAAAACGCGTTTCCCATTAGGAAACGCACATACATATACGCGTGCACGCACACTCACATTTTTATTATATTTATATTACGTTGTATTATAATTACTAATTGTTATTATTAATTATAATTATTATTATAATTAATATATATATATATATATATATATATATATATATATATATATATATATATGTGTGTGTGTGTGTGTGTGTGGATGTAGATATATTTTTCATCATATATATATATAAAAGTGAACAGAAGTCAACACTTAGAGGCGACAGTCTGTTTCATGCTAGATGCAATCGTCAGGCAACTAGTGCAGTTATTTTTCACTTTCACACGCTCTATCTCTGATATTGAGCACTTTATCCCATAAATATAGCACACTTTAAGACTATATTTCTTCATATATATATATATATATATATATATATATATATATATATATATATATATATATATATATTCGTTCGTTCTTATCCACACAGTTCACTTGCAAGGTCCGCTGACGAGAGAGTGAAGGCGATGGGGTCAGGTAAAGGATATTAATGGAAGGCTCAAAAACCCATGAGCATTTTTGATGTTCGTGTCCTCCGTCGGTGACAAAGCAGCCCTGTTTGGGATTTGCACTGCTTTACCTACCGTGGGGGAGGAGAAATAAAAAGAGCCCTAAACATTGCTTGCTCACACAGTGACTTGGCAGCCCGCTGCAGCTGTCTGGTTATCTAATAACGCAGTTGAAACAGCAAGATCCCAAAGAAATATAAGAAGAATTTCCATTTTGAATCCTGGAATGTTCGCACTCTTCAGGACAATGATTCGGCACCAGAGCATAAAACAGCTCTTGTTTCTCTCGAGTTGAAGAAGTTTGACATCGACACAGCGGCCATTAGTGAAACATGTCTGGCTGGCAATTCTCAGCTTAGGGAAGAAAAAGGTGGATACGTGTTTTTATGGGCTGGCAAAACTGAGAAAGAGCCACGCCAATCTGGTGTTGGCTTCACCATCAATCAGACCTTGCTAACTCACTGCCTCCCTTACCTAAAGGTGTATCAGATCGTATAATGGCATTAACCCTCGACCTGGAGTGCAACACCCGCGGGTAACGCTGGTTAGCTGCTACGCTCCAACCTTAGGTAGTTCAGAGCAAGAAAAAGATGACTTTTACGATCCTTTTTGTGATGTCATCTCCAAAGTCCAACATAAGGATAAATTAATCCTTGCAGGTGACTTCAATGCTTGTGTTGGAAATGATTATCATTCTTGGTAGGGCGTTTCAGGTCACCATGGTATTGGTCGTGTGAATTCGACTGGATTACGCCTTCTCACTATCTGCAAGGAATTTGAGCTTAGTATTACTAATACCTTCTATCAGCAACCCAGCGGTTGTATTGATTTTCTAAGCGTAGCTTAGATGTGGCACAAGGCCTAAAGTATGGAGTACCCGGTGAGGATCGAACTCACTCTTCAGTTTGTAACTGTTTTAGTGAGACAAGCTTGCTAACCATTTCCCCACTCTGAAGTGCCCAACCCAGCTGTTGTAAGACCACGTGGGTGCACCCTCGGTCGAAAGACTGGCATCTGATCGTCATCACCAAAAGAAGGGACATAAAAGATTTTAAGATAACGCGTTCATTCCACACAAATTGCTGTCAGATTACGCTTTGCTTTGGAATAAGTCCAAATTACATCTGCAAAAGTGAAGGTTAATAAATTCTACAGTGCCTAACCGCATTAACATATTGCTTCTAAAATCGGCTGCAAAGAAAATTGAGCTCTGACAAACCTGATGCTGCACTTGATTCTTTAAACATTACCAATGTTATTGAATCGTCTTGGAATGCTCTGTGGGATGCAACACATTCTATATCCTTGGAGGTTCTCGGCCTGCCACATCGTAAGCATCAAGACTGGTTCGATGACAATAATACAGAGGTTCAGCAGCTTAGAGATCAATTGCATTCTTCTCATAAAGCATGGATTGAGGACAAGAACTCGTCCGATAAGAAGATCGTTTACAAGAAGTGCAAAACTCAGGTTCAACGAGCTCTCAGAGACATGAAAGAGCAATGGTGGTCTGAAAAGGCCACTGAACTCCAAGAAGCTTCAGATAGACAGGATTTAAAGGCTTTCTATGCTGGCCTCAACAGCGTTTTCGGTCCTCAGAAAAGTGGTGTTGCTCGAATCTCCACAGCAGATGGTGAAACTCTTTTGACTGATAAGGCAGGCATTTTGCTTCGCTGGAAAGAGCATTTCGAAACAGTGTTAAACACCACTTCGGTTACTGATGAGAAAGCCATCTCTCAATTGTGCAAAATTGTTCTTTTGAACCTACTTATCAAGAAGTGACTCCATCAAGCAGATCTCATCTGGAAAATCACCTACTCCTAAGGATCCTATTCCACCCGAAGTGTATAAGAATGGTGGCCAAAAGTTGGTAGAAAAGTTGCATCTCCTTTTTGTGGAGATATGGAAGGCAGGCTGTGTCCCACAGGACTATAAAGACGCCTGTACAAAACAAGTGTATTAGGAATGTCTGTGATAATAATCTATTGCGGGCAAAATCCTAGTTAGACTGATTCGAAACAGAATCATTATTCCCCCTGTTGACGACATCTATCCTGAATTACAGTGTGGTTTTCAGTCAGGGTGTAGTATCATTGACATATTTTCTCTTCCAGTTGCAGAGAAGGTTCGCAAGAAAAACCAGGAGCTGGACAAGGTGTTTGTGAACTTGTCAAAAGCTTTTGACACTATGAATGGAGAGGCTCCTTGGTAAGTATTGGGGAAACTTGGAAACCCAGAAAACTTGTTAAAGGTGATCATCTCCTTTCATGAAGAAATGAAAGCTAATATCGTGCCTGATGGTATGATGTCAGAAACCTTTGATGACACCAAACGGCAGCAAGCAAGGGTGTCATGGCCCCTGTCCTTTTTGCCCTTTTCTTCTCGGTGATGCTGAAATGTGCATTCGCAGACACAGTGTGGTGTCAAGTTTCAATTTCGAACAACTGGTGGTCTCTTCAATCATCTTCGTACACTAATTATCCGTGATTTGTTGTTTGCTGATACTGCTGCTCTACCAGCGACATCCTTTGAGGAAGCCCAACATCTAATAAATCGTTTCTCTGCTGCATTTAAAGCTTTTGGTCTTACACTTAGCACAAAGAAAACTGAAGTAGTGCACCAAGTCCTACTCTGAAGCAATTCCGTGGCATGAAACAAAAACTACCAGTCTACAAATTTCCAGAGAGACCATTGAACGTAGACGACAAAGCCCAGAACTATGTAAAGTCTTTCACCTATCTTGGTAGCAAAGTCAGTTACAGTGGAACTTAAGATGATGAAATCATACATCGGATTGCTAAGGCTACCAGTTCTTTTGGCAAATTTCACTATCGCTTGTGGGTATCCGATTGGATACGAAAAATTGGGTTTACAGAGCTGTTGTACTTGCCATCCTTTTGTATGGCTCAGAGTCATGGACTCCATACAGCTACCATACACACCAGCTGGGTGTTTTCTATAAAAGCTGTCTGCGTGCAATCTGTGGAGTTAACCTTCAAGATAGGACATCTAACATAGACCTGTTTAACAGGTGTAATATTGGAGGAATCAAGACTTTTCTCATACAGTCTCAGTTACGGTAAACTGGTCATGTCTTGAGAATGTCTGATGACAGGATACCCAAGATCCTAATGTACAGCCAGTTAGATCAGGGCTACAAGAATGTAGGACGCCCATGGCTTATATACAAAAATTCATAATCAAATCAATTGGTTGTCCGATCCTCATATGTCAAAAATAACAGGACAGTCCATTTTATATATATATATATATATATATATATATATATATATAATTTTATATGTGCAGTACTTATTGAAAAGTGATCAATATCAGTGATAAAGCTAACATATTATTGAGTGTCATCCCAAATGGACACAGAAAAGAATTCCCCACTTCCTACCACTAAACAAAACACAAATAAGCATAAATGGATCCAATTTTTTTTTTAAATAAACTATTTTCTCTGATGATCGCAAAAGCATGAAACCCAGGGTCACAAACTAATATTATATATATATATATATATATATATTGTATTATATTTATATTTTGTATTATTATATTTGTATCATCATTATTGGTAGAAAATACATTAATTGTAAAAATCCTTTAAGTTTCTGATAGAATTCTCAGAAGTCATTTTGTAATTAATTAATGGAATATTTTTAAGTGCTTGTTCTGTAATATTTATTATATAATTTTATCAATTTCCAAAACATTTTCCAGATTGACAATAATATATATTTTCTATGGGTCAAATATGTTTTCATTTTATTTTCAGATTTAAATTTGTGTTCGTTTTTTTTTAAGAGCTGTACTTAAAAGTAACTGCTTTTATTTCCAGTTGAAATTAATTATGTAAGTTTTCATTTTATGGAGATTTTTTTAATTTCTTATCAGCAAAAATTCATAGCAATTTTCTGATCTTATTTGGTAATTGGAACTTCTAAACAAGACTAATACCTTTGTTAAGGAAATTTTTTTTTTTTTCATGACTAATATTTTACTTCCTTACACCTTCCTAGAATCAGCAATCAAATTAGAATCAAATTTGTCAGAATCAAAAATTATTGATATTTTATCATTTTAATTGGAGCTCCAAAATAATCTCAAAATTATTTCAAACGTTATTAAGTGGTAGCTTTCCCTTGTTTTTATTTACAAATGTCAAATCGTATTCACATCATTTGTAACTGAGATATAGACATTTGAATTTTCTCCCCTTTACAATTAGGAATTGTTTTTCTCTTTCAAATCTGAATAAATATGTCCTGACAAAACATTCTTTCTAAACAAGAAAAATTAGTCATGAAAAAAAAAAAAATGTCTCCCTACTTTTTACAAAGGGATTAGTTAAATTTTAGTTAGAAATATCCCAATCAAATCTCGTCCCTAAAATTGATTTCAAATCCTAATCAAATCTTTAAATTACCAGCTTAACTTCCATCATGCTGTATGTGACTTCATCTGCTGTACAAAATGTTTGTCCTTCCACTGAATGTGACTTTGATCCCTGAACAACAGTGTATTTGCATTTCATAGTTGTGTTGTCATATCCTGCTATGGCAACAGAAAACAACTTCAAGTGAAATTAACAATAAAGATATTGCAACTGAGAAGCCTTGGAAAAGAAAGAAGTAGAAAGAGAAATAATATTAATAATGTAGGGTGCTAAAGGTTAAAATCCCAATCCAACCGACCCCTGATGTGTAAACTTCACACTTCAGAAACAGCTTCTTTTACAAATATTTTTTTCTGTCTATATCTCTGAGATGGGGTATTATCATTATTTACATTATTAGACTGTTATCCTTACCTTCATTCTCATATTCGCAACATTTCAGCCACTGTATGCTCTGGCCTTCTTAGGTGATTGAATCCTTTATTTCGTCCATCGAGGTAGACTGTTCTAGTTTTACGTGCCATGCCTCTTTCGGTGGTTTCGGTTATTTCCCTTTAACTCAACTCTCCAAGTTATGATGAGCATTTGTAAAAAAGGTTGCGGAAACATTAGGTTTATAAGTCCCAGAAATTCATACACAGCTGTCCACATGGCCCAGGGGATAAAGACGTTGGTTAGATCCAGTGACTAGACCCAAAGAGTTGCAAGTTCAATACCAGGTGACAGCAGTGGTGAACCAAAAGAGTTGAGTTAAAGTGAAATAACTGAGACATCCAGAAGAGGTATGGCACGTGGAACTAGAACAATCTACAAAATAAAGGGTTCAGTTCAAAATTCCAGTCACCTGAAGAACACTGAAGCATACAACAGCTAAAACATTGTGAATATGGCAATGAAGATGAGGATAAAAATCGAAATAATGTAAGTAAATATTTTTGTCTACTCAAATGAAGGAATCAGAAAGAAATCCCATCCAGCCATGCATGTTAATCATGTTGTCTTCAGTGATAATAAATATTATAAAAAGACTTCAATATTTTTTTTTTAAAGAAATCTTTTATCAAAAATAAAAAAAAAAATAATAAAAAATCAACTTTTCCCCAAAGGCAGATGTATTTGTTGGGGATATTGTTGCGGTATCTTTAATTAAAATTTATATATTATTTAATTTGTCTAGTAGTGCAACTTGCTTATGACGTACTGCTTATGACATACTGTACTTCATGCAGCCCCACTATTCAAAGGTGGCCCATGCCTGCATTAAGCCTTCCACAACATTTGTCAGAATCAAAAAATATATATTTTTTTTTTTAATTAAAAGTGTGGGTAATGTTCCCAATATACATACAGTCGCAAATCTATCCCTGATATTTTGCATAATTATCTGGACGTAGATTTTTTTTTTTTTTTATTTAAAAATGTCAAATGAAAATCTGCTTATTTATATATGCTAAATTTATATTTTTTTAATTTTATTTATTTTTTTTTTTATACACACATTTCTAAAAAAAAATGGAGGTGGGAATTTTTTGGAAGCACATTGGGGATATAATTATTTATCTTAAATGAAGAACACATGGATTTGACCTTAATAAATTTATGCAAATTTTTGATTTTTACTTGAAAATCTGCAAAAAAATTTAAAAAATAGAAAAATGTCTTTTTTTTATATTCATAACAGTTAAGTCCAGATAACTTTGTCAAAAGTCAGTGATTAATTTCACACAGTACCAATATTAATCAACAGGAGTACTCAACACACTTTTAATATGATTTAAAAAAAAAAAAATCAATATTTTCAGATTCTGACAAATGTCACACTTTGACAAAGGCTTAATAAATGGTAATCTATAAAAAATTATTCCTCACAAAAGTTTTCCCTACTTTTTACAAGAGGACGAATCTCATTACATAACGCCATAATACCAATAATTGATTAATAATTAATGTTAGCCATATAAAAAAAATAAAACCCAATGATCAGCTTCCCTTCACCCCACCCCATTTATTTCTCACAAAAATTAAACCTTCTCTGAACAAATAGAAGACAATGCGTTCAATGTTGAACATTAACAGGCTATCACACCAAGACAAAATATAGACGATAATGTTCTTCTCAATTCGTCAGGCAAAGAAATTTTTTTTTCAGTTTTCCAACTGATAATCAGCGCTGGGGAAAGTGACACATTCGTGCAGTCACTTCTCCTTTTGTTCAGCCAATAAAAATGGCCGCCACAAAACCTGCTTTCTGGACATGCAAAATGCACAGTCATTCTCTTTTCATTGTCTGCCCATTGGAAGGAATTTTCTCTGTGCAGTAAAGTTTGGAAAGTCTTAAATTTGGTTCTAGTTATTTTGTCATCTGCTCCCATTCTGCGATTCGTTTCTCTTCCATCACTTTTTTCACATTTTCGATCTGTTCTTTCTGAAAGAAGAAAACAAAAATCAAGACAATCAAACAATTGTTCAAATACACTTTTTTACTAAAAGCGTCTATGTTGTTGAAAAAAAATATGTACAGAATGGAATATTTCTTCATTAAATTATGTATTCACAACCATAATTAATTTTTGACTAGTATTTACTTTCATCTTCATTTTTTATTAGATGAGGCGTTGTCAACCATTATTATTCATTTTGGACTAGTATTTACTCTTCATTAGATTCGGTATTCCCAGACATTATTACTAATTAACTTTCATCTTCATTTTTAAAGAACGAAACGTGTCTCACAAAAACTTTTCCCACTTTGTCATATTTTTCCCCCAAAAGATATTCAGTTATAAATGAAATATATCTTTAAAGACAATAAATAAAAGAGGAAGGAAAACTTTACTTTCTTTATCAACGCGTTTCGTCTCACGAATCAGTAAAAAAAGAAAGACATTTCAATGTAAGTAAACTAGAAGAACTGGTAGAATTTATATCAATTATATTTAGTAAATATTTAATTTTACTTTTATTCTTAGACTTTACGCAAATATGAGGAGTCCAACTGATAAATGATTTGCGTACTTTTTTAAAAATCGTGTATTATGATAGATGTTCTTTTTCGGTCAAGTTACGCAGTTAACGGGCTTCAAAGGGAAGTAACTCTGTAAATGTTAAGTAGAAGTGTTCTCCCTTGAATTCGTTTGACGTTGCTTTTTAAATTTAAATGCGATAAAATAAATTGAGAAGCTCATTAGCTTCTTAAGACACTACCGACCACATGGTTGTAGTTTTATTATGAGCCGACTGCGAGTTATCTAGTGCTTGGTATTTCTTGATATATTTTTAGCTGCAGGAGGCAACATCGCGGTTATGGGTATTTCAGCATGGTGTAGTTTTTAGCAAACGTGTCTTGTTAGATCCATGAGTTTGACTCTCACCAACTTTCGACCTTGTGCCATATCTAAGCTACACTTAACAAATCATTTTGGAGCACTTTGGTGTGTTGTAATCATTAGCAAATTTGTCTCACTAGATCAATTACAACTGAGTAGTGAGTTTCATTCTTCATTTGGTACTCAATGCTTTCAACCTTGTGTCACAATGTTTACTAAAATCATCAACATTTAGATTATTCGTAGTAATACTTTCAAGTGAGAACAACGTTAAAACTTCAGTTGGAGCAATAAACTAACTCAAGAAAATTTTTTATTGCTTAAGTTGGCGATTATAAAGTCAGATTTTGTTATTGATCTCTGGTCATCACTGTGTTAAACTTG
>OZ038497.1:18076843-18099343 GCA_964036315.1 Acanthosepion esculentum | reverse complement strand
TATTATATATATATATATATATATATTATATATATATATTACATATTATATATATATATTATATATATATTACATATTATATATTACATATTATATATATTATATATATATTACATATTATATATTATATATTACATATTATATATATTATATATATATTACATATTATATATATATTACATATTATATATTATATATTATATATATTATATATATATTACATATATATATATTATATATTACATATTATATATATTATATATATATTACATATATATATATATTACATATATTATATATATATTACATATTATATATATATATATATTACATATTATATATATATATATTATATATTACATATTATATATATATATTACATATTATATATATATATATTATATATTACATATTATATATATATTATATATACATTACATATTATATATTATATATACATTACATATTATATATTATATATTACATATTATATATATTATATATATATATTATATATTACATATTATATATATTATATATATATATTACATATTATATATTATATATTACATATTATATATATTATATATATATATTATATATTATATATTACATATTATATATATTATATATATATATTACATATTATATATATTATATATATATATTACATATTATATATTACATATTACATATTATATATATATTATATATATATTAAATATTATATATATTATATATATATTACATATTATATGTTTATTAAATATTATATATATTATATATATATTACATATTATATATATATTAAATATTATATATATTATATATATATTACATATTATATATATTATATATATATTACATATTATATATATATTACATATTATATATATTATATATATTACATATTATATATATTACATATTATATATATTATATATATTATATATATTACATATTATATATATTACATATTATATATATTACATATTATATATATTATATATATATTACATATTATATATATTATATTATATATATATTATATATTATATATATATTATATATATATTATATAATATATATATATTATATATATATTATATATTATATATATATTATATATATATTATATATATATTATATATTATATATATATTATATATTATATATATATTATATATATATTACATATTATTCAGAAACCGTATATCTATCAACGTTACGTTGATGATACTTTTTCTATGTTCAATAACATAGAGGAGGCAACACTTTTTTGTGACTCCTCAAATGGTTTACGGCCATCTTAGGTTTTCGCAATGGAGGAAGAAGTGAACAACTCTATTTCTTTTCTGGATGTTCTTGTGGAGAGGAAGAATGGCATTTTTATTACAAGGTTTTTCAGTCAATCTTAAAATTTTAAATTCAACCTCAGCGTTGCGACCGCACGCTCCAAAATATTTTACAATTAACAATAACACATTTCTAAAAAACATATTTCGAATTACATCTATTCTTTCGCTGTCCTGTTATTACCTGGATGTAAAAACTAATCTATTTCCATACCTGATGATGTCTGTATGCACAGATGAAAGCTTGTAAAAAAAGACCTTATGCAACTGTAATTTATAAACAGGGATCATAACATTCATCTACAGGTTCGGGGTTAATGTAATTTATTAAATTTGTTTGCGAAGATGGATTCTCACCATTTATATCATTAACTTCAATATGTTTTTTGTATGAATGATTCATGTAAATTGAACTGTCCCACATACTTGATATATATATATATATATATATATATATAGTTTACGAAAAACTAGGTAATCCGTATGGGTAGACCCAAGGAGGATAAAATCCAGAGAGCTCAATGTAAATTTTATTTAAAATATATATATATATATATATATATATATATATATATATATATATATAACATACATATAAGGTTAGGTTCCTACTTTGTCTTCTTTGTAAATTAAGTTAAGTGATAAAAACAAAAGCATAAGGAAACTGAATGAAATCGGCTAAACTACGTGCCCAGACACATCTGAAGAAAAAGAAATGTTTTAAAATTCCAACATTTTCGGCTTTCCCTGCATATGGGGTATAGACCTATTTCAAGCAACAAAAACTTTGTCACTCACTTTGTTGACAACTTGCGTCTTTATATCTCCCCTTCTTACACATACATATGATTCCATCAACAAACCCATTAACCTTAGTCCTCCTAGAGGAAGAAATGGGTTACACAGAATGTTTTCCACTTTCTCATCCTAATGTTAGAATATGTCTATGGAATTACTTGTTTCATGTACTGTATCACTTCCGTATGCAAGCGATCATGACGCCACAAACTTCTGTCTTTCGCTCTTGCTTTGTCATACATTCACAAAAACTCGTTAAGTACACCCTTGTGCAAATTAATTGAAACAAAACGAATAATTCCATTATTTTTTTTTTTCATATTTTTCTAATGAAACATGACCCCAGTGCACATGTTAGTACTTAATATATCCATTCCAAAAAGTCAATCCTTGCAGATTGACCCCAGATTCTCAATTGGATTTAAATCAGGAGAGTTTCCAAGTCGGTCAATAGTACTTTGATTTGCTTACTAGTAAGGCTTGCCAGCGTGTTTGTGCAGTGCTACAAATTTCAATATGCTTCCTTGGAGTAACGTCCATCACAGACAATGGCCATAGGACAACTAATCGACAGTAAAGACAATAGTGTCTGGGCGTGATAAAAATCTGATGCCATCATGGATGACGCAATATTTTTCAAGGTCAAACAAATTTCATCAGACACCCCAAAAATAGATTCCTATTACTGCACACCACTGTAAATGGCCTAACCGGAGAAAAAAAATAGAAATCAATTACACCCTGTCATTCCAGTGGGTCTAAAACTGATTGTATGGTGAAAGAAAGGAAACTAAAGTGGTTGTTTCGATTAATTTGCACAAGGGTGTAGGTCATTTGCTCTTTAATCCTTTTTGCCCCTCTTTATATGTCACAAAAATTTTCAACTGTACCTTCTATCTCATTTGTATATGTTGTATTTTTTAGAGAGAGGTTACCTTAAATTTAAAATTCACCAGCCCTAGATTACCCCGTTAGCCAGTAAGGTAGATTAGGCAAAAGAAACTAAAGTTTAAAGAAAACTTTATGCAGTTAATGCATTAATTTTGATAAGTGGGGAAAAAAAAATGAATGGATATTAAGTCATTTTCCCTGTTTGTAATGATCAGGTTTAAAAAAAAAAAGAAAAAGACAGTTGCTTCACCTATAGCTACCAATCTAAGTGATGAATCTTCATTGATATTAACTTTGGTTCAAATAAGAATTTGAGTGTCTGTGGCCTATGTTTCAATCTTCTGTGCTCTGAACTTTGCAAAACTGATTAATTTTAGGGTGTGAATTGTTTCAAAAAGCCAAAAATGAATCTAATTGACTTGTGCACATGACTGTTTTTACATAAAAAACATGCCAAATTGTTATAGTAAAGAAAAGAAAAAAAAACTGTAAACTATAGTAGCAATAAAAGCCTGCAATAAGCTTCTTCTGTCTCTCGACTGCAACATTGTAGCCAAATCAGTCCAAACGATAGTCAGTCGTAACAGTCCAACAGGCAATGTAGAAACGACAAAATGGGGTCACAAATACAACCTTCGCTTCTCACCAGCAAAAACACATGTTCGTCCACCAAGGTCAGAAACCATCTTGCTCTCATAAGCGAAAAACAACAGCTTTTATTTACCAAACAATTTTTCAGATTGGCCACGTCATTCAGGAGAGGAAAGAACATTAGCATAGATTCTGATACTTAAAGTAGTAGATTTTTGCTAACTACTTTCGGTCATTTTTTTTTTTCTTCGACGGATCGCACACAAAACACAAACTCGGTTCAAAGGTCACAAACAGTTGTTTTAATTTTTTTTTTAAATCCTGCATTTTTCAATTCGATTTCTAAAAAACAACGCCATATGATTTTGAATGTATGAGAGGACAACCCAAAAAATGCCTGTTCTCATAAACGTCTGGGCCTCGTCAAACATGGTGGACACCAAAACTAACCTTTGAACTCATTTCTTACAAAGAAAACAGGTGAGAGTTTGAAGCCATAGCAGTTTATGACTGAATATCCAGTCATTTCCCACATATTAAATATATGACAAAATACTTCAAGGAGAGAAAGTCTCTCTGACCCAGAGTGAGCATGTATATTAATTTTGAAAAAGACATGCAACCTTCAATTTTTAGGAGATTCTTCAAAATCCAGAGGATGGCCCAAAATTTTGGCCTTTTGTAAACAAAACTTAGAAACATCTCATTGCTGGAAATGAGCTGAACCGGTCAGTATATCTGCCACCATTTCTTTGCCACTCTTTATCTTTTTTACCACCGAAACTCCAAAAAGCTAGATAGGCAAGTGCAACAAAAAGGACGAGTTCAAACAATTTATGGAGAAAAGACAAATGTCTTAATGACAATGGCTTCAGAAGAATTAGCCGAAAAATTAGCAGAGAAAAAGAAAAAATGATATCAGTTGTGGAAGGAAAAAAACAAATTAGATATGAAAATTTTCCAACTCACTCGTTTTTCCATCATCCAACTTTCAAAAAATGCGGGTTGGTTGAAATAATAGAACAAACCAACAGGAAATCCCATATAGAGCGACATCTGGATGAAAGGAAATGACAAATCATAAACATCAACAATCACACAACAGTTTCAGTTTCATTTTTCAATCGGACAAAATATGAGAAAAGTATACATTACATGTATCTTATGATACTGACATAATAATAATCTACAAATTTCTTAGATGAAGCCTTGTCATTATTATTCATATTTGACTCGTCTTTCTTTCATCTTATTTCTCTTGCTTGTTTACACCTTGTAGCAATAAGACGTAATAGTCTGCAATTGTGTGAATTACGAAGATGAAGCCTTGTCATTATTATTCATATTTGACTCGTCTTTCTTTCATCTTATTTCTCTTGCTTGTTTACACCTTGTAGCAATAAGACGTAATAGTCTGAAATTGTGTGAATTACGAAAATGAAGCCTTGTCAGTATTATTCATATTTGACTCGTCTTTCTTTCATCTTATTTGTCTTGCTTGTTTACACCTTGTAGCAGTAAGACGTAATAGTCTGAAATTGTGTGAATTTCTTAGATGAAGCCTTGTCATAATTATTCATATTTGACTCGTCTTTCTTTCATCTTATTTCTCTTGCTTGTTTACACCTTGTAGCAATAAGACGTAATAGTCTGAAATTGTGTGAATTTCTTAGATGAAGCCTTGTCATTATTATTCATATTTGACTCGTCTTTCTTTCATCTTATTTCTCTTGCTTGTTTACACCTTGTAGCAATAAGACGTAATAGTCTGAAATTGTGTGAATTTCTTAGATGAAGCCTTGTCATAATTATTCATATTTGACTCGTCTTTCTTTCATCTTATTTCTCTTGCTTGTTTACACCTTGTAGCAATAAGACGTAATAGTGTGAAATTGTGTGAATTTCTTAGATGAAGATTTGTCATTATTATTCATATTTGACTCATCTTTCTTTCATCTTATTTCTCTTGCTTGTTTACACTAGGTATCCCAACACTCAGCTTACAGCCGATGAAATTCTTAACTAAACACTAAAAAATGCATATATTCAACTCGCCGTGTTATTTCATTCAATATCTCCATAAAAACATAATGCATACCAAATAAAAGCTTATTTCATGAACTTTGTTTCTATCTTATTTATTTTTATATGTACTACAGTGTGCGATGAACATTACAGTTTGAAAATAGAGACATTTTGGTGATTTCGCAAAAAAAACATTCTACAAAAAAATTCTAGAATGTCTTTTATGTTTTTGCAGTAGTCTCAATAATTATCACCATTTCTGTTACCAAGTAACATTTTGTTAAAAGTTACCCCTTCAAACAATTTTCTTATTTTTAAATTATCTAATGAATGGATTTTAGTTACGATTTATTGCTATCTAGATACAAATTTATGATTTAATATTCATTAATGTTCAGCATCTGCTCCATATACATTCCAATCTGTTGATTTTAGGTCATTTTACCCATGATAAATGGAAAGAGCACCCCCAGAAATAGCTAGATATGAAATTTGGTGTTTCTAGTGTAAGAAGTATTCATTTTATGACACAATTCAAGCAAGTCTAAAATCGGCCTTTCAAATACCTTGTGACAAAGGGTTAAAAAGCATTTTTTTTCAATTTTGAAGTGGAATAATCCATAAGATATCCATTCTATCACTCCCACCAAAATTAGGCATGTTACGGGTATAGTCATAATGTGATATTTGAAATTTGGGATGAATGTGGGTCTTATTTCCAGTTTTATGAAATGTCAAACCTCAGGTTATGAGTTGTTTGCACATCATTGCAGAGGGTTTGATTTATAAAATTTGCATATTCAGACTGAATTTATTTAAGAAATATGCAGTGATACTATCTGTAATTTTATTATTAATTTCTTTGTTATGTACCTAACAAGCTAGTATAATTTTGACTGTTGTTCTTAATTTCTTTTTAAAATATAGGAGTCCAAATATGGTATTTTGTCCTAATTCATAATAGACAAAAAAATGACTAAATCGAGCACATGTGTAAAAATAAAAATAAATCTGCCAAAATTAAACGGTTTGAGATATTTTGATGAAATAAAAACTGCTAAGTTTCTTTAATCATGTAGATTAAGAAGATGCAATCAAATAACACTTAGTACTTGTCTGAAATTTTCATCTGTGATACCTATTTACACCTTGTAGCAATAAGACATTATAGTCTGAAGTTTACTGAAATTTGTAGATGAATCATTGTCATTATTATTAATTTTTAACTAAACTCTTTCATTTTATTCCTCTCACCTTTTATCTCAACACTCAGATGGTATTTTTAAATATTTTATTGTTTTAACATAAAAAAATCTATTATTCTCAAATGTTAATTATTATTTGTATATTAATATTTACATGTCGCACGTAAAGAAAAAAAAAGGGGGCAATGTTTAATGTATATACCCAACCCCCCCAAAAAATAACACGGCGTCAAAAGGGTGGTTTTTCACTTGACCCTGCTATTATTATATACTCCTTTGAATCCATTGGCAATGTTTGTTTTCAAAAGGTATTTTTTAAATTTTAATGAAAATGTTATACATTATTTAGTTGTTATGTTTTTGGGGGGTTTTTTGTTTTGTTTTATTTTACAAGATTAACTTTATATTTACAGATTTTTTTTTTTTACTAATGTTCACCCAATACAAGGCCCAAGAGAGTTACTATTTTGTATTAGTGTAAGAAAGGGCAAGAAGAGAAATTTCTTATGGCTATGCAGAAGGATTACGGCTAACTCTAGACTTGAAGGGGTCAAGACTTAATTTCGCATATAACATTTCAGAGTTCAATCAGAGATGTTAGAAGTGTAGATTTGAAGTATAGACTTTAGAAGGAAGCGGAATCCCAATTCTAAACAGAAACAATGGATAAACCTCTGCTTCTGTTTAAAAGACTGGCGAGGAACTGGATGATAGGTGAACCTAGCTACTCCTATTAAATTATAAAAATAGGTGAATATTTGAATTGGCTCGCAATTAGCTGATATTTTGCCAACCATTCCAAACACAATTTTCCTAGTATACCAACTGTTTCGGTCAAGGAACTTAGTGTTCATTCTTCATTTAAAATTTCTTCAGTAGTCATCAGTTGGTTGACAATAGATAATATATGAAATTACTTTTGTAAATAAACAATCTAACAACTAAATCGTGCAATAATTTTATTTTCTTAGGTAGTGGATCTTATCATTCCAACTGATTTTTATTACTCTAAGTGTTAAATCATTGTTAAATCTGACATGACTTCAGTATCTGTCTATATTTCAGAGATGAGGTATTATGTACACTATATACATTATTTGGACTATTGTCCTCATCTTTGTCGCCGTATTTATTACAACGTTTCGGCCTTTCAGTATCTGTCTATATTTCTGAGATGAGGTATTATGTATACTATTTACATTATTCGGACTATTGTCCTCATCTTTGTTGCCATATTTATTACAACGTTTCGGCCCTTCAGTATCTGTCTATATTTCTGAGATGAGGTATTATGTACACTATTTACATTATTTGGACTATTGTCCTCATCTTTGTCGCCGTATTTATTACAACGTTTCGGCCTTTCAGTATCTGTCTATATTTCTGAGATGAGGTATTATGTATACTATTTACATTATTCGGACTATTGTCCTCATCTTTGTTGCCATATTTATTACAACGTTTCGGCCCTTAAGTATCTGTCTATATTTCTGAGATGAAGTATTATGTACACTATTTACATTATTTGGACTATTGTCCTCATCTTTGTCGCCGTATTTATTACAACGTTTCGGCCTTTCAGTATCTGTCTATATTTCTGAGATGAGGTATTATGTATACTATTTACATTATTCGGACTATTGTCCTCATCTTTGTCGGCATAGTTATTACAACGTTTCATCCTTTCAGTATCTGTCTATATTTCTGAGATGAGGTATTATGTACACTATTTACATTATTTGGACTATTGTCCTCATCTTTGTCGCCGTATTTATTACAACGTTTCGGCCGTTCAGTATCTGTCTATATTTCTGAGATGAGGTATTATGTACACTATTTACATTATTCGGACTATTGTCCTCATCTTTGTCGCCGTATTTATTACAACGTTTCAGCCTTTCAGTATCTGTCTATATTTCTGAGATGAGGTATTATGTACACTATTTACATTATTCGGACTATTGTCCTCATCTTTGTCGCCATATTTATTACAACGTTTCGGCCTTTCAGTATCTGTCTATATTTCTGAGATGAGGTATTATGTATACTATTTACATTATTCGGACTATTGTCCTCATCTTTGTTGCCATATTTATTACAACGTTTCGGCCCTTCAGTATCTATCTATATTTCTGAGATGAGGTATTATGTACACTATTTACATTATTCGGACTATTGTCCTCATTTTTGTCGCCGTATTTATTACAACGTTTCGGCCGTTCAGTATCTGTCTATATTTCTGAGATGAGGTATTATGTACACTATTTACATTATTCGGACTATTGTCCTCATCTTGAACTCACACTCTTTGGGTCCTGTCACTGGATCTCACCAATGCCTTTATCCACTGTGCCATGTGTCCTTGAGAACAATCTACCCCAGTGAGCAAAATAAAGGGTTCAGTTTGACATTCCAACCACCTGAAGAAGGTCAGAGCGTACAACGGCCAAAACATTGTAATAAATATGGCGACAAAGTTGAGGACAATAGGCCGAATAATGTAAATACTGACATGACTTCTTGAATATTCAGGCCACTAGATGAAAATAAATATATTGTTTAATAAATAAACAGAGCGTCTACTCAAATATGACTATCCACTAAAAATAACATTTAAAGTGATAAAAATATTTTTATTGTAATTAAAATTCTAAATAACTATTTGAAACAATAAATATTTTGCCAAGAGGCAATACAGTAATAGTGCTGTCATAAGAAAAAAAAAAGTCCTTTTGACGCACTGTTTTTTTTTTTTTTGTGGGGGAGTACAAAGGTTAAACTTTGGCAAAAAAGGGTATATACAAAATATTTATGGGAAAAGATATTTTCAATAGCAAAATGTCAGCAGATTGAAGAGAGGAAGGATTTTTGTGTCTCAGTGGCTTTATTGCCTTGCTTGGCGTGAAATGGTTAAAGAAATGATGCAGCATTCCTCACTCCATTTGGAACAAATTTAACTTTCGGATAACACAAGAATTTATCTCTGACAATAATGGATACTATAAAATTTATCTTACTGTAAACAATACCCTGATGATGACATGGATATGTCGAAAGTACTTAGTAATAAAACAAATATGTATAAACACAGTGATTTTCTCTTGTCTTTCAGTAATGACATCAAAATACTTATCCATGCATATGAAAGGATCTTATCAAAAATGAGTAGACAGAATATGTCTAAACTGTACAACGAAACATGTCTTCATGAAAACATGCTGACGATATGTGTGTGTTGATTTCTCTTCGCGCTTCAGTTTAGTCAAAAGGCCTACTAATATATATAATATATATCTGTGGTGGACTTCACCACATTAATTTAACTTTATATTAGGAAACAGGGCTGATGCGGAAAAGGATAAGCAAAAGACATTGTTACACATAAAATATGTATTTAACAAGATGTAAAATATCAAACAACGATGTGAAAGAAAGCATGCATTTAAGTAGGTTGAATAAAACAAGAGTTGTCTCTCTTTTACTATTATTTTGTATTTCTAAGCTCACTGGAAGAATGTTTATGAGAGTTTCTTATAATGACTGTTCTCAGAAGATTTTGCTGTGAAAGAAAAGATTATATGAGTGTATAAGGAATGTTCAGCATGTGAGTGGTGGTGTGAGTGAGAAGGTTGGCGCAAGGTTTCAACTGTCGTGGATTCATTTGGCAGCTGAATTCTCACTAATTAGCTAAGAAAAATTCTTGCTTAAATAAGTGACTATAGTCTCCAGATCGCTGCGTAAGAAGAATTATTCTTCACATGCAGATGATCTGATTGGTTGGCATTGACCAATCAGCGACTGAGCTTTGGGGAAACTTAAGAAAGCTTCCATGATCCGTTTCTCCCAAAAGTGCACTGAATTGACTACATGAAAATAGAGCGATTACAAAATTGTCGCATTGCTGCAATTTGTAAACTGTCTATAATAACGTAGTGGTGATTAATTAACCAATGAACGCTTGTCGTTGTATGTGATTTGTATTTTTGTATGTATGTATGTATGTTCGTGCGTGATAGATCTGCACATATCATCTGTCTTATTGACAATATTTTTATCATTTTGTTGTCTTTTTATTTCTCAAATTTTATTAACCATCCTATTAAATACACACACACATATATATATGTGTGTGTAATTGTGTATGTATGTACCTCCAAAGCTTCACTAAAAAATGAGCATACATGATGAAAAAATGTCCCAAACTTTAATAAAAATCGTCAGAATCTTTATGTTATCATTAAGAGGAAAAAGCAAAGTATTTTTTTTTATTAAATTAAATTTTGTAATCCTTCTTAGAACCTTCAAAGTTTTAGTTAAGATTTTGTTTTTCTTGCATCAGGGGCTGGCTATAACTTAGTATGGGAAATTTTAGCATCCTTTTGCAGTGAAAAATACATTAATATGGAAAATCTTGTAAAAATTAAATAATTGCAAGATTTAATGAAACTTTAAGGACTTATTCACAAATTAATTATTTTACAAATGTTTCTTTTTTTTTTTAAGAAACTCTTGGTAAATTTTTTTTTTCACATCTGTTAAACCCCCACATATTTAATTTTATGAAATTTCAAGAAATTAATTTTTGTACTGCTTAGTGTTTATTACTTATAAGCAGAAGTCTTTGAAGAATTTAAATCATCAATATTTTTTTTTTTATTAGTTAAACTAAACAGGACCACTAGTTACCAAAAATCTGCTATCAAACTTTATTAGTGGATATCTGTATTTGAAACAGATGCGCCATTATTATTTTTATTTTTTATTTTAAACAATGTGTATTACGTCTATCGCCCTGTACATTCGAGAAATCTTAAGAGAATGTGCTTCCGGCAAGGATCGAAACTGCATCCTCACAATGGCAACAATAGGAGAGGTCATCAATATTAGTCAGGCTTAAATTATCTCCCCTTTTTTTTAAAAAAAAACAAGCGGACCAGTCTATTTAACTTGTGCCAAGTATTACATTTTTAAATTCAATTTTTTTTTTTTTTGTGGAGGTTAAATTTAATTTCAGTTTTTATTTAGATTGGAGCTATGAGTTGAAATAAATTTAATTTGCAATTCGTTTTATTTCTGCTACGTGACTTTTCGAATCCAAAGGAGAGCTCAGAATATGAGGCTCGTTAAAGAAAATAAGGGAGTTAATTCATGTTTCGAACGTTAAAATCAACAATACAACAAGATTTTATTTTTCTCTGTTTTTTATTTAAACTGTGTAAAAAGGGTTCGTTAAGGTGAAATTCGGAATTGAAAGTTAGTTGTAAGATGAAACAAAATCCTGAAATCATTGGTTCTGTTGACTAGACTGTCCGTTAAGAAAATAGGGTATCGTATCCCCCCACTTTTTTTTAAGCAAAAAGAGCTGATAAGCTATTTTTACGTTTATGTTGCATTTATCGAAAATATATCTACTCTAAAAACCTTCACGAATCTATCACTAGACTGACCGTTGAAAAATATGGGCCCTTTAAAAAGCCAGTTTATAAAGTTTTACAATTCTTCTTTCATTTTTCAATGAGAAATCTTGAACGAAAAAACACATGGAATATGGCGTTAATAAATAAGTGACTTACTTTAAATATTTCTAGTTTCCAGTTACCCATGACGCTACAAGATCTTCCTTTCTTACTGAATGGTTGTAGGGGGAGAAAACTGAGTTATATAATAAACAAAAACAATTACCAGAGGTGAAGATTTGTCCTCTAAATAATTTGCCTCTCGCGGTCTAACCATTATTATACGGGCCCTCAGTCGAACAACAAACTACTGTGACAAAAAAAATCATTAATTTATCTTCCCTTTCCATGATTGATAATTTCATCAACGATAACAAAAGTGACTCGTGTTGAAAAAATATGTTTACTTTCCCCAGGGATTAGGTGCCTTCAAAGATTTGTTAAAAAATGAGCAGACATGATGAAAAATGCCCCAAACTTAATAAAAACAAAGATTTATCGTCAGAATCTTTAAGATTAAGAGGAAAAACCAAATTATTTTTCTTATTAAATTATATTTTTAATCCTTTTTAGAACAATCAAAACCAAATAAAAGAATTCAAATTAAAATAAGTTATTTGCTTTCCTTTAAAATCCATATATATATATATATATATATATATATATATATATATATATATATATATATATATATATATATATCCTGGGTAAGACGTTAAACTACATCCGAGTTCTGGATAAGACGATAAACTACGTCCAGCAGCAAGGCCTCTGATCAGGAGGTTTTGAGGAGCGTGGAATTGCTGGTGTTCTCAGGTCCACCCTGACCCGGGGTGGTAGCACCTGTTAGGGTCCCAGCTATGGGCAAATAGTTAACTATTAACAGCAATACTTTTGGGGGAAAAATTATTAGCAGAAACAGATTTTTGACAAAACAAAATATTACCAGCAATAAAAAATCTTGTCGGCATTACATAACCCATTGAGTTTGATATGCCATAAAACAAAATAAACCAAACCAATCTAAACCAAAGAACACATATTCTATTCATACGAATCTATCCTAAAAATGTTGTCGGCATTAAATAACCCATTGAGGTTGATATGCCGTAAAACAAAATAAACCTAAACCTATATATATATATATATATATATATATATATATATACTCTTCTCTTTCTATACTTATCTCTCAACTAATAAGAAGCCAACTCTCAAATAAAAAAAGAAGAAAAACAAAAAAAGACTGAACACAAATGCAAAACAGCGTAAGATTGCTGGTCCATAGCTCTAGTCATTGTGACTGGAACTACCAAAATAAATGATATTCTACGCATAACTTCCGCTAAAAAAAAATGAAAAAGAAAGGAACGCCGTAAAATTTTAAAATATGGCGAAAAAACCAAACTCGTGAAATTTCACACCTTGAAGCAAAATGTTTTGTCGGCCAATAGAAAACTAGGAAACATTTAAAAACAAAATTCAAATAATCTTCAATTCTCATAAACAAATTATTTTACGGACCTTTTCGCAAGCCGACGCGAAGTTTGTTCGTCGTCCAATGGAAAGGCCCTAATTATACCCGGGAGTGAATTCCCAAATGACCTTTTCAAGCCCCACAAACAAAATAAAAGACGGGCAAATTCGCCTGTCACCAGAGAGAAGGAGACGAGTGTATTAACACGCCCCTTGACAAACGTCAAGCGATCGTTATTATTATCTCTACCTTTCTCCCTTACCTCTTTTATACTCGATAAACGAACGGAACATTTTAAGACTGAGCGATTATGTCAAAGACATTCCTACCCTACGATAACGCTCATACATACATACAAACATAGGTTCCTGCCTACACACACATAAACTCATTCTTGCAAGGACTACTACGGACATTTTGACGACCTTGTATCAACGAAAATACATTAATTTTATTTGTAGAGACCTTAATTGATTTATATGTATATAAATTTGTTGTTTCACTTTACAATTTGATTTTCTTGTTTTATTCCCCTCTTATAGTGGGTTATCTAACTAACAAGGCCAAATCAAACTAATCTGTTTCAACACTCATACACTTCACTACATAACTGATAAACCCGCTATACTGTCGCAGTTAGCTCCTCCTCAGTTCTTTAATCCTTCTCTCTCTCTCCCCCCTGGCTATAAATACTGGCTGACCCTTCGCCTCTCTCCCTTTTTCGACTTAGGCCTTGGGCCGCTACCTCGTGCGGAGGCGAGGTAAAATCTTTTTTTTTTTTCACTTAGGCCTTTGGGCCGCCATCTCGCGTTGGAGGTGAGGTAAAATCTCCCTTTTCTAATATGTGACCTCTCACAGATACAGCGTTTCCCAAATTCTGGGAACTCGCTAAGAACAATACACGTACGTACGAACACTTACAACACACACACACATAATTTCTCCATAAAAACTCTATGTAACAGTCCATGTCTTTGTTTAACTTGTTTTGTTATTAATATATATTTGTTTACCCATGTATATCGGTCTTGTTTGTTTTCTTTGTCTTCTTTGGACTTAATTAAAGTCCGACATTCACATGTAGCTGGACCGGCCAGCAGGAAATCTTAACCTTCTGATATCTCTTCAGATCTTCACCCCAACGGTCCGCTACAATACCCTCTACCTCGAGTGGCCCCCGGGCCTTGTACAGACTGAAACATGCTGTAAAAAAAAATTAAAAAAACCTTAACCATAAGCAGAAATCACAGGGCGTCAAATCAGGGAATTGTGGATGCCAACGCAAAGGTCCGCAGAATACTTTAAAATGTTATTGTAGTTAGCATAATTTTGAATTGACTAACCCTGTATATATTTAATTTTGGACTAAAAGAACTATAGTTAGTTAGAACTAACTTGCTAGCTAAGTTTAAGTTTAAGACAGATGAAGAATAGTCCTCCTCATCTACTTTTTAGGCCATGTGCCACATTTGTGCAATAAACAAACTAAAAGTTTGCCAAAAGCTATTCGTCTGAAGAACTCTAAAACGTGTTGGTGAACCGAAAACCTCCTCTGCAGACGAATCGAACCATCAAAATCAAAACTGCAAACATGGCCTCCAATGCCGTTGGGGCGACGGTTCGAGCTGTTTCGGCTGCAGCCAGGAAAACCCCGAGACTTTACAAAGCACCCTTGACATTAGTAAGTAATGTTTTATTTATATAGGAACCGTATGCAAAAGTTTGCAAGAGTTTCCATTTTTACAGGTCTTTTGTTTATTGCTTATTTTTTTTTTTTTAGCGTTACGTAACTCCTGAATTTTTGGCGTGTTGTTTTACGCAAATAAATATTTTCATAATAAAAATCGTTAAGATCTCCAGCAAACGCATCGAGGCCTCGAAAAATACAAAATTTAAACATATAAAAAAGTTTACAGCCAAGTTAAAAATAAGATAAGCTTGAAATTTAGAAACTGAATCGTAAAAATAAAACATAATATTTATAAATTAAAAATAAAACCTAAATTTATGTACACATAGGGTCCTCCACAATAGCATGAGGAAAAAGACCCCAAAACTTGATGAAAACAAAATTTAATTTAAACAAAGTATTTTTAATTATTTTTAAAAAAATTTTCCATCCTTTTTAGAACATTATATAACTTTTGAGTTTTGATTAAAAAACCTTGTTTCTCTTTTGCGTTCAGGGGTACTACTAAATAACGTAGCAAATTTTAGCGCATTTTTTTAATGACAGACATTAATTTGGAAAATCTTAGAAAAATAAAAATTATTGTCGGATTTTAATGAAACTTTCAAAAACTATTCACAAGTGATGGAAATTATTATAAATTTTTTTTTTTTTTTTAAAGTCATGGTAAAAATATTTTTTTTATATTTATTACCCCACCTAACTAATTTTATGAAAACTCTAGAAATTCAATACTGAATCATTTTTTTTTTTAGTGATTATAAAAGCACAAGACTTTGAGGAAAGTAAAGTGTAAACCTTTTTTTTTTAATCGGTCCCCATTTACCTAAAAATCAGCTCTGAATTGTAACATACAAAAACTCAATAAAACAAAGCTGTTTAACTGTTAGTATATACAAAATCACAAGAATATTTAAAAATAAAATAAAATAAAAAAACTGTGCTTAATAAAAACAAAAAAAATATCAAGTTTAACCTCCCGAAAAAGAAAAAAAAAGATAATTTTAAAAATTAACTCCGTAACATTTTTAATTAAAAAAAATAAAAACGCTTACATTGATAATAATTGACAATCTTTTCTTGTCGGTTCATTTTAAAAAAAACTAAAAAACAAAAAAAAACAATGGACATTTATAAAAACAACAGTAAAACAATTTCTTATTTTTTAATTTTATTATTCAGAATAATTAATTTTTGTAACTATCAGCAAAAAAAATAATTTTAACTTTTTTACTTTGAATTTTTCCTTCCCCACCAATACCATTGTATAATTTGAAAAAAATATATTTATTTTTTATTTTCTGCTTAATAAAAAAGGTGTAAAGATATTGTAAAGATATTTTAAAAACGGTGAAATTTAACTTTGACAATTGCTTGGCGACGGATGGTAAACGAAACGTCGCATGCCGATGTCGAGCTTATCGCTTTTTTCACATAATTTAATATTTAATTAAAAAAAGTTACAATTTTTTGGAATAGTAGAACTGATATTCTTTAAATATGAAAGACGATGTTTTCTGTAGGGATTTATTATAATTAAATTTTAATCACCTAAGGAAGGGTAAACAAAACTACTTACTCATGGACCTGCACCGAAAAATATATTTCTGGCAATTATCAAACTTTAATTAAAATAAATGTTATTTTATTCCATCTAAAAAGATTTTTAAATTAAATTTGTTTTTATTCAATTTGAAATTTGGATGAATTGCACATTCTCTTATTTAAATTGTGAACATGCTAAAATTAAGCTCTTTCTTTTAGTTTGCTACGGATTTTTTTTACCTTTAATTGTAAAAAAGAAAAATGGATTTTATTTTTCACTTTTCTTTTTAATTGTTATATTTTAATTTTATAATATGAGTTAGGCTAAGAAATGAAAGTAATGTTGATGATGTGACGTAATATACGAATTTAGTTTTTCTAGTTTTCTTCTTTGTTTGTGTTGTGAGTTTGAAAGTTCTCTTTTGTTTTTGACCTTGTGGACGATGAATGTTATTGTTTAACAAAAGAGAAAAAAACAAGCCAGAAATGACACATGGTACAATGTATTTTTCTCCCTGAGCAGAAATAAATGAAAAATTACACCATTTTTTAGTTGGGGTTTATTCAGAAGACTAAGAGCTTTCTTTATTTCAGTTACGAGTTTAATTCTTGATTTGCTGGTCAAATATTTTTTTTTAAAAAAGAGTTGAACAATCCTGTCTAACGGGCGTCTTTTACAGATTATTACCAGTGCTGGACTTAATTGGGCCACGCACCCTTGGGAATTCATTTTTTTTTTTTTTCTAATATATTTTTATTTTATTATTAGTTTTTTATTCTTTATTCTTTAGGCACCTCTAAAGAAAAGTGACACCAAATGCATTTTTAAAAGTGAAAATTCTTTCTTGAAACTGTTATTTTAGTAACTAGTTTTAGTTTCAGTTTCCAAGCTAATAGATTTTTAAATTTAATATTTAATTTCCAGTAAGCAAAACAAAAAAATACTTTATTACTTACGGTATTGTGTATTTCAAACTGAATTTAAAGTAAATTAATTGGAATAGGTCTTACTAAAAACGCTGAAATCGTCCATATTGACAAATCTCCCAACACAACGTAATTATTAAATTATTAACTTTATTAAAAATTCTTTCAAAAATAAAATATACTTTTCTGAAATTTTAATGGAAAAAGATGAACTGATTTAAAGTTTAATTAATCAGATTTGAAAAATATTATTACATACTTTTACTTTAGTTTAAATTATTGCAGAAAAGCATTTTTTAACACAGCGGTGGGTGTTTTTAGGATTTGTTGACAACTCTAGTTTCAATAGACTTATGTTTGGGAATTTTTTCTAAGGTGTACATAACTGTAATAATTACTTGACGAATATAATGTGAACACATTTTTTATATAATTTTTAACTACCCAGTAATCTTTAATATTTAAGAAAATATAAATAATTTAATATTTGATTGAATTTAAGGTATTTTGGCTTACAAAGTCACTTGTTGAAGAAATATTAGAAAATTAGTAATACATTTTAAATTTTTATATAGTTAACCAATCATATTTTCTGATTGTTGTGTATGGACATCCGTATTTACAAAAGTCGTTACGTTTATACTTTATACACACACAAAAAAATTCAAAATTCTTTTTTAAAAAAACTAGGGGTCACTGAATTGAAGTAAGCATTTCCATTTATGATTCGTAAATATAGTTTTTACTTAATATTAATATCACTTAACCTCTACAACTTAATACAGAATTTTATAAAATTTTGAACTTTATAAATTATTATAAGTAAAATTTAACAAAAATAAAAACAATTCTTGTAAAAATTCATTATTCATCAAAAAAGAATTTCTTATGACAATGGTGTCCATAATGTATCTTGTTCATAAAAGCAATTAAAAGGTTTTTAAATTAAATATCTTATTTTTATTGCATTTTTTATTTTACAATTAAAAGCAGATTTTCTCTAAAAGGAGTTCTTGTTTTACAAAGAAAATTGAAGGCTTAAATTTTCCAAGGACTTGTGCTTATAACTAATATAAACATTACGCTTTACAAAAATGAATTTATTTATATATATATATATATATATATATATATATATATATATGCACAGGCCAATAGATGTAATAAACATTGTTTAAAATAAAAAAAATGGGGCATTTGTTTCAAATACAGATATCCTCTGTAATAACATTTGAAGTAATACATAGCAGATTTTTTTGTAAGTGGTGGTCCAGCTTTATATAAAAAAAAAAAATGATCAGTTAAATTCTCCAAAGACTTCTGCTTATAACTAATATGAACATAAAGCTCTACAAAAATGAATTTTTGAAATTTCATAAAATTAAATAAGTGGGGGTTAACAGATGTAAAAAAAACAAACAAAAAAAAAAAACACATATATATATTTCTACCAAGATTTTTTAAAAAGGAAACCTTTCTAAAATAATTTAATTCATTTGTGAATAAGTCCTGAAAGTTTTATTAAAATCTGATAATTATTTGATTTCTGCAAGAATTTCCAAATCAATGTGTTTTTCTATGCAAAAAAAATGCTAAAATTTCCCACACTAATTTATGGTCACCTACTGACACAGAAAAAGAAATGTTTTTACTGAAACTTTAAAAGTTCTAAAAATGATTAAAAAATATAATTTAATAATTGAAAAATCCTTTGCTCTTTCCTCTTAGTCTGACTAACAATGATTTTGATGATAAAATTTTGTTTTTCAATTTTGGACATTTTTTTTCATTATGCAGGCTCAATTTTAGTGAATCTTTGGAGATACCTACACTAAATTATCTAAAATTATATATAATCATTAATAAATACAGTTTTAATTTAGTTTTAATACTACTGTATTATCTGTCTATATTCCTGAGTATTGTGTACACCTTTTACATTATTCGGACTATAGTCCTCATCTTTGTCACTATATTTATTACAACGTTTCAGCCGCTGTACACTCTGGCCTTCTTCAGGTGGTTGGAATGTCGAACTGAACCCTTTATTTTGCTCAGTGTGGTAGACTGCTCTAGTTCCACATGCCATGTTTAATGGATGTCAGTTATCCGTTATCTCCTCAAAGACACATGGCACAGTGGATAAAGGCATTAGTTAGATTCAGTGACAGGACCCAAAGAGTGTGAGTTCAATACCCGGTTAAGGCAGTGGAGAACTTGGATAGGGGAATTAACAGGAGATAACTGACATGCATTAAACATGGCACGTGGAACTAGAATAGTCTACTCCAGTGAGCGAAATAAAGGGTTCAGTTCGACATTCCAACCACCTGAAGAAGGCTGGAGTGTACAACAGCCAAAACGTAATAAATATGGTAACAAAGATGAAGACAATAGTCCGAATAATGTAAATAGTGTACATAATACCTCATCTCAGAAATATAGACAGATACTGAAAGGCCGAAACGTTGTTATAAATATGGCGACAAAGATGAAGACAATAGTCCGAATAATGTAAATAGTGTACAACTGTATTAGTTTTTTGAATGTTATAAATATAAAATTATGTTTGTAAATAAACAATCTAATAAATAAATAGTGTTTAATATTTTTATTGTAAATTCTCAAGAACAAAACAATATATAATGATGTGTTTAGGTTTTATTAGAATTCTAATCATTTTTTAAAACAACAAACATTACCAAAGAGTATCGGTAATTAAAATAATAGTAATGTCAAGGGAAAAACTGTCCTTTTTGATACACTGCCTTTTTTTGGTGGGTGAGGGGGCATGAAGGTCAAGCAATGTCAAAATTTAGATATTGTTTTCCCGTATGTGTATGTCTGTGCTTCCTTGTGCCATTTAATGTACATATGCACAGATACACAATTTGACTGAGTGTAAAATTAAAAATAACACATTCAACTCCCACTCAGTCTGGACAACTCCTACTCTGGTCTGAGCTGTCAATTCCTAAAGTTGGAGACAAAAAATTTAGATGATTATGTGATTTTTTTTTTTTTTTTTTTTTTAATACTAAAATTCACCTGATACTAGGCTCAAGAGTCACACCGGGTAGAGGGTTATTGAATAAGGTGTGTGATATGAATGTAAGAGGAAGTGAAGATTATGAGGATAAAGAGGATAGATAACAATTGAGCCTTCACTTGAAGAGGTTAAGATTGTAGTGTACAGGGAAGCATCCATGTGGGCATCTGTTCCACAAGGTAGCAGTTCTTGTGGGTGATGGCAGGAAGCTGTCTGAGTGGAACTTCCTCATTACTAATGGAATACATAGGTAATGTGGATGATTCAATTCTGTAGGCATGGTATGGCAAGTTGTAGCTACAAAGGTCTGGACTCCTGGAACTAAAGAGTGGCGCTTATCTGAACAAATAGTGAAAAGCTTGCAACTTTGTGCCTGTGAGGAAAGAGGCAGTAGGATAGAAACTTAGTCATCTCCTTCAAGCTCAACATAAATGATTTTGAACTCTATCGAGGCTGAAAAGTGAGGATTGGACAGCTCTCCAGCCAAGACATGACAGTAATACTTCATTTTTGGTATAATCTGCCTTCTTTTTGTAAAGATAAAGTGTTTAATTTGCAGTATAAGCGCCAAAAGCCCCCGGTATTGAGAATGTACCATTCCGGTGTGAAATTGCCTGGTTATTTTGAAAATGACATTAAAACATTGCACTCGATTACCATTTCGAAGTTATGGACAATGTAAGTTCGACTTGTTTCTCATTGTGTACACATCCGCCATTATTGTTGCATATAATTTTTTAAAAATGTCTCCTTTGTGTATCATTGAGGCACTCTCATCAAATTTACAATAAGAAGTGAATGTAACCTGCAGTCCATTGACATGCAGAAAGACAAAGAGACAAAGTTAATTGCTGTTTATAAATGGCTGCCAGATGGATTCCCCTTATATTCCATCGGTAAGATGTAAGTTCTTCTCAAGCAGCTTCTTCCCATGAACCACTACTTTATGAAAATGACTCTTAAGATAATTCCCCAATCACTACAATTTTAACCTGTTCAAGTCTATGGTTAGCCATTATCTTATCCCAGATATCCATATAAACTGTGCCTTACTCTGTAACTCTTTACCTCGAGTGGCTCTCTGGCCTTGTACAGAGTGAACCAAAAAAAAAAAGAAAAGAGAAAATTCTGTTTTAAAATCTTGGTTAATTTGCAGTATAAGCACCAAAAGCCCCCAGTATTAAGAATATACCATTCTGGTGTGAAATTGCCTGGTTATTTTGAAAATGACACTAAAACATTGTACACAATTACTGTTTTCAATTTACACTATTTACATTATTCAGACTATTGTCCACTGTGTCATGTGTCCTTGAGGACACATGACACAGTGGATAAAGGCGTTAGTTAGATCCAGTGACAGGCCCAAATAGTGTGAGTCCAATGCCCGGTTAAGGCAGTGGAGAACTTGGAGAGAGGAATTAACAGGAGATAACTGATAACTGACATGCATTAAACATGGCACGTGGAACAAGAACAGTCTACCCCAGT
>OZ038497.1:18049343-18071843 GCA_964036315.1 Acanthosepion esculentum | reverse complement strand
CCCAATCAAGGCAGGAGTGCCACTAGCGCGCAAAGGGTTACAGAGAGTGGGAGCAAGAGTAAAGAGGCGTGATTGAGGAAAGGATGAAGAGAAGGACGGGGAATAGATCAAGGCATCTAAAAATGTCGATTGACATTACATTCGAATAGTTGGAGATTATAGCTATCCGGGAAGCAAGTAAGAGGAAGGGAGTTCCAGAGACGTGAAGTGCGAGGTAAGAAGCTTTTGGAGTAGAAGAGATGGCTACATTTAACCGTTTCGACAGTGAAAGGGTGGGACTGACTGAGATGCCGACCTAGTGGCATGTTTAAATTCATGCAGTTTGGGAACCAGCGAAAGTAACTCACCGGAGGAGTCACCGTGAAAGTATTTGTAGAAAAGACAGAGGGAAGCGACTGCACGTCTGTAAGAGGAATTTGAAGTAGGCGCGTCTGAGTTGGTGTCTGTTTCACGACTGCTCGGTGTAACGGCCGAGAAAGGGAGACTCTCAATCCATTTCCTCGAGGCGACTGACGACAAAAGTAGAACAGCTGGTCTACCGGCGAGCGGCGCACTGCACTCTCTAACCCCCTCCCCCCTCTCGTTACTTTTTTTTCTTTTTGTTCACTACATTGATACCAACACCAGCATGACATTGGTTGCAGAAACTGAGCAGTTTTTGTCCTGGGCTCATACAAGGTCTGATTTAAAAAAAAAAAAAAAGTGTATCGGAATTGTTGCTATGGTAACAAAGCTAAAGTACGTAGAGTGAATCCACTTAGCACAGATTGACCTTGAACTCTGTCGCACATGCACACTAAGTTATAACATTCTCACTCTCTTCTTTTGTTTATAGCCGTGCTTGGAAGGAAAGTGTGTAGAGTGTGGTCATCTCACTACACCACAGAATTTCCATCAGTGATCACGGCAGAGAAAATTGAACAGAGAATCTACAGTAGCTTTTGCCAAAAGCTTGGTGATACCTGCACAGAGACCTATACAAAGTTGCAGAAAGTGTATGAAGAGGAGTGTAAAAGCCAGACATGAGTGGGTCAAACGTTTCCAAGATGACTGATAAAGTGTCAACAGAGACCCGCAACCAGCAGAACTGATGAAAACCTCGCAGATGTACATTCAACTGTTTGGAAAGGTCATTGAATCACTGTGCATGAGTCGTCAGAGAATTACAGTTATAGTTACAGTTCAGCTCAGTCCATTCTCACAGAAGATTCGGGTATGAGACATGCGTTGGCTAAGTTTGTGCCAAAACTGCTTTCAATTGACCAAAAAGAAAGTTGGGTTTCAGTTGTGCAGGATCACTTTGATTGTGTCAAGAAAAATAAAAACGTTTTTGTCATAACAGGTGACAATCGTAAGCCTCTGGTTATGACCCCAGATACCAGGGCTCAGTCTTTGCATCGGTAAATCTCAGCCACGCTGAGACTGATGAAAACACTAATGAGTCGAAGCAATGTGGAGACACTGTTGAGTTTTCTTTGACTACAAGGGCATTGTGCATCATGAGTATGCTCCAGACAGTAAACAAGGAGTACTACTATGATGGGCTGTTTGTGGAGTGCTGTTTGTCAGAAAAGAACTGAATTGCATGCATTGAGTGAGTAGCAACTCCACCATGACAGTGCAGATGCCTATTCAGGCAGCTTATGTAGCAGTTTTTGGCCCAGATCACCATTCCCCAGAACTGATAACCACCATATTCCCCAGATTTCACTCCTTGGAACTTTTTCTTCTTTCCAAAAATCAAATCCCACTGGAAAGGAACAAGATTTCAACGGAATCCAAGAGAAGACGTCACGGCAGCTGCTCACTATGCCAAAATAAAAAAAATGGACTTCCAGAAATGTTTCCATCATTGGAAATGATGCTGGATAAAGTGTGTGGCTTCAGAAAGGGGGCTACTTTGAAGGAGATTAACTGCCGAATTGATATGTGCTATAGTTTTTGATTTTATAGTAACAGCTCCGATATTTTTTTATATACCCGCATATGGACCTCCCCCAACATAAAACCAACCTTTTGTCAGCTTGTACCACTATGGGGAGGTGGGTAACTTTATTTTACCTAACTTTCAGACTTTGATCAAATTGTAGTATTTGTAAGAAAGCAATCTACCCCAATAGACAAAAGGTTCAGCTTGAAATTCCAATCACCTGATGAAGGCTGGAGCAGACAATAGATTAAAACATAGTGAATAGGGCAACAAATATGATAGTCTGAACAATGGAAATAGTGTAAATAATTACAATACCTCATCTCAGAAATATAGACAGAAGTTGAAGGTGAATATGGCAATAAAGATGAGGACAACAGTCTGAACAATGGAAATAGTGTAAATAATTACAATACCTCATCTCAGAAATATAGACAGAAGTTGAAGGTGAATATGGCAATAAAGATGAGGACAACAGTCTGAACAATGGAAATAGTGTAAATAATTACAATACCTCATCTCAGAAATATAGACAGAAGTTGAAGGTGAATATGGCAATAAAGATGAGGACAACAGTCTGAACAATGTAAATAGTGTAAATAATTACAATACCTCATCTCAGAAATATAGACAGAAGTTGAAGGTGAATATGGCAATAAAGATGAGGACAACAGTCCGAACAATGTAAATAGTGTAAATAATTACAATACCTCATCTCAGAAATATAGACAGAAGTTGAAGGTGAATATGGCAATAAAGATGAGGACAACAGTCCGAACAATGGAAATAGTGTAAATAATTACAATACCTCATCTCAGAAATATAGACAGAAGTTGAAGGTGAATATGGCAATAAAGATGAGGACAACAGTCCAAACAATGTAAATAGTGTAAATAATTACAATACTTTATCTCAAAAGTATAGGCAGATGTTGAAGGTGAATATGGCAATAAAGATGAGGACAACAGTCCGAACAATAGTGTAAATAATTACAATACCTCATCTCAGAAGTATAGACATGGATTTCAAAATTTATTTTTTTTATTTTTACATTTTAATAAGCAACATATTTTGAGCACTTTTTGTTTTGGTTTATATGGGGGTTGATGGGGCATCCATTTACAATGAATTTACATAGCAAACTGGATCTTTTTAGAATGTCACAATATCAAATGGCTCTAGTACAGAACAGATCTAGATAAACAAAAACACAGGCAGACAGACGCTTTCTTAATCTGAACATTGGGAGGTGAGAGGCTAAGATAATTTCCGTATATTCTCCTGTATCATGCGACCTTTGGAGACCTACTTTTGAAGCTAGTATGCCTACAGTAAATAGATATATAGTTTGGTCAATGACTTAGCCAAGGCCAGCAGAATATATGCTAATTTTATATCTCGTATATGATGCGACCCCCCCCCATAAAATTAGGTTACAAATTAGGTCTTCAAAGGTCACATAATATGTGAGTATATACTGTAATTTGATTTATGTTTCCACTTGTTTTCAGAAATTCCAAGGTATTTTCCTCACACACAATTTTGTTTCTTTCATTTATTTCATTTTAACCTGAGAGGGAGCCAAAGAGAGCATATGTTCTGCTTCTCATATAACTCTTTATTCAACATTCAACGCCATCAATTGATAAGACACCAGAAGTGTTGTAACAAAATGACTATTTTTTTTAGTGATGTTATTGTAAATGCTGGTTGTGTGGAAAAGGTTGATGTGGCTGCGTGTTGAATAGCATTTAACAATTATACATTTTTGTATGAAGGAAAAACAGTGGAAAACCGATTTCAACGATAAAATATATATTAAAATCAACAAATACAAAACATTTTTTGTAATGTGTGAAACAATAAGAAAGAAGTTGTTTCCCTTTATCTGTTAGCTGAAAGATTAAATGTAATAAAACAAGTTTTCTGAAAGAATGTTCAAAGTTCTGTATTAGATAGAATGATGTTTTCAGAAGAACATGTAATAAATCAGTTGTGGATTATATATAACTAACAGAGCTGTTGCAACTTGGCTTGTTACATAGAACTGATGGTGAATGATATTTAAGTTCTGTGTGCGTGCGTGCGTACAGTGAGTAGAATGAATAGTCTGTGTAGACGCGTGTGAGTTGCTGAGTTCTACTGAGTTCTGCTTCTACTGTCTATTTTTGGAACAAATTCTGGTTTATATAACTGTGGGTAGGCTCCCAGGACAACAGTGAGAGAAATTTCGAGAGCACACAAAAAATATCTGATTGGATGAAAAATTACCCAATCGGTGATTTTGTAACAAAAGCATGTTTGTGAATTAACAGTAGGAAAAATTCAGTGTGGTGAATGCGATCAGTAAATTGTCCTGTGATAGTATTTATTATTTGACCAATCACAGTTGAGAAAAATGTAGGCGTGTCAAACATAGTAGTAATCGCTACATTATAACATGTTTATGTTATAATTTTTGAATAAATACTATTTGCTCTACTCTGTATTGAGCACTCTTTTAAGAATAGTGTTTTTGGTTATTGGAATTTTATTCCATCTACACCAATCCTATGCTTGGGTATATATATATATATATATATATATATATATATATATATCATTGCATAACAATCTTCCACGCAAACAAAACAAACTATCATTGTTGCAATGTTTGCATAACCAATCTAAAACAAAAATTACCTTCTTTGTTATTTAATTATTATTTAATTTATTGTAATGTACTTGTAATCTCTGATGATGGCTTATGTAAGCCGAAAGCTTAAACAGGATTAATAAAAACATGTATCAACATGGTGATTTTCTTTCATGTTTCAGTGATAATACTAAAAAGCTTATTCAACAATATGAAAGGAATTTACTTAAAATAAATAGACAAAACTTGTCTATATTATTTAACGAAACATGCATTAATATATATATATATATATATGTAGTAGAGACCTCTGCAAAAAACATGATACCTAAGGTTTAAGATGAATTTTTAAAATAAGTCTTTCTTGATGTTTTTATTTTAGTTTTAATTTCAAGCTAATAGATTAAATTTAATATTCCAAATAACCAACCTATTTTGCTGTATTTCAAAAACTAATTTAAATTGACTTGAGAGAATTTTCCTTTTTTTTCTCTAAAATAGCTGATTAGTGCTCTTTTTTTTTTTAGTTGTCTATAAGTTAGTTGTAAACTATCCACCACCACCCCACCCCAATATTTCCACAAAGTGTTCGAATAAAATGACCTAGTCTCTATTCAATTCATTCACTCATGAAAAAGTACTGAAATTTCTCATAGTAATCTCTGGCCCACCACTGACAAAAGAAAAAGAAAATTTTGAACATGCTAGAAGGGATGAAAAAATTTAATAAAATAATCAAAAAATACTTTGGTCTCTCTTCTTAATAACAAATATTTTGATAAGTTTGTTTTTTTGGTTTTTTATCAAGCTTGGGGCTTTTTCCATCATGGTATGTGCTTTTTTCAGCAAATTGGTTGTGGTACTTCTATAATTGTAATTGCATTAATTATTTTCTATCTATATATTGAGTGCTGTACAGTACAGTGTAACCCGGATATAAGAGAGTTGTCGAGACCGGAGAAGAAGTCTCTTATATCCGGGTTACACTGTATTTGAAATTGAACAAGACTGACTTAGTGTACCACAATTATCTGAAAATTGCTTTTATCCATTGTATTTATTCAACAATTGTTTTTGTATTTAAAAAAAGAAAAAAAACTGTTTGTTTTTTTTTCTAATTTAATTTTTGTCTTTCCTTTAGATCGCTTTAAGAATTGGTGTGAAGACTCGGGGATGTAATGGACTTAGCTACACTCTTGACTACGCAAATCAAAAAGGAAAATTTGATGAAGTCATAGAACAAGATGGTAAGACTGACATTTTCAATCTTTGAAGCAAACCCACAAAAAAGGGTCCTTTTTTTTCTTTTTTTTTCTTCCTCTGTAACCAGGTTGAGGTCTCCTTATCTGTACATGAAAATGTATTTTAAGAGGTTTGTAGTATTAAAACATGTTACAAATCTAAATTTGTTAATATTCTTAGTATTATCGATGTTGTTGTGGTCATCACCATTGTTGCTGTCTTTGTTGAGGAAATAGAATGCATTCCATCTTATGCATTTTATAAAGTGTTCTATTTTTTTTTCTCATAGTTTGATTTCGTAGTCATGTAGGTTTGATATTAGTATATTTTTAAGGAGGAATTGTGTGGATTCCATGTTGATGTAAGATATTTTTGTTTTCGTTTTTTGAGAAAATAGCAGAATTGAATACTGTAAAAAAAGTGATCGAACAAAAACTTGCAAAATTGCTCAGATGATATTAATTTTTCAGGAGCTAATGCAATAGTGATGTCAATGATAGTATGACGCCAAAAATGCTAACAGTCAATGGGGATATTGAGAAAAAAAGGCACTTAAGGCGAGCTGTCTTTGCAATAAAGTGCTCAATATAAAAATATAGAGCATTAATAGGATTAACGTCCATCCACTCTTCAGGGGATACCAGCAATTTACTGCTTATTTTATTTTTTTTTTTTCCCTTTTATGCATATTTAACACTGGTGTAAGTTTTCTTCTGTATTCTCTGTGTTCGTGTGTGCAACCATGCATACATCTCTGCGGATGTGTGTTCACCCAGGAAATCATGCCCTTTTCTTGTTTTTTTTTTTTCTCCCTCCACCCTAATTTACACTCACACATTTAGCCTTCTTTCCTTTTTTTTTTTTTTTTTTTTCTGATGGTTGCTGATCTTCGAAAAAACCTGGTAGGGCTAAGAACTTCTTATTGGTGTCCATTTTTCTTCTACAAATCTACACTCTGCTACTAGAAATTCTTAAGCTCTGAAATTGCCCAACATAGATTTTTAGAGGCAAAGGAATTTTTTTTTTTTTTTACCTCCCAATGATCAAATTATTAGAAGCTTTTATAGAAAAGGGTGGGTACATTTTTACCAGGTGTTATTTGTCAACCGAGGATAAAGAGCTCTGTTCTTGGGAGGATTAGCATTAACAATCTCTATAAGTCATCTGAAAGGTAGAAGAGTATAGTTAACAGGTAATAATAGCCGTTTCCTTATAAGGAAACATTTGGGGCACCTCGAGTCTGTGTAATGGTTAGCAAGCTTGTCTTGCTAGAACAATTACTACTGAGTAGTGAGTTCGATCCTCACTCGGTACCCCCTACATTCGGCCTTGTGCCACATCTAAGCTATGCTTGGAAAATCACTATAAGGAAACATTTGGCATTCATTAACTGGACAATCAATCCTTTTTCGATTGAAATTTCTAAAATCTTTCTCTTAAAACAATTTTTCAGGAAGATAGGCTTCTCAAGTCCTGTAGCTGTTATTGCTCTTTCTGTCACTGATGGGGGGCGGGTCCTATCTAACCCTTTGTTCAAAGTAGTGCGGAACGTCAACGTCTTGATTACGCCATTTTCTCTTTTAGTTACATATGTTATCTATTTTAGTTGTTAGTAGTCCTCAAGTGATGCGGTTTGTTATTTGGTACAGTTCTTTGTTTGTGATTCTGTAGCACCGTCCCCAATGTTCGAAGAAGGACAGTCATTGTCAAGAGTCTCGGGCTTCACTAGCTCAAACCCATTTTTAACGATTGATCTGAGTAAGCAGTTGTATACTGCTGACAGTTTAGTTATTTCTCAACGGGTTTGGTGGCATGCATGACATCCATATTAAAATCTAACCTCTTGTCGAATTCATTTTTAATATTAACAAAAACCTTTGTGTCCTGGGTATGACGATAAACTACGTCCAACAGCAAGGCCTCTGATCAGGGAGGTTTTGAGGTGTGTGGAACCACCTCTTAATTGCTGGTGTTCCCAGGTCCACCCTGACCGGGGGTGGTTGCATCTGTTAGGGTCCCAGCTATGGGCAAATAGTTAACAACCAGACTACATTTGTGTCCTGAGTAAGACTACGTCCAACAGCACCACCAAACCCAGATCTTTGTTCTGGGTATGACGATAAACTACATCTGCGTCCTGGGTATGACGATAAACTACATCCGCGTCCTGGGTATGACGATAAACTACATCCGCGTCCTGGGTATGACGATAAACTACATCCGTGTCCTGGGTATGATGATAAACTACGTCCAACAGCAAGGCCTCTGGTAATACGTTTTTGAAAAAATAATGTTGCCAGCTGTATGTTTTTGAAAAAATTTTACCAGCAATACGTTTTTTTTTTTTTTAAAGAATAATGTTGACGGCTATACGTTTTTAAAAAACATAATATTACCAGCTATATGTTTTTTGAAAAAATAATTTTACCAGCTATACGTTTTTGAAAAAAATAATATTACCAGCTATACGTTTTTGAAGAAATATTATCATCAGCTATATGTTTTTGAAAAATAGTATTACCAGCTGTACGTTTTTGAAAAAAATAAGATTACCAACTATACATTTTTGAGGAAAAAAAATATTAACAGAAATAGATTTTTGACAAAACAAAAGTATGACCAGGAAAAAAAAAGTTGTCAGCATTAAATGACCCATTGAGATTGATATGCCGTAAAACAAACCAAACCAAACCAAAAACCTTTAAGATAACTTTTGTTCCAATTTTCTTTTCTGTTGATAGGATGGATATTTGACACCTAATGATAATTCGTCATCTGAAAATATTAAAGAATTTAATATTCCTCTTCAAATGTACTTTTCTTTTTCTTTTTCAGGTATCAAGATATTTATGGACACCAAAGCCCAGTTGACATTACTGGGCACTGAAATGGACTATGTAGAAACAAAGCTCTCTTCGGAATTTATATTTAACAACCCTAATGTCAAGGGTACATGTGGTTGTGGGGAGAGCTTCAGTGTATAACCTTAACTCCCTGGCTAGCTGTGGACCATTTTACATACAGATATATATATATATATATATATATATTTATTTATGTATATAAATCTATATTGTGTTCTTATAGTTGCTTCTTTTTGACATGCATGAACCATCTGGAGGAAGGTTGGTTGGGTGTTCTGGGGAGAACAAAACCATTAACACAATGTGGGAAAGATGAATACCTTGCTTTAGCCTGTCTCTCTCTCTCTCTCGGTTTGTGTATGTGAAGAATGCATTGTAATTTGAATACCCAGACATGGCTTGTCTGTGATTTTCTGTTTGCTTTTCTCTCTGTTGTTTTCTTTCTTTCTCTCTCTCTATCTCATAAGAGTATTTTTGCAGTTTTGTTTAAGCCAAATCAGTTCAAGATGCAACATTGATTTAAGAAAACAAAAAAAAAAAGATGTGCTTCATGAACACAATCATTGCACCCAGCACCAAAGTGACCATACTATACTTTCCTATAGTAACAGAACTTTTATTATTTGGTGTACAATGGGAAGCGTTTTTACAAAGGGGGGGGGGGTGCCTGCAAGATTCTGGCCACCTTATTGCACATAAATGTCACCCCGCCTCTTTTTTTTTTTTTTTTTTTTTTTTTAATGCCTTGTCCCTTCAGGGCATAAGCTACCATATCTCTTTCTGCAGATTACTTTTTCTTTATCTGTGGAATGCCAGGAATTGTTGGGCAAAAATAATGGAGTGCTTTCCCCTTGCCCTCTTCATGATTTCCAATTCATCGCCCTTCTCCTAGACTGTCATCCACAAAAGTTTAGAGAGCTCAGTCTACCCTGTTATTGCTTTTGGTGGGGTGGGGGGGGTGTCTATAGAGATGGATTGATGCCTCTTCCGAGACCATTAGTGCGAAAGCGAACACTAGATTTAGCTGGAATTTGAAAGAATTTTGGATTTTGTTTGCCCTGCTTTCAAGAAAGCGTTATCTGAACTCCGCTCCCACCCAAAACTTTTTTGTGTGTGCTGATGCTGATGATTGTTTAGAGAGCAGTTGTGATGATAATTGCTAAGGCTCCAGTGCCACAATCAGGTGCAAATGACTGTGATAAAATTGTTCTATGTGAAATTCTGACATGGCTGATTGTCAGCATTCTGTAATCAATATTGTTGTTGTTTTTATCTCAAATGTTTCAGCTGAAAAATTCTTTGAGTCCTTCATTGTCCCTCTCTCACTGTGTGTGTGTATGTATGTATATATATATATATAAAATAGAGCACTCTTATATACATAAGGAATATGCAAATCTCTCACACACACACACACACACATTTAAAGTAATAATGCACACGTGTGTTTTATTGCTTTAAATGCTATATTTAGTGGCCATGTGTGTCCGAGTAGACATCCCTGTTTTTTAAACAGGGCAAATCAGTGTCTACTGCCTTGTGCATTTGAGAGTCTTAATAAGGAAAATGTGCCCTCCAAAAAGGTTTGAACCTGCATCCCCCATGTAGAGGGAAACTGCCATTAAGCATGGCAAGCTTTTTCGACCACTCAGCCTCAGAAGACTTTCACATTCAAGTTCAATTACCCTATTCAAGAAGTGCACATCTGTTCATGTCTCTCGAAGCCCAGATCTGCTAACTTTTTTATTTTTGTATGTGAAATGTAAACAAAGTAATTCCCAAGCAAATGAATGGATTTTCTTTTTGTGTGTGCTGATGCTGATGATTGTTTAGAGAGCAGTTGTGATGATAATTGCTAAGGCTCCAGTGCCACAATCAGGTGCAAATGACTGTGATAAAATTGTTCTATGTGAAATTCTGACATGGCTGATTGTCAGCATTCTGTAATCAATATTGTTGTTGTTTTTATCTCAAATGTTTCAGCTGAAAAATTCTTTGAGTCCTTCATTGTCCCTCTCTCACTGTGTGTGTGTATGTATGTATATATATATATATAAAATAGAGCACTCTTATATACATAAGGAATATGCAAATCTCTCACACACACACACACACACATTTAAAGTAATAATGCACACGTGTGTTTTATTGCTTTAAATGCTATATTTAGTGGCCATGTGTGTCCGAGTAGACATCCCTGTTTTTTAAACAGGGCAAATCAGTGTCTACTGCCTTGTGCATTTGAGAGTCTTAATAAGGAAAATGTGCCCTCCAAAAAGGTTTGAACCTGCATCCCCCATGTAGAGGGAAACTGCCATTAAGCATGGCAAGCTTTTTCGACCACTCAGCCTCAGAAGACTTTCACATTCAAGTTCAATTACCCTATTCAAGAAGTGCACATCTGTTCATGTCTCTCGAAGCCCAGATCTGCTAACTTTTTTATTTTTGTATGTGAAATGTAAACAAAGTAATTCCCAAGCAAATGAATGGATTTTCTTTATAATCTAACATTTCTTATTACTTTAATATATATATAGATATATGATAATGTGTGTAATGAATATATATATATATATATATATATATATATATATAATAAAAAGGCTTAAACACTAATATTCCATGGTTATAATTTATTACATGGGAATCGTAATCACGATCCAATTCATCAGACCTACAAATTCAAAAAGGAATCAGAAAAAATAACTCAGGGGAAGGGGATAAAAAAATAAAATTTAGCGAGAGTGTATGTATGAGAGTCGGGGACAAAAGTGAGAGTTAAAAGAAAGTTCTAGAGAAGGGTAACAGACGAGAGAAGAACAGTAAGGCTTAATGAATTATGCATCAGTAAATAATTCATATTTATCTGTATCTCACTCATTTAAACTGTCTTCTGACTTCTCTTTAAAATTTCTCTCTGTTAAATTTGAATCCCCACCTTCACTTTTAAGCCTTCCTGTTCTTCTCTCGTCTGTTACCCCTGCTTAGGACTTTCTTTTGACTATCACTTTCATCCCCCACTCTCATACATACACTCTCGCTAAATTTTATATTTTAATTCCCGGAGTTATTTTTTCTGATTTCTTTTTGATGAATTAGATTGTAATTACGATTCCAATGTAATAAATTATGACCATGGAATATTAGTGTTTAAGCCTTTTTATTATATCCTTACTCTGTCCTGGACATTGAGTATGTGTGTGCGTGTATGCGTATATTAACCACTAATATTATATATATATATATATATATATATATACACACACACACACACACACACACACATAAGGTCTGTCTGATAAGTAACAGGACTGGGTGTGCTTGAGCTATGAACATTGTCTACAGTTTCTTGCCCCATGGTCAGATGATCAATCAGCAAGTCTACAAAGAAATCCTATGGTGTTTCCTTTGCTCAGTGCCCCAGGAGAGATGAGTGTTGTGGCAGGACAGATCCTGGCTGCTTCACCACAACAATGCACCTGCTCAAAATGGCCTGAGCATTTGCCGGCTCCTGGCCAAGAAGAACATTGTTGTACTGGAACAACCTCCCTATTCACCTGATCTTGTTCTGTGCGACTTTTTTCTTTACCCCAAGATCACGGGGAACATCAAGGGAACCTGTTTTGAAGGCGTGGATGCCATCAAGAGGTATGTAATGATGGAGCTTAGGGTTATCCAAGAAGAATCCTTCCAGCAGCCCATAGAAGCATGGCGGGGAAGGATAAAAAAGTGCATTAGTCTCAAGGGGGATCATTGTGTGTGTGTGTGTGTATATATATATATATATATATATATATATAGCATAATGAGAAGCCACGTATACTTTCATGATATGTATATAATATGGATAAAACAACTGAAAAGTTGCAAATTAAAAGAAAAAAAAAATTGAATGTTTTTTTGTGAAAGTATTTATGGTTTTATATATATATATATATAAAACATAAATAAATACTTTCACAAAAAACATTCAATTTTTTTTCTTTTAATTTGCAACTTTTCAGTTGTTTTATATATATATATATATATATATATATATATATATGGCTGTAACTCAATTTTAAGCAGCATCATTGCTTTATCCACCCTCAAATTTAGGCAGCGCAAAGTTTTTTTTAGTCCTGCTAGGGTATTACATTCTATTGCACAGATTTTGCAGTAGCTGTTACATAAATGCCACATAATGCGTAATAAAGAACTTCTCTCTCTGCATGGTATCTTTGATGATTTTTAAAGTCTGCCGTACTTAGACAGATGCAACCACATTCATGTCACTTTAGAATTTTTTAAGTATATATAATTTAAAAAATATGATTCCATTGCGACACGGAAATTACTGTGTTTCGAAACTGGTCCACAAGTGTTAAAGTTTAATTTCAATATTAACTTTAAATGACTGTTTCATTCTCAAGTGATATTTGGAATAATTTTAAGGTCTACTACTGTATTGAGCAATTTTTTAATTTTTTTAAATAAAAACAAAAATACTAAAGAACTTTGTATCATCAATCTAACTGTTCTTTCCTGTTACATCAATATACACACACGCACATACATACATATATATATATATATATATATAATTTTTTTTTATTATTATAATAAGGAAGTTAATGGTCAGCGTTAAATTAGATCAGGAAACAGTAGTATTAAAAAGTGCTCAATATACATATAAAAAGATAAAAATTTAACATGTAGAGCTTTAAGAGCTTTTTTTTTAGGTACAAGTGACAGGGTCCATATATTATGCTGTAAGCAAGCATTTCTAACTATAATGGACCATAAGGGCGAATTCAGTAACAGTCCTTCTTTTAGACGAATAAACCCAACCAAAACTGAATTGGGTAAAATAAACCAAGAAATACTGAAAAAAATGTGCAACTCATTAAGGATCGCTACACAAGCCAACCAATGGAAGGATACAGGTGAGTGCATTTCTTGGTTCCACAAAATTACAAAGATAAATATGTTCATCTATATCTAAAAAAAGGCCTTGAGGCTTTGTACTTTGCCAAAGGCTTCGTAAATATAAATGGACATAATTTTACATTGCCATAAATCAATTTTATTCCATTATGGAGAAGCTTATATTTAAAGAAAAAAAAAAAAAAAAAAAAAGAAGATAACTTTGATGTTCTATAAGGTTCATTTGATGGTGCTGAGGTTTCAGAATTAATAAGCCTATATATTTTATATGAAATCAACAACATTGTTCATATAAACAACCACGGCCTGTATAGGGATGACGGACTGATGTTAGTGCCAGACAACAGAACAAATGACAATATAAGAAAAGCGCTTTTCAAACTCTCCGACTTTGAAATAGAAATCAATATGAATAAGAAAATTGTCAAATATTTGGATCTAGAATTAAATCTACAAACTGGCAATGTCGCCCCAGCACAAAATTAAAATACGTGAATGTTAGATCCAACCACCCTGCAAGTATAATAAAGCAATTCCCGAAGGGAACAGAGTCCAGTTTATCTAGAAATTCCTCTAGTAATTTTCAAAGATAAAAAGAAAGAATATGAAAGGGCTTTAAAAGAAGGGCATAAAACCAAACCGGAATTTAAACCTCAAAACAACAAATGCAAAATAATTCGAGGAAAAGAAAAAACATTATTTGGTTTAACTCCCCCTTCTAACTTAGAGGTCAAGTATAATATAGGGAAAATATTTTTCAAATTACTTAAACACCTACTCCAAAATTCTGAATTACATAAAATATTTAAAAACAGTTAAATTTAGCTGCACTAGTAATTTAGAAACCACAAAAGGAAAAATGCCAGAAATTTAAAAACTAACGTGCAGCAAAACATTAACTAATATCTGTAATTGTAGAAATAAAGCAGATGTCCATTAGATGGAGTTTTTAAAACTGAAGCAGTAATTTACAAAGCAGAGATATTAGATACAAATGACCAGAAAAAATATGCATAGGGTGTACTGAGAGTAACTTTAAAAAAGGTGATACAATCATAAGTCATCTTTTAAGCTCGAAAGCCTTAGAAATTCTACTAAAGTAACCAACCATGTGTGGAAATTAAAGGAGAAAAATAAAAAAGATCCAATTGTAAACTGGGCTTTTTTTTTTAAAAAGCCAAACCTTACAACATCTGCAATCTTTGTCAACAAGAGAAATTAGCTATAACATTTCCAGATAAAAAAAATAACAAAAAACCTTTTAAACCAGAGATTGGAAATCACGTCCTGTTGTATTCATACTAAAAAGTTCCTTTTGAGTTCATTTGAAGTGGCATAAAAAGAACGTATGTATATGTCATTTAATCCCCCAACAGTATATTTCCAATACACTTGATTTTTCCCCTCCTCTTTGCCTTCTACCACACCTCATGTTGTGCGCTTATTCTTTCATTTTTTTTTTTTTTTTTAAATATAGTGTTCATAAATTTTTATTTTATTCAAAATTAAAGCCTTATGGAAATTAACTGACTGAAATCGCCTGAGGATACTGTAAAGTTGAAACCTAGGTAGCAAAATCAATTTTAAAGTTAAAAGCTGTACATGTTATTTTTATTTATAATTTTTCACATGTTTATTGAGCACTTTTTTAAACTGTTTCTTGTTCCAATTCAACTCTGACCATTAACATTTTATTTAAATATATATATATATCCGATTCAATGAGAACGAAAGTAATATATAAATACCAACGTTCACAGCATTAATCCAAAAGAGGGCTCGATACCGATAGTAGAGCGATAATTATTTATTTATTATAATTTTATCATTGAAACCAAATTGCATATTTGTAGTGAGTAAAATGGTTTTGTCTATATGATAAAATTATAATATATATATTTAATTTGTGTATTTAAGCAGCAATCCTTCTTTCATGAACATTTCATTGATTACTACAGACAAGGTGCTTTTATTTAGTTTTTTTATGCAATTTCTCATGCAATCTAATAATTTTTTCTTTTCGGATGATAAATTATATAAAAACTGTCCAAATGTTCTTTTATTCCAAGGGCTTTCGGCCATACATTTAGCCATTTTCAAGGATTAAATATCTTAACTGTTAAATAAGAAATAGTTTGTTGCATGTATGAATGTATTTATCTAATGTTTTCATTTTTTAAAACACGGTCAATATATTGTGTCCATGTTCAAAGTTAATAATAAGTGTTGCTTTTTTTGTATTTATTTATAAGGCTTCCATTACTTTTAGCCTTTTTTTGCTTGTAGATCATGCTATTATATTTCTTATTTAACAGTTAAAATATTTAATCCTTGAAAATGGCTAAATGTATAGCCGAAAGCCCTTGGGGGGGGGGACATTCGTGCAGTTTTATATAATTTATCATCCGAAAGGAAAAAAATTATTAGATCATGAGAAATTGTATAAAAAAAAAAAAAATAAAAGCACCTTGTTTGTCGTATTCAATGAAATGTGCATATATATATATATATTACGCAAATCATTCATACGAAAAGCAGATAATGAAATTAATGATATGACAAGAATCACTCTCGCAAACAATTTTTAATTATAAAATACATTAACCTCTAATCCGTTAATGAATGGTATGATCCTTGTTTATAAATTCCGGTTTAAAAAAACCAAAAAAAAAAAACCTGATAAAACCGGAATTTATAAACAAGGATCATACCATTCATTAACGGATTCGAGGTTAATGTATTTTATAATTAAAAATTGTTTGCGAGAGTGATTCTTGTCATATCATTAACTTCATTATCTGCTTTTCATATGAATGATTTGCGTAATATAAATTGAACCCGCACCACATAATTGAGAGATATATATATATATAAAAATAAAATGTGTGAGTGTGTGTTTTCAATAAATAATATAGACTTATTTTTATAATAATCCTTTTTAGTTCTCGTTGAAAATCATCAGGCAAGGCACTGTATTCTTTGTTAACCCCATGTACTTTCGACCCCCTCCACGACCATCCTCTGGGGTGAATTGTGAATTGCACTTTGCTATAATTAACTTAAAATTAAGTGTTGTGGTTACGATGTTTTATAAATAAGACTTCCTAATGAAAGGGCAATAATTAGATGGTAAATTGCAACGTAATAAATTTCAAAATGGTGTTAAATGTCAGATTTGTTTTAAAACACTATTACTATTTGAGTTGACGAATATTTAACACATTTTCGAAATTTACCAGATTTTTTAGTTTTTTTTTTGTTTTCCCTTGGCAGCCTTAATACTCAAGAAATCTTATTAAAGAAAAATTTGTGCCCTTCGGGAGGAGTCAAACCTACGTCTCTCAGGGAAGCAGAAACCACCATTTATCTCAACACGCCTTACCAACCACTTGGCATGAAGGAACAGATGGTCAGGAAAAATCTGTTCCATACTTTCAAGTGAAATTTCTTTGAGATCCACTTGTATGGATATGAGTTTGTGACCCAGAGTTTCATGCTTTTGCGATCAACAATTTATGAAACCCAGGGTCACAAGCTCATATCCATAAAATTGAATATGTTAGTTCCATCACTGATATTGAGCACTTTCCAATAAGTCCTGCACATATATAAACAAATAGGGCAGTGTTACCTGTGCAATACAGTGCTTGATGAAGAAGGAAAATGATGAACAGAGCAATATATAGATAGTAAAGGTACTTATCTACCACCTTCATGCAACCAAGTTTCATATGCAATTAGGGGAGACAGTACAAAAATGGTGGTTACACAATATAAAGCAATAATTTTCAATTTCTTACCACTTTTTCCCTCAACTAGAAAAATAAACTAGGTTAATCTGACCTCTTAAATCAGGAGTGTCCAAACATTTTTCAAAGAGGGACAGATTTGATGGGGTGAATATGCATGAGAGCACCAACCATTCTTCTTGGAATTCTTTGAACCATTAAAATTAAATGAAAATGAACTATCTAGTGAAATTTTTATTGTAAATGGCATATTTTCATTTATTCGCATAGATGACAAAAAAAATTTAAACATCTTAAAGTTACTCAGCCTGTCATATCTGAACTCCATATACGATGAAATAAAATATGTCTGAGAAAAAAAGAACTTTCAGGAAGCTATGTCTCAGGTTAAACATTACATATTATTGGTAATTAATATTGTCTGTCCAGTTTTAAGTTAAAAACACATGAATAGGAACATGACAGCAACATTCATCTTATGAAGAAGTAGAAAATAGTCACACAAATCCAAATATATTTATAACTGATTTTGACCAACACAAAACAAATTTAATTAACTAAAATTTTAGAATTTATTCATGACTAAAACAAACAACTTGCCTGCATCAATGGGAAGGGTGATACTGAGATCTGGACTATAGTATGTAGGCCAGGTCTGGTTTATAGGCAGTCATTTCACCACAGGACGGCCACACTGCTGCTGCCATCTTTTGGTAAAACATGTAATTGCATTTCTTAGGTGATGAAATGCAATTTCATGTTTTACCAAAAGATAGCACACTTTATATACTCTGATTGACAATACTAGCAGGCCATGATACATTCTATGACATCTTATAAAATTTGACCACAGGCTGTAATTGCCTGCCCCCATTGGCCAGACTTTGGTCATGCCTGTGTTAAATGAAACCTAATAAAATAAAATACAAAAGTGAGACTGCACTGAAAAGCTTAGCATGCCAATTTGCCTATTGTGTTCATATTAAACTGAGATCACTCTCTCATCCTTATCTATGGATGCTACTAAGGATCAGTATTATGATCCAGATTTTTTTTTGTCCTTCTCAGTACTGTTTCTGATAAAGCAATAATCTCCACGCTTCTATCGCTCCTTATTCTATATAACTACAGTAGAATCCCTGACAACCGGACTAAGAAGGCCTTCTGGATATGAGGAATTATATTTAGATTAAAATATTAGAATTGAAATCCGGTTTAACATTTACTTTCAATGTTTTATAGTAAACAAAATAAACTAATGGTGAGTAAAATATAACGGAATTGATTTTAAGGGGAAAAAAAAAAAAAAAAAAATTATATAATGTTAATAAAAATTCATTAAATTAAGTATGCCATGTCTGCAAAACAAATAATGTAACAAGGATTTTTTAATTGCTGTTGCATGATGATTTCTTTCTCTTCTTATGTCATTCTCAACTTTTTCCGCATTTCATTTTGCTTTTGTTCTTGAATTTTTTTAAAACGAAAGACACTTTTTAACTCTGCATGTGTTATTGCAATTATCATAGCTGAATGCTGGTTTCTTTCCATAAAACTGACAACCTTTTCAAATTTCAGTCCCGGTTTCATCACAATCATATTTTTAATTTCCTTGTTCATTGTGAAAGTGTGAACACTGGAGAATAGTTTCTCTGGAAGATTTTATATCATACAATGTTGACTTTCCCGTGTTGAACTCGGCCATTAGTTTACAATGAACTTTCACCAGCGTCTCGTCTGTTTAAAATTTCCACTTTTTATGATAACATCAAAGTTGTTCTTTTCCTCTTATTCCCATCACCAACACAAGCCATTAGGGTGAAAGAAGCATAAGCAATTATCCAAAGTAAATTTCCAGAAAAACAGAAATTTCAAATCACTTACATGTCACCCAAATAGTTCAAATATACACATCAAAATCATGTCCAGATATGCGGGATTCTGGATATGAAGGATTTAAAGTTTGTATAACACTTGTAGTGAAACACTGGAACAAAAGGTTGAGTGAAGAACAGGTTTAATCATAAGAGGGACACAGATTCATAACGCATCAATAGAGAATACCCTCGTTCAATGCAGCAATGTATACAACTCAAATAGACGACCATTCCTATGAGCAGACATACTACTAACCCACAGCAGCGTTTAATGGCTGTTTGCCAATTTCAAATCATTTCATTTGTACCCACTTCTTAAAATAATGACCAGCATTCATAAATATATATATATATATGATTGTTTTGTAATATTTTGTTAAAGTTGTTTAGTGTAAATATTTAACAATGTGACCCTGGAATTTCTACAGATATTTTGTTGTAGAACTCACCATGAGCTTATTTAATCATTAACTGAAGGATTAAGATTCATCAGAAAATGAAAATAGGAAAACCGTGAAGTTTTCACAGTTTAAAACTAGTTGCAATAACAACCGTAAATATTAATGCTGGTCATTATTTTAAGAAGTAAGGGGGGGTACAAACGAAAAGATTTGAAATTGACAACTATTTCCATTTTACTGAAATGGCCGTTAAATAATTCTATCTTCCTTTCATTTTCTCACTGAAAATGAACTATCAAAATGGAATAGTCCATTATTTATTAGTGTAAAGAATGTCAGTTGTTTTTCTACACAACACCAATACATGGGAGGGTGGTTATAGGCTGGGCAATAAGTGGTTTAATCCTCTCAGAGTTTAGGAAGTGGGTCGAACTTGGAAGTTTTCATCTCCCTCTCCCATAATGCATATATACTGCTTCCTTTTTATTACATTTTTCCAGCAAGTATTTTTTTTTTTTTTTCTTGTGGGTAATGAATTATCTTTCACCCTACAACCACTTTCCAAACAGACAAAATTTTGCCAGCCTTGCTACTCTATCACTATTTTAATGGCAATGTTCTGGCGAGCAGCATCCCTCAGTTTCACCCGTCGAGACCTTCAGCTGGACCTGCCATGCCACATACAAAGAGTGGACTCTTCCTCACGTATTTCATTGGCAAAGAATATTGAGCCTGGTCAGTACCTACATGGGTGACCGCTTGGGAATACCAGGCACAGTAAGCTTGGATATGCAAGTAGTGTGATGGATAATGGCTCAGAATTTTTAATCACACAGCTGGGTTCTAATTTCAGTCAGGTTTGTTATTTTCCCCTTACGTACAAATACCCATGGAAAAGGCATGAATCCACCCCGTCTTCCATCCATCTAGGCATTGATTAGTAAAACTTCTAAGTCATTATCTTAAAAAAAAAAAAAAAAATTTTCTGGGTTTAAATAAACGAATAAATAAAGGGTTGATAAACCGTCAAAAACTAATCAATCAAAATCATTAGTGAAGAGGAAGTTCTACAGACATCTTTCCCTGAACTTTTACATTGTAAACCAGACTCCCGAGAGGATACTTTCCCCGATGACTACCAGCTTAACATCTTAGTCTAGTGTCAACTGTTATCTATCCTGGATATCCTCATAATATGTATCACTTACCCCCTTCTAGTAGACCCTTACAACCCCTACTTTGAGAGGCTTTTGAGCCTTGGAAGAAAATGATGATGACAATGATGGAAATCACTGTGCACTGATCTGAGCTTCCACAGTCAGAATTACCACAGTGCATGGTATAGCCTGTCAGGAAGCAGGCAGCAATGCTCCCCACCCCACAGATTCTTTCTCTTTATTATCTGTAAATTGTTCCCTCTCCTACCACCACTGTTGCCTTCTTCATAGTGTTGAATTCAGAGTCATCCTTCTCCTAGACTGGCTGACACCCAAGGCCTCCTCTGCTATTTTACGTATAGCTGAGTGATAAGTAATGGATTTCTAAGTATGAGTGGTAAGTAAGGGCATTTGTGCGAAAGTGAATGCAACTGACTTGGGAAGGAGATACCTGGAGGGGGGTACAGTCTAAAAAAAAAAAAAAAAAAAAAAAAGTTATTTGACTGCTAATGTACGTAATGGAAGCATGTTGGAACAGTCACTTACGTGCTAAAAGCAGGACATACTGGGTCCTATAAGCCTCGAGTAGCAACAGGTCTAGAAAAAGGTCAACTCTGAATTCAAAACCCGAGTGGTCAGCAGAGGGTATTAATTGACAGGAAATATCTTTAAGTATGGAAAGCAAAAAGAGGTGAATCCGACTGGATAAATGGGGTTCAGGCTGAAATTGGAAGGTTACTAAGTATGAACGGAGAGACCTGAAGAAGGCTGGCAGGTGCAATGGTCGAAACCCGAGTACAATCATCAAGAATAGCAAAGCATAATAATGATGATCCCTCACTCCTAAAAATTCCAACAAGAATTAGATTAGGCCATCTATAAAGGGAGTTATCATTTACAAAAAAGGTACTACCCCATTTTACTACCATTCTTCCAACAAAAGGCCAAAATTTAAATTCCTTTTGAGAAATGATCAAAATAAGAAATAAATGAAAATATTCCACTTTTTTTTTTAATTATACACAATAAAAAAAATAAAAAAAATAAAATTAAAATTAGGTTATGTTTTCAATCTCCTCTGGTTCAAGATCCTCCTTTGGAATGGTTGAAAGAACATGGGACAGTCTTTGGCACATGACTTTGATTTGGTTATTTGTCATATGTTCTGCAGACATAATGGCATTGGCCACAGAAATTGTATCAACAGACGACCGGCCCTTCACCCACACACGTCCGTTCATGCCAATAGCCACTTCAAACTTCAGGGTTTTACCTAGTGACTTTAGCAATACACATTCTGGATTCAGGAGTCTGCAATAAAGGAAAGAAAACCTTTACATCAATGCAGGAAACTGACATTTATTGGATTAGTTGGCTCAAATACAGATCAAAGAATTAATACCTGAAAGGTTTGGGATTTTATCATTTGGAAAAAGGAAAATATGTACAAAGTAGAAAAGTTCTAAGTTTTCATCATTCTTTTATATATATATATAAATTTTACTACGTTAATAAAAACACAGATAAAAAAAAGAAACAAGCAAAATAATTTGACACAAATAAATAAACAAATAAACGACTTCCAGTAAAATAACCGCCAAAATATACTACCCACAATGCACCACTGACCCATATATATATAAATAGCAGAGAAAAATAACAGCACTCGTGGCCTGCCGATTGCATCTAGCATGAAACAGACTGTCGCCTCTAAGTGTT
>OZ038497.1:17989343-18044343 GCA_964036315.1 Acanthosepion esculentum | reverse complement strand
AAATGATCTGACACAAAATAATATTCAAAAATGTTTAAAATAAAAGGTAAGAGAGTTCTTTACTCACCAAACGGATATACGATTTGCATACGTTCAAAAGTAGATGAAGAGAGTTTGAAATACTTAGCTCTCTTGGATTATCAAGAGGAAATTTTCTGAAGTGCCATGTAATTGGTTAGAGGCTGATAATATAATTGGCGAATAATTTTACACTGGAGATAACTTCAACGCTGTACACAATGAACAGAATCCAAATCTTTCACATCCCTTGAGACACTCTTCTCTCTTTAATTGAATTTTTCACCTCATTTTATAACAAAAAGAATTTGGGACATGCTTACTAATTTCTTTTCTTGGCTGACCGGCTAATCCCAGTGAAGGCAAGATTTTCAGGAGTTCAAAAACGATTTCACACAAGCTTGCGAATTCCTTTCCTTTTTTTTTTTTTCCTCAGTCCTCCAAATTTGAAAAGAGTGGGTGAAGGGAATTGTTATTATTTTGTAGTCACTGCAGGTCCAGCACATCTACTTTCCCGAGACGCACAACACATAAATGTGTTGTCAAGTTCTCAGCAGTAGAGTGACCCTAAAGCAGCGGTTCCCAACCACTGTGCCGCGGAATGATTACTGGTGTGCCGCGAAGAGATAATACCTAGAAGCCATTTAATTTCATTTTGTTTAATAAAGACATTCAATTTCTTAATCATGATGACACCGCTCAATTCAAAAATCGCCGAATTTCTAGATTTATCAGTCATCAACCTTTTCAATTTTGAGTTATGTGAAGAGGGAGAATTAGCAAGCCTTTCCAGTGATCGTGGTCTCAAATTGAAGCACGCACAACTGCCATTGGACGCCTTTTGGATTTCTGTTATGGAAGAGTATCCAACTCTCAGTAAAAAAGCCATCAAAATCTTACTGCAATTCTCAACTTTGTACCTATGTGATCTGGGATTTTCTTACCTAAACAACATTAAAAATAAAAAACGTGAAAGACTTAAAAATATTGAAGAAGAATTAAGAGTGTGTCTCTCTCACATTCACCCAAATATTTCAGCAGTAGTCAAGAAGCACCAGGCACAATTGTCTCACTGACATTCACGATTATTCTTTTATACCCGATATTGAATACAGGATATGTTGATTTATGTGAATAAAAATTCTTCTTATATAATATTCTTTGTTTTTTATTATTTTATTGCAAAAAGGCTTTATGAGTGGAAAATATTTATTTTTTGTGATAGGTGTGCCGCCATGTAAAAAAGGTTGGGAACCACTGCCCTAAAGCCATGCCCGGTTAGAGGGACTGATGATGATGACCAAGACCAGAGCTTCCCAAAATGGTGGGTCATAACTCTTTAATGTAATTACCAGGGTTTCCCCCTCCCTATGAATAAAGTTTGGAAATTCGAGACTGAAACTTAAATTCTTATTCTTGAATTTTAAATTCCTTCCCAGGAAAGTGTCTTCTAAAGGGTTTGTTGCTGATATCCCACCATGTTTTACCAAACTGATGTCAAGTCCTTATGGGTGACAAATACACCCCCTCACAGCTCTATCGCTACTTCCACAGAAAGTGCTCAAACTACATTCCTTGGTTCCACTAGTTAGACCTTTCATGGCTAGGACCCTACATGGCATTTACATAGTAGCAAACCACCCACATTCCCCCTGTATTCCATCGGTGTGAAGTAAGTTCCACTCGAATAGTCTCTTCCCACGGACCACTGCTCTGTGGAACAAACTCCCAAGATCACTACACTCTTAACCTGTTCAATCCTAGAGTTAACTGTCATCTTTCCCATCTTAACCTTAACCTCTACTTCGAGTGGCCCTCGGGCCTTGTTTAGAGTGGACCTTACTGTAGGAAAAAGCAAAAAAAAAGCAAACTTCATTGAAGTAATTCTTATTACCATAATTTCTCGAAAATAATGCACACGCCAACAAATGATCCAAAAATTTTAGAAATATATTTATCCCTATGCATAATACACATTAAGATGTGTTGTCTCACAGCAGCCATGGATGGCTCTGAAGATGACATCCTTTGGAAAGAGAATGAAGAGGGCAAAGATAATTTTGAACAGGACGAAGATAATATTGTGATGCTAATTTGTTTAATGATAATTTAGTTATTTATTATATAATAGAAAGTGATGATCATGAAAATTAAAATTTCAATAAATTGTTAACTTGATATCTACTTTTCTTCAAAATTGGCTTTTTATACATTTTTTTTCTCAAAAAAAAAAAAAAAAAAAAAAAAAAAAAAAGGTTACTGATAAATTTATTGACAAAAAAATGTTACAATTATTATTGTTGGATTTAAGATGAAAATTGGGATATCTTTCTTATTTTAGAACACGTACGTATTTATTATTATAAATCAATAACGAAAAAAATATTTTTGTTTAAACCTATTTATAATACGCACCCTACTATACAGTAAGAAAATGTGTATTTCGAGAAATTACGGTAATTTTCTATCGTGTGCAGAATTGAATAATCAGAGTTATTCCCCCTTTTACACAGTTACTCCCCTTTCTTTATGCAGCCATTTCTTTTCGAATCCCAACAAGATCCGAATGTGCAACAGCAACAGCGGAAGAGAAATCGGTGAGCCGAGTTCAAATTCGAATGTTAAATACGTTCCCTTTCGCATAAATACCCTTTGGGAAAAAGGTATAAATCTATCTCCTCTTCCTTCATTTAAGGATTAAATTGCAAAACTGAGCTCTCTTGCTTTGAAGTAGTGCAACCAATCTAGGAGAAGGAAAACTGAATTCGAAACTTGTCCTAGACACCACTGCTGCTATGGTTGCAGTACCTGTGGCGCCCCTATGACCCCTCATGGACATATGATGAGACATCATCAAGAATTAAAAAAATATTTCTTTAATCCCTTGATTTTGAAGCTAAAAAAAGATTAATTTAAAAAAAACGTTAGAATCAGGAAAATTTAATATGGAAAACGACCAAATAATTATTTATGAGATTAAAAAAAAAAAAAAAATTGGTATGGAGGTATTATGAATAAAATCATTTAAAACAAAGTCTGCTTTCTTTCATATTCTGATTTTGACTTTCATGTCCACTAACAAAAAAAAAAAGCCGTCATAAGGACGTTTTTTCCATTGACAGTGCAATTATTTTAACCACCGTCATTCATCAGTGATGTTTATTGTTTCAAAAGCAATGATAAGAATTGTAATAAAACTTACATTTTTTTTCTCTTGAGAATTTACAACAAAAATATTAAGCACTATTTATTTATTAGATTGTTTACATTATGTCGAAGTCCCCAATATATATATATATATATATATATATATATATATATATATATATATATATATATATATATATATATTTTTTTTTTAAGCCAGTAATCCTCATATAATATATGGACTGTGCCAGCATTGTGTTAACTAGATATTTTTTATAAAAATTTAAATTATGTAACGGTCAGTTTCTACTCAGCACCTGAAGATTGCATTGCTCATGAACCTATGAGTTATGCTACAAGTGAGGATTTATATATATATATATATATATATATATATATATATATAATAATAAAATAATAATAATTGGCCACTCGATATCGAGGACACCCGTTGCAATGCACAGCTAGCTAGCGCATATTGCAACATTTGCACAGGCATTTTTTGCAATTTCCCAACTGGGAAATTGCCCACAGAGCCCACCTGCAGTTTATACTGTTATTGGCGTGTGCAGAGCCAATTAACAGTTTTTTTAGAGCGTTGGTGCGAACCCAGCGTGATCATGAATGAACAAGGCTGGCCACCTCAACTCGCAATCACGGTGTTTTTTTGTGATATCGTGCTAGCTTTGGCCCACGAGGTCTTCCACACAGTTTCCTCTCCCAAATTCCCTCACATGGTTTTTGGTGGACCCGTGGCTATGGAACAGACACTTGCCAAAGGTGCCCTGTGCTTGGAGTCCGATAGCTGCTGAAATTAATTCCAGCCAGGAATCGAACTCAGTGCCTCGTGATTCTAAAGCAACGCCTTAGACCACTCAGCCACATATATATATATATATATATATATACATATACATATATATATATATATATACATACACACACAGATAATATTAGTGGTCAATATTTATATATATTTCCAAGAGGATAAAATCCAGGTAGAGCTCAATGTACAGTACAGAGCAAGAATATAATAAATTATAATAATGAAATATTAGCATTTTAGCCTTTTATTTTATTTTATTTATATATATATATAAATAAAAGTGATTTGGAGGAAAAGTTACATTAGAAGGCGAAGTGACTTACTTTCGAACAAGATGCAAAGGAGAGGTGAAAACAAATCCTCCATTCCTAATGACGCCCATTCCAGCTGATTTTTCCTGATTGTTTACACACACCAACTCCGTTTCCATATTTTTGTTGGCCGTGTGCACTTTTGCATACAACAGATCACCAACCTAAAGGAAGAAAAGAAATAAAAACATCAAAATACATGAACTCATTTGGATTTTCTCAATTCATTACCATCTTCATATATTTAAAGCTGAACCAAAGAAATAAATAAATGACATATCCTAACAGTTTCCATGGTTCCCGTTCAGTCATCACCAAGAACATCTATACTTAATGTAGGTTGAGTCAGAAATAATTTGCTTTTGTTTACCAACTGTTATTTGTTCTTGTAGTCTAAATAAGTCTGTATTGCTATGACGTCACTTGTACAAATCAAGATACCGCTGGTTCATTTTGCCGTCCTTGCTTTCTGAACACATCACACCGTATATCCGTCTTTTCTTCTACCCTTTTCACTGCTTCAGCCCTCTTTTATCAGGCCAACACTGTGGTCGACCAACCAATCAGCATTCTTCGCTTTTATTCTCAGTTACCCATGCAAATAGCCTCCTCCAGTTCGACCAATCAGCACACGACTTGCTATTGGTGGAAGCATGCCAAACTGTACAAAAACTTTCGTTACCACACATACTGCTAGATGGGAGAGTAATGCCATTTTCACGGGGCAAACTTGCCAATGTCACGTGCCGCCTGTTAAGGTAAGACCCTTATTTTCCTATACACCAGATGCAAACCACTCTGCGTAGCTTGCTTCTACGGGGCTGTTCACCACATTGTCTGTTTAATGGCATATCAACTCCTTATGGGTCATTTAATGCCAAAGTTTAATTTTCATTTGGTTTGGCTTGTAGCAACCTCAATGGGGTATCTAATGCCAACAAGATTTTTATTACTGGTAATTTTTTTTTTTTTTTTTTTTCACAAATGTAATGTTGGTAATAATTTCTCCAAAAAAGTATTGCTGATATTAAAACCTACTTGTATATGTTCATAATGTTTTAACCCCTTTTGGGGTTTAACTATTTGTCCATAGCTGGGACCCTGACAGGTGCTACCACCCCGGTCAGGGTGGACCTGGGAACACCAGCAATTAAGAGGTGGTTCTATGCTCCACAAAACCTTCTAATCAAAGGCCTTGCTGTCGAATGTAGTTTATCATCTTACCAAGGACACGGATGTATTTTTTCGTTATACCCAGAACGGGCTTAATTTTCTTGAAGTAATAAAAATATGATATATATTATATATTATTCTGCTTTCACAATTGAATACATGGACATGTTTGTGTGGATATAATTACTCCAGACGGGGATATGTGTGTTTTATGTTCTAGTTTTGTTGAAGTTATATTTTGGAATACAGTTTCAGTTCTTTAAGAAACTGTAGGACATTATCTGGATTAATATCATGATAGAGTTCTTTCATGTTGGTTGTTTACTTGATTTTGTTTAGCGGCATATCAACACCTCTATGGGTTATTTATTATCAAAATCTAAATATTTTGAACACAATTTTATGGCTTCGTCTACAGATAAAATGCATTGTTGGTCATTTTACTATAAATATGCAGTATATATTGCTGGTATTTTTTTTACTATAAAAATGTATTTTTATACCTTCCTAGTGTTTTGCTTTTGTTTGGGGGTTCACTATTTGCTCATAGCTGGGGGCCCTAACAGGTACTACCACCCCGGATAAGAGTGGACTGCTGAACAACAACAACTAAGAGATGGGTCAACGCTCCTCAAGACTTCCAAACTCCTGATCAGAAACTGTACTGCCAGATGTAGTTTATCGTCATACCCAGGACCGTTCTTCCAAATTAATTTTATCTCATTTGGAAAGAGGAAAATTGTATTATGGTCAGAAAGAGAGAGTTAAAAAAAGAAGAGAACTTACCCTAACATCTGGCCGATTCCGCTTTGTTGCACTCTCAAAGGCTAAATAAGAAAGACCTGCTGGCTCGTTACTACCAATATCCACACGAAACACGTCTCCCGCCTTCATGCAACACACTCCAAGGACATGGTCCCCCTGAACAGGAACATACTAGAAAGACAGAAAGAATCAGGTTTTATTTGTACAAATGACTGATTATTGATGGATTCATTTTCTACAGTTTATCAACCCTTTACAGGTTATTTAAAGCAAGAAAATATTTTCTATAAACTAGTAGAATACCTGTCTGGCAAACAGACAAAAAGGTACAATAGAAGTTCTTAATCTTTTTATTAATAATATTAATTCAATTATAGACTATATTTACGTAATTAGATAATTTTGTCATGTTTTTATTAAATATACTAACTAATTATGTCGTCCACCGAGATGGCTCCATATGTCATCATAGAGAAACCACGATTTGATTTGTTTGTTTAACAGTATATCAACTCCTTATGGGTCATTTAATTTCGGAATATACTTTTCTTGGGAGCTTTGAAATAAAAATATGATATATGTCAAGGGTTGGTAACCTATGGCACATATGCTACACGTGGCATGCCAAGCAGCTGCAAATGACATCACAAACTCCGAACCAATAACTAGTACAACGCAAAGATGATATTTAACTGTTTGAGTTTTAATATCTACTAAAGTGTGTATAATATCTTGACCGTGTTTTGAAACAAAAGAAAAAAATGAAACATTTTATAAAACATACCTATAACAAACTATTTCTAATTCTAACAGTTAAAATATAATCCTTGAAAATGGCTAAATGTATAGCTGAAAGCGCTTGGATAAAAAGAACATTCGGACAGTTTTTATATAATTTATCATCTGAAAAGAAAAACATTAGATCGCATGAGAAATTGTATAAAAAACTAAATAAAAGCACCTTGTCAGTTGTTTTTAATGAAATGTGCATATATATATATATATATATATATATATATATATATATATATATATATATATTACTATATAAAATATATTGTAGAACAGGTGACCGTGACTTATATAAAAAATATGTATGCTGTTAGCACACTGAATGATTTTAAAATCCTAAGTCGGCACATAGTAAAAGGTTGCTATATGTTATTCTGCTTTCACAATTGAATACATGGTAAATGATACTCAGCTTTTGTGCAAAAACATGTTTGTGTGCACATAATTACTAGAGACAGTGATGTGATATAAGTTCTATGTTGTAGTTTTGTTAAAGATAGATTTTAGAATATATTTTTTTAAATTCTTTCTTTAAAAAAAATTGTAGGATATTATTGATAATGTCATGAAAGAGTTCTTTCATGTTGGTTGGTTGATTTTGTTTAAGTAGCATATCAACCTCTACAGGATATTTAATGCTGAAATCTAAATATTTTGAACAGCTTCAACTAAATATATTTTGAACGTAATTGCATGCCTTCAACTACTGATAAAATGTATTGTTGGTCATTTTACTATAAATATGTATTGTTGGTAAATTTTTTTTATTTATAAAAATGTATTTTTATACTTTCATAGTATATTGTTTTTGCTTAGGGGGCTCATTATTTGCCTATAGGTGAGACCCAAACAGGTGCTACCACACCGGGTCAGGGTGGACCTGGGAAGAACAGCAATAAAGAGGTGGTTTCATGCTCCTCAAAACCTCCAATCTCCCAATCAGAGGCCTTGCTGCCGGATGTAGTTTATCATCATACAAAGAACTACATAGGGATTTCGGTTGCACATATATTGGAAGACAGAAGACATTGCTATGTGTTCTCACAGTTTCCATCTGACTTAGAATCATTACATTGCATCCATTCTCTGACGTATGAAGGATCTTTTCACATGACATCATTGCAATCCAATGCCACAAATCTAGTCTGATGGATTCTTCCATTGATCACATCCAACTGCTGATGTCTTCCCTGTAACCCTGGTAAGATTGCCCTCCGGGTGCTATGCCTTGCCAAAGGGCAACCTGTGATTTGGTCTCACATGGTTTTCTCCCAGAGAAACCAGTCTGCTGTTATTTAACCAATAAATAAAAATTAATTCCTGTTTTGGTTATGACAATAAACTACATTCACATCCTAAGTAAGACAATGAACTGCGCCCAGCAGCGGGACCTCTGGTGGGGAGGTTTTGAGGAGCATGGAACCACCTCTTAGTTGCTGGTGTTCCCAGCCCTGACCTGGAGTGGTGGCGCTGGTTAGGGTCCCAACTATGGGCAAATAGTTGACTCCCAAAATGGGATCAAAACACTATGAAAGTATAAAAATAGGTTTTAATACCAGCAATAAATTTTTGAAGAAAGAATATTACCAGCAGTGCATTTTTGAAGAAAAAACAGTGCCAGCAAATACATTTTTGAAGTAAAGGGATATTGGAAGAAAAAAAAAAAAGAAATATTGCCAGCAATACATTTTCAAAAAATATTACCAGCAATAAAAATTTTGTCAGAATTAAATAACCCATTGAGGTGTTGATATGCCATAAACCAAAACAAACCTAAAAATTGATTCAACAACAGATTAGTCCAATTATATCAATTTTTTCTTCAACATGAAACATTTTTTTTTGTTTACATCTCTTTCAATTAAATCCATTTAAAATTCCATATATTTAAATAATCTTGCAATGATTTTAGTAATAATAATTCAAAATAATTAATGTTTGTATTAAATAATAGTAATTAACTTACTTTTTTTTATTATTCGTTTAAATAATTTGGTACTGTTCATAAAAATTACAGATTGGAGATACCAAAAACAAACAGGTGCAACAATTTAGATATCTGAGAAGCGTATTAACAGAGGTCGGAAAGGGCAAGACAGAAATCCTAAGGTGCATTGAGATAGCGAAAGATGCCTTCCAAAAGCTGAGTGATGTATTAAGAAACAGAAAAATATCATTAGAAAGAAACAAAAAAAGAATACTGAACTGTTATATAGTATCACTCCTCTTATACGTCAGTGAATACTGGATAATATCCTCACAGAGACTTGAGGCAACAGAAACGTTTTACAGAAGGATACTGAGAATACTATGGACTGAGCATGCAAGCAACAACAAAGTTCTAGAGACAATGGCAACAAAAAGGACACATACTTAACATCAGGAAGACACAGTTGAAATTTCTTGGGAACATAATGAAGAAAGTGGGCTTGGAAAATTTGATTTAATGGATGTCAGTTATCAGTTATCTCTTGTTAATTCCCCTCTCCAAGTTCTCCACCGCCTTAACCGGGTATTGAACTCACACTCTTGAGGACACATGGCATAGTGGATAAAGGCGTTGGTTAGATCCAGTGACAAAACCAAAAGAGTGTGAGTTCAATACCTGCTTAAGGCAGTGGAGAACTTGGAGAGGGGAATTAACAGAAGATAACTGACAACTGGCATCCATTAAAACATGACACATGGAAGTAGAACAGTCTACTCCAGTGAGCGAAATAAAGGGTTCAGTTCGACATTCCAACCACCTGAAGAAGGCCGGAGCGTACAACGGCTGAAACGTTGTAATAAATATGGTGACAAAGATGAGGGCAATAGTCTGAATAATGTAAATTATACTTATTTTATATTTTCTTTAAATGTAAACGAATTGATGACAATATATATGAAATATGAAACCATTAGAAGCCTTTAACAAGATGACTACATTTTACACTAGGAGAATGGCAAACAAGGGAGGTTATCAAGAGAAAGTCCAAGGGTGATTAATAGAAGATTGGCAAGTGTTCAGTGCTAAAGAGACACCACCGACGTAATATTGGTTAAGTGATATTTTTGTAACTTACAACTTAATTTTAAAAGGCAGATATAAATTCTTTGGCAAACTTGGATCTTTCCCTTGGCACCACTATTATTTTGGTAAATTTGCTTTTTAACATCCAAACAACCGCGTGCTAAATATCTCTTAAAATTTTCCAAATCCTCATAATTCTGTGTAAATGTTCATGCTGAACTTGAATTAACAATTAAATTAGGAAGAAACCTACTGTTTTTGGAGTTATCGACAAGAAAAAAATCGGACTTCTTGTTGGTCATTCGTCCCCTATTACTGCTATAATGTTTACTGATCCACTGCCGAGTACATCCGGTGGCGCAAGCTTAAATTTTTACCTATTTACTTCCTTTACATAAGTTCGTTTTCGAAACCAATACGCACTACCGTAAAGCAATGTAATTTTTTTTTGGATAAGTCTAGTTTTACTTAAAATTAAAACAAACAAATAAAACAAAATTGACAAATTAAAAAATAACCGTTTCGAAATTAATAACTGTCTCTTTACAAAGTTTGCGCATTTTTTAATTTGTCATTTTTATATACTAAGTATCTCGTTACAAACTTTGTTTTATTTTCAATTTAAAAAAAATAAATAATGCTTTACTGTACTACTTAATTTGTTCTACTTTTTATTTTTTAATTTGTCGATATTTTCATATATTTGAAAGTTAACTTTCTTTTATTTTTTTTAAAATTCATTTCTAGCCTTTTCGTTACATTGTAATTTTTGTTTGTTTTAATTTTAAACACTTATCCAAAAAAAAAAAAAAAACTGACATTGCTTTACGGTAGTGCGTATTGATTTCGGAAACGAACTTAAAGGAAGTAAATAGGTCAAAATTTAAGCTTGCGCCACCGGATGTACTTAGCAGTGAATTAGTGAACATTATGGCAGTAATGGGGGACGAACGACCAACAAGAAGTCCGATTTTTTCTTGTCGATAATTCAAAAAACGGTAGGTTTCTTAATAATTTAATTGTTTAATTAGAGTTCAGCATGAACATTTATACAAACAAAATTATGACGATTTGGGAAAATTTTAAGAGATATTTAGCGCACGGGCGTTAAAAAGCAAATATTTACCATTATTTTAACTACCTTCACTCCTCGCGGCAATGGTTGTTTTAAAAAACCATAGAATTGTAATGAAACCTAAACATATGATGAAAGTGAAATTCCTTAATAAATTGCTATATTCTTACTTTCGATGCAAGACGAAAACAAACTCTTCGGACAAAAAGTGCGTTTTATACACCAAAAAATAAGTTAAATAAATATTATTAATTAACGTTTTTTTACTCAGACGTTGGTCAGAATTTGTCATATTTTTAATCCAGGATAGTCTTTTAGTTGCATCCGGATATGAAGCGAATTCAAAAGAAAAATACTGAGGGGAATAAAAGAAGGTACATCAAAACTTCTTAATCATTAACGCCGAAAAACAGGCTATTTCTGGTTAAAAGATAATGAAAAAAAACTCACGTTATTCGGTATTCAATTATCTTGTTCGGTTAGTTTTTTATCGAGAGGGAGAAAAATATGCAAAATACATTATAAATTAAATAAATAAATAATATCCTCTAACATAAATATATAAATTAACATACCTTTGAATTGAACTAAAAAAAATATGGATAAAAAAAAAAAAAGTATCTTTCTCACCCTCCGTTGATGAGAATCCAACCAGTAAACATTTGGTTCCTTGAAACGAAGTATACCGACTTTGGTAACGACCACCGTGGAACCTTGTATTTGCAATCCGGGTCCCAACACGACTTTCAAGGTCCCTTCTAGTGCTTTTAAATTATCGATGGTTTGTCCAGGCATAAAGAGTGTGTTAACCTCGGGGGCTTGTTCTATAGCTTCGTTTTCAATTTCATCATCGAAATCCATCTCGTCCGCCATGTGCTTTAAATTATCCACCTAGAGTTACTTCCCTTGCAACGAGTCGCTCTTCAGTGAAGAAGTCGCTAAAATTCAGGATTTTGAAAACAAACACATGAAACAAGAAGAGGGTGAATGAATGGATTTTAAATTTGTGCTGTTTTTCTTACTCTAAGTTAGTACTTGAAAAAATCTACATGTTTTAAGTAATTGCATTTTTAGATTTTTGTCTAACTTTAGTTATGAAGATTGTAAAAAGTAATTGATGGTCAATCGACAGGTTTTTCATAAGTGACTCTCCTCCTCATACTTTTTATTCATTGTCTCTGGGGCAAACGTTCCAGATCAAATCACAGATTATTATCCTGTTTTAGCTGTTTTTATTTTTATTTATTGTAAATTCTGCTGTCTCAGTTAGTAATTCATTCATTTATTGTGTAAAAAAATAAATCTGGTAACCAGTCTCTAAATCGCTACATTTTTTAAAGCTTGAAATTGATCCACGCAAAATCTTTTTTTTTTCAACCCCCAGCAGAGGATAAAAAAAGCAGTTACCTGTTACAGTAAGGCTGCCACATGTGTATTTTTACATCAGTATTTTAGTAACAAACTATTTGCTTAAAAGTAAAACTAAAAAAAAAGCAGTTGAATAAAAGCACGTCTTGATGAACTGTTATTATTTATATTTCAACGTGGAACGTCTAAAAAAGGCGAAGCCCGCATTTTTTTAGGGGTTCCGTGTTTAAATACTCAAACTGTGTGGAGAAACCGGCATCTTACGATCTGGTAATAAATTATTTTGACATGTCGGGAGAACTGTATCTTTAACTATTCATCATTTTTAAGAGTTTTCGAGATCGTTTTACAGTTCTCCTGACATGTAAAAATTATTTATTACCAGATCGTAAGATGCCGGTTTCGCCACACAGTTTGAGTATTTAACACGGAACCCCTAAAAAATGCGGGCTTCGCATTTTTTAGGCGTTCCACGTTGAAATATAAATAATTACAGTTATATATTAATTATTTTCTTTGTATTTTTAATTTTTCTGGCTTTGCTTTGGTTGTTTTGTCTCTAGCAGCATTTATCAACCCATTTTTTTTCATTTAATGCCGAAATCTAAATATGAAAATTCAGACTATAACACTTCCTAAGAGAATGACATTATTTCATGATTAAATTATAATTATATGTATTTTTCTTTTCCTTTTTTTTTTTTTTTTACTAAATAATATTACAAAAAAAGACAAAGGGGAAGAGTTGTTTCCCCTTAAAGAAATGAGATCAGATTCATTAATCATAGCAATTTATTTTTTATATTTTGATATATGTCACGTCTTCAATTTTACTATATTGTCATTTTGCTATAAAAATGTCTTACTGATCATTTCACTATAAAATTAAAAATTGCATTGCTTGTAGTTTTACTATAAAAGTGTATTTTTGGTAATTTGAATACAAAAATATATTTTGTAATGAAAAATTGGTTTCAGTGAAAAATAGGGTAAATTTGCAGCCCAATGACAAATTAAAAAAAAAAAATCATTCCTGGTGTAAAATCGCCTGATTATTCCAAAAATAGCTTTTAAAGCTGGCGGAAATCTATCTTTTAGCAGATATTGACAATTTTAGTTGAGTCTCAGTTACCCTTGATTACTGCACAAAAGTTTACTGACCTCAAAAATTTGTCACTGGGGCAGTATCTGTCTTTTTTCCTTAATAGTATATTTTTCTCATATTCTCTAACACTCAGTAACCTCTTGTTTCTTAGTGGCTTTATTGCTTTGTTTGGGTTGAAGTGATTAAAAACAATATTACTATTATAAAAATAAAATCATTGAGATGACTCACACTTTCTGATACTAGAGAGTGAACAGTAAAAAACTGAAGATTCAATTGGTACTGTATTTTCTTGTGTATAATACGACTCCATGTTTCTGAAGCTGAAAACAAGGAATAAATTACATACTTGAGTATAATACGGTCCTGTGTTTCTGAAGCTAAAAAAAGAAGAAATTAAATCCTTTAAAATAATATGACCCCGTATTTTTGAAGCTAAAAACAGAATAAATTACATCCTTGAGTATAATACAACCCCATAGTAGAGCAATCACTATGTAATTTTTTTTTTTTTTAAAGTTGTACTATATTAGCTGACATCCGCCTATAAAGATGTGAGACTTGGACACTCCAGGTTGAAGCAGGACAAAGGATCCAGGTGTTCGAAAATAATTACTTGAGAAAACTCTTCCTTATCTTCTACTGGGAGCACAAAACCAATGACTCTGTATAGAGCAAGGTCAAAAGTCTTGTGGGCCAACAGAAATCTCTACTTGATGCTATTAAGCATTGGAATATGGCATGGTTTGGCAACACCACATGGCATGACAACCTCTGCAAGGCTATCGCTGTTGAAAGTGGATGCAAGTGAGGGCAGCAACACAAGAGCTGGTCAGATAACGTCAAACATGCTGGAACTACCGAGAACGGATCATCCTTGACTTGACTTGTATCGGTTTTCACCCTGGTCAGGTTGAACTGGCTTCCTCCCGAGCAAGTACAGCATCTCGGACCATCGCTGTCCACGCCCGCCAATCCTGAGCCAGGTCACACGAAATGGCGAGCCACTCGCGATTCCATCGTCGAAGACCAACTATTTGCAGACCCGATAATACTGCTAGGTCATCCTTGATTGTGCTAGCCCACGTCTTCAACTGCCCACCGACACGTCTTTGCCAGCCAGGAAGAGAAGGAGGGAGAAGTACATCGCGGATGAGCTCTCCCTCTGGAAGAGGTTGTCTGTTTCTTCTGCCCTTAGGTTCACCTAAGGACTGATAATGATGATGCTGACCATTAAAATGTCAATGTTGTATATATTTCTCTAAAATATTTAATTTTTCATGATATTGAAGAATAGAAATGAACTGGATATAGTGTATTTCTTCTACCAATTTCCATTTCAAAACTTAGTTTTGGGTAAAGTAGACATACCTGGTAATACATTTTAGGTGTTAATTAATCTATCATACTTTTCTTTTTGATATGCCTTTATTATGTATTAACAAAGTATGAAAATGAAAGATATATTTTCTTTCATTAAGAATGAAGAGATAAAAATTCATACAAAACAAGAAAATCAAAATATAAAGAAACAAATTTTATCTTGTCGGAGTTAGCGCCTCCTCAGTTCCTTAATCCCTCAACAGGGGTCTCTCTCCCCTAACTATAAATACTGGCTGACCCTTCTCTCTCTCTTTCTCTTTTTCGACTGAGGCCTTGGGCCGCAACCTCACACGGAGGGTGAGGTAAAACTTTCTCCTTTTCACTTGGCCCAATATGTGACATCTCACATATACAGTGTTTCCCATATTCTGGGAACACGCTAAGGACAATACACGTACGTACGGACACTCAACACACACACATAACTTCTCCATACAAACACTATGTAACTTTTCATGTCTTCGTGTATTAATATATTTGTTTACCCATGTATATCGGTCTTGTTTGTTTTCTTTGTCTTCTTCAGACTTAGTTAATGTCCGACATTCTGATGTAGCTGGACCGGCCAGCAGGAAAGTTTAACCTTCTGATATCTCTTCACATCTTCACCCCCACGGTCTGCTACAATCTTGTTTGCAAAACTGAGTGTATTTGCAATCTTGCTGTTTCAAATAGGAGGCTTTGTTGAGTAAAAATTTCTGAAAACGTTGTACTTTTGTATAATGTGACCTTTTTTCTTTTTTGCTTTTCTTTTCTTGAATTTAAGCACAATACTAGACTGGCGTCAAGATCTCATCAATTCGCAGTTGAGCTAGCTAGATGTAGCCATAAGTTTTATGCTAACAGTTTCTTCTCTTGCACTTCTTGCTTGTGGAACCCCCTTCCGGCTCCTTGATTTCTAGCCAACTTTAATCTGCAAAAATTTAAATGCAATGTCAATTGCTATCTCCTCTCCTCCTAAATTACTTTTTTCTCTTCCTGCTTATTATTAATGTTTCTGTTCCCAATTTTTCCACACCCTGTAATCCCTTGTGTCTTAGTGGCTTTACTGCCTTGCATGAGGCGATACTGATTAAGAAAAATATATATTTCACTAAAATATTTAATTTTTCATTATTAAAGAATAGAAATGAACCAAATCTTTAGCCATTGGTTTTTTCTAATTTCTGCTTCAAAATTTATTTGCAGGGAAAGATTGTAAGTCGATATACCTGGTAATACATTTTAAGGTGTTAATTAATCTATCATACATTTCGGTTTGATACGACTTTATTATGTTTCTGTATATTAATAAAGTATGAAAATGAAAAAAATAATGTCTTTCATTAAAAATGAAGAGAGAAAAGAAAACTTTATAACAAAAACAAGAAAATCTTGTCAACAAAACTGAGCATATTTGCAATCTTGCTGTTTTAAATACGATGTTTTTTTAAGCTAAGTAAAAAATTTTAAAAAGGTGTACTTTGTTATCATACGTGCCCCCCCCCACACACACACTTTTTTGCCTTTAACTGAATTGACGACTCCTTTCTGATGTCTTATAAGATTATTCTATATTATTTCAACCAACGCAGATATTCATCAAAAGTTACAGAAAATAAATCTGGTTCTAGAGTCATTAAAGTGTGAATTACCAGATTCTGTCAAAGAACAGAAATGAACCATGAGTTTAGCCATTGTATGTTTCTCCTAATTTCCATTTCAAAACTCATTTTCAGATTTTCAGGGAAAGCTGCTAACGAGACATACCCAGTAATTCATTTTAAGGTATTAATTAATCCCTGACTTTATTATGTTTCTGTATATTAATAAACTATGAAAATGAAAAAAATAATGTCTTTCATTAAGAATGAAGAGAGAAAAGAAAACTTTATAACAAAAACAAGAAAATCAAAATATAAAGAAACAAACTTTATCTTGTTTTGAAAAACTGAGTGTATTTGCAATCTTGCTGTTTTAAATAAGAAGTCTCTTAAGTAAAAAATATCTGAAAACATGTAATTGTTGTAATGACAAAAGTACACAGGTGTAGGCTTTAAGAAAGCTTTATACAACTAAGAATACAAGGTTCGAATATAGTGTCCTTTTATAGTCCCAGTAAACAGAAATAGCTCTCTCAAAGAGGAGAGTGACAAAACAAGGGAAGACTCCTCTTGATTATTCATAACACTGCAAAAACATATAATACGACTCCCTCTTTTTTGCCTTTAATTTTCGTTTAAAATTTCTCATATTATGCACAAAAAATATGCCAGCTTATTTTCTGATTTTGCTTAGCAGTCGAAGAAATCATTCAACGGTAGTGTAATAAAAAAAAATTATAATAATAAAATGCACTTATTTTTTTGCCTTGTCTAAATAATTCATACAATTTTTATTCTTGTCAGTTATGGCTAACTAAATTCTTGGAGTGAATCATGTTGGACGAAGAGATGTCTTACTCACATACATCACTGGTGACCACTGACCATTTTAGCCGAATATTTGAGTTTGTCGGTCAACATCAATGGATTTACAATTTTCAATTGACCAATTTTTTTTCTGAAGAAGTGTGGACTCAAGCACCTGCAGAAGTGAGTACACTTTTTTTTTTTAGTGTTGTGAGGTTGCTGTAGGGGAAATATTAAGTTGCAGTAGCAAATGATTGGCACTTTTAAATGCTCATGCTTTCAAAAAGAAATCCCCTCTTTTTGTCCTATGCCAAATGAAAGGTGCTCTTTTATTGATGTTCAAGTAAGTAGTACTTGTTTTAGAAATGTACATATTCAGACTCTGCTGTTAATGAAAGGAGTACATTTTCTACAGCCAAACTTTTATTATTTTATCCTATTTTATGGAATAAATATTTCCGGCTGTTTTGAATTTTGCTTTCATCTTGTATTGGTTTGTTAAAAAAATGTTGGGTGTATAAAAAATTTATGTGAAAAAAATAAGTGTTCTATGCACCTTATCCCCTACAGAAAAGTGAAGACTTTTAAAACCAGCGAGGTGTTTGGACAGCAAAGTTGAAAAATTTTTTTTATGCTTTCACAATACGAAAAGGAACAATACTTGGAAATATTTTTATTAGTATTCAAAAAGATTTTTTTTTAGTACAGTGATACCTCGGCTAAAGTCATTTTTGAAGATACAGTGTTTTTTCTTAAATATTATATGGAAAAATAAACCTTGCCTTAGGTTGTTTTACTTGAGTTTACGTAGGCCATTAAAATTACTAGAAACATCAAAACACTAAAATAACAAACACATATAAAGTCATGTTTAAATAAATTTTAAAATAATATTATGTAATACTATATATATATATATATATATATATATATATATATACACACACATATATATCATAAAATCATCAAAAATAAAAAAAATGATAATAAAGTATGATCAGCAGATGTTCCTATTTCAAATTCCTGCTAACAGGTGGCACTTGTGCATTGTTTTCTTTTTCATTTTTGCAAATGTCTCCGAAGAAAAGTCCCAGTGCAAGTGCTAATGCTAAGCTTTTAAAAAGCAAATCATTTTTAAGAACATCATTGGGACTTGTCAACAGAAAAGTAATCTTATCATAGTTATTTAACACTACAAACAAATAATTAAAAAAAAAGAAAAAATTTTTTTTTCAGAAACACATGTTAGCTTGCATTATTAAACCATTACATGTTTTAATGTTGAGCCCAAATACAAACTAAGATGTCTGCTTCTGAAAGTAAATAGTTTAAAACTGAAAGTAAATAAATTGACCTTTTTTATATCGTACTGCAATTAACCAAAAAACTGAAACAAAAAAACTCCATCTTTAATCTTGTTTTAATTTTAATAATAACCCAAATGATTCAACTTGTTGAAGGCATTTAAAATAATGTAAAAGTTTTAAAATATTTTTAAAAATAAACAAAGAAAACTGAATTAAGATTCAGTTATTTCTGTCGTTTCAATTATTTATGAAAACAAAAATGTAATGACACTCGTATATTTAATTAACTGACACAGACACACAAACTTACCCACAGACATTGTAATGGATAAAAACTCAGCCAACAAAACTTAAACTTTCTTAGACTCTAGCAATTTGTTTGCCAAAAAGATTTAATCTTTAGCATTAAATCAAATAAAAAGAATATGCCGGCAATGTCTTAAAGTATTTCAGTATTAACCACTTGAAAAGAAAAAAATTAGAAAAGAAATATCTCCCCAACTCAGATGGCAGACCTTCAGATTTTACAACTTCATTTTTATTTTAGGAGCAACAAAAGGAGTATTGTGTGGGTATGTACATTAGTGTTAGAGTTGGGAAACAGATGTTTCCTGGAATGTTTACCCCAAAACAAAAATGGCAGACTTGCAAATGTGTCCAGGTAATAAAATACAAAGAAACAACTAAAACCAATATATATATACAAACAAATGATAATGTATTGTTAACCAGACTAATAATTTTTTTTGCTTGAAAAATAATTTTATTAGTGTCTGCAAATATTTTGGAAATGTTTTAAACTCACAGAAAAAAAATGTCAGGTTAATTTTAACATCACATTTAATCTTATAGTTATTTAGCTCCACAAGCAAATAATTTTTTTTTTTTTTAATTTTTTTTCAAGAAAGTAACTTTTTATTCCATACGATGTTACGAAACTTTGGAGAAATTTTATTTTTATGCTACTGTTGTGATATACATTATGAATGTATTTATTGAACAAAGTAACTAATAATAACAAAACAAAAGTCATTGAAACAGAGCAAGTTCAGTCGACCATTGATGACAACAAAAAATGATGACAAAACAAAAAAGCTGGGATAAAATAAAATGCGAGGCTAATTTTACTAATTTGAGGCTCTCTCTGGATCAGCATCGCCTCGCCTGTCTACTATCTGCTTCACAACCGAGTAGTGACGCCTGGCTCAACGCAGTGCCCTCTTCATCTACCGGTACCCTTTAAGATGATGAGTGCACTCGGGTCAGAGTTGCGATCCGTCTTGGACTCAAATTATGTGAGCGTCACAGATGCAGATGTGGATCCTCCATCGATGAGTTTGGTTTGCATCCTCTCTCCAGTCGTCGTAGTGCCGGCCGCTTTCCACGGCATGCAGCAATTAACGACATCATCAAAAGAGGTTTGGATGCAGCTGGGTTCCCTTCTCAAATCGAACCCGTAGGCCTCGACCGTGGTGATGGAAAACGGCTGGATGGCATTACCATCTTCCCTTTTAAAATGGGTAAGTCGTTGATTTGGGATGCGACCTGTGCGGATACATTTTCGGGCGGTAATTTGATCAGGTCCGCGGTTCGTCGCCCAAGACGCAGAGATAAAAAAAATAGCTAAATATTCTTCTCTTGCTGATAGATTTTTTTTTACTCCTGTGGCAGTGGAGACTTCAGGGGTTATTGGCCCTCGTTTGATGGTGTTCCTTCAGAGGATTGGCCCGATTTTGTCTCGATTAAGGAACGAGCCTCGCAAAACGGAGTGGCTCTTGCAGCGTGTCTCACTGGCGATGGTTCGAGGTAATGCTTTCTCCATCATAGCGGCTGGCAGAGGATAGAAAAAAAATTGTTTATAGTTACGTTGTTCTGGAATTGTCATCATTGGTCAAGCAAATAATTAAACTAAAAAAAGGATTTTTTTAGAAACTCACATTAGCTTGCATTATTAAACCATTACATGTTTTAATGTTGAACCTGAATACAAACTAAAATGTCTGCTTCTGAAAGTAAATATTTTAAGAGTAAATAAATTTAAATAAATTGACCTTTTTTGTTCACATCATACCACAATTAGCAAAAAATCAAAATTCACTGTTTAAGAAGCTTGTTCTAACTTTAATAAAAGCTTCAATGATTAAACTTGTCAAAGGCATCAAATTAATGTGAAAGTGTAAAAAAATTTAAAAAGAAGCAAAAGAAAAAGAAAATGGAATTTAAATCATTTCAGTTGTTTCAATTATTTATGAAAACAAAAACATAAACTTTTATCAAGTGAAATGACACTTGTATATATAATTAACTGACACAGAAACACAAACTTATGCATGGACATTGTGATGGATAGAAACCCATTGACAAAACCTAATCTTTCTAAAACTGTAGCAATTTGTCTACCAATCTACTAATTAATCTTTAGCTTTGGATCAGATCAAAAGTAAAAAATGCCAACACCGTCTTGAAGTATTTCAGCATTAACCACTTAAAAAAAAGAAAAAATATTTCATTAACACAAAACACACACTCAGATGTCAGTCCTTCAAATTTGACAACATCAATATTTTATTTTATTTTATTTTAGTAGCAACAAAAGGAGTGTATTATCACTCTTTTGTTCTTATAAAATGGAGTGGTTCCCACTCTGTGAAAAATAAGAGCCCTCCGCTCCAGCAAAAAGGAGCATGCTTCAGGATCTCATTACTTTCAGGAGGACTCCTTAAATCCCTGGTAATACTAAATTAGATATACCTAGACATCATCAGCAGAATGAGAATAATCAACTTCTTAGATTAGCTAAAGGGTTCAGTTCAAAATTTCCTGACGGTTACATAGATCACCAAGCACCTGATGAAGGCCATAGAGCACAACAGCTGAAGCATTGTAATAATAATTTTAAAAAAATAAGAATATTAGCCTGAATCCAACAATACAATCCAACACCCTTGGGACCAGACTACTGCCAGACCACAAAAAATGCCAGATGACAGAAATCATCACTATTTATATTATTCGGACTATTGTCCTCATCTTTGTCGCCATATTTATGGTTCTAACACCTTTATCCACTGTGCCATGTGTCCTTGAGGACATCTGTGTATGAATTTCTGGGTATTATAAACTGAATGTCTTCACTAACCATTTTTACCAGTGTTCATATTGTAATTTTTGCTGTTATCATTGCATGTTTTTACCAGAGCTCAATTTGCAATTTATTTGTTCTTATTATCGCTTTTCTCTGGTACTCCTTATTACTGGTTCCCATATTGTATTCATATGAGCACTGGACACGTCGCACAGTGAATAAAGGCGTTAGTTAGATCCATTGACAGGACCCAAAGAGTGTGAGTTCAGTTAAGGTGGAGGAGAACATGGAGAGGGAATTAACTGATAACTGACATCCATTAGGCATGGCACGTGGAACTAGAACAGTCTACCCCAGTGAGCAAAATAAAGGGTTCAGTTTGACATTCCAACCACCTGAAGAAGGCCGGGGCACACAACAGACGAAATATTGTAATAAATACGGTGACAAAAATGAAGACAATAGTCCGAATAATGTAAATAGTATACATAATACCTCATCTCAGAAATATAGACAGATACTGAAAGGCCGAAACGTTGTAATAAATATGGCGATAAAGATGAGGACAATAGTCCGAATAATGTAAATAGTGTACATAATACCTCATCTCAGAGATATAGACAGAAATCATTCTTAAAAAACATCCCACGTAAGCATTGTCTTACCAGATCCTTCCACATATATATTGCTGTGTTATCAAAGGTAGAACAAAACTTAAAAAAGGAAGTAAAAGAATCAGTAATGCTTCCAAACAAGGTTTTTATTGTTTAATGCAATACAAGGACTAAAAAAGAAGCGTAAAACCCCAAAATAATATCTCGAATGAGTAAATATGCAGCTATATATGAGAAATGAGCAAGACCGTATCACCAAAACACTCTACTGTGGAAAGTTGTAAACAATGTGTGGCACTGCCCTCATAGCTGCTCAACAAACTAGTGACAGCTGGTTCAAAAAAATACCAGACCATGGAAGTTGCCGGATCACAGATTACAAGGTCGGGCTGTAATGCTAACTCCTCATTCGAGAAACTCTTATAACTGTCCTTCCATTGTCTTTCACTCACCCCAATATGGTGTATAACTGGGACATCTTTACTGCTTACTGTTGCTTAGTAAAGCACATTATGCATGAAGCATTTTCCATCCAAAGGAGAATAATGACAGGAGAGGTTTGGTTTAATATCACTCAAGAAAGCATTTTTTGATTGTACTTTTTTAATATAATGAATGATGTTCTCTATACAGCTGTACTTGAAAAAAGTATTTCTGTTGAACACTTTGTTTAGTTTGATTTGTTTTACAGCATTTCAAGTTATTTAAAAGCCAAATTCTGTCGTTTTGATAAACAATAGATTGGAAGACATAGGTCCATTTTTGCATGAGAGTCAAAACAGCAGATGTACAGGCTGATCTGAAAGTCTTGTTACCTCTATTTTCTATTTCAGATAGCTGACACAAGCTCCTACAGTTTGGAAGAGAGGTAGGTGTGACAAGACTTTCGGACCATCCTGTAGATCTGGTTTACATTAAAAAAGGTAAACATAGCCTGGGTTTACATGCAAATCAAAAATGTAGATATAGGTCTGGTTTGTGCTTGACCCCCAAAGGTAGACATCAGACTGGTTTGCACTAAAATCCAAAAGATAGACATAGATCCAAATTTGTGCACAAGTTCGAAAGGTAGACATAGGTCTGGTTTGCATTTGAGTCCAAAAGGTAGACATTGGTCCTTTTTATTCCAAGGTTTGCAAGTGTTCCCATGGAAGGTGACCCTCATTTGGGAAGTTCTTGCCACTCTGCAGTTGATGTATTCTGGGCCTCACCAACATGGCCTCTATACATTTTTTTTTTTTTTTAAGCATATCACCCCAAGCAAGGCTGGAGGCCACTATCACGCAAGGGGTTATAGAAGGGTTGGAGGAAGAGCAGATAGGAGTGGTAAAGGAGAGGATGTGGAGAAAGAGAAAGACAGTGGGTCGATCAAGGCAAGGGGGTTACAGAAGATTTGGAGCGAGGGCAGATAGGAATGAAAGGTGAAAAGATGTGGAGAAGGGAAGTGGATAGATCAAGGCAACTGGAGATGTCGATTGACGCTACACTTAAACCGTTGGAGATGACATAATCTTGAAAAAAAACAGACATGGACTCTTGAGATGAAAATATTTTGATATACCCTGTTATATACAGTCAACTTTTACCCTCTGTCAGCCCCCAGAAGAAGACTGACAGTATATTAGGCAAAATAATCCTTTTAAAGAAAATAATAACTATTCTTTTCTGAATATAAATGCTTTTTGTCATAAGAAACTGACTTTATTTTTTGTTTTATTTCTAGTGGCTGTCTTTTCTCACCAACATGTCTGCCGATGAGCTAAAAGAATTGCCCTACAAAGCATGCTGGGTAAGTTTAACTTATTCTGTTATATTTTCACCACGTATACTCTTGTAAATGTTGATAAGAGGGATTGACTCATTTCCTATGGTTAATTAACCCTTTACAGGTTATTTAAAGCTAGAAAATATTTTTAGATATTTTTTTTTTAGACAATAGAGATTTAATGATAACAGTCTTACTAATTAACCCATAGCTGGGGAGAAAAAGTGGATACATACTTTTCTCAAGGGTATTTGTGTGTAAGTGACTATAACAAATCCAGCGGGAAATGGAACTCGGCAAAGTGACAACGATTATGGACAGAGAAATAAAGAAACGTGCATAAAAAATCTCATGGTTCATTATAACACAGAAGTGTTTGAAAAGTTCTCAGCCTGACTTATTTTCCCAAATCAAGTGTGCAGGTGGTGCGATGGATAGTGGCTCAGATTGAGAAATCGAAGAGCTGATTTCAAATTTCAGCTGAGTTGGTTGCATTCACTTATCCACAAATGCCTTCGGGAAAGGTATGAATCTGGCTCGTCTCTACTCTGCTATGATTTAAATAGAATGTAATTTGTAAATAATTAGCTTTTATATTCCAACCTAAAAAAAAAAAAAAATCTTCACTTTTTAAAACAACAAATATTGCTGAGGAGTGAGTATTTATCTGTCCCCCCCACTAGAATGTGATATGATGCAAGGTCTTTTTTTAGGTGGGGACCTGAGCACATACACCGGGGACAGGAACAAAAATTCCCCTCAACCCCCGCAACTGTTGGTTGCGCTGGCCTCGGTTTCTCGCACTGATCCCTCCCTCTGGTGCAATGGGAGGGCGCGGCCTTGGTCGGCCCAAAGCTGGGCACTTCTTCAGTATAATTTTCTCAGTTGCCCCTCTGACCTTTGACAGAGAAGCCCCTGAGCACACTCTGCCCAAAGACAGAGACGCAAATGAGAGATGATAAGTAAACGTGAACCTACTCAAAAAGAGTAAGGTACACATTGCTGAGGAGTAAAGCTAGATGAAATAACAGTGGTATCAATGGAAAAATGGTCCTTTTAACACACTGTTTTTTGGCAGGTATGAATATTCTATCCAGTTTAGCATACCAAATTGAATGCCATCTTCCAATTTTATGCTATGCACTTAAGAAAAGTAATAGAACATTACAAATGTTTGGGTTGTCAATAATATATCTAAATTGATTTTCAAAATATATAAATATTGATATTTGTTCTTCCTCTTCAGTGGAAGAATGTGGGGCTGGTGTAATAGATGGTGGCTTGGATTGAGAAATCAGAGAGCCAAGTTTCAATTCTAGTTGAGTTGGTTATATTGACTTATGCACAAATACCTTTTGGGAAAAGTACGAATCTTGCTCTTCCTCTCCCCTGCTATGACTTGGATCTGGAAAAACATCATTATCGCCAAAATGAAACTGTTAATGCAATATTTACCCCCCCCCCCCCAATTCTTACAATCCAAAATATGTTTCAGTTTTAAATAACCCACAAAGGGTTGACAAGCCATAAAAAAAAGTCGATCAATCAATATCCAAAAGAATGAAATTGCTTGAAAAACTCAATTTAAAAACTCTGCTGCCTATATACAGTATTATTACAAAATGCTCACTTGATTTTCTCTCTCTCTTTCCAATTAATTGTAATTTTTATTTTTTCCCCTTAATGTAATTTCCGTTATTCAATACCAGTTCTATCAAGGCTAACAAAAAACTAATTCAGATCTATTTTGTGTAATATCTTGGTAGATTGTCAGTTGCTTTGTTTTGATTTTCAAAATATATAAATATTGATATTTGTTCTCCTCCTTTGGTGGAAGGATGTGTGGCTGGTGTGATGGATAGTGGCTCTCACTTAGAGAGCCAAGTTCAAATCCCAGTTGAGTTTGTTACATTCACTTATGCACAAATACCATTGGGAAAGGTATGAATCCATTTTTTCTCCACCTCATGCTGGTGGAATGATTAAAAGAAAATATTCTGTACATTACTTTGGTTTGCATACCTTAAATAGGAGTGAATTTTTAATTTTTCACTTTGTTTCATTTTATTTATTTTGATTCATTTTGAAGAAAGAGAAAACAATCATCAACAAAGTTTTTGCCCGACATACAATAATGACTGGTTGTATTTTTTAAAATGTTTTATCGTATGAGATTTTGTAGCTGGTCATAAGTCGAGGGTTGTGAAAGAGGTAAGTAATTAAATGAGACGTGGCTATATATGAATTAATCTTGTATTCTGCAGGATGGGTGTCCAGAGTCACTGCAACATTTCCTGGAAACATGTTTAGACCTGTCTTTGCCTCGAAACCAGACAGACACTCTGGAACCGACCAAACTTGAACCACGTTTTCTCCAAGGTCTGACTGCTAAAAAGCAACATGAGGTCACTTACATGTCCAGTTACATTCATCACCTTGCAACAAAGAACAGCATCCAACATGTTGTGGACGTTGGTTGTGGTTTAGTAAGTCGGGCCATAAATACTTTTCTCTAAGCACACCATAATAAAACAGCTGATGGCTGAAATAGTAGCTAATTTGCATTTAGTATTGGTGGCTGAAGTAACAGCTGATTTTCATTTAACATTGATGGCTGAAATAGTAGCTGATTTGCATTTAACATTGATGGCTGAAATAGTAGCTAATTTGCATTTAACATTGATGGCTGAAATAGTAGCTAATTTGCATTTAGCATTGATGGCTGAAATAGTAGCTAATTTATATTGGGCATTGGTGGCTGAAATAGTAGTCAATTTACCTCAAGCATTCATAGCTCAAAGAGTAGCTAATATGCCTCCAACATTGATGGCTGAAAAAGTAGCTAATATGTCAACAGCATTGATGACTGGAAGATTATCTAATTACCTCAAGCATTGATAATTAAAATAGTAGCTAATTTGCCTTGGTGGTTGAAATAGTATACATTTTGTATAAATAGCTGAAATATTAGCTAATTTGCATTTGGGCATTGATGGCTGAAATAGTTAATTTGCATTTAGCATTGATGGCTGAAATATTAGGTAATTTACATCAAGCATTTATTTCAAAAGTACATCATGTGGTTCATGACAAAATATAGGTTGTCAGGTAAAAATTGATGAGCTTCTTAAGATAGAAATATTGGTATCTGTTATTAAAAGCAATGTGTCAAAACTGTACCATCGCATAAAATGTACTAGACCAGGTCACTCCTAAATCTGTTTAGGTGTGGTAATTGGTAAAAGAAGTAGAGGCAGGCAGCCAAAATAACGACATAACAGTGTGCATGAAGAGTCTGGTCTTGATCTAACAGCATTAGGATTGGGTTTCTGGTTCCTTCTAAATTCTCCTTCAACTCTATGCGTCTAACATTTCTGCCTCAACACTGAAACTTGGGAATGGGACATTTTAGAAATTTTTCAGCAGAGGGACGATTAGGCGTCAAATTACTACTTCGTCATTATAGTCAAATTTTTTCTCTTTCTCTCTCTCTCTCATTTAGAAGTCAAATTAGTACTTCGTCATTATATGCTCGAATAGTCCAATTTAAGAAAAAGAGTAGTTGGAGGCATTTTTAAATTTAAGAAAAAGCGTAGCTGGAGGCATTATATTTTCTTCATATTTTTCAGTCATCAAAGCCCTTTTATTCCAAATGGAAGCAAATATTTTATGAAAACGTGGAAGAACCAAAGTGATACATGATGGATAAATAGCTTTACTAAGATTTTATAATTTTTTTTTTTAAATACAATATTTTTAATTTAAGTTTTTAATTTACATTGGTCTTTTAATAGGATCCTTAATTCCTTAAAAAGTCACATTGAAAGTTGGGTATTTTGAATGATTTGATCCTTTTTTTGAGGGTTGCCTCCGGTCAAAGACAGTGACGTTGAAACAGTCTGCTGCCTAAATGGCTGTGCCGAATAGTCCAATTATTTTTCTGATGCCAAATCGGTCATGCCAAATGGGCTACGCTGAAACATACTAAACCCCTGAAACTTATACTATTATTAGGTTTTCAGTTCCTTCTAAAGTCTTTTCCTTCTTCTTCACTTTCAGTAGCCCCTTGCATCTTAGAGGCCTCTGATTGGGTGGTTTTGAGGAGCATGGTACCACCTCTTAATTGCTGTTGCTCCCAGGTCTACCATGACCTGGGGGGTAACACCGGTTAGAGTCCCAGCTATGGGCAAATAGTTAACCCCAACAAACTGGGGTCAAAACACTATGAAAGTTTAGATAAATAATAGATTTTTATAGTAAAAATACCAGCAATACATTTTTTGAACAAATATTACCAGCAATAGATTTTTGACAAAAAACTCTCTTTACAAAAATGTGTCAATGAAACCTGATCTACAAACTGATTTCTTACAAAGAATACATATCCTATTCACATGAACCTATCCTAAAAATCTTGTTGGCATTAAATAACCCATTGAGGTTGATATGGTGTAAAACAAATGGAATGAAACCTTGTCCTGGGCATGACGATAAACTACATCCACATCCTGGGTAAGACGATAAACTACATCCGGCATCAAGGCCTCTGATCCTGAGGTTTTGACGAGCATGGAGCCACCTATTAATTGCTGGTGCTCCCAGGTCCACCCTGACCCAGGATGGTAGCACCTGTTTCCCAGCTATGGGTAAACAGTTAACCTCCATACCAGGTTCAAAACATTATAGAAGTGCAAAAATAGGTTTTAGTAACAGCAATACATTTTTGAAAAAAAAATTATTACTAGCAATACCTTTTGGAAAAAAAAAATATTACCAGTAATACATTATTAAAAAAAGTATTAGCAGCGATAAAAATCTTTTTGGCATTAAATAATTCATTGAGGTTGATATGCCATAAAATAAACCAAACCAAACCCTTGCGTCTTAGTGGCATTATTGCCTTGCTTGGGTTGAATTGATTATAAAAAAAGGTATAGACAATCAAATGTCATTATCAAGCTCTTCGGAGAGAACTCTCTTGTGTTTTTTTGCAATCTGACAGAGGCATTCTTTTACATTCTAGGGTTACTTGGATCATGTGCTGGCACATGTGTATGGGTATCAAATTCTGGGAATTGAATGCAGTGAGGCATTTGCCCACAAAGCTGAAGTCCGAGGTTCTAACCTTGGTGAGGGTATTATTAATTCTTTAGTTTTTATTTTATTTTAAATGTTATTATTTTTTAAAAAAAAATTTTTTTTTTTTTTTTTTTTTTTTCATTTCATCTTAATTTATAGAAGTATATTGGGTTGGTCAAAAATCTTTGTTTGGTTTAAGTAAATTTTCCACTTAATAAATAAAGACTTTTTGGCCAACTCAGTATTCATTTTTTTTAAATGTTCGTAACATTAAGGATCACTGGAAAAAAAGTCTATGACTTCTGATCAGCCATGATATTTAAACTAGATCCCTTACTTATATATATATTTTATTCATACTTGGACTATTATCCTTATCTTTGTTGTTGTCATCCTAATATTTCAGCCGTTGTGCCCTCCAGCCTTCTCCAGGTGTTTCACTGATCCAGATAACTTTCAGGGAATTTAAAACTGAACCCTTTATTATTTTTATGATAACACCAAAAATGAGGATATTAGTCTGATTCTAAATAATGATAACTGATAACTGCTCATCCCAGAAATTCAAACAGATCAATTGATCTTCCGAAAACCTAAAAGGTGTAGCTTTTTGTAAGTTTGTCTTTCTTTCCAAATCTCAGTTGGTCATCATAAAAGTTTGACTCAGCTGTTTAATTAATGATATTTTTTCTTGCTTTTAGGTCAACTTTTAAACAATCAAAGTACTGGACACCTGTTTACCTGTGCCTTGAAACTGAAGGAATCTACGGAGAGCTGCCAACAGTTTCAACTGGCCGTTGCCTCCTACTTGACCCCTAGCCTACAGCCACTGATGATGATTGGGCTGCATTGCTGTGGTGATCTGACCCCAACCATGCTCAGATTCTTTCTGCAACTGGACAGTGTACAAACACTGATCTGTGCTAGTTGCTGCTACCACAAAATGGAATACAATGGTTAGTTGACAAGTTGACAAGAATAAAAATGGTACAATTGGTAGGTAAACTGTTGTACCAGGTTTTCAATTGAATACTCACCTTTGGAGGAAGGTTCCAAACTAGTGTCCAGTTGGCAGACAGGAGTGAGCTGTAATTCATCACAACCTACATCAAATGCCTTGAGGAGGTAGTGCTGCCCTGAGTCAAGAGGGTGTCTGCTGGAAGATTGTATGTCTGGCAGCAGGACTCTGCGCATTGCCACACAAAGCAGGAGAACCCAGTCATGGCTGTCAGACAATTTTTCCAACCACATTACCCCTTACATCTGGCCACCTAACTCCCCAAACTGCAACCCCTTGATTATTATATGTGGGAAGCAATTGAGCGAGAGACCAACAAAACTCCTTGTAACTGTAGAATGAATGCGGTACACATCTTTGCAGGAAGGTTCCAAACTAGTGTCCAGTTGGCAGACAGGGGTGAGCTGTAATTCAGCACAGCTCTGTATACACAGGCAAACATAATGGTGAATGATGGATATTTAACTATCACAATATCCATACTAGAACCAGCAGCCAACCAGGACTCAGAGAAAGGGATTGCTTAAGTGGCAGATTAGAAGAGTCCAGCTTGCGACATATACCAGCTGTTCTAGCCTCTGGGTACCGGAGAGCTTACGATCAATCTGTTTATTCAATATGGCGCTGCGAACAGGATACCACCCAGCTAAATGGGAAAGCATTTTTATTGAGGCGGGCATATCTCTTGCCCCTGCTAAGACTTTTTCAAGTGAGCAGTTTAAAATAGCCATCTTGCCTATGCTGGACTGTTCAATGCTTATGGAGCAGGACACTAGTTTGGAACTCTCCTGTGAAGGTGAGTATCGCATTGATTCTACATAGTGTGGGTTGTCTTATAGTCTTTATATACAAGGGTAAATTTAAAATTATCCACGCTTTTGCCATAACATATCTTTATGTTTGTCAGATTGCGTTCTGCTCATGCGTGCTTATAGTTGGTACTATTGTGGTCACGGGATCGAAGTTTGAGCTTGATCATGCCAGTTTTCTTGCTGCTGTTACAGTGTAAACATGGCCGCTCTGTTAACAGTGTGCACCAAGCAGTAACAAAGAGCAGTGATCCAAATCTGCAGAGAACATGTTACGTCATCGATGATAACTTGCCGGTTCAACATTACCATCTCTCGAGCTTGCTGAATCTTCTCATAAGCAGTGTGTAGGTTGACGGGCATCCTACTCATTCTTCATGCATCACACCTGTCTAGCCACACTTCTGCGTGGTAGTGCACTACCGTGGTATTGTGTTAAAAGCCGCTGATGAATTTCAGCCTCTGACACACCTTCCAACCAGAGAAATTGGATCACTGCTCTTTATTCCTTTTTGCTGCAAACTGCTAGCGGAGCGGCCATGTTTACACTGTAACAGCAGCGAGAAAAACTGGCATGATGAAGCTCAAACTTCAATCACTTGACTACAATCGTACTAACTATAAGCACGCATGTGCAGAAAGTGTGGATAATTTTTGACTTACCCTTGTAAAATCCAGCGTTACATTTTGGGGATTATTTTTTTTCCTCGCTCTAAAGCAATTATATACCGTACTTGATGCCATATTAGACAAACACTCATTTCGGCAGAACATATTCAGGAAAAATGGTTTTTCTTCAGAATCAGCTGAATTCGAATCAAAATTCTGTCGTCAATGTTTTTGTACACATTGGTAAACATGGCTGTTTCATAAGTCAGTAACACTAACCTACCAATCTTGTATGTTACTTAATAACAATAAAAACCTAGTCCCCCCCCCCACTTTATGTCCAGTGTATTTATAGTGTTGGCCAAAACGTTTGTCTGCCTATTAAGTAGAAAATTTACTTAATAAACCTAACAATTTTCTTGATCAACCCAATATATATCTAGTGCTCGGAAAGTTGGTTCACTGTGTCATACCAGACAATTTTTCTCATTAGAATCTATCTTGCACATTTATAAATCTACCATTCGGCCGCGCATTGAATATTGCTTCCATATCTGGTCTGGTGCTCCTGCTATATATCTCGAGACGTTTGACAAAATTCAGTCTGTAACGTATTTGATCCTGACCAGGTATATTGACTTCAGTCACTTTCTCACCAACATGACATGGCTTCCCTCTGTCTTTTCTACAAATATTTTCAGGGCAACTGTTTTGATGAGCTTTTTTCCTTAGTGCCTTGGCTGCATGAGTTTAAGTGTGCTACTAGATTGGCAACTAGGTCTCACCGTTTTATTGTTGAACTACATTCATGCCACCGTCAGTTTTAATGGTTTCTTTTATTGCACTTCTCACCTTTGAAACAACAGTCCGAACAATGTAAATAGTGTAAATAATTACAATACCTCATCTCAGAAATATAGACAGAAGTTGAAGGGGAATATGGCAATAAAGATGAGGACAACAGTCCGAACAATGTAAATAGTGTAAATAATTACAATACCTCATCTCAGAAATATAGACAGAAGTTGAAGGTGTATATGTCAATAAAGATCAGGACAACAGTCCGAACAATGTAAATAGTGTAAATAATTACAATACCTCATCTCAGAAATATAGACAGAAGTTGAACGTGAATATGGCAATAAAGATGAGGACAACAGTCTGAACAATGTAAATAGTGTAAATAATTACAATACCTCATCTCAGAAATATAGACAGAAGTTGAATGTGAATATGGCAATAAAGATGAGGACAACAGTCCGAACAATGGAAATAGTGTAAATAATTACAATAACTCATCTCAGAAATAGACAGCTTTCATTTAATCCCCACAGAGTAACTTTCCCGCCTGCCATCAGCATGGCTGATGCTAAACTCTAGGAGAGCAGCACTCTATGCCATCTTGAACTCACGTTTTATACTGACATGAATTGCTAGATTGAATTCTAGGAAAGTTGCTACACAGTGTTGTGCAAGACAGTTATTCTCATCAGAATTTACTTTGCACACTTATAAATCTAACATTCTTCCATGCATTGAATATTGCTGCCATATCTGGTCTGATGCTCCTACTATATATCTTGAGATTCTGGACAAAATCCAAAGAAGGGTTTGTAATATAATCAGTCCAGGCCTGGAATCTTGAATTCAGTCACTTTCCCACCACCATGACATGGCCTCCCTCTGTCTTTTCTACAAATATTTTCATGGCAATTGTTCTAATGATCTTTCCTACTTCCTGCCTTGATTGCATGAAATTATGTAGTACTAGTTTAGCAACTAGGTATCACCATTTTACTGTTGAATTAACTAAATCTAAGTGTTCGGATGAATGTTCCTTTGTGGTACATGGACTAGATTGGTAGCAAGGTTCCATCATTTTACAATTGAAATTGTTATATGTAACCATAAGTTCTATGCTCACAGTTTCTTTTATTGCACTTCTCGCTTGTGGAACTCTCTTCTGGCTTTTTGCTTCCCAGACAACTTTGATCTTCAAAACTTTAAGTGCAATGTCAACCCTTACCCTCTGTTTCTTAATTCTTGTTCTTTAATTGTCCTTTTTCCTTAATAGTATATTTTTCCACATATCCTCCAGGAGAGCAACTCTTTGTGCCTTCTTGGGTTCATTTTTTTCACTTGCATGAAGTGGAAAGATTATATTGAATCCATTGCTAGGTCGACTTAATATTGCTGCCATATCTGGTGCTCTATCTATATATCTGCAGTCAATTACGAAAACTTCCTTATGAGTGGATAGAATGATTACTAAACAGTTCGTCTATGGAACTTCAGAGTCAACGTACTGAATATAACATCAGTTAGCAGAGTGACAAATTTTATTTGTATTAATCTTATATATATATATATATAGTTTTTAGGTAAGCTATATTTATGCCTGAAAATTCTCATTATCAAGAATAGAGTGTGTGTAAATATATAAGGTCAAATCCGAGTGGTGACAGTCTGCTTCACAAAAAGAATTTATCTAAACTCAACTTAAAATTTGTTACAACTACACCTAAAACAATAAAAGACTTAATCAAGTTTTTGTTCACCTCTGTAACTTGGAGAGTTGATTTACTAAAGGGAGAAAACTGAAACTGAGATATCCAAATAAGACAAAGGACATAGAGCAAAATCAATCTACTCCAGTGGACTAAATAAAGGGTTCGGTTTGAAATTCCAACATGTATCACTGAAGAAGTCTGGAGCATACAACAGTCGAAACATTGTAAACATGACAATAGATATGAGGAGAACAGCCCGAGCAATGTGAATAGTGTAAGAAAGGGTGAAGTAAAACAATACAGGTTTTGTACAGCGGTAGCGGAACACATTTAATCTAGACCAGTGCTACTCAAAGTGGTGGACCGTGGACCAGAGCCAATATGTGAACAGTCAACTACTGGTATGCAGCCAGTGTCCAGGCCATGCTAAGGAATCATTAACATTATATAATTTTTGTTTTTGTGTTAAAAAAATATTTATTTTTTTATTACTTTTTTTATGTTTTGATATTGAATTATTTTTTGCAAAATAAATGGAAGATAAAAATAATCAACTTTTATTATATTCATTACATATATCGTTTCCAGTATAAATTAATATTACCACGAAATATTACAGATACATGACACATTGAGTAAAAAAACACGCTGGTCTGCCATATCAGATAGTTTGAGAAGCACTGATATAAAGAATTAATCCATTGGTTTGTAAATTTAATTTAAAAAAATGTATTTAAAATATTTTGATATAATTTTAATCCATAATATTTTTTCTGAGTACTTTGTGACTATATTTTCCTATTTTTTCTATTCCTTAATAGATAGTAAACAGAGATTTACCAACTTCCCCTTGAGTCAGGCTGCACAGACAGCTTTGGCCTCAGCCAGTGGAGGAATGTCACAGAAACATCTAAATATTTATGCCATGCGTCTAGCAGCACAAGAAACTAGGTAAGAATTTACCTGAATTTTTTTTTTTTATTGTTAATCATTTAACCCCAAGCAAGGCAATAAAACCACTAAGACACAAAGGGTTACCGTCCTGGGTAAGATGATAAACTACATATGCATCATGGGTAAGACGATAAACTACAAACGCGTCCTGGGTGAGACGATAAAATGCATCCATGTCCTGGGTAAGACGATAAACTACATCCGCATCCTGAGTAAGATGATAAACTACATCTAACAGCAAGGCCTCTAATCAGGAGGTTTTGAGGAGCATGGAACCACCTCTTAATTGCTGGTGCTCCCAGGTCCACACTAACCGAGGTGGTAGCACCTTTTAGGGTCCCAGCTATGGGCAAATAGTTAACCCCAAAACTGGGGTCAAAACACTATGAAAGTGTAAAAATAGGTTTTAATACCATCAATACATTTTTGGAAAAAATTATTACCTGTAATGAATTTTTTTAAGAAAATAATTATTACCATCAATACATTTTTGGAAAAAAATATTACCAGCTATACATTTTTTGAAAAAAATATTACCAGCAATAAAAATCTTGTTGGCATTAAATAACCCATCAAAGTTGATATGCCATAAAACAAATAAAACCAAACCACAAAGGGTTACTGTGTGTTAGAGATTATGAAAAAGAAAAAGAAATCTCTATTAAGGATAGAGAACAGTAAAAGAACAAGAATATTTTTTTAATCATTTCACCCCAAGCAAGGTGTGTATGCTACTAGTTCACAGGGGTTTATAGGGAGTGAAAATGAGAGAAAAGACTGAGTATAGGGAGGACTGAGCAAAGGACAAAAGATGGATGGGATTCAAGAAGATAGAAGATTGTATTTAGCTATTTCAACAGTAAATGGGTGGGACCTAGTTGCCAATCTAGTAACGCACTTAAATTCATGTAGTCAGGGCAGCAGGGAAAAAAGTTCATCAGAGCAGTTGCCATCAAAATATTTGAAAAGACGGGGGAGGGCATGTCACATCGGTGGGAAAGTGACTGAAGTCAAGAATCCAAGTCAGGATCAATTACATTGGAGATCCTTCTTTGGATCTTGTCAAGAACCTTGTTAAGAAGACAGTAGATAATGATTGACATTGCATTTAAATTTTTGAAGATCAAAGTTGACTGGAAAGCAAGAAGCAGGAAGAGAGTTCCAAAAGAAAGAAATGTAATATATGAAACTGTGACTGTCTATATTTCTGAGATGAGGTATTATGTACACTATTTACATTATTCTGACTATTGTCCTCATCTTTGTCGCCATATTTATCACAACATTTCGGCCTTTCAGTATCTGTCTATATTTCTGAGATGAGGTATTATGTACACTATTTACATTATTCGGACTATTGTCCTCATCTTTGTCGCCATATTTATCACAACATTTCGGCCGTTGTACACTCCGACCTTCTTCAGGTGGTTGGAATGTTGAACTGAACCCTTTATTTTGCTCACTGGGGTAGACTGTTCTAGTTCCACGTGACATGTTTAATGGATGTCAGTTATCAGTTATCTCCTGATAATTCCCCTCTGAAAGTTCTCCAACCGGGTATTGAACTCACACTCTTTGGGTCCTGTCACTAGTTCTAACCAACGCCTTTATCCACTGTGCCATGTGTCCTTGAGGAACGTGGAACTAGAACAGTCTACCCCTGTGAGCGAAATAAAGGGTTCAGTTCAACATTTCAACCACCTGAAGAAGGTTGGAGCGTACAACGACCGAAACGTTGTAGTAAATATGGCGACAAAGATGAGGACAATAGTCTGAATAATGCAAATAGTGTAAGAAACTGTGAGCATAGAACTTCTATTTTCTTTAATAATTTCACCTTCAAGCAAGGCAATAAAGCCACTGGGACGTAAGGGGCTACTGAGTGTTAGAGAATATGAGAAAAACTACTATTAAGTCTAGTTGCCATAGAGGAAAGTTCATCAGAACAATTACCATGAAAGTATTTATAGAAAAGGCACAGAAAGCTACATTATGGCGGTGGGAAAGTGACTGAAGCCGAGATGCCAGGTCAGGACCAATGACATTGCAGATTCTTCTTTGGATTTTATCAAGAATTTCTAAATATATAACAGGAGCACCAGACCATATTTAGTAAGAGTAAGGAAGTTCCACTGTCAGGAAGCACAAGAGAAGAAGTTGCTGTATAAGAGTGAAAGAGGCAGTTACATTTTGACAGTGAAAGGGTAGGACTAAGATGCCAACCTAGTAGCATACTTAAATCCATGCCAGTGAAAGTGGCTCGTCAGAGCAGTTGCCATGAAAATATTTGCAGAAAAGACAGAGGGAAGCCACATTACATGTGAGAAAATGACTGTAGACGAGATGCCAGATCAGGACCTATAACATTGCATATCTGTCTCTGGAAGCAAGATTTAAAGCAAATAAATATGTAAGATAGATTTTGGTGAGAAAGATTGTCTAGCACAACACAGGGAACCAGCTTTTCCTGCAGCAGACATAGGAATTGATTCAGTTATTGTATTTATTATTTTATCTTATATACATTTTAAAGGCATGACCTTGACATTTTTAAACATTTTGCCACAAGCAAGGCAATAAATCCACTAAGGCACAAGTGGTTACTGAAAGTAAGAGTTTGAGGAAAAAATTCTATTAAGGAGAGAGGACAATAAAAGAAGGTCTTTAAGGAGACAGAAGATGACAACTGACATTTCATTTAACTTTTTCAAAATCAAAATTGACTGGAAGTGAGAAGTGCAAGAGAAGAAATTGTTAGCATAGAACTTATGGTTGCATCTATCCATTTCAACTGTAAAATGATGAGACCTAGCTGCCAATCTAGTACTGTGTTTACATTCGTAAAGTCTAGGTAGCAAAGAGGAAAGTTTGTCAGAACAATTACCATGAAATATTTATAGAAAAGACACAGGGAAGCTATTTTACAACACTGGAAAAATGCTTGAAGCTGAGATGCCAGGTCAGGAGTGATAATATTGCAGATTCCTTGGATTTTAACTTCCTAGATATATAGCAGAAGTCGTTGGGAAAGGCATAAATCAATCACTTTTCCCCTCAACTATGGGTTAAATATTAAGGTAGACTCGGCTCTATAACTGTTGTAACCTAGAGAAGGTTACTGAATAGAATAATCAAACAAAAGTTGGTAATGAACGATAATACTTAGGACAAGAACAACACATATGAGATTTGTCAGCGGCACATAGAAACAACTGCTAAAAATGAGTCAAGTGAATTCTACAATGAATCTCCAACTGCAGACCAACATACAGTATTTACTACTGTATTTATGTGAATGGGGACACACCCATTATTGTCTGTAGGTATAACAATAACCATGGTGGAGCATTCAGTCAAGAAGACAACTCTGAATACAAAATTCATGGCAATGCAGTATAAAGATATTTTAATACTAATATTCACTCAATACAAGGCCCAAGAGACTCTCCAGGTAGAGGGCTAATAAATGAGGTTGTTGTAAGAGAGGACGTAAGAAGTGCATATGATGAGGATATGTAGGATAGACAAATATACTTGAAGTGGCTAAGATCATAAGGATCAGGGAAGCATCCTCTTGGGTGTCTGTTACACAAAGTAACAGTTCTTTGGAACAAGCGGTTTGAGTGGGAATTCCTCTTTACTAATGGAATATAAAGAGAATGAAGAGTCAAACTTCTGTATATGGTGCTACCTGTGAAAGTCAGAACTGGCCAAACTAAGGAATGTAACTCGTCCAAATATTTGCCATGTAAATATCAATAGATTAGCGGGAAGCTAGCAATGTGGGAGAGGGATTGTAGTGTGGGAATAATTCATCACCCACAAGGCCAAGTACAACGCTTTTGAACTCTGTCAAAGCTGAAAAATTAGTATTGGGTAGCTCCAGCCCAAATATTGCAGCAATACTCCATTTTAGGTACTTTCAAGGAACCTGACCATTTTTGCAGCATCTTTAACAACAAATATGACTTGGGACACTACTGAGTGTACAACCATTTATCAGAACTGGAGAAAATTTAGGGTCTACTCACTGTAGATGAAATACTACTAGCTTGGTTTTATTAAAGAGAACCCGTGGAGAGCCGTAATCGCCCACATTCTAAGAGTCATAGTTTTTGGTAGGAATAAAATAAAACAGAAACAGCTTATATGAATTTGAATCCATACTCTTCTTAAAACACCAATCTTGTCTTTGATTTCTATAGAAGCCGTTGGTTCCTGCAAACTGCTGAAGAACAAAACTTCCACACCAAGAATGTTGCATTCCGAGGTCTCCTACAAATTCTCTTAGAGAAACGTAAGTATTTCTGGAGAATACTGCAATGAATAATCTTGCAACATGATTCTTCTTCTGTGTACAGTGTCACTTCTTTTTGATATCTCTCCTAATCCCTGTTCTTCCAACCATTAACCCGAGCTGTTTAGGTAGGTTATTCACTGCTGTCCTCTGTCGCTCTTGCCTTCAATGTCCTGTGAGTGTCAAATTTTCTAATCCCTCTGTTATGTTTGCGTGAGCTCTGAGGACCGAGCAATGCATTTGTTGATTGGAAATAATTACCAAGAACGTTTTTAGGTTTACAGCATTTTATTAATCACTAGATAAACTGAGTTAATACTACTCTACAAAAGAATTAGTGAAATATGGAGAGACGTTTGCCACACGTGGCCCGGTGTAGTCCGCCATCTTGGATCTCTCTCTGTATATTGCCACACGTGACGTCTGACGTCACAATGTCCAAAGTAAGTGGGATAACTCTTACAATTTTTTGGAGTTATCTCCCTTTATGTTTCCTTCCAACACCCTCTTTCCTCATTATGCAGCCTACAGATTTCAACTCTTTCTGATTCTAAGCATAAATGTCCTTTTCGTTTCCATTTTCCCTAAAACTTTGTCGTTGCTCATATGTTCAGTCCATTATATTCTCAGCATCCTTCTGTAGAGCCATGTTTCTGTTGACTCAAATTTCATCATCTGTGAAAAGATTGTCTCGTGTTCACTGCCCTACAGGAGGACCAATATTAGATAACACTTCATTTCTCTCTTTTTTGTTCGTATTCTAATGAAGTCTTTCTGTTTCTTAATGCTTTTCTTAGCCTTTGGAAGACGTCTATTGTGATCTCAATGTCTTCAGAGTTCAGTGTCATATTTTCCGTCCTCTGTTAAAACACGTCCTAGATCAATTATTCCCAATGTGGGGCACATGCACCACCGATGGGGCATGGTAATATTTTGGTGGGGCATGAATAGGATGTGCACCCTTCGGCTTAGTATGCCAACAGAATAAGGGGGCAATTCGCGAATGAGTTATTAACAGTGAATTGTTTTCTACTGAGTCCGAGTGAGAGTGTTAAGATGTGTTAACACATACAATGGATATTTTGTGTCTATGTACGTAAATATGTAATTGGCATACAATGTATTTCCCATCTCCCCACACTAGCGTGTCTCGGGCAACAAAGGAGAAGGCGCGATACATGCCGTTGGAAGAGCCCATGGTTTGTTGGCCATTCACTGCATGTGAGCATTTAGTTTGCTTCCTTCATGTGAACTGCAGTAAAATTTTGAATATGTAAGAATTAAATATTACAGGCTAGACACCAGAATTTTAGAAATACCAAAATGTGGCTTGGTAGCAAATTGTTTGGGAACCAATGTCCTAGATATTTAAATTTTTGCACTTGCTTGATTTTGGTGACTCCAATTCATAGTTTGCATTTTGGGTGGTTTCTCTTTCTGGCAACCATGCAATTCGTCTTCTTGCAGTTGATAGTCCTTTCTTCCTGCTTTCCTTTACTACCTTCTGCAGGAGATTCTGTTAGTTTTTTTTTTTCTGTGTCTGCTATCAATACTGTCATCTACATTGGACAGATACAGTGAGATTTTATCTATATTTACCAAAAGAATGTCAATTATTTACATATGGATTATTGTCCTCATCTTTGTTGTTGTTATCACAATGTTGCAGCCATTGTGCCCTTCGTTCTTCTTCAAATTAATTTTCAGGGAACTTTGAAGGGAACTCTTTATTTAATCTAGTTCATTCCACTGACCATATCTAGTTCTTATTTAGTACTGCTGGTGTTCCTGGGTAAGACGATAAACTACATGTAACAGCCAACTAGTCTAAGAGATAGAAAATTGAATTCGAATTCAGCCTGAAAAGAAATGGGCTCCATCAAGCTATCTTACGTAGACTCTGATGGGTTCATTGATTGATTTTTTATGACTTATCAACCTTCTGCAGGTTATTTAAAGTGAGAAAGATTGTTTCAGATTGTAAGAATTTTTTGGAGATGATGGTAATTTACTTATACTAGTGCTACTAATTAACCTATAGCTAGTGGGGAGAAGATGTAGATTCATACCGTTTTAGGGTACCGTTAAAGGACTCATACTAAGAAATGAGATATTATAGAGATAGTCTATAAAATTATATGTAGATATGTTATTATTATAGAAGCTCCATGAATGGATATTCAGTTTTTGGAGTCTTTTTTTTTTTTTTTTTTTTTTTTTCAGAATTTCTGAGACGATATTCACTAGCTGGATATTAAATAATTGTGAGCTGTATGAAACCTAGTGTTTAGGTCATCTTTTTGATAAATTTTGTTTCTATATTTTGAATAGACGGCATCAAACATGCAAAACATGGATGTCGTGTCACGAGGAAAGCAGATTTTGCAACTGCGGATTCTTACATCAATGCAGTTTTGTCCAAGCTACAAATCACATCAGGCAAGTTTTTCTTCCTTTTTTTTGTTCTTAATGAGCTGTATCTGTCTACATGTATTTATTAGGTTATTTCAAAAGATTTCAATGGACAATGTTAGAGAAATCTTAGAAGTGTCTTTAAAGATTACTCATTTTCTAATTGCTTGTACAAGCAATCAAATTTATTACTTTGTATACAAGCTTTCAGACTAATTCCGAAACTAAGGAAATGGGTTCCATGAGAAGTAAAAGAATTGGTTCCATGAGAGGTAAGAGAATTGGTTCCAGAGGTACTAAGAGAATTGGTTACTTAGAAATTAAGAGAATGTGTTCTTTGGGAAATAAAAAAAAGAATTGTTACTTAGGATCTAAGAAAATTGGTTCCACAGGAACTAAGAGAATTGGTTACTAAGGATCTAAGTGAATTGGTTCATTGGGAACTAAAAAAATAGATAGTTCCACAGGAACAGGAGAATTGGTTACATAGGAAACAAGAAAATTGGTTGTTGTGGAACAGAGAGAATTGGTTACTTAGGAACTAAGAGAATTGTTTATTTCGGATATCAGATAATTTGTTACTTAAGAACTAAGTGAATTAGTTACTTAGCAGCTAAGAGAATTGTTATTTAGGAACTAAGAAAATTGGTTCCACAGGAACTAAGAGAATTGGTTCTTTGGAAATTAATAAAATTTGAAATTGGTTACTTAGGATCTAAGAGAATTGGTTCCAGAGGAACAAAGAAAATTGGTTCCACAGGACCTAAGAAAATTGGTCCCAGAGGAACTAAGAAAATTGGTTCCACAAAAACTAAGAGAAATGGTTACTTAGTATCTAAGAGAATTGGTTCCAGAGGAACTAAGAAAATTGTCTCCCCAGGAAATAAGAGAATTGGTTCATTGGGAACTAAAAAAATAGATAGTTCCACAGGAACAAGAGACTTGGTTACTTGTGAACTAAGAGAATTGTTTCATAGAAACTAAGAGAATTGGTTACTTAGGAACCAAGAAAATTGGTTGCTGAGGAACTAAAAGAATTGGTTATTTAGGATCTAAGAGAATTTGTTACTTAGGAATTAAGAGAATTGCTTATGTAGGAAATCAGAGAATTTGTTACTTAAGAACTAAGATGATTGGTTTCTTAGCAGCTAAGAGAATTGTTACTGAGGAACAAAGAGAATTGGTTACTTAGCAGCTAAGAGAATTGTTTCCATTGGAACTAAGAGAATTAGTTACTTAGGAACCAAGAAAATTGTTTGCTGAGGAACTAAGAGAATTTATTACTTATGAACTAAGAGAATTGCTTTTGTAGGAAATCAGAGTATTGGTTACTTAGCAGCTAAGAGAATTGATTATTTAGCAGCTAAGAGAATTGGTTATTTAGCAGCTAAGAGAATTGATTATTTAGCAGCTAAGAGAATTGGTTATTTAGCAGCTAAGAGAATTGGTTATTTAGCAGCTAAGAGAATTGGTTATTTAGCAGCTAATGAATTGGTTACTTAGCAGCTAAGAGAATTTGTTACTTAGCAGCTAAGAGAATTGGTTACTTAGCAGCTAAGAGAATTGGTTACTTAGCAGCTAAGAGAATTGGTTACTTAGCCGCTAAGAGAATTGTTTACTTAGCCGCTAAGAGAATTGTTTACTTAGCAGCTAAGAGAATTGGTTACTTAGCAGCTAAGAGAATTGTTACTTACAAACAAAGAGAATTGATTATTTAGGATCTAAGAGAATTGTTTCCGTAGGAACTAAGAGAATTGGTTACTTAGCAGCTAAGAGAATTGTTTATTTAGCAGCTAAGAGAATTGTTACTTAGGAACTAAGAGAATTGGTTCAGAGAAACTAAGACAATTGTTTATTCAGGATCTAAGTGAATTTGTTACTTGGAACAAAGAGAATTGGTTCTTTGGAAATGAATAAAATTTGTTCCACAGAAACTAAGAGAATTGGGTACTTATGATTTCAGAGAATTAGTTCCAGAGGAACTAAGAAAATTGGTACTTAGAAACTAAGAAAATTGCTTCCACAGGATCTAAGAGAATTGGTTTCTTGGGAACTGAGAAAATTGGTTCCACATGAACTTATAGAATGAAATATCAGGTTAATCATTTGCATTTGATCCAGTTGCTCACAGAATCTTCTATTTCTGCATCATGTGAAGCGTTTTGGCATTTACAATAAGTGGCACTTAAATTATTTGGGCACAGAATGAGGAAAAGGTGCTTGGAGAATTTGACACTCACTGGACAGATTACAGGCATGAGGCAAACAGAGCGAGTAACCTATCTAGTGAACTTGTTTAAATGGATGGCAGAAATGGAATAGTAAAAAAACAAAGCTTACTAAGAGCTGCAAAGGACAGGAAATTGTGGAGAGCCATGAAAGGACACGACACATAGAAAATAATTTCTCTCAGAATTTCAGTCTGATCAGGTTATATGTTTTCCTGAGAGCAATAAAATATTAAGATGAGATGACTAAATTTGTTTTTTTATTTTATTTTTCTTGGAGTGAGGTGGGACGACCTAGAAAATTCATTTTTAGATATAAGAGTTACTCGTGATAAATAAAAACAAAGAAAATTAACTGGATCAGAGTGGAAAAGATTCTTTTCTGTGTTTGGTGGAATTCAAAGAGAATTCTTTCCTTCAAATTGCTGAAACTTCAGTAATCTATTTACATAATTATTCACGTATAATTCACTATGCAAGTCATCCCCCAAACTTGGGCTATGAAATTCGGAATTGCTAGCAGCTTTTTCTCGCCGGCAGCATGAAACAGAAATTTATTTCAAAAATAGAAAAGCTGCCTGACAACTTCATGGCCAGTGTTGGGTGTTGTCTGTGCTTTATTTTAATTTACATAATTTACCAGTTTGGTGCCAGACTCACATAGCATAGAAATATTAGATTTTTAAAACCGTTCCTTACTTCTACCAGTCCAGTACTCACCATGCCATATACACAGAGTCAAATCATCGTCATTCTTTTCATATTCCATTGGTAAGGAGGAAGTTCCATTCAGACAGCTTCTTCCCCAGAACTGTTATATTGTGGAAGAGACTCCTGAGAATCTGCTTCCCTGATCACCATGATCTTAACCTCTTCAAGTCTCGGGTCAACTGTTATCTATCCTACATATCCTCATAATATTCACTTCTTACCATCTCACTTTACATCCTTACAACAACATCATTCAGTAATCCTCTACCTTGAGTGGTTCTCAAGCCTTGTGCTGGGTGAGCAATAAAATAAGAAACTAAACAAAATTGCTTTTTTACCAGCTTTGTCTCTCCTCGAATTCTTTTTTTTTTTTTATGCTTTCCCTTTCGTTTGAACTTTTTGTTTTTTTTTTTCATTTCTCAGATACACAGGTGCAAAAACTCCGCACTGAATTTCTTTCATTATGTGAACAAAACAGAAAATATTTTGGCTTTATTGAACCAATTACGGTAAGTTGTCCGTCTTCTCCAAAAAAAAACCAAAAAAAACATTCGCATTTAAATATACCGTATGTACTTGTGTATAAGCTGACTGATATAGTGAGATCCCTGAATTTTTTTCAAGGAATGTTAAAATTCCTTGAAAAAAAATTTTCTGGGGGAGTTAAATCCCCCAGAAAAAATTTAGTTGTCTATAGTGCAACCAGTGACTGAAAATATTTGATTTGTAACTTCTTCTAAACAAATACCTGTATATAGTGTGACCATCAATCTTTTTTGCATAAAAAGAACTCAAACATTACTTGTGGAGGACCAGGGCGGGGGGGGGGGGTGGCTTAATGTAAGTTTGTATTAGAAACATGTGTGTAACTCCTGGTAGAATATTAAAAGGTCCAACTACAAAAAAATTTTCCTTGATTTTCCTTGCAACTGTTCTTAAATTCATTTTATTATTTTAAAACAATTTTTAACCTTTTCCTTTTTTATTCAAGCATTTAACCCAGTGGTTCCCAACTACTGTGCCGCGGCACACTAATGTGCCGCGGAATGATTACTGGTGTGCCGTGAAGAGATAATACCTAGAAGCCATTTAATTTCATTTTGTTTAATAAAAACATTCAATTTCTTAATCATGACGACACCGCTCAATTCAAAATCGCCAAATTTCTAGATTTATCAGTCATCAACCTTTCCAATTTTGAGTTATGTGAAGAGGAAGAATTAGCAAGCCTTTCCAGTGATTGTGGTCTCAAATTGAAGTATGCACAACTGCCATTGGATGCTTTTTGGATTTCTGTTATGGAAGAGTATCCAACTCTAAGTAAAAAAGCCATCAAAATTTTACTGCAATTCTCAACTTCGTACCTATGTGAACTGGGATTTTCTTATGTAAACAACATTAAAAATAAAAAACGTGAAAGACTTAAAAATATTGAAGAAGAGTTAAGAGTGTGTCTCTCTCACCTTCGCCCAAATATTGCAGCAGTAGTCGAGAATCACCAGGCACAACTGTCCTACTGACATTCACCATTATTATTTTATACCCGATATTGAATACAGGATATGTTGATTTATGTGAATAAAAATTCTTCTTATATAATATTCTTTGTTTTTTATTATTTTATTGCAAAAAGGCTTTATTAGTGGAAAATATTTATTTTTTGTGATAGGTGTGCCACCATGTAACAAAGGTTGGGAACCACTGATTTAACCTATTCTAAGAATTTTAATAATTATTATCTAATTAGTAGTCTCCCCAAATCATCTTCCTGCAATTTCATCCAATTAAACGTTTAAACAGGGCAGAGTTCTGTTACAGACTGAAAAATGGAGTATTGCTGCCATATTTGGAAAGAGGATGCTCAGTCTTCACTCTCCAGCTTTGATAGAGTTCTGAATCATTTATACAGTTTTGTTGGGGAAGATTTATTTTCCACTCTGCAACCTCTCTCCCACAGATGAAAAATTGCAAGCCTATCACTACTCTATCACTGTAATATAGGATACATTTATAAAGAAATTGTTAAGTTTGGTTGAAAGATCAAAGAAAAATAAGAAAGAAACCAGTAAAAATCACCATTTTTTGCTATTTATGCAGGTTTTTACCATATGGTTGGACTCAATTATCAAATTAAATGACTGTTAAATAATCAACTTGTTGTTGGCTAGAATTGAGTGAAGTTTGTATTAGATTGCTTGAAAATTGAGGGAGTTTTTAGTTTTAATTTTTTGTTGAAATTGATTTTTTTGTTTTTCGCTAAATGCAGTGGCGTAAAAATAAAAATGAGGTATCATTGAGCACATCAATATGCAAATAACCTACATACCGACTTTGAATGAAACCGGAAGAAAAAAGTTGAATTTATCGATTTTTGATCGGCTTTATTGATTATTGATTTTTTTAAATTTATTGATTTTATTCCAAGAACCTATCTCTTACATTGTACAATGTATGTGCCAAATTTGATCAAAATCAGTTGGATGGATCTCAAGTGAAAGGTCAGACACACAGACATCTATTTTTATATATATATAGATTACCAACAATACATTTTATAGCAAAATGACCAACAATACATTTTATCTGTAGCTGAAGTTATGCAATTGCATTCAAAATATATTTAGTTGAAGCGATAAAACTGTGTTCAAAACATGTAGATTTCAGCATTAAATAACCCATGAAGGTTGATATGCTGCTAAACAAAATCAACCAGCTCTACCTTGAGTGATTCTTGAGCCTTGTATTTCTGAATAGATTAGTTTGTGTTTTCGGCCTTCTATCTAATTAAAAGAAATATTGTTAAAGAATCTACTTGCCTAACAGTTTTTCCCATTTCTCATTTTACGAATCTTTTATCTTTATTTTTATTTCTTTCTCATTATTCAGTCGCTGCAAGTTCTTCTCCAGCCAGTTTTAGAGTCCCTTATTCACCTGGACCGGCTAGCATTTCTTCAAGAACAAGGCACCAAGGCCGATCTGGTGCCAATATTTGACGAAAACATCTCACCTCGGAATTTTGTATTGGTCGCACAGAAATGAACTCTGCCTTTTATCTTCTAAAGATCTTCACACCGAGACCTTCTGTAAGGGTCAGTCAGTCTTGCAAAAAGTCCCAGACTCAATATTACGAGTTTCTGTTTAAATTTCTGGGATGAGGAGTTACCATTTCCACAGAGTTCAAATACACACTGCCCAGCCTAGGGATGAACTCATGAACCAACACTTTAATACACCAGACTATCGTCCCATTTAATTATGAGTTCAATTCCTCGGCTGGGCAGGACTTGGATTCATTGCCCACATGGCAAGCAATAACTGAGCATTACTAAAAATAAGAAGTAGACAAGATGTCCCTAGATATGGGCAGTGGAATTAGAACAGTCTACCCCTGTAGATTGAATAAAGGGTTCATTTCGAAAGTCTTTGTAGATTACCCAGATCGACATACACCTGATTAAGGCACATAAGAAACATTGTGATAAGAACAACTAAGATGAGGACAATAGTCTGCATGTAAATAATGTAAATTAATGTCATCAGATTCTAAAAAAGGCCCTTCATCTGCAATGAACTTGTTCATGATTACATAAAAACTATATTTGATATTTTCCCAGCCAATTAAATTCCAGAGAGCATTTTCTTGGTCATTTTCATCAAAAATTAGAAAAATATGGCTGCAGTAAAAAAAAAAAGAAAGAGAATGTTTTGATACTGATGCACGTATACTATATATATATATATATATATATATATATATATATATATATATATATATATATATATATATGCATATATATATATATATGCAAGTAAAATGTGTGGAACAGAGATGATGAAAGGTGTCAGAAAACCCACTCAGTGAATTTTGTTATAGTGGTGAAGGTGTGTGCAAGACCATGACAGTTTTTGGAACTATTGATAGTATCCAATAAATGCAAACCTTCAGATTTTATTAGTCTTGGAACAACCACATGTGCACACAAACATACACACACACACACGCACACACCCATATATATATATATATATATATATATATATATATATATATATATATAGATAACATTGGTGGTAAATATACACATACATATGCAATCATATATATAAGATATATAGATATATATATATATATACATACATACACATACATATATATATGTATAAAAAATAATTCCAAGAGATTAGAATCCAGGTAGAACTCAATGTCCAGGACAGCGTAAGGATATAATAAAAAGGCTTAAACACTAATATTCCATGGTCATAATTTATTCCATTGGAATCGTAAATACGATCCAATTCATCAGACCTACAAATTCAAAAAGAAAACAAAAAAAAAACCCCGGGAATAAAAAATAAAATTTAGTGAGAGTGTATGCATGAGAGTGTGGGACGAAATATTAGTGTTTAAGTCTTTTTATTATATATATATATATATATATATATATATATATATATATATAAAATGATATATAAATTATTATGGAAAAAAGTTTAAAATTTCAGTGTCCCCTCTCCTTCATGCACATGTATGATCACATAAATGTAAACATCACTTTAGTTTGATAATGTCCTAAAGGTCCTAAAGAATAAAATACATCACACAAAAGTTCCCCCACTTTGTCTTTAATGTTCCTAATATATATATATATATATATATATATATATATATATATATATATATATATTTAAGACATTTTTTATGTTTATACATTCTTTATTTATAGATACAAATATTTAAGTAAATGCTCTCTTTATTTATGTTTAACGTTCTTTTTATAGATACAAGTATTTAAGCAAATACTTTGTTTTATAATAAGCAGTATTAACGACATTTACCGGCCTGAATGTCCGAGAAATTTTCATAGAAAATATGCGTCCTCCAACAGGAATTGAACCTGTATCCTATACGGAACCGTCATATAACCTGACGTGCTTTTACCGATTGACCCACGGAGGAGCGTTTCGCTTAGCAAGGTCGATTTTACTGTTTTTAAACACAATTCGCCATGATTTTCTCACATACATTCATATCTGCTCGATGTGTATCCAAATGTAAACAAATGACGTCACACATTATGAAATGGACAAAGTCCGACAATTATTTTTTTAAGACATTTTTTATGTTTATACGTTCTTTTTATAATTTAAAAGAAAAACATTAAAAAGAAAAAGCATTAATTTAAAACAAAATTACTTGTATTATTTACATTATTCACAGTTATCCTCATCTTCATTGCCATATTCACAATGTTTCGGCTGTTGTATGCTTCGGCCTTCTTCAGATGATTGGAATTTCGAACTGAACCCCTTATTTCGTCCACCAGGGTAGATTGTGGATAAAGATGTTGGTTAGATCCAGGAAGTAAACCTAAAATGTTTTGAGTTCACTGCCAGGCCATAGCCTTGGTGAACCAAAAACTTGAAAAGTTGAATTAAAGGGAAATAACTGAGACACCCAGAAGAGGCATGGCACATGGAACTAGAACAATTTACCCTGGTGGACAAAATAAAAGGGTTCGGTGTGAAATTCCAATCAGCTGAAGAAGTCCAGACTGTACAACAGCTGAAACGTGAATATGACAATGAAGATGAGGTTAACAGTATGAATAATGTAATTGTAAATAATACAAGTAATCATAATATCTCGTCTGAGAGATAAATACAGATATTAAAAGAAAATGCATTAAAAAATAAAAGCATTATAATTTTAAGTGACTTTGGCCAGCATTTTACTGTGAGAGCATTTACAAGTCGAGAGTGTGTGTTCTTTGGCTATATTCACATACGGCAATAATCTTTTTAAAGGGAAATCTGGCAACCATTACATTTGGATACTGCTTCAGGCATTCCAAGACTTTCCAGTTTCAAAAAGCTCCCTGCTTCTGGCTGCTACACTTGATTTGCTAGCTTCCACTCTCTTGTACTATGAGTGATTTGAATCTGAACAACAGAACTCTTATTCTCCATCTATAAATGATGTAGACGCTCGCCCTCTCTCTATCAATGATGTAGATGCCCGCCCTCTCTCTATCAATTGATGTAGACGCTTGCCCCCTCTCTATCAATGATGTAGACCCTCGCCCTGTATCTATAAAGGATGTAGACGCTTGTTCTCTCTCTATCAATGATGTAGACGCTCGCCCTCTCTCTCTCTATAAATGATCTAGACGCTCGCCCTCTCATTATCAATGATGTAGACGTTCGCCCCCTCTCTCTATCAAGGATGTAGACGCTCGTTCTCTCTCTATCAATGATGTAGACGCTCGCCCTCCCTCTCTCTATAAATGATCTAGACGCTCACCCTCTCATTATCAATGATGTAGACGTTCGCCCTCTCTCTATGAATGATGTAGACGCTCATCCTCTCTCTATCAATGATGTAGACGCTCGCCCTCTCTTTATGAATGACGTAGATGCTCGCCCTCTCTCTATCAATGATGTAGACGCTCGCCCCCTCTCTATCAATGATGTAGACGCTCGCCCTCTCTTTATGAATGATGTAGACGCTCGCCCCCTCTCTATCAATGATGTAGACGCTCACCGTCTCTCTATAGATGATGTAGACGCTCGCTCTGTCTCTATAAAGGATGTGGACGCTCGTTCTCTCTCTATCAATGATGTAGACGCTCGCCCTCTCTCTATAAATTATTTAGTCACTCACCCAATCTATATCAATTATGTAGACGCTCGCCCTCTCTCTATCAGTGATGTAGACGCTCGCCCTCCCTCTCTCTATAAATTATGTAGACTCTCGCCCTCTCTTTATAAATGATATAGATGCTCTCTATCAATTATGAAGACGCTCGCTCTTTCTCTATAAATTATGTAGATGCTCGCCCCCTCTCTATAAATGATCTAGACACTCGGCCTCTCTCTATCAATGATGTACACTCTCGCCCTCTCTCTATAAATGATGTAGACGCTCCCCCTCTCTCTATAAATGATGTAGACGCTCGCCCTCTCTCTATCAGTTATGTAGACGCTCGCCCTCTCTCTATTAATGATGTAGACGCTCGTGCTCTCTCTATAAATGATCTAGACACTCGCCCTCTCTCTATCAATGATGTAGACTCTCGCCCTCTCTCTATCAATGATGTAGACTCTCGCCCTCTCTCTATTAATGATGTAGACGCTCGCGCTCTCTCTCTATTTGACGTAGACTCTCGAGAGCCCTGCTATACACAGTTGCAGTTGCTTGCAATGCACTCCTTTATATGGAGAATCGAGCATCACCTTTGACCTCCCAAGTATTCCAGAGATACAAAATTTCTATTATTAGTTTATATTTTCACTTCCTTTTCCGAGAGCCGACCACTTGTCAGCACCCATCGAGTTCTTAAAACATAGGTTGATAACCCGTAAAAAAAATCAATAGGGTGAAAATCAATAACACAATTTATCTTTGATTGATTCTATTTTCTCTTCATATTTTCCGACCAATATCTGTCTATATCTCTGAGATGAGGTATTATGATTACTTGCATTATTTACATTATTAGGACTGTTATCCTCATCTTCATTGCCATATTCACAACGATTCGGCCTCTATATCTCTGAGATGATGTATTATAACTACTTGCATTATTTACATTATTAGGACTGTTATCCTCATCTTCATTGCCATATTCACAACGATTCGGCCTCTATATCTCTGAGATGAGGTAATATGATTACTTGCTTTATTTACATTATTCGGACTGTTATCCTCATCTTCATTGCTATATTCACAACATTTCGGCCGTTGTACGCTACAACTTTCTTCAGGTGATTGGAATTTTGAACCGAACCCTTTTATTTTGTCCACCCGCGTAGATCAAGGACACAAGCCCCAGTGGATAAAGGACGTTGGTTAGATCCAGTGACTAGACCAAAAGAGTTGTGAGTTCAATACCAGGCCACTGCAGTGGTGAACCAAAACTTTGAAAGTTGAGTTAAAGGGAAATAACTGAGACATCCGTAAGAGGCATGGAATGTGGAACTAGAAAAATCTACCCCGGTGGACAAAATAAATGGGTTCGGTTCGAAATTCCAATCAGCTGAAGAAGGCCGAAGCGTACAACGGCCGAAACGTTGTGAATATGGCAATGAAAATGAGGATAACGGTCTGAATAATGTAAATAATGCAAGGTCCCAACCAATGTTGTATCAGCACGTCTCAATTTCATTACTGTTGAATATATATTATATATCATTAATTATATATTATTTACTTTAGCACACCAAATGAGGTGTGATGGGGACTTAGTATATTCCTTGCTAAGTAGTAGCAATAAAATATATTTTCTGTTTCACAGCTAAGTTTTGACTGACGCATACAATCCCGATAAATGTTTTACTGTTGGTGCCACTCAATCGTTAGTTTCCCAGCCAAGTTTGACACATTCCATCCCAATAAATGTTTGACACTTCGGGTCATCCAGAAGTACACTTCTAACGATGTAAACTCATAGTCTCACTTTCAAGCCATTCTGATGCACTTTCTAATCTTCAGTTTATGATTCTTATTAATATTTTTTGGACTATTCTTTCTTTTATTTTATTCTTCAATTTTAATTAGTTTTCTTCTACAAAGATTTTTTTGTCTGAATTTTTAGGATGAGGACTTATTATTATTTACACAATTTATATTCGGACTATTGTTCTCTTCTTTGTTGTTATTATCACAACATTTTGGCCCTTGGGTCCTCCCAGCCTTACTCAGGTGGATACGGGTGAGCAATAACTGAACAATACTAAATTAAGAACTAGACGATACATCTGTAGCAGACTGTGCGGGGTGAAGATGTGAAGAGATATCAGAAGGTTAAACTTTCCTGCTGGCGGGTCCAGCTACATATGAATGTCGGACTTTAACTAAGTCCAAAGAAGACAAAGAAAACAAACAAGACCGATATACATGGGTAAACAAATATATATTAATAACAAAACAAGTTAAACAAAGACAGAGACAGTTACATAGAGTTTGTATGGAGAAATTATGTGTGTGTGTTGTAAGTGTTCGTACGTACGTGTATTGTTCTTAGCGCGTTTCCAGAATTTGGGAAACGCTGTATCTGTGAGAGGTCACATATTGGCCTAAGTGGAAAAAGAGAGATTTTACCTCGCCTCCGCGCGAGGTAGCGGCCCAAGGCCTAAGTTGAAAGAAAGAGAGAAAGAGAGAGAGGGGGTCAGCCAGTATTTATACTCAGGGGAGAGAGACCCCTGTTGAAGGATTAAGGAACTGAGGAGGAGCTAACTCTGACACATCCTTATACATGATCAATGGAACGAGAACATTCTATCCTCGTACATTAAATAAAGGGTTCAGTTCAGAAATCCCTGTAGGTTACCCAGATCGATATACACCTTAAGAAGGCCGGAGGGCCTAACGACCGAAAAGTTGCGATAACAACAAGAAAGATGAGGATAATAGTTATAAATAATTCACTGTATTTAGTATTGTTGAAGTTATCGCTAACATTTTGGGGGAGATTTACAAACTTTACATTGTGTTCAATTTCGCAAACCAATCGATGAATAAGCTCATCTGTGTTCAGTGAAAAAAAAAAGAATTCCTTTTAAATTGTGTTTATTGAAAAAAAAAAGAATTCCTTTTAAATTTTATTTATTGAAAAAAAAAAAGAATTCCTTTTAAATTTTATTTATTGAAAAAAAAATTTCCTTTTAAATTATGTTTATTGAAAAAAAAGAATTTCTTTTTAAATTTTATTTATTAAAAAAGAGAATTTAATTCTAAACTGTATTTATTGAAAAAAAGAATTCCTTTTAATCTGTATTTATTGAAAAAAGGATTTCATTTTAAATTGTATTTATTGAAAAAAAGAATTTCCTTTTAAATTGTATTTATTGAAAAAAAGAATTTCCTTTTAAATTGTATTTATTGAAAAAAAGAATTTCTTTTTAAATTGTATTTATTGAAAAAAAGAATTTCCTTTTAAATTGTATTTATTGAAAAAAAGAATTTCTTTTTAAATTGTATTTATTGAAAAGAGGAATTTCCTTTTAAATTGTATTTATTGAAAAAAGAATTCCCTTTTAATCTGTATTTATTGAAAAAAGGATTTCATTTTAAATTGTATTTATGGAAGAAAAAGAATTTCTTTTAAAATTCTATTTATTGAAAAAAAAAAAGAATTTCCTTTAAAATTATGTTTATTGAAACAAGAAAATTCCCACAAGCAACTGCTCATTTGCATTTGCAGGTGCTTGCTGGGCAATTGCCCAGGGAACAGTTCT
>OZ038497.1:17909343-17979343 GCA_964036315.1 Acanthosepion esculentum | reverse complement strand
CAGTAAGTATGGATCAAAAACTTGGACATTATCTGCTCCTCTTGGAAGACGACTAGATGGAATATATACAAATCTACTTATAAAAATCCAGAATACCAACTGGAGAATCCATTCAATGTTTAACACAACTTACGGAGAACTGAGACCAATCTCTCTTAAGCTCAAACAAAAAAGATTATAGTTTGTCAGCCACTGCCACCGATGGTGCCGGGAAATCGCCTCATCCTTACTCCTATGGCATCCTACTGGAAGTGTATTCTCTTGAAAATTGACTTTCCCAGACATCATAGCTCTGGGCTCATTGTTTGACATTTGGGATCTGGGGCCAGCAATGCAGGACCGAACAGTATGGAAAGGGATTGTCAGTGGAGTTCCGAACAACCACAGGGAGGTCGAAGGTTGATGATGAACTCATATCCCCTGTTCAGGGTCTTGGTGCAAAGGAAAAAACGGATTTATTTGAGTTTGAATGATAGTGAAAGACTGACATTGTAGCCACAATTAACTAAAGTTTGGTTCACGCTATGGTCAAGCAACACAACAAAATTGTTTTTAGTACCGCAGATAAAATGATGACGGGTTTTGTTTTAATCAATTCGCCACAAACAAGGCGACAACGCCACTAAGACTCAAGGAGCTAACGGGAGTAAAAGAAATGAAAAAACTTTAGAAGGAATCGGAAACTCAATCCTAAACAGGAAACAAGGGATAGACTTCTACTCCTGTTCAAAAGACCGGAGACTAAAAATGTTGAAACACTCGTACGTTCAATGAAGTTAACCAACGTCGAGACTGGTTAGTACCTGGATGGGTGACAGCTTAGGGAACTAAGTGCTGTAAGCTTGGATGTACGGTTGAGGTAATGAATAACCGCTCGGAATTGGAAATCGGAGAGCCGTGTTCCAATTCCAGTCAGGATCGTTATCTTCATTTATGCATAAATGCCCCTGGCAAAGGTCTGAATTAAACTATTTCCCCCCCAGTTATGAGTTAATTAGTCGGACTTGAATCAGTCTATCATTACTGCCTTCGAAAAAATTCTTACACTCTGAAAATATTTCATGGTTCTAAATAAGCTGCAAAAGCCGTAAAAAACATATCAATTAAAAATATCGATTAAATTATCAATTAAAAAACATATCAATTAAAAAACACATCAATTAAAAAGCCTATGGCGTAGTGTTAACCGGGTGAGAGACAAACCTATCTACTTTTATTCATTTTATAATCATTTTTATTTACAAAATTTTTTAAACATTCAAACTAAGGAGACGTTTATTTTGGCTTACCAAACATATTAAACTTGTAACAATTTTTTTTTTAGGTGGGGTACTGATCAGTATTGTTACGTAAGATTTCTTCCGTATATATTTGCACATCACAATTAACAGTTTACTTACGGATATTCCACCGCAATAGAGTTGATCGTCTTCCCAGTTTGGCGGGGTACGATAGCCAAATCTCCACATACTGGAACGACTTGGAGGTTTTGTTAAGTATCCATGACCCCCCACAAAGTCCGGAAGGAGACAAACAAGCAGAACGGTAACTGCTGTTTGGAAGCAAAACATGTTGCTGGTCGTGCGGCGACAAATAAAATAATGTCTACACACGATTCGCTGATTTTTCACATATATATATATATATATATATATATGTATATGTATATATATATGTATATATATGTATATATATGTATATGTATGTATGTATGTATGTATATATATATATATATATATAAAGAGAGAGAGGGGGGATTTGCGTGTATAATTAGTTAATACGCATAAGATAAAGCGGAGTGTGAAAGAACAGGCAAAAACAAGGAGATAAAAAATGAAAGCGAGAGAGAAATGTGCAAGGAATTGTGTATCTAAATCTTATCTGTTTTGGGTGGCTCACAAACTACCTCGCCCCCGCCACACACACACACATGTATACTGTATTGTCTCCAAAACTCGGCCAAATTGACCATGAAAAATAAAGGAAACCAAAACCACAACATCACTTTTGCCCTGACACACAAATTGCAGCGACTGTTTCAAGTTAGTCCTCGTGGAAATGTGTACAACGATCTCACAAAGAAAATTCCACACGTAACTAAGTGGCGATTTGGGCACTTCGACCTGGTGTAATGGTTAGCAAGTTGGTCTCGCTAGATCATTTACGACTGAATAGCGAGTTCGGTTCTAACTGGGTACCCCCATACTTTCGACCTTGTGCCACATCTAAGCTACGCTTTGAAAATAACAATAGTGGTAATGTCCGTACTGCTTTCCGTTCACACCCGCTGTTCAAATTCGAAATTTGGAGTAGTTTTTGGTGTTTATATCTACAATTCTTGCGTAGCAACACGAACTCTCTCTCTCTCTCTCTCTCTCTCTCTCTCTCTCTCTCTATATATATATATATATATATATATATATATATATATATATATATATATTTGCTTAAATACTTGTATCTATAAAAAGAACGTTAAACATAATATAAATGTCTTTAAATAAATTGTCGGACTATGTCCAATTCTAAAATATATGACGTCATTTGTTTACATTTGATACGCTAGAGCAGACATGAATAGAAGAGATTCATGGAAGATTTAAGTTTAAAGATAGTAAAATCGACCTTGCTAACCAGACGCTCATCTGTGGCCGAACGGTTAAGGCACATCACGCGAAATGATGGTTCCGTATAAGAGCGGAGAGCGAAAATGTTATTTAATACTGTTTATTATAAAACAGAGCATTTGCTTAAATACTTGTATCTATAAAAAGAACGTTAAACATAATATAAATGTCTTTAAATAAATTGTCGGACTATGTCCAATTCTAATATATATTTAAAGACATTTATTTAAGCAAATGCTCTGTTTATAATAAACAGTATTAAATAACATTTACCGGCCTGAATGTCCGAGAAATTTTCATAGAAAATTTTCGTTCTCCGACAGGAATCGAACCTGTATCCTATATTTATTTGCTTAAATACTTGTATATATAAAAAGAACTTTAAACATATAAATGTCTTTAAATAAATTGTCGGACTCTGTCCAATTCAAAAATATATGGAGAAAACAACTGAAAAGTTGCAAATTAAAAGAAAAAAAAATTGAATGTTTTTTTGTGAAAGTATTTATTTATATTTTTATATATATATATATATTTGATATTTCAGATCTGACCCGATCTTTCGTCAGAAATTAATTAAATAACTGTATTCAGAAGTTTGTTTTCAAGTAGCGTCGATTAGATTTTTTTATAAAAAACATACCCACCCCTTCCACTTACATATATAAACTAAAATTATTTGAAAAAACAGAGAGTTTCATAAAAAGAATGAGATGGAAAGCACATTTTTTAAACCAAGATCTTCACAATAATAATAATACACTCAAGGAAAAATACGGGTTCAAAACAAGAAAATGTCCCCCGCAACAAAAAGAATAAGATGACTTCGAGAAGGACTTAACTGACCTAGTTAGAAACATAAAATTCCATTAAAAACAAGATGCATTCCAAAAAAAGCTAAAAGAAGATATAGCTAAAATAAACAGTTCAGCAAATGTATTTATCACAGCCGACAAAACAAGAAATTTATACAAACTAACCCCTCCTACGCACAATAAATTACTAAAGAACAACATAACCAAAACATACAAAAAGGCAATGGTGAAGTAATTTTGAGCAAAGAGTTGTAATTCCTAGTGTGTTACAGAAGAGAATACTGAAGGATTTTCATAGCGGACATCCTGGTATTTCAAGAATGAAGTCTTTGATGAGAAATTTCGTATACTGGACCAGAATGGACCAATATATTGAAAAGAAATAGCAAAAGTTTGCAGAGGTTGTGCTCTGGCAGCAAAACTACCTATCACAAAGATAGAACCTTGGCCAAAGATAGACACGCTGTGGTCAAGACAGCATATATATTTTGCAGGTCCTATTAATCTACCACTCCGTCCGTTCAGCCCCTCAACCTCCGGCGTCTTCCTCTTTGGGTTGAGGCGCCCACTCGGTCTGAACCGAACTCAGGGGCAGCTGGCCGCGCGCTCTCTGAGTACCCGTAGATTATTTCGACCGGTCAACTGGTCAAGCCCCGCTCGCTGCCCACGCTGTGTTAGTTTTTAGATCCAGTAAGCGGGGTGTTGTCCATACGTTCACGGTCGATTGGGGATGTAGGCACGGCTGTGAGGGTGGGCGGCAGGAAAAATAGAATGTGGCGAAAAAAGGAAATAATATCTGCAGAAGCCGAACAACAATGGGTAAAATATTGATGTCTTTTATATAAGGAAACAACAACAGTAGAAAAGATTACAGAAAGGATAGAAAAGCAATTAACATAAGAAAAGAGGACTACTCCTCTACCAATTTTCCAACAGAGAGAGGTGTGTGTGTGATTAACTCGTTTCAATCGACTTGGGAGGATGTGTGGCTCGTTATTCCAGCCCTATGTGGAAGTGTAGCTTTTCAGTTTGTTGTCGTAAATGACAAACGTTAGGTTTCAGCGGCTTTTCAATGCGACTGCTACAACGACGATGATATTTCTTGAAGTCCTTATCTCTGACTCGTCACTGGAACGACTCACTGCGACAACAGTCTCTCTACTCTCTCGACAACAGTCTCTTTCGTCTCCTCGAGAATTCTCTCCCGACTGCCTTATTAGCAAAATCTCGAGTTAATATAGCAACCGAAGGTTATAAGCCAGGTTGTTCACGCGCTTAACATGAGTGCCGCCATAATCACGTGTATTTGCAAAGTTTCTGTTGCTTATTCAGATCTATTTCAAATCTCTTAGTGGATAAAATTAATTCGTTCATTCCAATTGTCTTTTCGATGACCTTACCTTACCGGTTCAATTTACTTCAATATGTTTTTATCAAAAATATTATTTTCGTTTATTTTTTTTTTAATGACCCAAATTAAACATCGCCTCCTGCCCTTTGCATTTGTTTATAAACAAGTCTTCGCCAACCCGATTTGAAATTCACTCTTTATCCATTAGCAGTCTTAGGTTTCATATATCATTGTTCTAGATTCTTTCCTATTAATAGCGCTGACACAGTTTGTAACTTCACGAAAGATCGTGTTTTCCAATTTCAATCAATAAACGTTATATTTGCGTGTGTGCATTCATGTGGGTGGGTGCGTCAGCCTCTCTCTGTTACATTAATGGATCCCATTATCTCGTGGTAGTTTTGATAGTTTCACGAAATAGCTGGAAATTTATAAGTGTACAAATCCAACATCTTCCGTGACAGTTGATTTCTTGTAGGAACTGTTTGCGAAATATGGCATACCAGATTCCATAGTCTCTGATAACGGAACGTTTGTAAGATGTTCACTATTGAACTTATTACGACCGCGCTCTATCACCCAAGGTCCAACGGACAAGTGGAATGGTTTGTGGGAACGTTCAAAAGAGCGGTGAAGAAAGCAATTCTTGAGAACTTTTGTAAGATGTTCACTATTGAACTTATTACGACCGCGCTCTATCACCCAAGGTCCAACGGACAAGTGGAATGGTTTGTGGGAACGTTCAAAAGAGCGGCGAAGAAAGCAATTCTTGAGAACTTTTGTAAGATGTTCACTATTGAACTTATTACGACCGCGCTCTATCACCCAAGGTCCAACGGACAAGTGGAATGGTTTGTGGGAACGTTCAAAAGAGCGGCGAAGAAAGCAATTCTTGAGAACTTTTGTAAGATGTTCACTATTGAACTTATTACGACCGCGCTCTATCACCCAAGGTCCAACGGACAAGTGGAATGGTTTGTGGGAACGTTCAAAAGAGCGATGAAGAAAACAGTTCTTGAGAACTTTTGTAAGATGTTCACTATTGAACTTATTACGACCGCGCTCTATCACCCAAGGTCCAACGGACAAGTGGAATGGTTTGTGGGAACGTTCAAAAGAGCGATGAAGAAAACAGTTCTTGAGAACTTTTGTAAGATGTTCACTATTGAACTTATTACGACCGCGCTCTATCACCCAAGGTCCAACGGACAAGTGGAATGGTTTGTGGGAACGTTCAAAAGAGCGATGAAGAAAACAGTTCTTGAGAACTTTTGTAAGATGTTCACTATTGAACTTATTACGACCGCGCTCTATCACCCAAGGTCCAACGGACAAGTGGAATGGTTTGTGGGAACGTTCAAAAGAGCGGTGAAGAAAGCAATTCTTGAGAACTTTTGTAAGATGTTCACTATTGAACTTATTACGACCGCGCTCTATCACCCAAGGTCCAACGGACAAGTGGAATGGTTTGTGGGAACGTTCAAAAGAGCGGCGAAGAAAGCAATTCTTGAGAACTTTTGTAAGATGTTCACTATTGAACTTATTACGACCGCGCTCTATCACCCAAGGTCCAACGGACAAGTGGAATGGTTTGTGGGAACGTTCAAAAGAGCGGTGAAGAAAGCAATTCTTGAGAAAGTAAATGAGGAAACACTTCAAAGTTTTCTGATTGTTTACCGTGTAACAACTAACCTCAGTACACCATCAGGCATGTCGACGGCGGAATTAATGTTCGCTAGAAAAGTAAAACCGGTGTTCAGCAAATTATTACCAAGTCGAAAAACACGAACGGATAACAAAAAACGATAGAAAAAACTGTTAAGGTCGGCGACAAAGTGTTCTTTAGAGCATATAAGGATGGCAAAGAAACATGGGAAGACGGTATAATTTCAGCAAGTATCGGGAAGTTGATTTACATGGTAAAAAGGAAAAGATTTTAACATAAAAGGCACCATAATCGGCTGAAAAAAGGTGAAAGACCTGAAACTCTGAGAAAATCGATAAAAATGCTAAATGAGGTTTTCGATGTGCCAGCATCAGCACAACAAGTGGGACCTTCCAGAAAAAGTAAGCATGCTGAAGAACTGGACGTGGATCTGAGACGGAAACGCTATAAAGTCAAGTACGGTGACGAATTCGCCAGAAAGAGGAGGCAGAGATACCAATACTATTGGTGGTGCAAAAATAATGTCGTTTTCTCACATATGTTACATTTATATATGATTTCTGAATTAATTCATTGATATATATATATAGCCATGTTATATATCATTTTGAAGTGCGTTTTTCGCTCTATCGAATCGTGTTATTCGTTACCGTTCTCAATCCCTTTTTCGACAGCATGGACAAAATTCAAATCCGCACGATTTTCTTGTTCCAGTTCAAACTAGGCCGAAAAGCTGCCGAGACAGCTCGTGATATCAATGATGCGTTTGGCCCAGGGACCACTAACGAACGTGTGGCACAACGGTGGTTCAAGAAATTTCGCAATGGTGACGAGAGCCTCGAAGATGAAGAATGTGTCAATTCTAATGGTTCTTATTTCGATTAATAAAGTTTATTATGAAAGGAGTCATGGTCTTTTGAAGTTGAACGTCAAAAAACGACATTATTTTTGCACCAACCTAATAATAAAAACAAAATATTATAAAAAGTATCACTCTCAAAAGGAGTGATGTTGGTAAGTAAATAGTACACCCCCGGTGACTATATGAACTAGTCTATAACTATAAATAAAGAGCTCCGGGTAAGAAGCCGTTTCTAGTTAGGCAGTTCGTTGCCAGGCTCGCGGCTGACTTGTCGAGCTCTCTCCCTTCGGGCAGAGAGGAACCCAGACGAGGTTCTGCCTACGGGCAGAGTCTCGTCTGGGGAGGTAGACAAACCTGACCCCGTGTATGCGGGGTCTATGGAGAATCTTTGCCCAAGCCTCTGATGGATAATCATAATAACTCATCTCAGAAATATAGATAGATTTTGAAGAATCTGTACGGACCACATATACCAAAAATATGGAGACAACTAGAAAAGTCTCACCAGAAGCTGGCACGAATATCAAAGCATCTGACATTCCTACATCTACGCTGTGACCTACGACTCATTCCTTCAGGTCTGGCATCAAGACTCCCCGTCAATTCAAGTAGAGCTTCTCTGGTTGCAGAGAAAGCAAGACACGCCCTTGTCCGAGATAGAATCCAGTTAAAAAGAAGATGAGGATAACAGTCCGAATAATGTAAATAATACAAGTAATCATAATACCTCATCTCAGAGATATAGAAGCCGAAACCTTGTGACTATGGCAATGAAGATGAGGATAACAGTCCGAATAATGTAAATAATGCAAGTAATCATAATACCTCATCTCAGAGATATAGAAGCCGAAAACATTGTGAATATGGCAATGAAGATGAGGATAACAGTCCGAATAATGTAAATAATGCAAGTAATCATAATACCTCATCTCAGGGATTTCGACAGAATAATTAAAAATGTATGTAGTTTGGGCCCATCGAAAAGACACGGGCCGCGAAATGTCGGGCCCGTGGCATTTACTTTTTATGCTACGAGTTTAATACGTCACTGGTGTGAACAATGACTCGATTTATAATAACAATAAAAGAAAATAAATTATTTTCGAATAATAACTCTTTCAATAATCGCCCAATAAACTTTGATTAAATCGAATCTTTATCTATTTGTTAAACTGCCCTCTTTTAGCCCTAGATTCAAGTTTTAGCAAAATGAAAAAAAAAATCAGTTAATATCGTGAGAAGTCGGCATCTGTTTCTATTTGAGTCTCGTGTGTCGTGTTAACTGCACAATAAACGATTATTTTTTTTTCTGTCGATGGACATATGATTTCACAATTGCTGACAGTCTCTTTAAAAATGACTGCATGACCGAAGAACCAAATGTAATTAACATTATTAATTGCAATCGGACTAATAATTCAAACGAAATAGATTTAGGCATTGTTCCGTTCGGATCGGTCGGTCGGTTTGAAGCGTCACACGTCTAAAAAGTTAATTTACAATAAAACAAGATGGATGAAAGAAACGCTTTATTTTGAAAAGTCTTTTTAAGCAATAACTATTTTTTATTTTGTTTTAGTAATTCAAAAGAAGAAAAAAATGAGTGGAAGAAATTAATAAATAAAGAAGCTAAAGGATAATATTTTAAAGTCTCACATATTTTATTTTTATTTTTTATTTTTATTTAACGAAGAGAAGAGAATTTATTGAAACAAAGCAAGTTCAGTCGACCATTGATGACAATTCCAGAACAAAGTAACTATAAACAATTTTTTTTCTATCCTCTGCCAGCTGCAATGATGGAGAAAGCATTATCTCGAACCATCGCCAGTGAGACACGCTGCAAGAGCCACTCCGTTTCGCGAGGCTCGTCCCTTAATCGAGACGCAATCGCGCCAATCGTCCGAAGGAACGCCATCGAACGAGGGCCAATAACCCCTGAAGTCTCCACTGTCACAGGAGTAAAAAAAAAAAAAAAACTATCAGCGAGAGAAGAATATTTAACTATTTTTTTCATCTCTGCGTCCCGGGAGATGGACCCCGGCTCAAACGCGGACCTGATCAAATTACCGACCGAAAATGTATCCGCACAGGTCGCATCCCAAATCAACGACTTTCCCCATTTTAAAAGGGAAAATGGTAATACCATCCGGCCGCTTTCCATCACCACGGTCGAGGCCTACGGGTTCGATTTGGGAAGGGAACCCAGATGCATCCAAACCTCTTTTGATGATGTCGTTTATTGCTGCATGCCGTGGAAAGCAGCCGGCACTATGACGACAGGAGAGAGGAATCAAACCAAACTCATCGATGGAGGCTCCACATCTGCATCTGTGACGCTCACATAATTCAAGACGGATCGCGACTCCGACCCGAGTGCACTCCTCATCTAGAAGGGTACCGGTAGATGAAGAGGGCACTGCGTTGAGCCAGGCGCCACTACTCGGTTGTGAAGTAAATAGTAGACAGGCGAGACGATGCTGATCCAGAGAGAGCCTCAAATTAGTAAAATTGGCCTCGCATTTTATTTTATCCCAGCTTTTTTGTTTTGATGTATCTAGTGGGATAGAAAGTAATTCTTGGGTCCAGACGCTGCAAGCTTGTTCGAAAGAACTACCCAAGAAACACTGAGACGATCCACCGTCTATCTCATCAATTAATTCGCGACTGGACGAAAGTGAAGAAATATATGCTGGAAGGGCCAAATCTACCGCTGATCGAAGACCCAGGCCTCCGAAACTCAAAGGGAGCTTTGCCTACCTCCAGCCTGTATCGTCGAAATTGACGTTGCAAATTAGCTCCGCGCATCTCTTAACTGTGATATCTATCTCATTTAAGAAATCCTGTTCGAGGTAGCAAGGGGCACGTCGGAGAGTGTAGAGGAAACTCGGTAGCGAAAAACTGTTCTTCAAGAGGAAGAGGGCAGGGTGTGCATCAATTAGTTGCAATTTCTCAGTCATTCTTGTTAGAATGACATGCTTAGTATCCAAACACTCTCGAATGGCCATTGGAAAGACTGGAGAACCAAGAATGTGTAATTCTTCCTTAGATGTTATTTTTATATCTTCAAGGATGAGTCTGATATCCCGGATAGCACTCTCGAAATCATTTGCACTATAATTCAAGTTTATTATCTCTGACTTGGACGAGTTAATCTCAAGTCCAAGCAGAGATAAAGCAGGAATAACTCGTCGGAGGTCAGCAGCTACGGCCTCGACAGATCCTCCCAGCGTTGCATCGTCAAGATACAATATATTGAAAGGAGAAGCGATGGAACGAGCTACCCCGTCAATAGCTATCGTAAATAGTAGCGGACCAAGTGGATCACCTTGCTGGATTCCAGTAGCAGAAGAGATAATATTATCGGAGGCGATCAACAAACTTGGATGACTATACGAAAGATGAGCCAGTTTAAATATGGAAGGAGTCCGTTGATGGTAAACTTCCAGGGCATGATCCCTTCTGATGCTATTTATAGCGTTTTTCATATCGAATTTTAATCAGATACTGGGGGAAACAGGTGATGTATTCTCGAAAAATTATCTTGTGTCATGAACTGCGGCTTGACATCCGCCCTGTATGCCTACCCCGAGCTGGACAGGTCGCAATTTATGCCCTATCTCCTTCATAACAGCTCTACAAGCAATTTTTGCCGCGAGTCGACGAAAAATGTTACCAACAGCGATAGGGCGGATACCTCCGTTTTTTTTTTAAAGCCGTTAAGTTGGCTGAAAATATTAAGTCGCGAGCATGTTGGGGTATCTCAGCTCGGAGAAGGGTGTTAATAAGAGCTGTTATGGATGTTTTCAAATGTTCACCAGCTTCGGCAGTGTGGGCAGAAATTAAGTCCTTGATGTGACCAGGTCGAAGACTGTCCACACCTCCACTGCTGCTTCCCGAGAAAGACTTCAGAGCGGCAACCATCGCTTCCTTTGAGGTTTCAATATTTGGATCATTGTTTTCCATCTGAACAAATCTGACATCTGATAGTGGCGCAGGATGTTTCCGATGGATCGCTGTGAGAACTTCTGGTGTAGTATCTAGTATAGTATCGGATGAGGCCAATACTCTAACTGCAGCTGAGACATCGCCCTCGATCAACTTAGCATTGACGAGGGCACGGAGTCTCTTAGAATCGTTGACTGTAGATGAAGGATGCAATCTATTAGGATTAAAACGATTAGAAAATTCGGTGGCATTTATTTTCGACGAATTGAATAAAGAAATGTTATTTTTAATAATAGATGAGACAGATAACGTAGGGTCCTTATGGTAAGGAATGCCGAGCACAAGTTTTGCGAAAGAGAAAAGGTAATCCCATTCAAGCGAGCTGTTCAAGTTAAGTGCCTGGTCTATGGCAGTAGCCAAGGCATCGGCTGTCGGGATTCTGACAGATTTAGGGATTTTTAAAGGCACCTTCCGGAATTGCCTAAGGAGTGAGGTTGCCCTCAAAACTTCACTGGTTTCTCTTTGGGTCGCTTCATTATGTTGATGGATCACACTATCTTGTAGAGCCGAGAGAGACAGACAATGGGAACAACTCCAAACAACCAGAGACGCTGAAGCATTTCTAGTCAATCCCACGCAAGACAAATGAAAATACCGTTGACAATTTGAACAAATTCTTATTCTTTTACGCTTATTAATGCTGCCACAAGAAAAGCAACGATCACCTTCCAGCAAAGAAGAAGGAAGAGACATTTTTCTTCCCTCCTTATTCCCAAAATTAATGTAAAACGTTTCTCTGTTAATTCTTGTAATCTCCGTTTGACATTAATTTCATTTTTTCCTTTGAAATCAAATCTTCGAAAAAATACTGTCTTGAATTACAAATCCTTTACAATAACGTTTAAAGTTTTCAGCTATTAATTCAATAATGGTTATTCCATTTACTATCAAATTCGTATTTACCTTACTTAATGCTTAATCCGACATTGTCGCAGTTAGCTCCTCTTCCGTTCCTTAATCCTTCAACAGGGGTCTCTCTCCCCTGGCTATAAATACTGGCTGACCCTTCTCTCTCTCTCTTTTTCGACTTAGGCCTTGGGCCGCTACCTCGCGCGGAGACGAGGTAAAAATCTTTCTTTTTCCACTTACACCAATATGTGACCTCTCACAGATACAGCGTTTCCCAAATTCTGGGAACACGATAAGAACAATACACGTACGTACGAATACTTACAACACACACACATAATTTCTCCATACAAACTCTATGTAACAGTCCATGTCTTTGTTTAACTTGTTTTGTTATTAATATATATTTGTTTACACATATATATCGGTCTTGTTTGTTTTTCTTTGTCTTCTTTGGACTTAATTAAAGTCCCACATTCTCATGTATCTGGACCGGCCAGCAGGAAATCTTAACCTTCTGATATCTCTTCACATCTTTACCCCCACGGTACGCTACAAGATTTTTACATTCTTAAAAATCCGTTGAAATCAGCAGAGCTTTGAAAAACACGTCTTCTCTCTTCGAATAGAAAGAGATAAAGAATGAAAACACCAGAGCATAAAAATTAAAAAGAAAAAAGAAAGAAAGAAAGAAAGAATAAAACCAAAGAATAACAATTCGAAAGAAAGAAAGGAAAGAAGAAAGAAAAAAATAAACAAAGAAACGAAAAAGTAATAATTCAAACGAAAAAGAAAGAAAAAAAAAGTATACCAAGTCGAAAGGAAGAAAGAAACAATGAATGAATGAAAGAAAGGAAGAAAAACAAAAGGATAACATTTCGAAAGAAAGAAAGCAAAAAGAAACAAACGAATAAAAAACATAATAACTCAAACGAAAAAGAAAGGAAGAAAAAAGAAATATACAAAAAGGATAATAATTCAAACGAAGAATGAAAGAAAGAAAGAAAAAGGAAATCCGAAGATAACAATTCGAGAGAAAGAAAGAAAGAAAGAAAGAAAGAAAAGAGAAAGAAAGAAAAATGGCAATAATTCAAACGAAGAAAGAAAGACAGAAAAAATAAACAAAAGGATAGCAATTCGAAAGAAAGAAACAAAGAAAAAGAGTAATAACTGAAACGAAGAAACAAATGAATGAATAAATAAAGACAGAAAGAAAGAAGAATCCAAAGTATAACAATTCGAAAAAAAGAAAGAAAGAAAGAAAGAAGGAAAGAAAGAAAGAAAAAAGAAAGCAATAAACGAAAAGGTTAATAATTCAAATGAAGAAAGAAAGAAAAAAGAAACCAAACGATAACTATTCAACAGAAAGAAAGAAAAGGTATAATAATTCTATTGAAGAAAGAAAGACTGTAAGAAATATGAAAGAACAAAATCCATAACATTATTTATACTATTTGCATCTTTGTTACTGTTATCACAACGTTTCGGTTGGTGTGCCAACCGGCCTTCATCAGGTGTTTGTCGATCCGGGTAACATACAGTGAATTTCGAACTGAAATTTATTTATTGTTCTTGTCGCACTACCCGTGTTCAGGGATATCTCGTTTAGTTTTTTTATTTTTAGTACTGCCTAGTTATTGCTCACTCCGTTTACATTGTCTTCAAGTACACACTGCCAGGCGCAGGGATTGAACTCACAATCACCACTTTCACGAAACCACGCTTTAATCCACTTCTTTATTGTCCCAGTTCGACATTTCCGTGTAGAATATCCGGATCCGCGTACACCGGGGAGCACAAAGGCCGAAACTTTGTCATAACAACAACAAAGGTAAATAGTGTAAATAATAATAATAATAATAATAATAATAATAATATTAATAATAATAATAATAATAATAATAATAATAATAATATTAATAATAATAATAATAATAATAATAATAATATTAATAATAATAATAATAATATTAATAATAATAATAATAATATTAATAATAATAATAATAATAATATTAATAATAATAATAATAATAATAATATTAATAATAATATTAATAATAATAATAATAATAATAATATTAATAATAAGACTATTAATAATAATAATAATAATATTAATAATAATAATAATGATAATATTAATAATAATAATAATAATATTAATAAAAATAATAATAATATTAATAATAATAATATTAATAATAATATTAATAATAATATTAATAATAATAATAATGATAATAATATTAATAATAATAATAATATTAATAATAATAATATTAATAATAATAATATTAATAATAATAATAACCCCACATCATAGAAATTAAGACAGAAAAGCATAATTCAAAAGAAAGGGTAGAAGATTGACAGAAAGAATTAAGAAAGAAAGAAAGAAAGAAAGAAAAGAAAAAGAAAGAAAGAAAAAGCAAAAGAAAGAAAGAAAGAAAGAAATACCGAAGGAATGAGGAAAAACAAGAAAAGAAAAATTATCCATAAAACTATTGTTTCTATACTCTCTTTCTCTGTCTCTTTCTCTCCTTCATTCTCTCTCTCCCTTTCCTCTCTCATCCCTTCTCTCTCCTTCCTTCTCTCTCTCTCGTTCATGCTTTCTTTTTCTCCTTCCTTCTCTCTCTTCTTCCTTCTCTCTACCCACTTCCATCTTTCTCTCTTTCTCTCCTTCCTTCTCTCTCCCTCCTTCTCTTTCTCCCCTTCCTTCTCTCTCTCCTTCCTTCTCTCATTCTCTCCTTCCTTCTTTATCTCCCCTTCCTTATGTCTCCCCTTCCTTCTTCCGTCTCTCTTTGCCTTTCTATTTCTCTTTCTTTCTCTCTTTCTTTTTCTTTCTCTCTTTATAATTGACGTAAATCATTATTTCTTCCCGTAGAACAATAGGTGGGAAAGAAAAAAAACATAGAAAATGAAATGGTGAAAAAGAGTGTCAATAAAGAGACGTCAAATTAAAAAGAAGAGGAAAGATAAGCGAAAAGAAAAAGTAAAGAAAACTGTAAGCAAATAAAGTACAGGGAAAAAAAAAACAAAAAAAAAAACGTCCCACTCCCCAAGCCAGCGAGCAGTCACATAATTGTCCCAACTCCGAATAGTAAGCATTCATCTTTTATTACGGACAACTTCCGCCATTACTGATAATCCCGTTACTTCGCGAGTCTATGGCTTTGGGCTGTCACTCAAAGTTTCCTCAGATTTTAAATAAAAGCTTCGCTGCCTCCATTGTCTAATGTTAGAATTAGACTGTCTTTGATTTTCTTTGAAGTCAAATGTTCCCTTGCAACTGCAACGTATAGAATGTCATGAACGCAAAGATATAGCATCGGCGGAGGTACTTCGTTATCTTGTCAAGTCTTTGAAGTGCACTCTTTACATTAATTATGAGAGTCCCCAGTCCATTTGTTTTGCATAAAGCCTTTGGCGAGATGATGGCAAGTTAGTTATTGTTTTTATCTTAATTTGTTAAGTCACGAAGCTTCTAATAAACTAGTTTACCCATGTCAAAAATGCCAGAATAATTTTGTTAAGTCCTGACATTGATTTGGGGGTTTTAAACATGTAAGTTTTTACATAGATTTCTTACAATATTTACAATAGTCTTGGAACAACCCCGCAGTGTCGTAAAGGGAGATAATTCTAGTACAGCAAAATGTTACAGAGCAAAAAAAAAATCATGATCAATTTCTATTTAATAAAATTAATATATATATATATATATATATATATATATATAATATTTTTTATGTTTCATGTATTAATTTTATTTGTTATTATTATTTTATTTTTATTATTTTATTATTATTCTCATTTTTATTATTATTTTATTATTTATGTGTATATATATTTATTTTGTTATATATATATATGTGTACATGTCTATATATATATGTGTGTGTGTATGTGTATATATATCTGTGTGTGTATGTATAGGTTCATGATAATAATAAAAATATAATATACTTATAAATATATATATATCATTATAAACAAATAAAAGATAAAATACCTATATATATATATATATATATATATATATATAAACAAGAACATGAACCTATACATACACACACAGATATATATACACATACACACACACACATATATATATATACACTACACATGTATATGTATAACAAAATAAATATATATACACATAAATACAAAAATATCTAATAATAATAAAAATGAGAATAATAATAAAATAATAAAAATAAAATAATAATAACAAATAAAAATTAATACATGAAACATAAAAAATATTATATATATATTTTTATGTCGACACTTGAAAATAATTTCATTTCTTTGGTTCAGCAGTTGGCCTCCATTTTTGCATTTACTTATTAGGATTTTTCCCTGTAGGCATAAATTGCATCTATTCCGGAAGTTTTTGGTAGTTTATGATTGACAGATGATATCCCATTTAATCTGTAGTGTGAAGCCTCTATCTTTAAGTCTCCAAAAATGTTTAAAGGGAGTAGTTTGATGCATTAAAGAAGTATCACAGAAGAAATGCCTGTGATTGTAGAACGTCTGTTTCCAACTCCCAGCAGAGATACCGATGTATACTTTTTTATCATTAATATTTTCTTTTGGAAATATGGTAGCTTGGGATAAAACATTTTCTGAATTATATATACCTCTAACTCAGCAGTTTGCTTTGGTTTTTTAATTGCAACTGGGCTTGTTATCTGGTTTCTTGTTGTCATAAAACGATTTTAATATTTTACTGTTCCATTTTATAAAATGTAGTCGTTCTGATGAGATGAATATACTTATATTCATCGGAATAGATTTATTACTGACTATGGATTTTTAAGTTTTTTCCCTAATTATTCTTATATATATATATATATATATATATATATATATATATATATGACATGAATCATTCATACAAAAAACAGATATTGAAGTTAATGATATAAATGGCGAGAATACATCTTCGCAAACAAATTTAATAAATGACATTAACCCCGAACCTGTAAATGAATGTTATGATCCCTGTTTATAAATTCCATTTGCATAAGGTCTTTTTTTTTTTTACAAGCTTTCATCTGTTCCTACATATATCATCAGGTATTAAAATATATTTGTTTTTTACATCCAGGTAATAACAGGACAACGAAAGAATAAGTGTAATACGAAAGATGTTTTAAGAAATGTGTTATTGTTAATTGTAAGAAATTTTGGAGCGTGCGGTCGCAACGCTGAGGTTGAATAAAACCTGTCACTGGATCTAACCAAAACATTAGGTTTATAATACCCAGAAATTCATACCCAGATGTCCTCATGACACATGACGGATAAAGGCGTTGGTTAGATCCAGTGACAGGACCCAAAGAGTGTGAGTTCAATACCCGGTTAAGGCAGTGGAGAACTTTCAGAGGGAAATTAACAGGAGATAACTGATAACTGACATCCATTAAACATGGCACGTGGAACTAGAGCGAAATAAAGGATTTCAGTTCGACATTCCAACCTCTGAAGAAGGTCGTTGTAATAAATATGGCGATAAGGATGAGGACAATAGTCCGAATAATGTAAATAATGAACTCTCTTTCAATAGCGCATCTGGTTCTATATAACAAATTAAAATGTCAGTGTGTCAATGTTTCACACTTTTTCAAATAAAGGGACACAACTCTAACTTTCAATAGCTCATCTATATAATAAAGGCGAATGTCAGTGTGTCACTGTGTCACGCTTTTTCAAATATACTCGTAGAAAACATTCGGATCCGGACCCAGAATCCTGAAATTTTGGATTTATTGCGAGTTTTCATCAATTTTTGTACATGATTTTTTGCGACGAAATTTTTTGTACGATAACATTTTTTATAACTTGGAAATAAATTTGGGGATAATCGAAATTAATTGCGAAATCTACCGAAAGTCACCCATATATATATATATATATGTATGTATGGGTGTGTGGTTTAATGTAAAGACCTATTAAGAAAGAAGTAAATATCTAAATGCATTTTTCAAAATATCTCTTCACAAACAAACATAAAAACCACGAAATGCCTGAGAACATTCCAGTTGGAGCTGCATTTTCTCGTCAAAGAAATATAGGTTATCATAACAATGTTTACTTGGTCTCTCGTCATATCTTTAAGTATATCGATACATCTCTAACTATCGACGTTTCGGCCGTTGTACGCTCTGTCCTCCTACAGGTTTTATTTGTTGGAATTTCGAGCCGAACCCTTTATTTAGCCCGCAGTTTTAGTCAATTCGCCTTGATAACTCTCCGAGTTTTTAATCTTTTTGCTGCGGCCAGGGATTGAACTCAAAACTCTTTGGGAAAAGTCAATTTTTGGATCAAACAAGCAACGATCTTATCCACTGCGCCATTTGATTGAATTTTAGGAACTTATAAACCTAATCTCTCAGTAACCATTTCTCCAGAGCTCCTATTACAATTTTTTTTCACCTGAAGAAGGCCGGAGTGTACACTAGCCGAAACATTGTGAATGTGACACTAAACATGAGGACAACAGTCCGAACAATGTAAATAGCGTAAGTAGTTACAATACATAATCTCAGAAATATAGACAGATCCTGAAGAAGAGCGAAGAGTACCAGGGTCGAAACATTGTGAATGTGACAGTAAACATGAGGACATCAGTCCGAACAATGTAAATAGTTACAAATAGTTACAATGCCTCATCTCAGAAATATAGACACCTACCCACCAAAAAAATAGGTTGTTCAGTTAAATTCGACGCTGTTCTACATTAAATGGGTGCGTCCATTTTACGACTGAGTTCGATCCTCACTGGGTGCACCTTATTTTCGTCCTTGTGCCACATCTAACCTATGCTTAGAAATTTATTTAGGGCACCTCGACGTGGGGCACTGGTCAGCAAACTTGTCTCGCGAGATCAATTACGACTGTGTAGTGAGTTCCGTCCTCACTGGGTGCTCAACATTTTCGACCTTGTGCCACATCTAAGCTACGCTTATAAAATCATTTAGGGTACTTCGACGTGGTGTAATGGTTAGCAAGTTTGTCTCGCTAGATCAATTATGACTGAATATTGACTTCGATCCTCACTGGGTGCTCCACATTTTCGGCCTTGTGCCACGTCTAATCTACGCTTAGAAAATCATTTAATGCACTTCGTCGTGGTGCACTGGTCAGCAAGCTTCTCGCGAAATCAAATATGACTGAGTAATAAGGTCGATCCTCACTGGGTGCTCCACACTATCAGCCTTGTGCCACATCTAAGCTACGCGTAGAAGATCATTTTTCATTGATGTAATGTTTAGCAAGCTTGTTTCGATAGATCAATTACGACTGAATAGTGTGTTAGATCCTCACTGGGTGGCTCATAGATTCGCACTTGCACAACATCTACTTTACGCTTAGAAAATCAGCATGATTTATGGGGTCGTTGCGGTGCTTTTGTCCTTCATCTCATTTCTCGGATCAGTGAGAATTACTTGGCGGTGCCCATCTCCTCTCCAAGCAATTGTTACATGGCATCAGCAGCAAGAAATGATCTCAGACCTAATTATTTCTTGGAAAAGATAGTGATTCATCGTCGTCCGTCTTTTCGACTGGCTGTCACTCATAGCTTGGGAGCCAAGTTTACACGTCTATTTAATCCATAGGTGGAGAGAAGATGAAATAGAGTCGTACATTTCCAAAAGCTTTAGTGCAAAAAGTGAACTAGACCGAAACTTGAATTTTGAACTAGTCTCGCCAATTCCTCTTTAGATGCTGATAACAGCACACCCCCAGTGGACATTCTGTTGCTAAGGGCGAAAAGAATGGTTTGTTCATTTTAACGCCTCAAAAACGAATCTTATCTCTTTTAATCGTCTGAGAGAACCCTTTTTGCCTTCCATCAGCATGGATTATGCTAGAATCCAGGAGAGTTATCTATGCGCCTTCTCGGATTAACGTTTTCCGCTGACATGAAGTGGAAAGATTATGTTGATTCAACTGCTAGGCCTGCTGCGAGGAAAGTTGGTTCACTGTGTCGTACTAGACAATTCTTGCATATTTATAAGTCTACCTTGCTTTGATTATTGCTGCCACATCTGGTCTGATGCTCCCGCTTTTTATATTTAGAAATTCTTGCTAAAATCCCCACCCCAAAAAGAATCTGCAATATCAGTGGTCCTGACCTGGCATCTCGGCTTCAGTCCCTTTCCCAATGCCGTAATATGGCTTCCCTGAGACTTTTCTATAAACACTTTCATGATAACTGTTCTGATGAACCTTCCTCTATTGAACCTAGAATTTAAGCTCAGTATTAGATTGGCGGCAAGGTTTCATCATTTTACAGTTGAAATGGCTAGATGCAACCGTAAGTTCTACACTAATAGTTTCTTCTCTAGCACTTCTCGCTTGTGGAACTCTTTTCTGGTTTATTGTTTTCCAGTCAACTTTGATCTTCAAAAAGTTAAATGTAATGTCACTCGTCATCTTACACCTTTTTAATTCTTGTTCTTTTATTATTTTCTCACCTGAATTGTATTTTTTCTCATACTCTCTAACACCAAGTAACCTCTTGCGTCTTAGTGGTTTTATTGCCTTGACTGGGATGAAATGATTAAAAAATATTCCGAACCCAATAATAATAAAAACTGTTTTGATGCTACAGAAGGCATGGCTCTCATATCTTGTGATCAGGATTGAAGCTATTAATATATTTTCTCTAGGTTTATTAAGATGGACTACAGCAGTGGTTTTTAACCTTTTTTGACCAATGCACCCTTTTCGCTATACAGTGGAACCTCGGTTCACGAATTTAATTCGTCCTGAAGCCGTTCGTAACCCGAAATATTCGTTAACCGAAACTATTTTTCCAATAGGAATCAGTGTAAAATGGATTAATCCGGTCCTGGTCTCATGATTGCTTATTTAAACTTTTACAACAGTACTTTGTGCACAAGTTTATACACAAAATTAATGAAAATCATTAAATCTAAGAAAAAATAAATAAATCCAATACTAAACAGATAAAGTATAGACGAACATTTTAATTTTACCAATACTTGTAAGTAGGAGAGTTGATGTCGTAAGGGGAAGGAAAGAGATGTTATTGTTTGGAAAAGGGAAAAGAAAGAGACGATCGTCTCTTTATTTATAAGAATAGTATAGATCGTTGATTTTGCCATATGAAAATGAGTAGGAAGAGACAATATTGTAGTGGGCCATGGGGTGAAGATGTGAAGAGATATCAGAAGGTTAAAATTTCCTGCTAGCCGGTCCAGCTACATGAGAATGTTGGACTTAAGTCCAAAGAAGACAAAGAAAACAAACAAGACCGATATATATATATATATGTAAACAAATATATATTAATAACAAGTTAAACAAAGACATGGACAGTTACATAGTGTATATGTGGAGAAATAATGTGTGTGTGTTGTGAGTGTTCGTACGTGCGTGTATTGTTCTTAGCGTGTTCCCAGAATTTGGGAAACTCTGTATCTGTGAGAGGTCACATATTGGTGTTAGTTGAAAAGAGAGATTTACCTCACCTCCACGCGAGGTGACGACCCAAGGCCTAAGTGGAAAAGAGAGATCGAGGCGAAGAGTCAGCCAGTATTTATAGCCAGGAGAGAGAGACCCCTGTTGAAGGATTAAGGAACTGAGGAGGAGCTAACTCCGACAATATCATCAACAATTGTTTTTCTCTTAACTTTTATTTTTCGTATACCAGTATCACTGCTAGCTTTCTTGAAAGCCATGACTAAGAGCTAATAAAATGAAAAAAAAAAGAAGCAAAGTACAATAAAATTGGAAAAGAAAAACACAATACAACACACGAATGTATACAACATGTCGGTTGACTCAGAAATGATTCCGTTCGGGTTAACTCGGTTCGGGTTGGTTCGGCAATGTTGTAACCCGAAATATTCATAAACCGAAACTATTTTCCAATAGGAATCATTGTACTTTGTTCACAAGTTTATACACAAAACTAATGAAAATCATTAAATATGAAAAAAAATAAAATAAAAATAAACCCAATACTAAACAGATAAAGTATAGACGAACATTTTAATTTTACCGTACCTGTAAGTAGGAGAGTTGATGGCGTAAGTGTAAGGGGAAGGAAAGAGATGTTATTGTTTGGAAAAGGGCAGGAAAGACGTAAATAGCTAAAAATGGTTTCTTATTTTTAGTTGATCTTTCAACCAAATTTTCATCAAATTTAACAATTGCTTTAAATTCACTTATATTTATCTATTTCTTTTTTACAATTCTAGTCATCGCTTTTTAAAACAGTAAACATTGTCGAGGAGTGAAGGTAGTTAAAATAATAGCAGTGTCAAGGGAAAAATCGTCCTTTTGACAGTCCGTCTTTTTTGGAGAGTTTGTCAATTTATCATTGTTTACTTCTCATCTTTGTGACCAGAGTTATTAGTATAAGTCTTACTATATTCTTTCCTTAGATTTTCGCACCATTAATATAGGAACGCTCGGTTAAAACGAACGAACAAACGAAAAAGAAACGAGGAAATATGTGTCAAAATGATTGTCTGAATTTCGTGAGAGAAATTCAAGTCACGACGCAGTTGCAGACGGGCATTTGGAAGTTCCGTTTGTGTGAAAGCGCTCAAAACAAAAACCTTACATTCGCTTTTACACTCAGTTCGAAGGTCATAACAAAGGTCATCAGCCCGCGGACATGCTCTAGTGTTCCGCCCTCTGATTTATCGCACAGTCTTCTTTTATGCGCCATGTTCCTTTAGGTCGTTGGCGATAATGGTTCTCCACACCTTCCTGTTTCTTGTAGATCTTAAAAATGTTTGTTTTTACACTTTCTCCTAATCCCCTTTCTGCCAAACAGTTACACAAACTCGTTACGTATATATATATATATATATATATATATATATATATATATATATATATATATATATATTATAATATTGTAAAAAAAAATATGATTCCTTCGCTACATAAGAGTTCTCATATTTCAAAAGCGAGAGCTGAGACCCTTAATATAATTTTTGAAATTAAGTTGAATTAAGATGTCTGGTCTCGCTTCCTCATCAAGCGAGAATTTGGGAATAAGCTATCTTGTGGGTTGCGCGTGTTTATAAGTATGGTCTCTTGCAACATTAATTACCATGGAAACGGCTAGGGTCGGCTATATTGGTTAGGTGGTCGAAGAGTTAAGAGTTAATTTTTATCTACAGACCAATCCCCTTCGAAAAATTCTTTATCCGTGAGCAGTTTGTTCAGCATTTACTGCCATATATGAGGACCGATATTACATAACAGTCCAGTCCCTTTTTTTTTTTTTGTTTCTAATGATGTTTTCTGTTTCTTAATACATTGCTTAACATTTGGAAGATTTCATAAGTTTGTTTAATGGCACATCAACCCCTTGTGGGTCACTTGATGCCGAAGATTAAATTTTTGAAGCTTCGACGTAATAGAATATATGTTATTCTGCTTTCACAGTTGAATACATGGTAGACGAATCTCAGTTTTTGTGCATTTGTGCGGACATTATTAATAGAGATGTTAGGTGTGTTTCTTTATTTGCAGTTTTGTCGAAGTCATATTTTCGTTTTTTTGGTTGATTTTTTAGCGGCATATCAACACCTCTATGGGTTATTTAATGACGAAATCTAAATATTTTGAACGCAATTCTATGTCTTTAACTACCGATAAAATGTAGTGATGATAACTTTACTATAAATATGTATTGGTAATTGTTTTATATAAAATGTATTGCTGGTATTTCTACTAAAAAATTGTCGGGGTTCACTATATGCCCACAGATGAGGTCCTAACAGGTGTTACCATCCTGTGTCAAGGTGGACCTGAGAACAACAGCAATTAAGGGCGGTTCCACAATGCTGAAAACCTCCAGTCATCCGATCAGTTCAATAAAGTTTTTTCTTAATCAATTAAGATTTGTTGATTATCTATAAAAAAAGACAATTTTTTAAATATTATCTTAGGGGTTCACTGATATATATATATATATATATATATATATATATATATATATATATATATATATATATATGAATGATAGAAAATGGATTGAGTGGCTTTGGGATCGTAGTCGTGGCTCTCGGTGGCACAGTCCTATGTGTAATGGAAACTTGAATGTGTTCCACCATATGTGATCGAGCGGTGCTATATCGAGTCTAATTCGTTACCTCTTCGTCACCGAGGCCCGCTGGAACAGTTGGTATGCCGTTTGACTGATAACGTAACTATCCGGGTTTCAATTCTCGGTAGGGGATGCGCACTGCTGATGAGTCCCAAAACAGAACGAAACGACCGTCCAGTGTTTTCTGCATTCTGTTGAGGTTGCTTCTAGACTCGATGAATTACTTAATTATGATATATATATATATATATATATATATATATATATATATATATATATATATATATATATAAACAATAAAATGGACGCAATTAAATGGACTAAATGAAAAAATAAAATGGACTAAATCCGACAATTATTTATTCTTTATACGTTATTTTTAGCGATACAAATATTTAAGTCAATGCTCTGTTTATAATAAACAGTATTAACAACATTTACCGGCCTGAATGTCCGAGAAATTTCATTGAAAATATGTGTCCTCCGACAGGAATCGAACCTGTATCCTAGACGGAACCGTCATATAGCCTGACGTGCTATACCATTTAGCTACAGAGGAAGCGTCTGGTTAGCAAGGTCGAATTACTGCTTTTAAACAATTGTCGGACTTAGTTCATTTCATAATATATGACATAATTTGTTTACGTTAAGATACGCTTCGAGCACATGGAAAAATTTTAGTTTAAAAGCAGTAAATCGGTGATCGTACGAGAACCGGTGTTTAAACGTGATATGGCCATAAGTCTGTGATGAAATAGGCTGCTGGGTGAAAAAAAAAAGTAATTTCCGACAAGGCCCCGTAAACGAACTTGGACTTTATCAAACGTATAAACAGAGGACTAGGCCAGATATGACAGCGGTACTCAATTTTTGATCTAATCTCTTGTAAAGATAAAGCATAGAGTATGGATTCAAGTGTATAGCTGTGTTTGAAGATTATTTCTTTTTCTCACTTTTTCTTTTTAAATATATTTTATTATTGAAAATTTGTTATCTTTCAGGTTGAAAGAAACGAATTACAAAGATCCTCGCAAAGCAAAATCCCATAAAATAGTTTGTTTTTCTACAACACAGAATAATTAATTGCTTTGGTATAATTGAAAAAAATGAATGTGCCAACTTAACGAGAGAGTCACGTATTTACATTGTTTTATGTAAGTGTGTAATTTTCCAGCAGTTAGCAAATGAAAGCAGTGTTATTGTTACTACTAATACTTTTGTTTGCATAACTTCATTCGTATGTTTTATGTTTTGCTTAATTTACTTTAAAATCGCGAGACTGTTGTAAGAAGAAACCCAATAAATATGTGAAAGGTCGAGTAATTAATTATACGAAAGGTGTGAGAACTCAGTTTGCGCACAGCGACAACTCTAATCAAAGGTTTACCGAAAAACTGTAAACTGAAAACAGTAAACTAACTTTATAACAGAGTATAGGCTCCTGGGAGCTAAAATTTGAATTTACTAAACTCAGAAGTTTACTAGTTAAAAATATTTTCCGCAATTTTTAAATATCTATTTTTAGGAGGAAAAGTATTGTTAATCATTAGCTGGAGTTATCTCTCTAGTTTCGTAACAGACCGTATGAAATTTCAAAGCCTTAAGAACGTTTGAGATAACGTCGCTGATTGGTTAGTAAATGCTAATATGAAAATTCGAATAAAACAAATGAGTCAATTTCTTCGTGATCCTTTTTTTTTTCGTACATAATTGAGATTTTTAGTGATAATTAAATCTATTGAATTTTTCTACAATTTTTAACGTAGTTTCACACAGGTACTTTCTGGAGCGGGATAAGGAGCCAATCATTTTTTCTAGTATCTTTAGCAATGCATCGTATATATATATATATATATATATATATATATTTATATATATATATTTAGTTTACGAAAAACTAGGTAATCTGTATGGGTAGATCCAATGAGGATAAAATCCAGGGGGCTCAATGTAAATCAGAGCTAATAATTTAAATAAAAACAGATTAGGGCTGTGGTGAAATAATTTATTATCAAAGTAAAGAAAAAAACAACGCCTATTCCAATGGAAGGCAATGACACTTTATTACAACTTCTTTTTCTTTTTTTTCTCTCTTTTTCTTTTTTTTCTTTTTATGCTTTTTGGTATATCCCCCTCCTATATCAAGATATAACTTCCGTTAACAGATTTAAAGTGTCACGTGTCTATTTAAATTTGAAACAATAGAAATGTTACATCTAACTCAATGCTGTCTCTCTACCCCCTACACTGCCCCAACTTCGTTAATTTCCTTATTATTGCCCGTCATAAATGTGTAAATTTATTTTCATTTTTTCATTTCAACATTTGGAAATAAATCTGATGATCCACTGTCCTTTAAAAGGGTTGTGGTGAAATAATTTATTATATGGAACCTTAAAGTAATCTGTTTTTATTTAATATATATATATATATATATATATATATATATATATATATATATATATATATATATATATATATATATATATATATATATCGATGTGCAATAGATAGATAGCATTTTGTTTTTATTAATGTTCATCCAATAAAAAGCCCCAGACCCACTTAAGGTAGAGGGTTAGTGTGGTGTTGTATTAGCGAAAGGGCAAGAAGGGAAGTTCTTCGGGCTATGCAGGAATGATAACAGACTTGAAGATCTAATTAATGATTAACATTTCATAGTTCAGTCGGAGACATTAGACGTATAGTAGCTGAATTTAGAAGGAACTGGAAACTCAATCCTAAACAGGAAGCAACAGATAAACCTCTACACTTGTTAAAAAAAACCTGGGGATAGATAGATAGATAGATAGATAGATAGATAGATAGATAAACAGTATGTGATAGATATCATTGGACTGAGGTAAATCGACACACTTACATACATACACACGAGCACGCACACAAAATGTCAGATTTTATAATTCAACTCAATGTTTTCACAATAAAATTAGTATTGACAAACTGATCTTGGTCAAACTTCACAATATATTTATATGATAAATATATAATGTGAATTTCAAATTATGAAAATGTTTTTATCAGAAAAAATGATGTAACTTATTTGGTGGTGTGGGATTTTATTATGCAAAGATAATAGTATAATTATTAATACTTATTTATTTCATGTCAGATATAATAATAACACAGACTGTTAACGACTAACAAAATGCATAATCCAATAAATTTGTGGAGTTTAACGCGTTTCAGACGAGGACATTTTTGTAAATAGGATGACGTGTATAAAAAAATTGAAGCAATATTAAAAGCTAAAAAATGGTGTATCTGCGTGTCCTTAAGTTAGAAAGACATATCTTTTTGAAACTTTCTTTATAAATATATATCTTTATAGAATAATAATAATAATAATAATAATAATAATAATAATAATAATAATAATAAGAAGAAGAAGAAGAAGAAGAAGAACAACAACAACAACAACAACAACAATATAGGAAGCATGGACTTGAAATAGACGAGAAATCGTACCCCCACAAGCCAGAGAATGCGATCGAAATGCACCAACCACCAAACTGAAGTACCTAGAATGTGATATGTGCAGGCCAATCTTGTCCCAGTTATCTGCGAGGCGTTGTGAGTCTATGTCATCAAAGTTGCATTGAGAAAGTCGGAATAAAGCCTATTGTAGTGGACCGTGGGTGGTGTGAATGTGAGGAGATGATGAGTTATCTCTGGGTTAAGACTCTTGCTAGCCGGTCCAGCTACATAAGAATGTTGGACTATAATGGAGTCCAAAGAAGATAAAGAAACAAACAAGACCGATATACATGTATGCAAACAAATATATATTAATAACAAATAGATTAATACACGAATTACAAATACATTGAAGACATGGAAATCTGCAGAGTATTTGTATGGAGAAGTTATTGTGTGTGTGTTTTGAGTGTCCGTACGAACGCGTATATTGTTTTTAGCGTGTTCCCAGAATATGGGAAACGCAGTTTGTGTGAGAGGTCACAAAGTGGTGTAAGTGAAAAAGAGAAAGTTTTTTTTTACCTCGCCTCACGCGCGAGGTTGCGGCCCAAGGCGAGGCAGCTGGCCGCACGTGTGCGTAAGCCGTAAAAAGAGGAAGAGGCGAAAGATCAGCTAGTATTTATACTCGTGGGAGAGAGAGACCCCTGTTGAAGGGTTAAGGAAATGAGGAGGAGCTAACTGCGACACTAGTATTCAATTGTTTGGATACTAGAGGTCTGTGTTGCTTATTAGTGAAAATCTTCTGCGAAAACTACTGTCTGAGGTAATACGAATTTGATGGAGAAAACCTATATTTCTTAATTTCCAGTTGAAAACGAAAACAATACGAAAGTAGAAACTATAATAATAATAATAATAATAATAATAATAATAACAACAACAACACAGATCATTAACGCCTAACAAAACACGTCGTCCAGTAAATTACTGGAGTTTAAAGCATTTAAAGACGATCAGATTTTTGAAAACGAGAGTATGAAAAAGAAAATGTTACAACATTAATTAATAGCTAAGGAAATGGTGTATCTGCGAAACTTGAAATCGGAAAGATATGGCGATATTTCAAGCACTGCTTAAATATGACACAAAGCCGAAAATATAGGACATTCAGTGAGGGTCGAACTCACTACTCAGTCGTAATTGATCTATCGAGACACGCTCGCTAACAAATATACACCACACCGAGGTGCCCAAACCGGAAAGATATGTCTTTTGAAAATTTATCTATTAACTAATGTCAGATATAGTTATTTTCTAAGCGTAGCTTAGATGTGGCACAAGGCCGGAAGTATGGGTCACCTAGTGAGGATCGAACTCACTTTTCAGTCGTAATTATTCTGGCGAGACAAGCTTGCTAACCATTACACCACGCCGGGGTGCCGAAAAGATTTTCTAAGCGTTGCTTAGATGTGGCATAAGGCCGAAAGTAAGTGGGCACCCAGTGAGGATCGAACTCACTACTCAGTCGTAACTGATCTCGCGAGACACGCTCGCTAATCATTTACACCACACCGAGGTGCCCGAAGCGTAAAGGTATGTCTTTTGAAACTTTATTTATTTATTAACTAATATCAGATATATAAAGATTGCTGTAGGACAAAAGGAAGTGAGAAATCCCAAAATAGAAACGAGATATTATAAAGCGCTGAGTGATGGAAAGATAATGATAGAAATCGTAAAAAAAACAAAAAACTTCAAAAGTGATCACAGAACAATTAAAATAGAAGATAATCTCCCTTTTTAGAATGTCACAAAATCATTATACAGTATATACAGTGGGGGAAACAAATATTCGTACACCTACAAATTTTAAATTTATTGTATCTCCAACTAATAAACATACTTTCTATATAATTAATTGTACACAGATGCATAATAACTAAATATGCATAGAAGCTAGAAAAAAATTATTTAAGAGAAATAAATCCCGTTTATCCATTTTAGTGGGTGACAAAAGTATTCGTATATTACAAAAAAGAATACATAATCTTCATTTAATATTTTGTAGAATCGCCATTATTCACTTCTACAGCAACCAACATCTTGTCGTTCTCAATTTGCAAATGTTAGTTGGTATTTTGTTCCATTCTTCCTCGCATATGGTCTTCAGATCCGGGATGTTTGTTGGAGCTCTCGATTGGATTTGAATTTTCAAAAAACACCAATGATTCTCGATTGGCTTTTGAATCTGGGGACTGACTTGGCCATTCCAGGATATTTACATTCTTTTCAGCAAGCCATTTCTTCGTAGATTTTGCAGTGTGCTTAGGATCCTTATCTTGTTGGAAGATCCAATCAGGAGGAAGTTGAAGTTCATTGAACTAACTTCTTTGGAATTGTGTTGGTTGGTCATACCTAAAACAACGGGCCATATCATATGTATAAACCAATGTACAACGTCCCAAATTTTAAGGAAATTTTAAGGGCGGGTCAGTCTGTTAAGGCTTACTACTACACATGCGTTACCTCCTTAACCCTTTCCTTATCACCCCCTCCATATCATCTTTTTAAAAGAGCCTTCCCCTCCTTCTCTCACACCCTCTCTCTTGCGTTCCCTTCCCCCTATCAATCTAATATATCCGTCCTGTATATTGTCTCCATTGACTAAGAAATTTCGGTCTGATGAGATGAAGACTTAGGCATTATTATTATAATCTCTACTTCTGTCTATATTTCTGAGATGAGGTATTATGTACACTATTTACATTATTCGGACCATTGTCCTCATCTTTGTCGCTATACTTATTACAACGTTTCGGCTTTTCAGTATCTGTCTATATTTCTGAGATGAGATATTATGTACACTATTTACATTATTCGGACCATTGTCTTCATCCTTGTCGCTATACTTATTACAACTTTTCGGCCGGAGCGTACAACGACCGAAACGTTGTAATAAATATGGCGACAAAGATGAGGACAATGGTCCGGATAATGTAAATAGTGTAATCTCCACTTATTATTAGTATTTAAGACTTACTCATTAGACTAACTAATTTGGAATCGAGTTGGTTTGTCCTGCCGAAAACAACAAACCATATTGGTCAATTTGATGTATAACCCAATATAAAAGTCATAAACTTTAAAGGAAAAATTCTTGGTCAGGCCAGCCCAGCCGGTTTAAGCTTACTACTACCTAACCATTACTTCTTTAACCCTTTCTTTTCCATAACTCCCCCTATATCTCATCATTTATCTCTTGCTTTCCCACCCTCCTATCAATTTAATATATATGTCCGGTATATTGTCTCTATTCACTATGGAGATATCGATCTGAAGAGATGAACATTTCGGTGTTCACGAAATAAATTATAATCGAAATGAATAATTGAACTTTCCTACTTTATTATTATTATTATTTTATATATATATATATATATATATATATATATATATATATATATATATATATATGTAAGAATGCGAAAGAAATCACCGTTCACCGTAAAAGTTATAAAAAGAAAGAAATACTTGTGTAGAGACTAACGTTTGCAACAGCTGGAAATGCAAAGAAGGAAGACGACGGAATTGTGTAGGAATTTCCAGTAACAAATAGTTGTTTTTTACCATCATAATAGACTTGTAATTTAGCATCGTTCTCAGTAAAAGTACCACGGGCCTTTCGGATATCCAATTCGATAGGTAATTCGACAGCATCATTTGCAAAGTATCAGTGAACAGATGGCGCGGCAATATAACGGGAATAGATTACAGTTGGTGTGGTAGCTTTCACAACTTGTTATATCCTCGGGAACCATAAATGTAACCCGACAGTAAGAGTGCAGCCAGCGAAGAGTTTTCCGGGGCCTGTTACGCAGTCAGGTGTTACATAGGGACGTTGTTGAAGAACATGAAAGCTGTCATACTATCACATTTAAGTCGATAAACATAAAAATGCAATAGTGTAAGTAGAACGAAGTAGTACATGAAAACTGATTTATTAACAGGGAATTTTAGTGATTATATTATCTGGACATGATGGCGGAATTAGAGATGGGTCCTTTCAAGAAAATTGTTAGCCAACAGGAGTTAGCCGATAATTGTGAGATGGAGGCGGGATAAAGATTTGCGTGACTAGTGTAGGCAACAACATATAAGTTCTTCAAATATGGATGATTACGTTACGACAAATGTAGAGAATGTTCATAGCCTGTGAGATGGAGACGGGATAAAGTTTTGGGTGAATATTGCAGGCAACAACATATAAGTTCTTCAAATATGGATGATTATGGCACGAAAAATGCAGAGAATGTTCATAGCCTGTGAGATGGAGGCGGGAAAAAGTTTTGGGTGAATATTGTAGGCAATAACATATAAGTTCTTCAAATATGGATGATTACGTTACGACAAATGTAGAGATTATTCATAGACTTTGAGATGGAGACGGGATAAAGTTTTGGGTGAGTATTGTAGGCAATAATATATAAGTGCTTCAAATATGGATGATTACGTCACGACAAATGTAGAGAATGTTCATAGCCTGTGAGATGGAGGCGGGAAAATGTTTTGGGTGAGTATTGTAGGCAATAACATATACGTTCTTCAAATATGGATGATGATATCACGACAAATGCAGAGAATGTTCATAGCCTGTGAGATGGAGACGGGATAAAAATTTGGGTGAGTATTCTAGGCAACAACATATAAGTTCTTCAAATATGGATGATTACGTTACGACAAATGTAGAGAATATTCATAGACTTTGAGATGGAGGCGGGATAAAGTTTTGGGTGAGTATTGTAGGCAATAATATATAAGTCCTTCAAATATCGATGATTATGTCACGACAAATGTAGAGAATGTTCTGAGCCTGTGAGATGGTGGCGGGATAATGTTTTGGATGAGTATTTTAGGCAATAACATATAAGTTCTTCAAATATGGATGATTATGTCACGACAAATGTAGAGAATGTTCATAGCCTGTGAGATGGAGGCGGGAAAAAGTTTTGGGTGAGTATTCTAGGCAACAACATATAAGTTCTTCAAATATGGATGATTACGTTACGACAAATGTAGAGAATATTCATAGACTTTGAGATGGAGGTGGGATAAAGTTTTAGGTGAGTATTGTAGGCAATAATATATAAGTTCTTCAAATATCGATGATTATGTCACGACAAATGTCGAGAATGTTCATAGCCTGTGAGATGGAGGCGGGATAAAGTTTTGGGCGAGTATTGCAGGCAATAACATATAAGTTCTTCAAATACCGATGATTATGTTACGACAAATGTAGAGAATATTCATTGATTTTGAGATGGAGGCGGGATAAAGTTTTGTGTGAGTATTGTAGGCGATGACATATAAATTCTTCAAATATGGATGATTATGTTACCACAAATGTAGAGAATGTTCATAGCCTGTGAGATGGAGGTGGGATAAGATTTTGGGTGACTATTTTAAACAATAACATATAAGTTCTTCAAATAAGGAGGATTATGTCACGATAAATGTAGATATTGTTCAAAGCCAGTGAGATGGAGACGGGATAAAGTTTTGTGTGAGTATAGTAGGCAATAATATATAAGTTCTTCAAATATAGGTGATTATGTCACGACAAATGTAGAGAATTTTCATAGCCTGTGAGATGGAGGAAGGATGAATTTTTGGGTGAGTATTGTAGGCAATAATATATAAGTTCTTCAAATATGGATGATTATGTTACGACAAATGTAGAGAATGTTCATAGATTTGAGATGGAGGCAGAATAAAGTTTTGGGTGAGTATTGTAGGCAATAACATATAAGTTCTTCAAATATCGATAATTTTGTCACAACAAATGTAGAGAATGTTCATAGATTTTGAGATGGAGGCGGGATAAAATTTTGGGTGAGTATTGTAGGCAATAATATATAAGTTTTTCAATTGCGGGTGATTATGTCACGACAAATGTAGAGAATTTTCATAGCCTGTGAGATGGAGGAGGGATGAAGTTTTGGGTGAGTATTGTAGGCAATAACATATAAGTTCTTCAGATATGGATGATTATGTTACGACAAATGTACAGAATGTTCAAAGCCAGTCAGATGGAGGCGGAATAAAGTTTTGGGTGAGTATTGTAGGCAATAACATATAAGTTCTTCAAATATGAATGATTATGTTACGTCAAATGTAGAGAATGTTCATAGCTTGTGAGATGCAGGCGGGATAAAGTTTTGGGTGAGTATTGTAGACAATAACATATAAGTTCTTCAAATATGGATGATTATGTCACGACAAATGTAGAGAATGTTCATAGATTTTGAGATGGAGGCGGGATAAAGTTTTGGGTGAGTATTGTATGCAATAACATATAAGTTCTTCAAATATGGATGATTATGTCACGACAAATATAGTGAATGTTCAGAGCCTTTGAGATGGAGGCGGGATAAAGTTTTGGGCGAGTATTGCAGGTAATAACATATAAGTTCTTCAAATACCCATGATCATGTTACGACAAATGTAGAGAATATTCATAGACTTTGAGATGGAGGCGGGATAAAGTTTTGTGTGAGTATTGTAAGCAATAACATATAAGTTCTTCAAATAGGGATGATTATGTCACGACAAATGTAGAGAATGTTCAAAGCCAGTGAGATGGAGACGGGATAAAGTTTTGGGTGAGTATAGTAGGCAATAATATATAAGTTCTTCAAATATGGGTGATTATATCACGACAAATGTAGAGAATTTCCATACCCTGTGAGATGGAGGAGGGATGAATTTTTGGGTGAGTATTGTAGGCAATAATATATAAGTTTTTCAATTGTGGGTGATTATGTCACGACAAATGTAGAGAATTTTCATAGCCTGTGAGATGGAGGAGGGATAAAGTTTTGGGTGAGTATTGCAGGCAATAACATATAAGTTCTTCAAATATCGATGATTATGTTACGACAAATGTCGAGAATGTTCATAGACTTTGAGATGGAGGCGGGATAAAGTTTTGGTGAGTATTGTAGGCAATAACATATAAGTTCTTCAGATATGGATGATTATGTTACGACAAATGTACAGAATGTTCAAAGTCAGTCAGATGGAGGCAGGATAAAGTTTTGGGTGAGTATTGTAGGCAATAACATATAAGTTCTTCAAATATGAATGATTATGTTACGTCAAATGTAGAGAATGTTCATAGATTTTGAGATGGAGGCGGGATAAAATTTTGGGTGAGTATTGTATGCAATAACATATAAGTTCTTCAAATATAGATGATTATGTCACGACAAATATAGTGAATGTTCAGAGCCTTTGAGATGGAGGCGGGATAAAGTTTTGGGTGAGTATTGCAGGCAATAACATATAAGTTTTTCAAATACCGATGATTATGTTACGACAAATGTAGAGAATATTCATACATTTGAGATGGAGGCGGGATAAAGTTTTGTGTGAGTATTGTGGGAAATCATATATAGGCTCTTCAAATATGGATGATTACATCACGATAAATATAGAGAATATTCATAGCCTGTGAGATGGAGGTGGGATAAAATTTTGGGTGACTATTTTAAACAATAACATATAAGTTTTTCAAATATGGAGGATTATGTCACGACAAATGTAGAGAATGTTCATAGCCTGTGAGATGGTGTCGGGATAAAATTGTGGGTGAGTATTGTAGGCAATAACATATACGTTCTTCAAATATGGATGATTATATCACGACAAATGTAGAGAATGTTCATAGATTTTGAGATGGAGGCGGGATAAAGTTGTGGGTGAGTATTGTGGGCAATAACATATAAATTCTTCAAATATGGATGATTATGTCACGACAAATATAAAGAATGTTCATAGATTTTGAGATGGAGGCGGGATAATGTTTTGGGTGAGTATTGTAGGCAATAACATATATGTTCTTCAAATATGGATGATTATGTCACGACAAATATAGAGAATATTCGTAGATTTTGAGATGGAGGCCGTATAAAGATTTGGGTGTGTATTGTAGGCAATAACATATACGTTCTATAAATATAGATAATTATGTCACGACAAATGTAGAGAATGTTCATAGATTTTGAGACGGAGGCGGGATAAAGTTTTTGGTGAGTATTGTAGCCAATAACATATATGTTCTTCAAATATGGATGATTATGTCACGATAAATGTAGAGAATGTTCATAGATTTTGAGACGGAGGCGGGATAATGTGTTGGGTGTGTATTGTAGGCAATAACATATATATTCTTCAAACATGGATGATTATGTCACGACAAATGTAGAGAATATTCGTAGATTTTGAGATTGAGGCTGGATAATGTTTTGGGCGAGCTTTGTAGGCAATAACATATACGTTCTATAAATATGGATGATTATGTCACGACAAATATAGAGAATGGTTATAGCCTGTGAGATGAGGCAATTGAAAATTTTGGTTGAGTATTGTAGGCAATAACATATATGTTTTTCAAATATGGACGATTATGTCATGACAAATGTAGAGAATGTCCATAGATTTTGACATGGAGGCTGTATAATGTTTTTGGTGAGTATTGTAGGCAATAACATATACGTTCTATAAATATGGACGATTATGTCACGACAAATGCGGAGAATGTTCATAGCCTGTGAGATGAAGGCAAGAGAAAGTTTTGGTTGAGTTTTGTAGGCAATAACATATAAGTTCTTCACATATGGGTGATTATGTCACGACAAATGTAGAGAATATTCGTAGATTTTGAGACGGAGGCGGGATAAAGTTTTGGGTGAATATTGTAGGCAATAACATATACGTTCTTCAAATATGGATGATTATGACACGACAAATATAGAGAATGTTCATAGATTTGAGACGGAGGCGGGATAAAGTGTTGGGTGTGTATTGTAGGCAATAACATATATATTCTTCAAACATGGATGATTATGTCACGACAAATGTAGAGAATATTCGTAGATTTTGAGATGGAGGCTGGATAAAGTTTTAGGTGAGTATTGTAGGCAATAACATATAAGTTCTTCAAATATGGATGATTATGTGCCGACAAATGTAAAGAATGTTCACAGATTTTGAGACGGAGGCGGGATAAAGTGTTGGGTGTGTATTGTAGGCAATAACATATATATTCTTCAAACATGGATGATTATGTCACGACAAATATAGAAATATTCGTAGATTTTGAGATGGAGGCTGGATAAAGTTTTAGGTGAGTATTGTAGACAATAACATATACATTCTTCAAATGTGGATGATTATGACACGACAAATATAGAGAATGTTCATAGATTTGAGACGGAGGCGGGATAAAGTTTTGGGTGAGTATTGTAGGCAATAACATATACATTTTTCAAATATGGATGATTATGTCACGACAAATGTAGAGAATGTTCATAGATTTTGAGACGGAGGCGGGATAAAGTGTTGGGTGTGTATTGTAGGCAATAACATATATGTTCTTCAAATATGGATGATTATGTTACGACAAATGTAGAGAATATTCGTAGATTTTGAGATGGAGGCTGGATAAAGTGTTGGGTGTGTATTGTAGGCAATAACATATATGTTCTTCAAATTTGGATGATTATGTCACGACAAATGTAGTGAATGTTCATAGATTTTGAGACGGAGGCAGGATAAAATTTTGGGTGAGTATTGTAGGCGATAACATATATATTCTTCAAACATGGATGATTATGTCACGACAAATGTAGAGAATATTCGTAGATTTTGAGATTGAGGCTGGATAATGTTTTGGGTGAGCTTTGTAGGCAATAACATATACGTTCTATAAATATGGATGATTATGTCACGACAAATATAGAGAATGGTTATAGCCTGTGAGATGAAGGCAATTGAAAATCTTGGTTGAGTATTGTAGGCAATAACATATATGTTTTTCAAATATGGACGATTATGTCATGACAAATGTAGAGAATGTCCATAGATTTTGACATGGAGGCCGTATAATGTTTTTGGTGAGTATTGTAGGCAATAACATATACGTTCTATAAATATGGACGATTATGTCACGACAAATGTGGAGAATGTTCATAGCCTGTGAGATGAAGGCAAGAGAAAGTTTTGGGTGAGTTTTTTAGGCAATAACATATAAGTTCTTCACATATGGGTGATTATGTCACGACAAATGTAGAGAATATTCGTAGATTTTGAGACGGAGGCGGGATAAATATTTGGGTGAATATTGTAGGCAATAACATATACGTTCTTCAAATATGGATGATTATGTCACGACAAATGTAGAGAATGTTCATAGATTTTGAGACGGAGGCGGTATAAAGTTTTGGGTGAGTATTGTAGGCAATAACATATAAGTTGTTCAAATATGGATGATTATGTCCCGACAAATGTAGAGAATGTTCATAGATTTTGAGACGGAGGCGGGATAAAGTGTTGGGTGTGTATTGTAGGCAATAACATATATATTCTTCAAACATGGATGATTATGTCACGACGAATGTAGAGAATATTCATAGATTGTGAGATGGAGGCTGGATAAAGTTTTAGGGGAGTATTGTAGGCAATAACATATACGTTCTTCAAATGTGGATGATTATGTCACGACAAATATAGTGAATGTTTCATAAATTTTGAGACGGAGGCGGGATAAAGTTTTGGGTGAGTATTGTAGGCAATAACATATATGTTCTTCAAATATGGATGATTATTCCACGACAAATGTAGAGAATATTCGTAGATTTTGAGATTGAGGCTGGATAAAATTTTGGGTGAGTATTGTACGCAATAACATATATGTTCTTCAAACATGGATGATTATGTCACCACAAATGTAGAGAATGGTTATAGCCTGTGAGATGAAGGCAATTGAAAGTTTTGGGTGAATATTGTAGGCAATAACATATATGTTCTTCCAATATGGATGATTATGTCACGACAATTGTAGAGAATGTTCATAGCCTGTTAGATAAAGGAAAGAGAAAGTTTTGGGTGAGTTTTGTAGGCAATAACATATATGTTCTTCACATATGGGTGATTATGTCACGACAAATGTAGAGAATATTCGTAGATTTTGAGACGGAGGCGGAATAAATTTTTCGGTGAATATTGTAGACAATAACATATACGTTCTTCAAATATGGATGATTATGTCATGACAAATATAGAGAATGTTCGTAGAATTTGAGACGGAGGCTGGATAAAGTTTTGGGTGAGTATTGTAGGTAATAACATATATGTTCTTCCAATATGGATGATTATGTCACGACAAATATAGAGAATGTTCATAGACTTTCAGACGGAGGCTGGATAAAGTTTTGGGTGAGTATTGTAGGCAATAACATATATGTTCTTCAAATATGGATGATTATGTCACGACAAATGTAGAGAACATTCGTAGATTTTGAGATGGAGGCTGGATAAAGTTTTGGGTGAATATTGTAGGCAATAACATATACGTTCTTCAAGTATGCATGATTATGTCACGACAAATGTAGAGAATATTCGTAGATTTTGAGATGGAGGCGGGGTAAAGTTTTGTGTGAGTATTTTAGGAAGTAACATATATGTTCTTCAAACATGGATGATTATGCCACGACAAATTTGGCGAATGGTTATAGCCTGTGAGATGAAGGCAATTGAAAATTTTGGGTGAGTATTGTAGGCAATGACATATAATTTTTTCAAATATGAATGATTATGTCACGACAAATTTAGAGAATTTCCATGGACTTTGACATGGAGGCCGTATAAAATTTTAGGTGAGTATTGTAGGCAATAACATATACGTTCTATAAATATGGACGATTATATCACGACAAATGTAGAGAATGTTCATAGCCTGTGAGATGAAGGCAAGAGAAAGATTTGGGTGAGTTTTTTAGTTAATAACATATAAGTTCTTCACATATGGGTGATTATGTCACGACAAATGTAGAGAATATTCGTAGATTTTGAGACGGAGGCGGGATAAAGTTTTCGGTGAGTATTGTAGGCAATAACATATATGTTCTTCAAATATGGATGATTATGTCACGACAAATGTAGAGAATGTTCATAGCCTGTGAGATGAAGGCAATTGAAAGTTTTGGGTGAGTATTGTAGGCAATAACATATAAGTTTTTCAAATATCGATGATTATTCACGACAAAATGTAGAGAATGTCCATAGATTTTGACATGGAGGCCGGATAAAGTTTTGGGTGAGTATTGTCGGCAACAACATATACGTTCTATAAACATGGATGATTATGTCACGACAAATATAGAGAATGTTCATAGACTTTGAGAAGGAGGCGGGATAAAGTTTTGGGTGAGTATTGTAGGCAATAACATATATGTTCTTCAAATATGGATGATTATGTCACAACAAATGTAGAGAATATTCGTAGATTTTGAGATGGGGCCTGGATAAAGTTTTGGGTGAGTGTTGTAGGCAATAACATATACGTTCTTCAAATATGGATGATTACGTTACGACAAATGTAGAGAATGTTCATAGATTTTTAGTCGGAGGCGGTATATAGTTTTGGGTGAGTATTCTAGGCAATAATATATGTTCTTCACATATGTATGATTATATCACGACAAATGTAGAGAATGTTCGTAGCCTGTGAGATGACGGCAATTGAAATTTTAGGTGTGTATTGTAGGAAATAACCTATAAGTTCTTCAAATATGGATGATTATGTCCCGACAAATGTAGAGAATGTTCATAGATTTTGAGATGGAGGCGGGATAAAGTTTTGGTTGAGTTTTTTAGACAATAACAGATACGTTCTTCAAATATGGATGATTATGTCACGACAAATGTAGAGAATGTTCATAACCTGTGAGATGGAGGCGGGATAAGATTTTGGGTGAGCATTGTAGGCAATAACATATACGTTCTTCAAATATGGATGATTATGTCACGACAAATGTAGAGAATATTCATAGAATCTTGGACAATGCCCTTTTTTAAATGGTTCCAGATACATCCAAGAAGCTTTAAGCTAAAGGATATACGAGGTCTGATAAAAAAAATGTATCGGGTATGTTGCTATAAAGAGAAAACTACAACACATGTCATTTCGCCATTTATTCTCCTTCTAAGTAGTCCTTTTCTGGAGATATATAATTTATATAACGTCTGTTCCATTGATGCAAGCATTCATGGAAATCCTTTTTTGGTCATAGCGAGCAGCTACCTCGTCGCGTTCTCTTTTATTTTCTTAACGTCTTGAAATCTTGTTCCTTTCGAGTGAGATTTGATTTTTGATGAGAAAAAGTTGCATGTTGCGGGGCGAGATCTGTGTAATATCGTGGTTCTCAGATCTGGTGAGTGTCGTTCTTGGTCAAAAGCTACTGCAGAAGCCATGATCACTGATATCAACTCTGTGGTGTGGTGAGACGACCACACTCTACACATTTTCCTTTCAAGCATGGCTATAAACAACGGGAGCAAGCGAGAACGTTTTAACTTAGTGTACCTTCGCAACAGAGTTCATGGCCAGTGTGTACCAAGCTGCTTCACTTTGCGTTCTTTAGCTCTCTTACCGCAGCTGCATTTCCGATACTCTTTGATCAGACCTCGCATTCCCGCAAGACACTGCTCCTTCACATTTTGAACAGCTGACCATTGCCCACCTTGCCAAAAATATTTTTTAAAAAGCCAAACTAACTGAGCAGGCCCTGGTTTTACCAGAATTCTATTCAAATCAATAAAAACCGATTTATATGAAAATAGGAAAACAATTTGTATGCAAAGAAAATCACTTGCATTGATTGATTGTTTTTTACGTTTTATCAACCATTTGTGGGTTATTTAAATCCAGAAAATATTTTTGAATTGTAAGAATTTTTTTTTTTTAGATAAAAACGATTTACTGACTCTACGATTTAACCTGTAGCTGAGGGAGACGAGTTGGATTCATATCTTACCAAATGGTATTTGTGCGTAAGTGAATATAAAGAACAACCCAACTGGAATTGGAGCTCAGTTCTCCGATTTCAAATTGCCAGCCGTTATCCATTAAACAACTGTTACATACAAGCTTAGAGCACCTGGTATTCCCAAACGGTCACCCATCTAAGTACTGATCAGTCTCGACGGTGCTTAACTTTGGTGATCGTACGAGAATCGGAGTTTCAGTATGATACGTCCGTAATCCGAAAATTTCTGGGAAGCAATAAAAATGGTGTATGTTAGAGTAGAAAAGTTAACAAAATATAGCTAATTGTCACATAGATTTTGTAGTTAATAATTAAAAGTCTTCTTGAAGAAACCAGTGAATACAACTTAAGTGATTAAAAAATGTGTGACATTCATATAAAATACTAATAATGCCGTCTAAACAGCAACACATATCTATATTAAATCTAAATAAACAAAATAAAATAATCAATTATAGAAGGTGCACCGCAATTTACTTGTTATAACCATATGAAATAGTACTACCAAGTTGTTCAAAGTTTAACCATATTGTAAGGTGATAGGTAAACTATGACTACAATTTACAGTTAATTCACTTCTTTTAACAGAGAATTTTTATTAGTAAAACTAATAATTTCCAATTTATAGTGTAAGCATGACAAGCAAGGTTCATTTAAGGATTTACAAGTTCTAGCTTTTTTTAAAAAAAACTTTCTATTTTACCGTATAAGTTTTATTAACCTCTTTTAAATTCCAAAAATATTTAGAAAGAGATGTTCTAGTTTTATAAATGCTATTGGTGAAAGATAGGATATATCCTCTGACCTGCTGGGTTTGTTTATTATATATAATCTCAGTGCTTATGATGATGTTAGTGTTTATATTGTAGGTTTATATAGAGATGATAGTCTTATGTTAGTAAAAAATTATACTAAAATTAAGGTTGACAAATTAAGAAAAATGATCCATAGAGAATTAAAAATCCCAAATCTTAAAGTTAAAATCACTACTAATTTTAAACAGGCAGATTTTCTTGATGTTACGTTAGATCTTGTGAATAATGTATTCCAACCTTATATCAAGGCCAATGCCAGCCCAATATATATTCACCCGAACTCTAACCATCCTCCATATGTAATTACACATATACCCTCCTCTATAGAATATAGGATTAGCAATAACTCTTCCAACAAAGATGTTTTCAATGAGTATAGTAGTGTTTATCACACGGCCTTAAAAAATGGTTACAAGTCCTCAGAAATCAAATATAGAAAACATGATAATAATGATCGAAAAAAGAAGAAGAATAGGAACAGAAAAACTATTTGGTATCACCCCCATTTAACCAAAGTTAAGTTAGGACAGAAGTTCTTCCATTTAACTCATAAGCATTTCCCCAGAAATAATCCACTCATTAAAATATTTAACAGAAGTACACTAAAGCTAAGCTATAGATGCACCGATAATCTGGAAAAAAATATAAAAAAAACATAATAATAAAATTTTAAACATGTATAAAAACCCGAGTAATAATGTTAATTCCAAGGTGAATAATATCGATAATACTAACAAATGTAATTGTAGAAATTCTAACGATTGCCCACTGGAAAACAAATGTTTGACCAACTGTCTTCTTTACCTAAGTACTATTTCAACAATAGAATATCTGACTGCTGAAAATTTTATATAGGGAGTACTAAGAATGGTTTAAAATTGTACCAATACATGTCTTTCATCAATAGCACTTATAAAAATAGAACATCTCTTTCCAAATATTTTTGGAATTTAAAAGAATTTAATAAAACTCCTACGGAAAAATGGAAAGTTTTAAAAAAGCTACAACAATGTAAATCCTTAAATGAATCTTGCTACTTATGCTTACACAAGAAATTAAAAATTATTAGTTTTGCTGATAAAAAATTCTCTATTAAATCAAAGAAGTGACTTAACTGTATATTGTAGGCATAATTTGCGTTTCACCTTACAATATGGTTAAACTTTGAACTTGGTAATACTATTTCATATACTCATAATTAGTAAGTAAATTATGGTGAACCTTCTATTTAATTTTGTTTATTTATATTTAATATGGCTATGTTTTGCTGTTTTGTCGGTATTATTAACATTGTATATGAACGTCACACATTTTTTAATATATAGATATGTATATGTGCGTACATGTGTGTGAATGTATATGTGTGTGTATATATGAATATATATATATATATATACATATATATATATATGTGTGTGTGTGTGTGTATGTATATGAATATATATGTGTATAGGTATGTGTGCATATATGTGTATATATGCGTATATGGATGTATGTACATGTAGGTAGATGTGTATGTAGATGTGTTTATATGTGTGTGTGTGCATGTTTAGGTACGTATGTATACACACACACACATATATATATGGGTGTATATGTACGTATGTATGTTTAGTTAGACGGATAGATAGAGGGATACATTGTTTATTTGTTTAGATGGGTGTGTGTAGGTATTTGTATGGAGATGCGTAAGGTTTTATGTATATATTGTTTATGTACACGTATGCGTATGTATGTATGTACGTAAATGTGTATATATGTAAGAGTGGATGTGTGTGGATATATGTGTATACGTATGTATGTGTGTGTATATATGTCTATGTCTGTGTATGTGTGTGTATGTGTATATATATATGTATGTATATATGTATATGTGTGTGTATGTGTATATATGTATGTATATGTATATGTATGTATATGTATGGGTATGTGTGTACACGCCTTTATGTATGTATGTACGAGAAAAGATTAATATTTGTTGTGTATGTGTGTATACGTATGCGTTTTTGAACATAGAAATTAGGTCCTTGCTAGTTTAGATAATCATTATTTTTATATGTTTATATTAGATTTGTGTCCTGTAGTCGATATAACCCTTGTCAAATTTTCTTGATTACACAGCGGCCCTTTTATAAAGGCCATTCGGTTTTAGTTCCCCAACCCACTCCTCCCACCCACTTTTCTTTTCCTCTCAGTCTCTCATCTAACGAGCTTTAAGATTTTATCGTCTATTGTGTGTGTATGTCACCAAGAAATGGAAACACTCTCCCGGTGTATCTTTAATGTATCAGACTTTTGAAAATATGTATATTTTTCTCTCTTAAACCGTCTTTGCCTCCTCCTTTTTAAAACTTCTCTCTGTTAAATTTTAATCCCCCCTTCATCTTTAGACCCTCCTATTCTTCTCTCGTCTGTTACCCCTCCCTTTGGCTTTCATTCACTCTAGCATTCGCCTCACACCCTCATACATACACTCTCACTAAATTTTATTTCTTATTCCCGGAGATGTTCTTTCTGTTTTCTTTTTGAATTTGTAGGTCTGATGAATTGGATCGTATTTACGATTCCAATGGAATAAATTATGACCATGGAATATTAGTGTTTAAGCCTTTTTATTATATCCTTACGCTGTCCTGGACATTGAGTTCTACCTGGATTCTATCCTCTTGGAATTATTTTTTATATTTATATGTATGTGTATGTATGTATGTATATATATTTATATTTTAGATATATGATTGCATATGTATGTGTACATTTACCACTTATATTATCTATCTATCTATCTATCTATCTATCTATCTATATATATATATATATATATATATATATATATATATATATATATATACATATATGTATGTATGTATGGGATTAATATGTAGGAGTGATGTTATATTCAGCGCGTCTATTCCAGAGTTTCGTAAACGAACCTTTTTAAGTAATTGTTCCGTCCACTCGTCAGGAGATATCAGCAACGGCTCTGTCTCTAATATCGAGCAATTTATTGCCTTAAAAGTCTTCTGTTTCAGACTTCCTCTGACTTGCACACCTTTTGGCGTCACATTATCTTTGTTACTACTATATATATATATATATATATATATATATATATATATATATAGGGTGTATCAAAAATCAGGCTTTGTAGGTGGGTTCATCACACCAAAACAAGGACAAGTATAGTAGGGTCCGTTAGTCACCCTCTGTGAGAAAAAGAGCACTATGCTGTAATTCACTCTGCCAGAAATTTGGAAACGGCATTCTGTACTGCTTGGCATTCGCACCGGACTCTGTAATACGAATAGTGTTTGGGTGTCAATCTGAGAACAGTGTAGAGGATTCCGAGAGAGTTGATTGAGTCTTGTGGTGATTACGAAGGTATGGCAATTCGGGAAATTCATTCTGATCGTTTTGATAAGAAAAGAATTCCCGAATTTGTTGGCCAGGGCCTCAGACTCAACACGGATGTCTACATCAACTACCTTGAGGAGACAGTGCTGCCCTGGATCAAGAGGGTGGCTGCTGAAAGACCTCACGTCTGGCAACAGGACTCTGCACCATGACTCACAAGCAGGAGAACCCAGTCATGCCTGTCAGACAATTTCTGCGGCCATACCACTCCTTATATCTGGCCATTTAACTCCCTAGATTGCAACCCGCTTGATTATTATGTGTGGGGCGCAGTTGAGTAAGAGACCAACAAAACTCATTGTAACATCAAAGATGAACTGAAAGTAAGGATTATGGCAGCATTCGCCAATTTAAGCAAAGAGACCGTCCAGAAGAGTTGCAGGAGATTCCGAGGTCGTCCGGAGGCTGTGGTTGAAGTAAATGGCAATTTTATTGAATAAATTTACTCTTTATTATTTGAACATAATTTTTGTGTCATTTTGGTTAATATATCTGTTAAAATGCGATGTCATTGTTATTTTAATTTTAGCGTAATTTAGACTACAATTGATCCATCGCCCCTTGTCCATGTAAACAGTTTTTTCTTAACTGATCTTATACATGTTTAATAAATCGTTGATTTTTTAAAAAGCGTAATGACTCGTTTAATACAGAAAATATACAAGAATAGAAATGTTTGTAAGACAAGTATGTCTCGTCTCACTGGAATTATTCTATACAATGAGGCGATTCTGATTTAATTAGATGTCCTATCAGGATACATTGCTAGCAGTCACGATCTTAACAACATAAGATATACAGATGACACAGAAAGGAAGCTACAAGAAATCCTACAGAAGGTAGCAACGGAAAGAGTGAAGAAAAGACTAAACCCCAATTGTAAGTAGACAGAATAAATGGTTGTCAAAAGAAACAGTCCAAATTGGATAAAAAGAAGTACAACAATTTAATTATGTGGTAATAGTGTAATAAAAGAGAATGGAAAGTGCGACACTGAAATCCGAAGGCTCATTGGGATAGCGAAAGATGCCTTTCAAAAGCTAAGCAAAGTATTAAGAAACAAAAAAGTTTCGTTAGAAACAAAGAAAATATTACTGAACTATTATGTAATATCAGTGCTCTTATATGGTAGTGAATGCTGGACAGGTTCATCACAGATGAAGAAGTCTTGAAGCAACAGAAATGTACTTCTACAGAAGGATGATGAGCATACCATAGTCGGAACATGAGAGCAAATACAATGTTTTAGAGAAAATAGAAACCAAAAAAGGACACTTATATTTGACATCAGGATAAGAGTAGAAATTTCTAGGGTAAATAATGAGGAAAGAGGGCTTGGAAAATTTGATACTCAGAGTACATATTGAAAGCAAGAAGGACAGAGGAAAGCAACGCATAGCCTACTTGGAGAGGTTGAGTCAATGGATGGCGGAAAAGGACTTAGGAGAGTTAAGAAAAAGACAAAATTTATTAAGAGCTATAAGGGACAGGAAAATGGGGAGAGTCATGATTGCCAACGTCCTGAAGGTACACGGCACCTAGGAGAAGAATTATTGTTATTTTAATAAAATATTATCTATTTTATGACTTCCTTTTGTGTTCATTTTATTTTATTTTTTTCTTCTTCTTCTTCTTCTTCTTCTTCTTCTTCTTCTTCTTCTTCTTCTTCTTCTTCTTCTTCTTCTTCTTCTTCTTATTATTATTATTATTATTATTATTATTATTTAGTTTATCATCCAATGAAATTTTAGCTAAGAATTCTTTCTGCTTTTGTGTTGAAGACGTCGGTATATGAGCGAATATTTTATGACAGTTTCAACTTGCCAGACGACATTTCGTGATACACCAGTATCCAGAACACTCAGCTTGTCGCTCCAAAAGAAAGGGAGATCTTTTTAAATCGTCGTTCAAAAAGAAAGAAAAAAACCTAAAAAGGTTTTGTTTTTCGTAAAGGAGCAAGGAGAAAACTCAAGGGACAAGATTCCAACCCGAATATTGAAGTATACGGATTTTATAAATATTGCAGTCATCCCCTATTTCTGGAGATAAAAAATGTCCGTCCAGCAATTTGCAACGCTTTGCTCCATTGTCTTATTCGCATTTTCTCAGAAGGCGAAAGCACAACAGAACCGTAAGTAAACAAATATATTGACCTTTTCCTTGCGGTCAGCTCTGAACTCGGCTGTTAATTTAGGCAGAAGAAAAGTCCGAGTGACATATTTAAATATCACAAGATACTAATACCGTTCCGCTATTAGTGACCCATAGTGGTTGATATACCACTAAAATAACCAATCACTTAACATATTTTTCCATGTGCTGTTTAGATAATGTTGACGATATTATCCCGAACAGACTCTGAAATACATTCATCTCATATCTAAAGACAGTTCTCAAAAGTCGAGATGTTTACGGAGTTCTTATCGTGGCTAAGATTTGCGTCAAATCGTTCGTCCACTCTAAGGACGACGGATCTGTAGCTCTGTTTTACTATCGAAATACACGAGAAATAGTTTTGCTAAAGAAATGCAGAGGAAATTGTATTTCGATAGGAAATTTTATTTAGGAATAATTCCATTATAGGAATGCATTGTAAATGGTTTTATTATAGGAATGCATTGTAAATGGTTTTATTATGCGAATGCATTGCAAATTATTTTACTATTTAAACAGTTTTACGAGATAAATGTACGGGAAACGATTTTTACTCAAGAAATGCATAGAAATGATTTTACTGTTGGAAAAGATAGTACTTGATTCTATTATATGAATATATTAAGAATTTATAGGAAATAATTTTCTAAAAATGAATTAGAAATGATTTTACTATAGTATTGTATAAGAAATTATTTTACTAATGGAATATATTATAATCGATTTTCTGTATGGTAAATTACTGCAGGAATAAATCGTGAATGGTTTTATTATACAAATGCCTTGTAAATGATATTACTATATGAATACATTTTAAATGTTATGATCATAAGTATTCATTGCATATGATTTTACGATAGGAATGCCTTGTAAATGATTTTACTATAAGAATTCATTAGAAATGATTTTGCTATAAGAAAGTATTTGAAATGATTTTGCTATAAAAATGTATTGAAAATGATTTTATATAGAAACGCATTCGAAATGATTTTACTATAGGAATGCATTGGAAATTATTTTAGTATAAGAATGCACTGGAAATGATTTTAGTATATGAATACATTTTAAATGGTTTTAGTATAAAAATGCATTGTAAAGGATTTTACTATAAGAATGCATTGTAAATGAATTTACTATAAGAAAGCATTGGAAATGATTTTACTATAAGAATGCATTTAAAATAATTTTACTATAAGAATGCATTAGAAATGATTTTACTATAAGAATGCATTGGAAATTATTTTACTATAAGAATGCATTGAAAATAATTTTACTATAAGAATGCATTGGAAATGAATTTACTATAAGAATGCATTGGAAATGATTTTACTATAAGAAAGCATTGGAAATGATTTTACTATAAGAATGCATTGGAAATGATTTTACTATAAGAAAGCATTGGAAATGATTTTACTATAAGAATGCATTGGAAATGATTTTACTATAAGAATGCATTGGAAATGATTTTACTATAAGAATGCATTATGCATTATTTCCTTACACAAGTGCATTGTAGATTATTTTAATGCTAGTTTTTTTTATGCAACTTGGGATATCACCGGTCGGATGTATTTTACAAATATATTCGATCACATAATAACCACTCGAGTCGTACGCTGAAAATCCTACAGTCGCATCACCAAGGATCTGGGAGAAAATATATAGGCATCCTTTCGTTTATTCGATTGCTCACACAAAAGACAGCGGCCGTGAGGAAGAGAGAGAGAGAGAGAGAGAGAGAGAGAGAGAGAGAGAGAGAGAGAGAGAGAGAGAGATGAAACAAGATTGATTATTTGCGGCTTATCAACTTTTTGCAGGTTATTTAAAATATTTTTGAAATATGAGAATTTTATTCTTGAGATTATAATGATTTTCCTACTACTTAACTCATAGTTGCGTTGTGTGTAGGGAGATGTTGAGTCATGCCTTTCCCAATGGCATTTCCGCGTAAGTGAATATAACGAACCCGAATGTATTTGGAACTCGGCTATCCGATTTCTCATTCCCCAGCCGTTATCTATTACACCACCCGCACATCCGAGATTACAGCACCTAGTATTCCCAAGAGGCACTGACCAAGCTCGACGTTGCTTAACTTCGGTGTTCAAACCAGAACCAATGTTTCAACGTGATATGGCCGTATGTCAGTTGAGACAAGAACCAAATATAAATATTTCTAAATATACGACAAGGCCCTGAAAAGCTCATGGCTTGACGAAGAAGAATCCATTGTGTCTTTAATCACTTCAAGAAAAAAAATGTATATATATATTAATGCTTATCACCAGAAGTATTGATTTTAAGAAGTGGGTGGGACTGAAAACTAACGAGAATCGAGTCGGTCTCAGTTAGTTTTTGAACGTTGTTGATTGCATTTTCGATCACCATTTGGATCGACCAGCGAAAATCTTGACCATCGACCGCGTAAACGAAGCTCACTATATACAGTTACGTTCGATAAAAGTGACTCACCTGATTACTAAAAATATTTTTGCTTATTGGTTTTGGGGTTAAAATAATTTTTAATCTTAATAATATAAAGACCCTTTTCCCGACCACCTAGGAAACAAGTTTATTCACCCTAAGGTATTCTGTTGATAATTATAAATTTGGATATAAATGAGATTCAGGAAAAAACTCTGTGCAAAAAAGTGACTCAGATATCGCATTCTAATGATTAAACTGGTAAATTTAAAGAGCTTTTGACAAAATATTGAAAACTATTTTACAATACACTCAACAGCTTAAATTAAATCTAGAGTATTCCAGAATATTCCAGAAAGCCTCATACAGTATAAAAACAGCTTGAAATAGCCACTCAAATCACAAACCAGATGAAAGTGTACAAACACGCATCAGAACCACTTAAGGCATCTATTATTGCCCTCTCAAAAGCAGGCAAGTCTACGAGAGAAATTGCTATAACCTTGTAATCAACTGTCTCTCGAGTGCTTAGGGCACATAATGATGCCAATCCTGCCCCAAGGAAGGAAACAAGGGGATGAAAGAAAAAGATTGATGATAGAACTAGCAGGGTAATCAAGAGAGAAGTTGCGAAGAATAGGACTATAACTAGCCAAGAAATTGCAACCAGTCTAAGCGAAGAGCAAGGTGTTAGTCTTGCCTCTTCAACAGACCGTCGGTGGCTGTTAGAACAAGGCTACAAATCTTGTACACGAAGGTTTAAGCCGCTAATAAGCAAAGCCAACAAAGCCAAGAGACTTGAATGGGCTCACTATTACAAAAATTTCACCGTGGAAGACTGGAAGAATGTTCTCTTCTCCGATGAAACGAAAGATGAGCTAAATTCAAAGGATAAGGTGAGTCACTTTTATGGAACAGCGCTGCATTTGCCGATCGCAAATGCCCTGCCACGGAAGTCAAGATGCCGGTACAAAAACATCATAGCAATTTGATATGGCAGTTGTTGGTACCTCGACTTTATGATCATTTATCCATAGCGACAAATTTTCTTTCAGAATAGACAAATAACCCGTTTTTTTTTAATATATTATAACAGGAATTGAAAAATTGGTTATATATATTTTAAGTTTCATCACCATCAACACATCGAATATGTCTTAAAGCTTTTATTGAAGCTTTGTTATAAAAATCCCTGTCGTTTTTGCGGATGGAAAACAAAGAAATCCTTCTTTTTTCTTAATTGGTATATATAATTCCGATTATATTTCCTCTCATTATCGATAAGATAATCCCGTCTATTCGACCAATTGGTGATATATCGGGCAAAAAGTCTTGCAGATTTTGATACAAAGTTACGCTCAATATCAGATTTAACCACTTCACTGTTTTCCCTCTGAAAATATTGCAATGATCAGAAAAGATGATAGTCAGATGGAGCAAGATCAGGAGAGTAAGGGGGATGAGGCAAAACGTCCATAATAACTTATAGACAAATAACCTGTTTGCATTTAATCCCGATTATATTTCCTCTCATTATCGATAAAATAATCTCGTCTATTTGACCAACTGAAGGATAAAGTCCTTCAGGTTTTGATGTAAAGTTACACTCAATATCATATTTAACCACTTTACGGTTTTCACTCTTAAAATGTTGCAATGATCAGAAAAGATGATAGTCAGATGGAGCAAGATCAGGAGAGTAAGGAGGATGGGGCGATCTATTCATATTTAGTGCCATAACTTTTCCTCGGTTACTCTAGCAATATCTAATCTTGTATTAACGCATAAGAGCAACAAAATAACCAATAGAAGCACCTTTTCTTTTTGGCGGGGTGAATTCTCGAGAGAAATATTTCCCTATCAAAATGGTCCAACCATTGTTAGTATATTCGGACAATTTAAGCGTCATTTCCATCGACAGATCGAATATGTCTTACCGCTTCTGTTGCATTATTTAATATGGGCCTGACTTATTAGGTTAAATCACAAGTAATTTCCGATTTTGAGGAAACAATTGCAATGAATGAATCAGCATAAGTAGGCGTTCCTTAAATATACCATAAAAGGTGATATAATATGAGAAATTCGTACTAGATTGACGGCGAGGTCTCATCAATTAACATTTGAATTGGTTAGATGGACCTGTAAGTTCTATGCTAGCAGTTTCTTCTCTCACACTTCTCGGTTGTGGAACTCTCTTCCGACTCCATGCTTTCTAACCAACTTTGATCTTCAAAAAGTTTAATGCAATGTCAATCGTAATCTATTGTCTTCTTGATTACACTTATATTGTTTTTCTCTTTAAAAATGTTTCTCTTTTTTTCTTATGCTTTCCCACTCAGTAACCCCTTGTGTCTTAGTGGCTTTACTGCCTTGCATGTGGTGATATGATTAAAAAAATCTATTTCTGACCGCTTGTGCTGCAGTGTCTGATATGTGTCATTATTAGGTTAAGTCATTGTCTGTTATGTGTCATTATTAGGTTATGTTATTGTCTGATATGTGCCATTATTAGGTTAAGTCATTGTCTGATATGTGTCATTATTAGGTTAAGTCATTGTCTGATATGTGCCATTATTAGGTTAAGTCATTGTCTGATATGTGTCATTATTAGGTTAAGTCATTGTCTGATATGTGTCATTATTAGGTTAAGTCATTGTCTGTTATGGGTCGTTATTAGGCTAAGTCATTAGTAATTTACGATTTTCAGGAATCCATTATAATGACAAGTGGATCATCTTAAATAACTGTTCCTTAAATATATCATAACAGGGGAGGAAAAATTGTTTATATACGATAATGTTCAATGCAAAAGACAGCGAACTGACAAGGTTAAATCTCCCAAAAGCTGAGCTCCATAGATGAAAGCTAAAGTTGTGCGTGTGTTGGGATCGTCGTGGTATTATTAATTTAGAGTTCTTAAAACGCAATGAAACTATAAATGCACATTGATACATCCAGCAGCTGCAACTTGTCCGTACAAGTGTGATCGAAAAGCGCTCATTAGTAGGAAAAATGTTGAAAAATCTCCACAACAGATAAGCTCAAAGTCCTTGCAATGTCATCCACTGTCACCCTTCTGTCAGACTGAATGAGGTCATTGACTGATTCGATCACCTCAGGTGACTGCATTTCTGTAGGCATCCCAGGCCTGTCTTCATCCTCAACACTGCTCCGTCCTTCTTTAAAAAATTTAGCCAATTTGTAGACATTTTCTTTTGGCTGAAACATGTGGCACCATACACAGTTGACATTCTCCTATGAATTTCAATTGGTTTGCACCCTTCAGCAACCAAAAACTTGATAACTGACCGCTGTTCAATCCTGGAGCATGCTTATTGGTCGGCCATCTTTGTTAATCGCCAAAACTCTGAAAGTTTGTTTTTTTAATCTGCAAAAGAAATTAAATCCACGTGAAAAAGAAGTAAAACAAAAAATAATAAAAAAAGAGTAAGCTTCTATCTGTATTAGAAGTGCTTATACCGAAAAATTCAACTTATTTATTGAATGACCCTCGTATATATATGGAGCCAGCAAGAGAGGAAATTAGTTGGTGTATGTGATGGAGGAGGTGTCGAAAAACATGTTTTACAATTTATTTTGACATCGTTACAATAAGTGCCATTAATTTCGATATTAATATATTGGGCTCGTCCTTGAAGAAATGTTTTTTTTTTTTCCCCGGGTCAAAACAGGCCAAATGTTTGTAACTGTTTAGATAAAAACACGCTTGCCTCAAGCAAAATAAGCTGAATTTATTTATTAATAAAAACGAAGACTGCTTATGTTGGACGAGCAGAGATAAAACCCCAAAATATCACGCTGTCATGACGTCATAAGATAACAGGCAGATAATCCATCAAATTAAACTTGGTGGAGAACGAGTGGGCGGGTAGGGGTGGTGGTGCTTAGGATATGGTAGAATTAAAAGTCATAACTTTGGCTATAAAATGTCATAGAGAAAAAATAAGCCTTCTTATTTTATGCGCCGTCTTGCTTCAGGATATGAGAAATTATGGCTCTCTACAGCTTCCGGTCCAATGTAGCTCGAAGCAATGTTTGTACCCTTACCGTACCGTCCCACTCCTCGCACTGCTATACATTTACACAAACTCGTTAGACAGGTTATTCGAGGTTTCTCAATATGCGTGCATTATTTACATTACACAGACCGTTATCCTCATCTTCATTGCTGTATTCACAACGTTTCGACCGTTGTACGCTCCGGCCTTCTTCAGGTGATTCGGACCGAACCCTTTATTTCGTCCACCGGGGTAGATTGTTCTAGTTCCACGTGCCATGACCCTTCCCGATGTCTCAGTTATTTTCCCTTTAACCCATCTCTCCAAGTTTTTGGTTCACCACTGCTTTGTCCTGGTATTGAACTCACAAGTCTTTGGGTCTAGTCACTTGATCTAACCAACGTCTTTATCCTCAAGGCCCAGTGGATAAAGCTGAGAGTTGAGTTAAAGGGAAATAACCGAGACATCCGATAGAGGCATGGCATGTGGATCTAGAACCATCTATTCCGGTGGACGAAATAAATGATTCGGTTCGAAATTTCAATCAAATGAAGAAGGCCGGAGTGTACAACAGCCGAAACTTTGTGAATATGGCAATGAAGATGAGGATAACGGTTCGAGTAATGTAAATAATTCACGTAATTATAATATCTCATCTCAGAGATATAGACAGATGTTTCTCAATATGTTATGTCAATTTTAGACTTTCTAAGCCTTTAGTCTCCATATAGGTCTATATTTCTGAGATGAGGTATTGTAATTATTTACACTATTTACATTGTTCGGACTGTTGTCCTCATCTTTATTGCCATATTCCCCTTCAACTTCTCTCTATATTTCTGAGATGAGGTATTGTAATTATTTACTCTATTTACATCGTTCGGACTCTTGTCCTCATCTTTATTGCTAACGCCGGTTTTCGTCCGATCACCAGAAGAGATGGCACCGATAACAACTTATTTCCCGTTTCAAATTTCTCAAATTGCTCCGTGAGTCCTTTGTATCATTCCGGTCTTTTTTGGCATGGTCTATATCCTGTCCCCACTGAAGGACTTACTGACGTGAGTGTCGACACGGTGTGTTGGGATTGAGACGTAGTGTTGACGTTCCCACGACCCACGACACCGTCCAATAATAAACAAAAAGCGACTAACAGAATCTACGTGAAGACACACACAAAAAAAGACAAAAAAACAACAAAAAACAAACAAACACCAAATATAACAATAAAAGCGGACGTGGACAAAATTTAACACCTACTTCGAACGTTCTAGCAATGAACTGACGTGAATTACTTCCTGCCCTTCTGTTGAGTGCAAAAGCCGACTCCACCAACGTAAAAATCGTTCTCCTTCTCACTGCTTCAGCCGTCTTTTACCATGCCAACACTACGCCTACTGACCAATTAGCGTTCTTCGCTTTGTCCTCACTTGCCCAGTCAAATGGCGTCTTCCAGTCCGACCAGTTAGCACGAGAATGGATATCATTACAAAACAAAAATAATCACAAGGTTTATTGGTCCTTTTGCTCGTAAGACAAGATTGATTCATTTTTACGGGTTATCAACCTTAATTATTTAAAGCCAGAAATATTTGTTAGATTTTAAGATTTGCTTTGAGATAATCATTAGATATAATACGCCATATATATATATATATATATATATATATATATATATATATATATATATATATATAGACATTTATGATATGTTTAACGTTCTTTTTATAGATACAAGTATTTAAGCAAATGCTCTGTTTTATAATAAACAGTATTAAATAACATTTACCGGCCTGAATGTCCGAGAAATTTCCCTCCTAATCGAACCTGTATCCTATACGGAACCGACATTTCGCGTGACGTGCCTTAACCGTTCGGCCACAGAGAAGCGTCTGGTTAGCAAGGTCGATTTTACCATCTTTAAACTTAAATCTTCCATGCATCTCTTCTATTCATATCTGCTCTAGCGTATCAAATGTAAACAAATGACGTCATATATTTTTGAAATGGACATAGTCCGACAATTTATTTAAAGACATTTATATATATTATGTTTAACGTTCTTTTTATAGATACAAGTATTTAAGCAAATGCTCTATTTTATAATAAACAGTATTAAATAACATTTACCGGCCTGAATGTCCGAGAAATTTTCATTGAATTCGACAAAGTCCGACAATTTATTTAAATTTCTATGGAACCAGACGCTTCTCTGTGGCCGAACGGTTAAGGCACGTCACGCGAAATGACGGTTCTGTATAGGATACAGGTTCGATTCCTGCCAGAGAACGAAAATTTTTTATGAAAATTTCTCGGACATTAAGGCCGGTAAATGTTATTTAATACTGTTTATTATAAAACAGAGCATTTGCTTAAATACTTGTATCTATAAAAAGAACGTTAAACATATCATAAATGTCTTTAAATAAATTGTCGGACTTTGTCCAATTCAAATATATATATATATATATATATATATATATATATATATATATATATATATATATATATATATATATTGATGCATTTTTCATAAAATAATATAGACAGGTATTGTCTATTGATTTTAAGTAAATTCCTTTTATGTTGTCTGATAAGCTTAATAACATTATGATTGAAAGATGAAAGAAAAACACCATATTGCACGAAAGATTTCCAAGCAACAAATCATGCAACAAAAACAGATTATCATTATTGTTTTGTCCGTGTATTGTTTAATATATTGAAATGTAATTGTCATCTTTGATAATAGCTTATGTAAACCGAAAGCTTAGATAGGATTAAAAAACATGTATCAATACAGTGATTTTCTTTCATTTTTCAATGATAATGTTATTAAGCTTATCAGAAAATATGAAAGGAATTTACTTAAAATAAATAGACAAAACTTGTCTCTGTTATTTAATGAAACATGCATCAATGAAAAAATGCTGGCTAAATACACACACACACACACACATACACACACACACACACACACACACACACACACACATATATATATATGCCTATAATTAGTAACAGAAGCCATTGGTTCATACCAACGGCTTTCCATACTCAATACTCATCGGATTCACTCTCGCGTGGTCATGTGTGACGTCATGAGCTGTGGTGCGATTTTCGCTTTCAGCGTCTTATATGCACGTGTTTATCGTTGCTTGGAAATCATCCATGTAAACAAAAACAGACTATTATCAATTTCTTGTTCGTGTTTTGCTTAATATATTGTGTAATTGTCATATTTGATAATGGCTTATGTAAGCCGAAAGCTTAGATTGGATTAAAAAATATGTATCAATATTGTGATTTTCTTTCTTCGTTTAATGATAATGTTATTAAGCTTATCAGACGATATGAAAAGAACTTACATAAAATATATAGACAACACTTATCTATATTATTTAATGAAACATGTATATATATATATATATATATATATAAGCTTTTTTGTGTGTAACAACTGAGACGCAGTGCGCAAAATTTTGAAGTTATGACACGATTCCCGTCCACGCGAAAAAGCTACCGCGCTGACAAGCTACAAAGTAAACCTCTTCTTTCGCTCTCTCTGCGAAATACAATCAAAGTAAAAGAAGTGATGGAAAGTAAGAATAGAAGAAAGAGAGAGAGAGAGAGGGGGGAATAGAAAGGGATAGAGAGGGGAAATAAGTATATGTCAGATAAGACTTTGACATGCTCTATATTTTATTCCAGCTTGAATTAAACTTCACATAAAGTTACTTTTTTTTTTCGAGGTGTCTTGGATTGTAAGATCGACTATCACTAGCGATGTTGTTTTAATTTCTCAACAAATTTGACTTTCGAGAACACCTAAGGTGTGTCACAAAAAGGCGCGTACACAATGTGGATGAAATACGGATATCTTTCCTGAAGTGTTTATAAATTGCACACTGTTCAATTATTAACGTTAACAAAAAATTTTGGGTTCATTAAACGAAAATTACTTACAATATAATACATACTACTTGAATACATTCCTTCTTGCCGTCAAAATGGACGGCACAGGTGCACTAGTAATTATAATAATGGCTGTGAGGGTGGAGAAGAGGTGTATCCATAATATTCCAAAATGTATTTGCGCGTAAGTGAATATAATGAACCCAACCGGAATTGGAACTCGGCTCTCCCATTAACAATTCGGAGGCATTATCCATTACATCGCCCAGAAATACAACATCAGGTATTTCCAAGTGGTCACCATCTATGTACTGAGCAGGATCAGCGTTGCTTAACTTTGGCGATAGGGCAAGAACCGGTGTTTCAACGTGATATGGCCGTAACCCAGACAAACTGAACTTCCAAATTTACAGTACCTGTTATTCTCAAACGGCTAGCCATCTAAGTACTGGTCAGAGCCGGTGTTGCTTAACTTCGGTGATCGGATACGAATCGGTGTTTCAACGTGATAAGCCATAGCACCTGCACATACAAGCTTAGAGCACCTAGTATTCCTAAGCGGTCACCCATCTAGGTTCAGACCAGCTCAACGTTGCTTACCTTCGGTCATCAGACGAGAACCGTTATTTTAACGTTTTGTGACCGTCAGCCAATTATACCACCCGCATATTCAAGCTTACAGCACCTGGTATTACTAAGCGGTCACTCATCTAGTTACAGACCAGGCCTAACGTTGCTTAACTTCGGTGATCGAACGAGAACCGTTATTTCAAAGTGATGTGACCGTAAGCCTATTATAGTAATCGCACATTCAAGCTTACAGCATCTGGAATTCCTAAGCTGTTATCCATCTAGCTACAGACCAGTCTCAACGTTGCTTAACTTCGGTCATCAGACGAGAACCGTTATTTCAACGTGATGTGACCGTAAGCCAATTATACCACCCACACATACGAGCTTACAGCATCTGGTATTCCTAAGCGGTCACCCATCTAGGTTCAGACCAGGCCCAACGTTGCTTAAATTCGGTCATCAGATGAGAACCGTTATTTCAACGTGATGTGACCGTAAGCCTATTATACTACCCGCACATTCAGGCTTACAGCACCTGGTATTCCAAAGCTGTCATCCATCTTGGTATAGATCAGGTTCAACGTTGCTTAACTTCGGTGATCGGACGAAAACCTGTTTCAACGTGATATGGCCGTAAGCCATGCATATATGTGAACAATTGTCTGTTGTGCAAACTTTTAAGATTCTAGTCCACCATTATGACCAGTCATTCTTATTAGAGTGCATGCTTTAGGAAAAATAGTCACCATTGATCTGACACGTTTGCAAGGTGTCACGACACAGACTTCTGTCACATTCTTCTGTCATTCAATTCTTTTCTCCTGCCTCGACTAGCCTGACGACAGCCGCTGGCCATCTCGCTTATAATAAATCCACATTTAAATAATCCAACTCTAATATCTCCCCCTTTTATGGAGTGCAAGAGGCGACATACCAGTTCCCTCACTTGTTGACACGCCGAAAAAAAATCAAGTGAAGGAATGTATCGGTTGTAAAACGGGAAATAATTCTTCTCGTTGGTAAATGTAATTCACACTAGTATTCTATTTGTTTCTATGTACGACAGTTACGTTTTTCGACCTAGGATCAGCATGTAGTCTCTGTTAGGTTCCTCACTCTACTGAGCTTGTAATAATTACCGTATTTTCTGGCTTGGAAGACGCACCATAATATTGGAAAGAAATTCCTAAGAATTCATTCTCATACAGCATCATATTCACTGTGTGTCCCTCACATACTGGTGCCTCGTATTATTTACATTAAACACTCATCCGATTTTGTTTGTATGGCAATGACATACTAGTCAAGAGCAGAAAGGCTGCCGCCGCTGCTAGTAAACAGAGCATGTTTAAGCTTGTGGCTCGGCTCCAGGAAGGTTTATAGCCTTGGAAATACTTTTAACAGCTAAGTGCTGAGGTTACATCATATAAAAGGCAGAATTAGATAGATAGCTAACATTATAGTGTAATTACTTAACATACAAATCCACGTCCCGATCAGTCAAGCCAATTAGGCGACCGTCCAAGCTTACTTGAGCCTGGGTGTTGCCTGACATTCGTCTTGGAAGACGCGCACGTATTTTTCTGGGTATTTTTTATGAAAAAAAGTACGTCTTGTAATCCGGAAAATACAAGAAAAGTAAATGTGAATTTATCAGAAGACCGACAGGAAAGCGAAATGACCCACGTTACACAACGAAAACGGTCAAGTCTTTTAGGGCTACGTAAAAAGGTGTGGTTCAAGAAAATTGTTTAAAATTGACGTAAGTTTGAATAGTGCAAAAATACATCCACTTACTGAAAGGACATTGTGGAGGGTCGGGATTGGATGATGCATTATGGGATTCCATATCATGCATTTCAGACAACAGAGTGAATGTGATCACTAAACCGATAGATTAGCCGGATTAGAGACTCTCCTTAAATCATGGATCAAATGTTGTCAGAACTAATGAGTAGAATTCATCAGGAGAATCCACGTGATCTTGACTTGTGGGAACCTCAGGGTGTGGCATATAAACTTAGCAAAGAGGACGCTTTAATCATTAGGAACGAGTAATATATTTTTGTGCAATTATTATAATAATATATTAGAACAAAATTAAGAGGTTGCTTCTAAAATCGGACATTATTTTTCAAACAACCTAATACCATTTCCCAGTGCATAAAAAAACGTGCGTCAGGTACTTGAGGACAATATTATAAACGAGATTGATATAAAAAGGGCCCTTTAATCATTAGGAATTAGTAATATATTTTCGTAAACCTATTATAATAATAGATTAGATCAAAAAATGTTTATTATAAAATCGACATTATTTTCCGAACAACCTAATGAGTTAAATTCTGAAAGATATTGATATAAACTTAACAAAGAGGACCCTTTAATCATTAGCAACGAGTAATATATTTCTGTGCGACTATTATAATATTAGATTAGAACACAATTAAAAATTTTCCGAACAACCTAATATAATTCTTCAGCGTACACAGAGGGTGCGTGAGGTATTTGAGAACAATATTCTGAACGGGACTGATATAAAATTAACAAAGAGGGTTCTTAAATTATTAGAAATCAATAATATATTTTTACGTAACTATCGTAATCTATTAGAACACAAAAGGCTGATTGCATAAGCGGACATTATTTTCCGAACATCCTAGTAGATCATCAGAAAGACGTAAGAGAGGATGCAGTAGAAAATATTTTTACGTTCCATATTCTTTTTATCGCGTATGAAAAAATTCCTTGTCGAATATTTAGATAAATCAAAAACATGGATGAAACTTTATGATTAAAAGGGTCATGGGAGAGGATGATAAGATAGAGACAAACGTGGCAGGTGAGAGAAGGTCAATGACAGGAGATAATTGATAATTTTTATCGGCAACACCTGTAGAATTTCTAAGGATACAATTGGTTATTACTATTCTCTTAAACAGTTCACCCTGAGCAAGGCAATAAAGCCACTAAGACGCAATGGGGGGGGGGGTTACCAAGATTGAAAACTTTATTAAGGAAAGAGAACAATAAAAGAACAGGAATGAAGAAGACAAATGATAACGACTGACATTGCATTTCATTTTTTGAAGCCTAAAGTTGACTGGAAAGCAAGAGAACAGAAGACAGTTCCACGAGTGAGAAGTACGAGAGAAGAAACTACTAGCATAGAACTTACGGTTACATCGAGCCATTTCAACTGTAAAATGATGAGACCTTGCCGCCAGTCTAGTACTGCGCTTATATTCATAATGTCTAGATACCACAAAGGAAAGTAATATTTATGTGTTCCCAAAAGTTTCCATTTGTTTATCGACTGGTCAAATGAGTAGCCACTTTGAAGTTCCTACTTCATAGACTTCACTGCTGGTCATAGAAAATGCAAGACACTAAAGACTCATAAACTAGTTTAAAGTCCACTAGGGTACCCTGATCTAATTGTGTAAAGGACCAATAGTGTCATAGGGTTGGCTTGCTAGTTGACACCTAAATTGGACTATCTTACAGGGCTAATGGGTAAACCCCAGTCCTAATAATTACTTACATGTGAGAGAAGTAGATTAGTTTTCTCTGCAAGAGTCTTAGAAAACAAAATGCAAACTGCACCAGCTGCATTTTGAACTCTCAAATTTCATTCTCTATGCAGTTAAATCACCCACACCTCCAATGTTAGGACTAGTAAGTAGCTACTGAGAAATTACTTTTTTTAAAAATCATTTCACCCCAAGAAAGACAATAAAGCCACTTGGATGCAAAAGATTACCGAGTGTTAGAGAATATGAGAAAAAAACTACTATTAAAGAGAGAGGACAATTAAAGAATAAGAAGACAAAAGACAGAAGATAACGATTGATATTGCATTCACATTTTGGAGATCAAAGTTGACTGGAAAAGAAAAAGCCAGAAGAGAGTTCCACAAGCGAGTAGTGCGAGAGAAGAAACTACTAGCGTAGAACTTACGGTTACATCTAGTCATTCCAAATGTAAATTGATGAAACGTAGCTGCCGAGGAGGAAAGATAATTAGAACAATTACCATAAAAATATCTATATATAAAACTTTCGTTAGTCCGTCACACCCTCTAAAATAGCCATACATTGACCGATAGAAGCTAAATTTTTGGGGAGAAGTGAAAACATTTAAGTAGTACAAATAAAGTTTATTCCTAAATCATCTGAATATTCTTTCGAATGAAGAAGAATCCAGTTTCCATTTCGCCCTGCGTTTGCAAGCACTATAAACAAGGCCAAATGCTTCTAGAGGTTGGAATTTGGTTCCAGAAAGAAATATTTACGCATAGCTAGTTGAATGTTGCATGCTCAAGAGTAAGAAATCCTAAGAATTTATTCCTCGCTGTTAAAAAGGAAAAAATAAATTTTCTTAAAAATATTGTTTACAAATATGAAATTAAATTAAACAAATTATTAAACCGCGGAGTAGGTTTCTTGTCAAAGTATTTTCCAATCAAAGCAGCTTATTCAAATTTCATCGATTGGTTTGCGAAATTGAACGAAACGTAGAGTTTGTAAATCTCGACAAAATGTTAGCGATAACTTCCACAATGCTAAAAAATGGGGGGAAAAAAATCTAGTTCATAGAAAAGACACAAGCAAATTATGTCACGGCGGTGGAAAAGTTAACCTCTTTGAGGACAGGTTTACAATTATTACGCGCGGACACAAACAGGCGTTTATTGTAATCGGAAATATCCCGTTGGTACAGCTAGAAAAGAAAGTTATAAACTAACGGCTAAACAGGCAGGTGTGAACCAAAGATAGAGTCTGGCTTCACCTGGTTATTTCCGAGTTTGCACAAAAGCATCGATGCTGACTTTTACCCAAAAAGAAACCTAAATGCCAGAGTTCTCAATAGGAAGTTCAAAGGCTTTACTACAGGATACACAGTAAAAAGCAAAAAAAAAAAATTATTATCACTTTCAGGAATAATCGACCTTGAATAACCTTGAATAAAATTCTTGAATATTCATGACCTTGAATAATCATTCAACTCTTGCCTAATTACTTAATTGTGGTTGGTTCTTTGATAATTGATCAATTGCTGTTCGATCTTGTGACTCGTCATTTAAAAGTTATTTGCAGACAACTTTCGTCCTTCGTTCTGCTCTTCTCGTATAGCTAAACAACTCACTGATTTTGAGCGTCAAGTTATCGTACATTTCAAAGAACATCTGATGTAGGTATTGAGGAAATGTGCAGAAATTCTTCTTGGATTTTTCAGTCACATCAGTTATCACCAGTTTTAAAGGGTTGTCTCACGTCTTTCTGAATTTACCTTTTTTTAAAATTTTTATTGGACACTCTGTAGTAAGATTATTTATCACTTCGTTTTAATTAAGCTTGGTTTATTTGAAAAAAGATATTTATTAGGAAATCATCATACTTGACCGGCAAGTATGTAATTGGTTTGCGACATTTCTTTCTGGGGAAACGTCGTTGGAAAATGAATCCAGACATGGGCGTTTATTAGATTTTGATGATGACGCTGTAATGACATTAATGAAAATAAGTGCATAGCAAAATAAAGATATCACAATCTACCACATACTGAGAGGGAAGATAGGAACTGTCATCACGTTGGGTGCTTCGGTTCCAAACGCTCTTAGAGAAAAGAAGGACGCGGAAATTTCCTTTCACAATAGACAAATAACCTGTTTGTATTTACTCTAGATCTTATTTCCTCTCATTATCAATAAAATAATCCCCTCTATTCGACCAATTGCTGATATATCGAGGATAAAGTCTTTCAGGTTTCGATGCAAAGTTACACTTAATATCAGATTAAACTACTTCACTGTTTTCCCTCTAAAAATGTTACAATGATCAGAAAAGATGATAGTCAGATGGAGCAAGATCAGGAGAGTAAGGAGGATGAGGCAAAAATAATCATATTTAGTGCCATAACTTTTCCTAGGTTACTCGATCAATATCCGGTCTCGTATTATCGTATAAATTCAACAGATTAACCAATAATCAAGTATTGATTTTAGGAAGTGGGTGTGACTGAAAACTAACGAGAATCGAGTCGGTTTCAATTCGTTTTTGAGCGTTGTTGATTGCATTTTTGACCACCATTTCGACCGATAAAATAATCTCGTCTATTCGACCAACTGAATGATAAAGTCCTTCAGGTTTCGATGTAAAGTTACACTCAGTATCATATTTAACCACTTTACTGTTTTCACTCTGTTGCAATGATCAGAAAAGATGATAGTCAGATGGAGCAAGATCTCGAGAGTAAGGAGGATGAGGCGAAACATCCATAATAACTTCTTCACGGGTCATAAGTATTGTAGTGAGCTGAAAAGATTATAGTCAGATGAAGCAGGATCAGAAGAGTAAAGAAAACGAGTTAAAACTTCCATATTTAGTGCCGTAATCTTTTCCTAAGTTACTTGTACAATATGTGGCCTCGCATTATCGTGTAAGAGAAACACGCCTTTATGACTAACCAATAACCGCTTTTCTTTTTTTTCTTTCTGAAATGGGTCTGAGCTGTTAGACTAAGTCATGAGTAATTTGCGATTTTCGGGAAGAAAATGGACCGGTCTAAGACTATTACAACAGCACACTCTCTGACTGAGGTGGGATTTAACGATTAACTGTTTTTTTACATTAGTCTGTGTTCTCAATCGCGTGTCACAATTATTCTCCGGAATAAACTCCTTCTTACTTTCTGTGTATCAAGCTTTCCTATTTACGACATAATTTGAATAGCAAAAGACGCCTTTCCAAAGCGAAGTAAAAAAGCGCCAAACTTTTATAGAACATCAATCCTCCTATATATCAGTGAATGCTGGACAATTTCCTTACAGATGAAGGAAAGACTCGAGACAACAGAGATGAAGTTCTACAGAAGGGTGCTGAGAATATCACGGACGGAGCCCAATATGAAAAAAAGAATAACTTTTAAAGGTGAAAATACATAAATTTTATCAATTTCACATGTAAATAAGTCAGCCAGTCAGTCAGTTATGTGTCATGCGTGATACACGCTTAGGCGATCATGTACCTTTCGATACATGACTGACGAGACAGATTTTTCCCCGCAGTAGGCTGCCATTTCTTTCTGCGGTTGACCAATTGCCATCCAAGGCTATAGAACCCGGTATGTCCTGCTAGTTACCCATAGTTTGGGGGAGAAGAAGATTCATACCTTTCCCAATGGAACGTAAGTAAATGTAATGGATTCGACTGGAATTCGAACTCGGCTCTCCGATTTCTCAATCCGAGCCGCTATCTATTACTATATATTAGTAACAAAAAATATTATTTTAACTTAGCATTTTTTTAATATGTCTGAATGGAATTCTTCTTTTACTTACGAACAAAATAATAAGCGACTCTGATTCACTGGATTTAAAGTTTCATAGCAAGGATAATGGCAGTTGGAGACCCAATCAGGATTTAGCATAGGTGGGTACATCTGTGGTGGCACGGAGCAAGCGAAGGACCGGATATTAACCCTCAGAGGTTTAGACAGCAAATGACCAATACTGGTCTTTGCGCACCCGGCTCCACGCAGAATTTCCGGGGGAAAATTAAAAAGAAATAAAAAGAATAATAAGCAATTTCCACCAATTAAACGGCTCCGCGCCATACCCAACAGTTTGTTTCAGCAGACTGACTCTGATCCGATGGGCACACATAAATAGAGCGATAAATTCACTTCTAGGAGAGAAAGCTTTGAAGTACCGTCAGTGAATGTCGCTACGCTTTTCTCACCCATCAAACCCGATGCCTTCAGCCTTCCTTCACCAACGGAGATATCAAAGGACTCCTACCAACCCATTGACCTCACCTTTCATCTCCTGTGACCAGCACATCATGAACTTAAGTATTAACAAAAGACACTTATATTCTTTTAATAATCGGATTTCTCTTCTATGAATGAACATTTTGTAACGGACTTTGTGCGTGTTAATCAAGAAACATTGTACTATTCATTGATGTTGCATTTAAATACAAAGTGTTTTTGATATACCCTTCTCTTTCGTATGTTATTTTGTTTATGTTATGGTGACCCCAATTTGATTGCTTGTTGAACCTTTAGGCCAAACTAGCGGCTGTCCCGAAGGACTGCTACTATTTATCTACCTTCTGATACAAGCAACAATTAACAACGAGAACTCTACCCCCCATCACCATACATCCACATAGGTGGGTATATCAACATAGGTGGTTACATCCACATAGGTGGTTACATCAACATAGATGGATACATCAACATAGGAGGGTATATCAACATAGGTGGGTACATCCACATAGGTAGGTATATCAACATAAGATAATGACACTATAATGATGGCAAATACAGACAGAAAAGTGCCAGACTTTTGAGACAAGGTAATAAAGAAATGCGAAAAGTAAAGACAAATTATCAATTACAAGAACACAGAATGAATGAAGTCAGTAAGAAAAAAAAACGCAAGAGCCGAACTATGTATTGCATATGTCGAAATCAAAGAAGTACAAAAGCTTAAATATCTGGGAAATGTTTTAAGAAATGATTAGAAATGTGGTACCGAAATCCGAATAACATGCCTTCCTAAAGCTAGACAAAGTATTAAGAAACAGGACAATGTAATTAGAAACAAAATAGTGATGAAATGCTATGTAATGTGGGTCATACTATATTGAAGCGAATGCTGGATAATTTCCACACAGATGAAGAGAAGACTTGAGGCAACTGAAATGTGGTTCTACAGAAGGATGCTGAGAATAGCATGGACGGAGCGCGTAAGCAACGAAGAAGTCATAAGGAAAATGAAAACAAAAAGGAAACTTATACTCAAAATCAGAATGAGAGAGTTGAAATTGTTGGGGTACATTATGAGGAAAAGCGGCTTGGAGAATGTGATACTTACGGGGCATATCGAAGGCAAAACGGACAAGAGAGGTGGGTAGCAGTTCAACTGCCAGGCGAAATTGTGTAAATGGATGACGGAACGGAGAGGTGCAAGGCTTGGGAAAGGGACACACATTGATAAGTGATAGGATGTTGTGGAGAGCCATGACTGCTCACGTTGCATACAGAAGAAGCACTCTTAGCTTACAGAGGAGTTCAAGTTTCGCTCCACCAGCATTTTAGGTGTTTTCAGTAATGCTGTTGTCTGCTCCATATTTGAGACGTTGTACCAAACTAATCTTAGTAAATAATTCGAGCCTCTTGGCTTAGTATACCTGGTTAACGAGCTATTCTGTTTGAACCTTGCAACACAGTAGGCAATAGAGATGTTGTTCTACAGAAGGCTTCTGAGAATACCATGGACTGAACATGTGAGCAACGACAAAGTTTTAGAGAAAATGGAAACAAAAAAGTAATTTTTATACTTAGAATCAGCAAAAGGCAGTTGGAATTTCTAGGGTTCATTATGAGGAAAGAGGGTTTAACAAATTTGACACTCACAGGGAATATTGAAGACAAGAGAGACAAAGGGAATAAAACGAATAACCTACATAACAAGCTTGTGCAAATTGTTGGCCAAACAGATAGTAAAAAGACAAACATTGCTAAGAGTTGTAAATGGCAGGAAATTGTGGAGAGACATGATTGTCTACGTCCTGAAGAGACACGACACAGAGGAAAAATGGGTTTGGTCCATAATGGTTTTCCTATACTGTTGGTCTTGAAAATAAATACATCAGGTGATATTGACAGTTGAAGTTGTCCACAGTTTATAAAATGACAGGACGGGGGTTAATAATATTGTGCCATTAAAATCAAAATATCGTTCATGTTTGAATCACTCAGAAAACCTGACATTAATGTCTCTGTGACTGATGTGCCATCATCTTCGTCTCGCCTTTTCATCTTACCGACACTTTTAGAAGCCATGTTTAAATTTTTCCCTGTTTTCTTTCTTAAAAATAAAAGTCAGAGTTTTTTTTTTTTATGAGGTATTCATGTACATTTTTCTACAGACCAAATCTGAGTATCATGGTCCGGGTTTAATTCAGTCGTAATTTTATTAATCGTCCAAGACTTTCTTCACGTCTCACTCTTAAACTTGATCGTCAAATCCTAAAACAAAACTCCACGCTGTCCAAAAAACTGGCACCAAATTGTAGTGAGGTGTTGCAATTCCGGTTTTTAAGTTCAGCTCATTCGAGAAAAGAAAGAGAGTCTACTACTATAAACTTATAAAAGTTTTTATTTTTATTTATTGTTTACTAGCTTAAAAGCTGCACTATCGGGCGGCATTTAAGCTAGCTCCCTTGGAGGACTCTTGGTTTGGCCATCATCACAAAAGCTAGGGAGGAGGAGATGCGATAGGCATCAATAAACAACAGAAAAACTCAAAATTGATCGCTGCATTTAAGTATTGAAGTAATATTTAAGCTTACCCTTTAAACGTTGAACGATAATTCTTTTTCTGCCACTGAAAGGCAATTTGATATACATTTATTTATTAAACAGTATTTTTTTTAATTTCGTCTACCGGCTATATATATATACAGTTGCGGTCAAAATGTTCAGAACGACATTGTTTTCGTCAGAAAGGTAGGTATAAGTTTTTATCAAATTTGTTTTATATTCTATACTTTTCACAGACAATAAAAACGATATTAATTGTTATTGTCTGAGATTTTGGTGTAATTTGAGAGGATAATACAAAAGTTATGTATGATTTAGTGATTTACTGCAAAACCCATGGCGGCCAAAATGATCAGCAAATGATATATATATATATATATATATATATATATATATATATATATATATATATATATATATATATATATCAGGCGATACCGTGCCATCGCACTGGCTATATCCATAGCTATGGAGCCCAGCCTACCCTAATATGCTTGCTAGCCGTGGTTCATTCACTTTTGACAGGTCTTATTTTTAATCCTGCTTGGTGTCTAGCCGCCTCGCCTCACCTGAAAAGCCTAGTGGGGGACCTGTTTTGTAAATAATTGAAATACCGCAGTCGTTATGCGGTGAGTATCCCCGCCTGTCACGCGGGAGACCGGGCTTCGATTGCCCGCTGGGGAGCCAATAGGCACTGTGGAGGAATGGATAGCGGCTCGGACTGAGAAACCGAA
>OZ038497.1:17904343-17906843 GCA_964036315.1 Acanthosepion esculentum | reverse complement strand
TTTTCCATATTCAACTCGACGGCACGAAAGGCACCATTATTAGAGGGGACGTGTCGGGTAAGTATTGGTATGGCTAATGGCCAGATTAACCGTTTCCATAGAGTCCATGGATTCGGCATTCATTGACTTAACAGGTTTACTGCCGGTCAAAATTTTAAAAATCTTTTTATTAAAACAATACTTTCCAGGAATTATATTCGTATCCTCTACTGCTATAGTGTAAAGTGAGCCTATGTCTACCTTTTCGATTCTAGTGTAAAGGGGGCCTACGTCTACCTTTTCGATTCTAGTGCAAAGCGGTCCTGCGTCTATCTTTTCGATTCTAGTGCAAAGCGGTCATGCGTCTACCGTTTCGTTTCTAGTTTAAAGAAGGTCTATGCCTACCTTATTGACTGTAGTGTAAAACGGGCCTATATCTACTGTTTCGATTCTAGTGTAAAGCGGGCCTACGTCTATCTTTTCGATTCTAGTGCAAAGCGGTCCTAAGTCTACCGTTTCGATTCTAGTTTAAAGAAGGCCTATGCCTACCTTATTGACTGTTGTGTAAAACGGGCCTTTATCTACCTTTTCGATTCTAGTGGAATGCGGGCCTACGTCTACCGTTTCGATTCTAGTTTAAAGAAGGCCTATGCCTACTTTATTGACTGTAGTGTAAAACGGGCCTTTATCTACATTTTCGATTCTAGTGTAAAGCGGGCCTACGTCTCCCCCTTTTCGATTCTAGTTTAAAGAAGGCCTATGCCTACCTTATTGACTGTAGTGTAAAGTGGGCCTATATCTACCTTTTCGATTCTAGTTTAAAGAGGGCCTATGTCTACCTTATTGGCTCTAGTATAAAGCGGGCCTATGTCTACCTTATTGACTCTAGTGTAAAGAGAACTTATGTCTAGTGAATTGAGTCATTTTGCTCTTTTTCTCATAGACGATGCCACAACTGACCCTACTATACTGTACAGTTACAAAATCAAAATCAAAAACAAACAACGCGCAAGCGAGAAATTAAAAATATAAAATGGCGACAATTTACACATCGCACCATGCTATGAATTTAATATACGTAGATGTTGGGGATTAATTTCATATTTATCTGCTTATTTTTTCATTTTTGACTTAACCCTTCCACCTCGATACGAAATCAAGGTGTATATGGGAATGGGTATATTAGCCGTTACCTAATAATTAAATATTCGGCATTCATTGAACGATCAGTCAGTACCACTGTCGGTTGACATATATATATATATATGAAGAAATATGGTTTTAAGATGTGCTATATTTATGGGATAAAGTGATCAATATCAGAGATAGAGCGTGTGTAAATATAAAAGTGAACATAGAAGTCAACACTTAGAGGTGACAGTCTGTTTCATGCTAGATGCAATCGTCAGGCCATTTATATATATATATATATATATATATATATATATATATATATATATATATATATATATATATATATATACTAATAGTATTACTGGAAATAAAAAGAAAGAACTAAAAATATCCTAACAGGGCGAAATAAATCGTCCAGTGCCTTAAGTCATTCCTGGCTCTTTAGGATTTATTTTAGTTTTACACACATATATATATATATATATACGCTTAATAATAGTAGATGCAGTAGTCGTAATTTGTTCAAATATCAAAATTTAATAATGACGCTACTTCGCGTAAGATATTCGAAAAACTTAAGACTAGAACTGATCTATTTAAAACTGAAATCTTTGGTATTGCTTTGCTTCATAGCACCGCCGTTCAAGCTTTGTCGTCGTGTCTCTGCACTTCACGCGTGTGTCCAGCTGAATGATGTTACAGTTCCACATTCAATTTCCGGATGTGTTCGCCTTATTATCCAAGTGGGGACCTCCAGCAGCACTCAATACGATCTCGGATGTTTCCATATGACGGGTAGTAATGCACATCTACCTAAGCAGCCGCATATCAATTGTAAGTCTTTTTACTTTTTAAAAAAAAATATGAATTTATTTTCTTTCTTAACATTCAAGAATTCACAAATACACATATTTTTTCATCGTTTCGCTCCAAGCAAATATGAGTGTCCACTGAAAAAAAAACATTCAAGTGATAAAATATATACAAGGTAAAACCAAAAGTATGTGGAAAATAAATGATAACATTTATTTTGAGATTACATACTAATACAATTAAATTTTGATAAACAATTATTACATATACAGTGAAAATTTATTGTATATAATAATACAATACAAAAGCCCTGAAAATTTTATCGACGCAGCTGCCCAAACTGCTGTCGATCAAAATTTACACAGCTTTGAAGTCTATCAAAAAACCATTGTGGGTCGACCAGTGTTGGGGTCATTAAAAATTGGGCCTAAATTTCTCACGAATATGGTAAATGTCTCGTGTCTTTGGGGTTTGAGTATCAAATGTTTCAACCGATTTTGTTCTCACAATTTCAACATTTTGGGACTTTCAATACTATTTTAAGAGCCATTTTCTTGCACCAGTATTTAAATTA
>OZ038497.1:17776843-17901843 GCA_964036315.1 Acanthosepion esculentum | reverse complement strand
CTCCGGGGGGCACAGTCCTATGGTTACAGAGAATTTCAGTTGAGTTCCACCACGGGATATGTGAGCGAGCGGCGCTATATTGAGTCTGATTTGCTATCTCTTCGTCACCGAGGCCCGTTGAACAGTTCGTATGACGTTTGCTTGATAACCTAACTGTCCGAGTTAATCAATCAGGACACTCATTAGAACGCTGTAAACAAACTACCAAATACAGTAATACAGTAATTCAATTAATTTCTGAAGTAGGACCGATATGGTCTGAATATATATATATATATATATATATATATATATATATATATATATATATATATATATATATACAAGAGTGCATCAATAAGTCCGTAACCTTATTTGTAGTTTTTTAGCTGAAATATTCATGTTTGAATATGTTTGGTATTCACTACTGAATTAAGTGCATTGACAAGGAAGATGAAACAAGTTTTTTATATATTAGGCTACGTACGTATTGATGTGCTTATGAATATAATTCTTGGAACGCGATTTCAAAACCTAAGTTTTAAACAAGCCGCCACCCCCACACCCAAATGTTCTCTCTTCGAAATCATTAACCAAGACAATACACCGTGAATACATGGCCTTGTGTACAACTAGCCTGAGCTTCTAAAATGAACGTTATATTAAATGTTTTCTTCTACAGTTGCTGCACATCCAACCGGTCCGTTGTCTGATCCATTTTCGACTGGAACTGGGCATTACCCTTCCTTATCAGCTAATGGTCAGACAGGTTCTAATGCTGGAGGACAAGGCGGGCATGTAAATAAGCCGGATGTGAGAGCCAGTCTTCAATATGAAAATGGTATTTGGAACTGCCCTCGTCTGGTGCCATCGTGTGAAGTCGTTACTTGTTCGCCAAGACAACCTTGTCCCGAGGGTAAGTCGTTGGTCACCTATTTTGGTACTTTCTCTTCCGATTAGGACTTTATTTCATATTTGTACTTCCTTTTGTGTCCATTTACTTTTTAGGGGGAATCGTTCCATTCGTCTAGAAAGCGAGGTAAAGAAAGAAAGAAAAGAAGAATACACGGAGAAAGAAAGAAAGAAAGAAAGAAAGAAAGAAAGAAAAAAAGAAGAATACACGGAGAAAGAAAGAAAAAATACTAAAAGATAGAAAGAAAGAAAGAAAGGAGAATACACAGAGAAAGAAAGAAGATTGCTTGGAGAAAGAAAAAAAGGAGGTTGCATGAAGATAGAAAGAAAGAAACCAGCAAAATAAGAGAAAGAGAGAGCGAGAGAAAGAGAGAGAATTTGAAGAAAGAAAACGAAGAGTTATATACAAAACGAAAATGAAAGAGAAAGGGTGTCAATATCTATCTATCTATCTATCTATCTATCTATATATATATATATATATATATATGATGAAACATCTGGAAAAGACAAAACAAAATCCGAATATGCAATTTTACTGTTTTAATGTTGTTTTACTGTCATGTAAACTTGCATATTTGGATTTTGTTTTGTCTTTTCCATATTTTTCATCATACCGTCGGATCGACATCCACATATTTGCTTACATATATATATATATATATATATATATATATATATATATATATATATATATATATATATATATATATGATGAAAATGTGGAAAAGACAAAGCAAAATCCGAATATGTGAGTTTACTGTTTTTTATTTTGTTTTGCTGTCAACGTCAGACGTTTCGGTCTAATAGACCATCTTCAGGACATGGTTATTGGAGACATATTTATGTTAAATTTAAGTTAAAATGAAGAGACGATAGATACAGGACTAGTCAGAAACAGAAAAACTGAAATTCTAAAGTCAGTGTTCTCTTTCTTGGATTCGGTAATTTCATTTTTTCTGTTTCTGACTAGTCCTGTATCTATCGTCTCTTCATTTTAACTTAAATTTAATATAAATATGTCTCCAATAACCATGTCCTGAAGATGGTCTATTAGACCGAAACGTCTGACGTTGACAGCAAAACAAAAAACAAAATAAAAAACAGTAAACTCACATATTCGGATTTTGCTTTGTCTTTTCAACATTTTCATCATACCGTCGGATCTACATCCACATATTTGCTTACACACACACACACACACACACACACACACACACACACACACACACACACATATATATATATATATATATATATATATATATATATATATATATATATATATATATAGTGTGTGTGTGTGTGAATAAAGACAAAATGAAAACTTAGCTGACGTGTTTCGTCCTCTGAGCCATTTTATCAAGGCAAATGCAAGTTACTTATTTTATATCAAATTTTGTGTCTGTGGAAACCTTGATAATTAAGAATAAAGGCACATCTTCTACGATGAGCGGCTTTTGAAACCCATCTTTATTTCTTTTCCCTTTGATTCCTTTAGCTCAAGTCTGCCTTTTTGATTCTTGCAACCGGAGGTTCGTGTGCGCAAGCGTGCAGCGCAAATGCTTGGCAACAACCGCAGGAACTACAACGCTTGTTGATACAACAGCAACAGAGACAACAATTGCCACCGGCGGTGAGTAATTTTTCGTGTATACAGCTTGCAGACTTGCGATACCCTAAATTGGTTGCATCTATTTGCAGACAAAATATAATGACCCGCCCCTCCCCGCTAGTTTGCGTTTGGGAATAAAAGGGGTTAATTATATTTCCCATCTCGTCCGAAATAGTCTATTACAACGCGTAGTGTGTTGTCTTACAATCTATCTATCCCAGACCCTTCACATCTATCTATCTATCTATCTATCTATCTATCTATCTATCTATCTATCTATCTATCTATCTATCCCAGTCTCTTCATATCTATCTATCAATCAATCGATCTATCGATCTATCTATATATCTATCTATCTCAGTCTGTCCATATCTATCTATCTATCTATCTATCTATCTATCTATCTATCTATCTATCTATCTCAGTCTGTCCATATCTATCTATCTATCTATCTATCTATCTATCTATCTATCTATCTCATTCCCTTCATATCTATCTGTATAGCTGGCTATATAGATAGATATGAAGATATTTTTTAGGTATGAAGATATTTTTGTAGAGGCCGTGCATTTTTTACGATCCTCTCTTAATATATATAGATAAAGTTGTAGCCTCTGTCTGTCTGTTTATTTGTTTTCGAACTCCTCCTAGGATTTTGGAGATAGACCCCCGTAACCAAATATATTCTGAAACTACATTATCCAGGGTACTTGAATAAGTATATTTCATTTTGATCAAAGGGAGTACCCCCTTAGGCACCCCATTGAAATTTTTCCCGTTGATTTAAATTAAATTTAAATTTGAACAAGAGAATAACTCCTATCCAAAATATAGAAAGAGAAAGCCAGAAGATGGAGGTCACATCAGCAAGATCCAAATGAGACAATATGAATGTCAAGTTGAACAAGAAATCAACAATCAGTGTCTTACAATACATATTTGTTGCGATAATTAAACTGTCATATCAATGTTGAAACCTGATCATCAATTCATTCGATGAAGTAATGCATCAAATACATATCAAAGGGCTGTTTTTCGAGCTGTTTTTGCACAAACACCAGACTCATTTTCCCCCTTCCATTTAAGTTAAATTTAAATTTGAACAAGGGAATGACTCTTATCCAAAATATGGAAAGAGAAATTCAGAAGATGGAGGTCACATCGGCAAGATCATTGAGTAATACAGAAATGCGTCATTTTTCTCCAGAAATTACAAAAATGATTTAAATGCAATAAAAGTGTATGACACGCAACAAGGCGCGGATAATTCGGCCAGTTATTGAATAAGACGGTTACAACAGGACAAAGACTTGTTTTTTTTTTAATGTTTTTATGCACAAATGCAATTTTTTAAACATAACTTGAAGACAAACATACAGTCGAAATATTTTTAAACAGTCCTTTCTGTTCTTAAATCGAACTCTTCTCTACATATTATTATTATTATTATTATTGTTGTTGTTGGTAGTAGTAGTAGTAGTAGTAATAGTAGTATTGAGAGTAGTAGCCTTTTTTTAGGTTTGTTTCTTTCTGATGTGATTTGATGAGAGAATTGTTTTGAGAATTCTCGCTAATCCTTTGACCCAGTTGCCCCACCATTCCGGGACAGAGACTCGTCACGTGACAAGATGAATGTCGCGTGATCAGATCTCTGCCTCCTGGCGATTATTATTATTATTATTATTATTATTATTATTATTATTATTTATTTATTTATTTATTTGCTGTCTCTTCCCTCAATCTTGATTTAAAAAAAAAAGAACCACCCTCTCGACACGCAGCCATGATGCTCTCCACAACCCCACCGCATGAACAGAGATGCAAACTGCATCAGCCACTAAGTGCATTCAACCTCTAGGTGCATTCATCTGTTTAAGGTCAGGAAACTGACCAAGTGAATCTGTAGTACTGAATGGTATATTTACTGTAGCCTATCTTACTTCACCTCCAATCAATTAAGAACAAAAGCCATGAGAGCAAGTATTATCATCATTATTATTGTTTGTATGTTTTGTTTCCAGCTTTGTATCCTGTAGAGCAGGGTCCAAACTATGGTCCTTAGGCCTTTAGGAGAATTGTCATTTAATTGATAGCACTTTTCTTAGTATATGGGATGTTCCTAGTAGGGCGATCGTCTGGGCAAGTAGATGTTACCTGGGACACTGTTAGTAAAATTGTCCATTTTTTACTCGCGAGGCCCAGAGTTTCGATTACTGTTGGTACAGTCTCAGTCTTCATTCCCCACATCCTGTTAATCTCGATCTCCAGAGCCTAGTATTTGGACAATTTCTCGATAGTTTTTATGAAGGTGTTTCTCTCAGATGGTACTGCTATGTCAATAAGCATACCCTTCCTAAATTTCTTATCTTTTATGTTAATATTATGTCTGTTGGATTTTATTTCCCTCTCAGTTTGAATTGGCATGTCCCAGAGGATAGTTACATCGTTATTTTGGGTAACTGTGTCTGGTTGGCGCTCATGCCATCTCTCAGTGGTTTTGATTTTGTGCTTCTTGCATATCTTCCGGTGCACATATGTCACTACCTTATTATGTCTGTGGGTATATTCATTTCTTGCTAGTTCGGGCATCCTAAGATAATATGGTCGACAGTTTCATCATATTTTCCGCAGATCCTGCATTTCGGATTAGTTCCAGCCTTGTTTATGTGACAGTTATATGATCTGGTTGCAAGGCCTTGGTCCTGAGCCGCAATTATTATTATTATTATTGTTTTTATTTTCTTTGATATCTGGCGTTTACAGGTTTCTTTCCGGGTCCCACCCAGGGACCTAAGGTTAGAAATGGCATCATGACACTTTCCACTGCAAAAAAAAAAAAAAAAAATTACATAGATTCGTAAAGTGTGGGCTGTACTTGTCAGAACAATTTTTTGTATCTCTTTGAGGCATGGACTTCCAGGGATCCCTTCAATTAGTCTACTGTAATATTTTCCAACCAGTCCAAGGGCTCCAACTACAACAGGGATTGTTGATGTTCCCATGTGCCACATTTTTGAGATTTCTATTTCAAGGTCCTTGTATTTTGACAGCTTTTCGAATATCTTCAAAGATACATTGCAGTCTGCAGGGACTGCCATATCAATAAGGAAGCATTTTTTGTTTGTTTGTGGTCTTTAATAACAATGTCTGGGCGGTTGGCTTTGATTGTTCTGTCAGTGTGTATTGTGTAGTCCCATAGAATTGTAATTATTATTATTATTATTATTATTATTATTATTATTATTATTATTATTTCCTTTGATTTCTGTTGTATACTCATTTCCTTTCGGGTCCCAACCAGAAAGCGAAGATCAGAAATGGCATCACGACATTTTCTATTTGACATTTTTTTAGTAAATTAAAATAAACACACATCTTCGTAAGCTGCACATGTGATTATTATTATTATTATTATTATTATTATTTGTTTGTCTTTCGCAAATAAATCATTTCCAAGTTTCTTTAATTTCTTCATATTTTTTTACATTTATATGATTGATTTTATTTATTATTTACCTGCAGAACCCACAGAACCAATTGAGATCGAACCAACGGAGGCACCTGAACCAACCGAGGTAGCACCTGTGTAAAAAAAATATAAATAAAAAAAATAAAAATAAAAATAAAATAAAATAAAGGAAGTCTCCCACGGAACCTGCGTAACTTTCGATTTCTATCAGGAAGGAAAAATAAACTGGTTAATTCGTTCAAATAAAAATGTCATTTACCTGTACAATGTTTTTTTTTTTATGATTAATAACAACAATTGGTACATTGAATACATAAAAGTATTCTTTTTGAGTTATCGACTTGTTATTTGTTCTAAATAAACGAGAATCGGTCATAAAATGATGTCTGTTCTAATTCAATTTCGAAAGTATTATTCAGAATTCCTCGGCGATTTTAGCTACAAATCATAAATGTCTACAAGATCGGGAGAAAAATTTGCAGAGTTAACTCCCTTTTCAAAATGGCTGTTCTTCGCTTTTCAGGAAGAAAGTAAAGAGCTAGTATTATTTACATTATTTGAACTGTTATCCTCATCTTCACTGCCACATTCACCACGTTTCGGCCTCTATATCTCCGAGATGAAGTATTATGAGGATAACAGTCCGAATAATGTAAATAATGCAAGTAATCATAATACCTCATCTCAGAAATCTAGAGACCGAAACGTTGTGAATATAGCAATCAAGATGAGGATAACAGTCCGAAAAAATGTAAATAATGCAAGTAATCATAATACCTCATTTCAGAGATCTAGAGGCCGAAACGTTGTGAATATAGCAATGAAGATGAGGATAACAGTCCGAATAATGTAAATAATGCAAGTAATCATAATACCTCATCTCAGAGATATAGAGACCGAAACGTTGTGAATATAGCAATGAAGATGAGTATAACAGTCCGAATAATGTAAATAATCATAATACCTCATCTCAAATATATAGACAGGCAGGCAAGTAAATAGCCATTTAAAGAATTTCTATACGAGAAAGTGTTGCAAACATTTACAGAATGTTAGGGAACATCTACGAAAAGGTTGCACTATATGTAAGCAAAAGAACGCGATATATTTGTAGTAATCTTAACCATTTTGAATTTTCGAAATGAATATATGTCCTTTGCGATTTCCATGCCTATAAAATTAGAAATTCCACTATTGTATTGTCGGAATTAGCTCCTCCTCAGTTCCTTAATCCTTCAATAGGGGTCTCTCTCCCCTGGCTATAAATACTGGCTGACCCTTCGCCTCTCAGGCCTCGGGCCGCCACCTCGCGTGGAGATGAGGTAAAATCTCTCTTTTTCGACTTAGGCTTTGGGCCGCTACGTCGCGCTGAGACGAGGTAAAATCTCTCTTTTTAACCAACTCAAATATACAGCGTTTCCCAAATTCTGGGAACACGCTAAGAACAATACACGTACGTACGAACACTCACAACACACACACATAATTTCTCCATACAAACTCTGTGTAACAGTCCATGTCTTTGTTTAACTTTAACTTTGTTTAACCGTGTTTTGTTATTAATATATATTTGTTTACCCATATATATCGGTCTTGTTTGTTTTCTTTGTCTTTTTTGGACTTAACTAAAGTCCAACATTCTCATGTAGCTGGACCGGTTAGCAGGAAATTTTAACCTTCTGATATCTCTTCACATCTTCACCCCAGCGGTCCGCTACAGTATCGTTGAATATTTTAGCAGGAAATGGGAAACAATTGTTTAATTATTTTTTATCATATTGTTGTCAATTCTCTCTTTGTAGTTTGGTTTGTTTTACAGCATATCAAACTCAATGGGTTATTCAATGCCGACATATCTATCTATCTATCTATCTATCTATCTATCTATCTATCTATCTATCTATCTATCTCAGTATATATTGGTTTGGTTTGTTTTGTTTTACGGCATATCAACCTCAATGGGTTATTTAATGCCGACAGGATTTTTATTGCTACTAATATTTTTTATCTATCTATCTATCTATCTATCTATCTATCTATCTATCTATCTATCTATCTATCTATCTCAGTATATATTGATTTGGTTTGGTTTGTTTTACGACATATCAACCTCAAAAATCTATTTCTGGTAATATTTTTTCCTCAAAAATGTATAGTTGGTAATATTATTTTAAATATGTATTGATGGTAATATTTTCAAAAACGTATTGCTGGTAATAGTTTTTTTCTTCAAAAATTTATTTCTGGTAATAATCTTTTACAAAGTATTTCTAGTATTAAAACCTATTTTTACACTTTTATAATGCTTTTTACCTCAGTTTCGGGGTTAACTATTTGCCCATAGCTGGGACCCTAACAGGTGCTACCACCCCGAGTCAGGGTAAACCCGGGAACACCAGCAACTAAGAGGTGTTTCCACGCTCCTCAAAACCTCCTGATCAGAGGCCTTGCTGTTGGACGCAGTTTATCGTCTTGCCCAGAACGCGGATGTAGTTTGTCGTTTTACCCAGGACGCGGATGTATTTTATCGCCATACCCAGGACGATCTCTTTGTAGTCTGATTGCCACCTAAAGTATATTTCATTAAAGAAGGATAATTATCAATGAAACTGTCGCATCCGCCGATATGACTATCAGTGAATTATCACTGTCTTCTTTTCCGCTTATACGACAACATGTAATTTTTTTGCGGAAGAACGCGTTCTCTTTTTGGGAAACGCATGAACAATATACATATACACACACACGTACGTACGCACATTCACTCACTTCACATACTTTGAACCAAAGTTTCCACATTCATTCGTTACACACATTATTGTCTTTGTCACTTTGTTGTTAATACATTATGATTTGTTTGTATATGTATATCGGTTCTGGTTGTTTCTTTACATTTCTTTAGGTGGACTCATACTCCGAGTTTGCCATGTTTGCTGTGGGCATTTCAGGAGACACACGTCTTTATGTTTCCACGCATATACAGGCCCGCAACAAAACTTGAATAATGCTGAAGAAGATGTATTAGATATGTAAAATTATATAAGACGAAAATAATACACGTCTACTTGGCACATGCCGGGTATGTATAAAAGATATTAAGCCCAAGCTTCAAGGGTCTTTCCCCAGGCACTACCTCTCGTCCGGGAGAGGGCTGGGTTTATTGCCCGGCGCCTGAAGCGTCCTCAAAAAGGGGAAATGTTGAAGTGGCGGGTGTGCAATTTTTCCACGCTATTGCCGTTAATCACACTTTAATTCTTGACATTGTGTCACATTCGGTAGCGACGTGGCGCGCTGTAAATTACCTATTCATATATTTTACCGTTACAATTTCTTTCTTTGTTTACCATTCCTTTGGTTCCGTTCCATTTTTTAAAAAAATTTTCTGTCTTATTTCTATTTCACTGAAGCAGACATGGAGTGCCTGCTAGTTTTATCGTCTCCGCTCTCTTCCATTTTTGTTTTCTTTTCCTTCTTCCCTATTTTTCTTGTTCTTCTTTTTCATAATTCTATCATTTGTAGAACTCCCTTCCGGCTCCGTGTTTTCCAGTCAACTTTAATTCAAATTCAATGTCAATCGCTATATACGGTCCTCCTGATTACTCTTTCCTCTTCACGCTCATTACTGATGTTTCTGTTCCTAATTCTCCCACACCCAGTAACCCCTTGTGTCGTAGTGGTTTCACTGCTTTGCATTGGGTGATACCGATTTAAAAAAAGTAAGTAATATTTCTATGTTTGACCAATAGCTTCATGTCTCGCACATCTCGCCTGTGGAACACCCTTCCTTATTCCTGTTTCCCTGACAAATATAATCTCCAACTATTTAAGTGTAACGTCAATCGACATCTCCAGTTGCCTTGATCTATCCACTTCCCTTCTCCACATCCTTTCACCTTTCATTTCTATCTGCTCTCGCTCCAAATCTTCTGTAACCGCCTTGCCTTGATCGATCCACAATCTATCTCCACATCCTCTCCGTTACCACTCCTACCTGCTCTTCCTCCAAACCTTCTGTAACCCCTTGCGTGTTAATGGCTTCCAGCCTTGCTTGGGGTGAAAAGCTTAAAAAAATGTATCATTTGGATAATGTTAATGGCTAAATTACGGAAAAAGATGATATATAAATTTCTTTTTTCGTAAGAGCGCGTTTTTCTCATTTACAGTGAATTTTGGGGCCAAGCTATATAAATAACTAAAATAAAATATTTTAATTATCTAAGGAAAATTAAAATATCTTTATTTATAATTAAAATATTTTTATATTATATATATCCTGCCTCTGACAGATTTTTGTCAAATAGCTAATTGCTATAAATAAATAAATAATATATTATATAATTTATAATAAATAATATAATATTAATAAATAATTAATGGGTAATAATAGAATAAATTAATTAAAATAAAACGGTTTGGTATTCCTTTAATATTATATAAGGAATACCAAACCTTAATATCTTCTCTGCGTCAGACAGATTTTTTGTCAAACTTTTCCCCGATCTTTTAATCAGGAGTAGAGGTTTATCCACTGTTTCTTGTTTAAGATTGAGTCTCCGGTTCCTTCTAAGGTATATTTCAATTCTATATGACAAAAGTCTTAGCCTAAACATTGAAATTTTATCTACAGTTTTTTTTCTTCAATAGGAGTAGGTAAATTCGCCTATAGCCCGGTTCACACTCCTCCCAGGTGTAGAGCTTTATCTCTTGTTTCCTGTTTAGGTTTGGATTTCTGGTTCACTCTAATGTCTACTTCATCTTTATACTTCTAACGTCTCCGCCTCAACTCGGACATTTTGTTTCTATTTATTTATTTTTCTTTCCCCAGTAGGAGTAGATAGGTTTGCCTATCGCCCGGTTTACACTCTTCTCCGACCTTTTGAACAGGAGTAGAGGTTTATATCTTGTTTCTTGTTTAGGATTGGCTTTACTGCTCCTTCTAAAGTTTACTTCATTCTCTTTCACTCCCAGTATCCTCCTTGCATCGTAGTGGCATTATCGCCTTGCTTGTAGTGTATTAGTTAAAAAAAAAGACGTTCTTTTTTGGTTAAATGAAAAAAAAAATTCCCTACTTTTTCTAGTTTTTACAGTAAAGACTATTATTAACGCGAATAAAGATGTAACTTTCGTGTAACTCGAACGGAAGGTGGCAAAATGATGAGTTTAAAGTCGCAGACTGACGCACACATTGGTTCAAATGACCAAAATAATCCATCTTCCCCGGTATTTCCGCTTATGAGGACGCCACAGACGTCAGGGACTAACATTAGCACCTTCTCGAAGGAGCGGCTTCCCGCAGAACGTGGTGAGAACAAGTCAGTACAGACGCAAAAGATGCCCCGATTCGCGTGCGGATATGTCTGTCGAAGCTCGGCACATCTGTGTTTTCCCCCGTTAACAGCAGATCAGCTTGGTGTGTCCAGATACGGACCTCTCTGTAACTTGTCCAGATCCCGATCTTCGCCAACTGTCTCATAAAAGCGACGGGAAAAGCAGCAGTTGACGAGACTCGGTGTCTTGTGAAGACGTTCAATAGACACATTTTGTTCCGGAAGTTGCGAGAAAAGACAGCGCCTCTTGCGAAACCGCACTTTAATTTTTATTTGATGAAAAGAAGGGATTTTATGTATGTCCTTTAGGTCTAAAAAAATATTCAGGAACCATAGGAGGATGTCTGTAGCCTGACACAAATGATGGGTGTTATCCTCATCTTAATTGCCATATTTTACGCTCCGGTCTTTAGGCGATTGGAATTTCGAACGGGACCCTTTATTTCATCCACCGGGGTAGATTGTTCTAGTTCCACGCGCCATGCCTCTTCTGGATGTCTCCCTTGTTTCCCTTTAACTCAACTCTCCAACTTTTTGGTTCACCACTGCTGTGACCTGGTATTGAACTCACAACGCATTAGGTCTAGTTATTTGATCTAACCCATGTCTTTAGTCAGGATATAAAGTCTAGTAGAAAAAGACAACGTAGTTTCAACAAATAAACATTAATTTAATATAACGACAAGAATACAAGCAGTTGATGATAGATTGAAAAGTAATGTCTTTTTGTTTTGGTTAATAACGTTCTGGAATAGAATATAAGTTGTATTTGCGTACGTATGTGAGAAACAATGGAATGTTGTTATATGTGTGTTTGTGTGAACTTACGTGTGTGCGTGCTTAGTCGTAACGGGGAGTACAAGAGATAGTTAGAATTTGGTTCTTACTGTGAACTGTGGTGCCGTAGTCTGAAGCGGTCTCTTTGTAGTTCGTCAGCGCTGTCAATTTCTACATGTAGATGTGGATGACGTCGTGAAGATCATTAGCTAAAGTGACGTGGACCTTGGTGACATCTGTGCGTATCCCGTTTGGGGCCGGATTTCGCGTGTTTTATACACTTTTTTCATCAGAACATCGACTTCAAAATTAAATCATTTATTTCTTCCTAATTAGCCCTAAAAAAGCCACGTGGTATGTCTTCTACTACGTCCGCGCGATATTTTGGCGGTATCTACCTAAATCTTAATGACTAGTAAAACAACCTTTCTGATTTGTATTCTACAGTTTTATTAGTGTGTTGTTTTAAGATGTAAGCACTTTATCTGAGTGTGATTGGTTTATAAATATTGGATTTGATATTTTAGTGGACACGACAAATGCATTTACAAATGAAGTGATTATGTTGAAAAATAAATATTTGATGTGTAACATAAATATCTTTTTCATTATTAAGCTACGGACTTCTTGATACACCTACTCTCACTTTCTCTTGGCACAAGGCCGAAAGTAAGGAGCACCTCGTGAATTTACTAGTAATTGCTCTGGCGAGGCAAGATTATTAATGTCGAATAGACCATGTTTAGTTATTTACGAAGCACAGCTTAGATGTGGCGCAAGGTTGAAAGTATAAAGCAACGAGTGAGGATCGAACTCACTATTCAGTCATAACTGGTCCAGCGAGACAAGCTTGTTAACCACTACACAATGCCGAAGTGTCCCTTGCTTGAACTTTCAATACGATCAGCAAGCGAATCAATATAAATTGCTTTTAAATTACAAGGGAAGCAACTCTTTAAAGCTTTAAATAAGAAAGACTATCAATTACTTCCCTTGCACTGATTTTCCGGAAATCAGTTTTCGTCATTGTTTTTTAGTTTATCTTTCATTTTAGTTCTGTTGCGTAATGGTAATAAGACGTAGTCTTGCGTGAATTACTTACATGAAACATAGTCATTACAATTAATTATTGTCACATCTTTCTTTCATCTCATTCACCTTGTTTGTTAGAACCTCGTAGATTATGAGGTTCTAAATAGAAATAGTCTGAAGTTGTGTGAATTTACTTGATAAAGCCGCAAAAAGCGTTATCATTATTATTCATTTTTGATTCGTCTTTCATCTCATATTTCTTACTTATTTACACCTGGTAGTAGTAATAATTCGTAATAATCTGAAGTTGACTAAATTTCTTAGATGAACTATTGTTATTATTATTAATTTTTGACTCTTTTTTTTCCCATCTTATTTCTCCTGCTTGTTTACACCTCAAGAACACCTACAGAAGGTACTGTAGAAGAAGTAATATGTAATAATCAGAAGTTGTTTGGCTTTCTTAGATGAAACAATAGAAACATTGTTATTATTATTCATCTTTGACTTGTCTTTTTTCATCTTATTTCTCTTACTTTTTTTATTATTATTATTATTATTTCACTCGCTATTGTCCAGAAGCTTTTGTTGCATTATGATACGCAACACATGCTATATGAAAAAAATCAGTTTTTTCTCAAAAGGATTCAAGGGTCGCACCATACATTAAGTAGCATTCCACACGAGTATATCGGCTATATATATATATATTTCTTATTATTCGAAGCATTATTTTTGTGGATTCTTGTGTTTGAGTAGACTCCATGTTGTTTTATTTTGTCTTTATTTAACGGTTGGATTCACGTCTACCGGTCTACGAATTAGAGGGACTTAATTAGTAGTCTTGCTGGTAGACACAATTCACACTGTCAAAAAAACAACCAAAAACGAATCTAAAAAAACAGGGCGTCTAATAAAACATCTGTATGCCATTTAGAGTAATAAAAATAATGTCGGATTAAAAATAAAATCCATCAATTTCTTCACCCCCACACACGCATTATATATATATATATATATATATATATATATATATATATATATATATATATATATATATATATATATATATATATATATATATATATTATAATAAAAAGAAAGAACAGTAAGATATATAATCCGGTGTTCTTACTGATATTTTTATTTTTATAAAATAGCGCTCAATGTAAATTTACAGAGCATAAATATTATAAATTAACTGATTTAAAATATGGTTTCTTCGCTACACAGGAATTACCATGTTTCAAAAACCGAAGATAAAACTTCAAATTTAATTATATAATTAAATTAAAATTAAATTAAAATAAATTTAATTTTAATTTAATTATATAATTAAATTAAAATTAAATTAAAAAAAATTTAATTTTAATTTAATTATATAATTAAATTTGAAGTTTTTAACTTCGGTTTTTGAAACATGGTAATTCCTGTGTAGAGAAGAAACTATATTTTAAATCAGTTAATATATATATATATATATATATATATATATATATATATATAGATAGATAGATAGATAGATAGATAGATATAGGATTGGTGTAAACGGAATAAATTCCAATTACCAAAAATACTATTCTTAAAAGACTGCTCAATACAGAGTATTGCAAATATTATTTATTCAAAAATTATAACATAAATATGTTATGACATGACTACAAAAATAGCCATTTTGTTTCAACACTTCTGGTTTCTTATCAAGTGATGCTGTTGAATGTTGAATAAAGAGTTACAAAGAGTTACAGGAAACTTTATTCTGCATTCAACATCATCACTTGATAAGACACCAGAAGTGTTGAAACAAAATGGCTATTTTTGTAGTCATGTTATAACATATTTATGTTATAATTTTTTAATAAATAAAATTATATATATATATATATATATATATATAGATAGATAGATAGATAGATAGATAGATAGGTAGATAGATAGATAGATAGATATAGAGAGAGACAGACAGACAGAGACAGAGCGAGAGACATCATCTCTTCATTTAAGCATATTTGGTTGAATAATTTGGGTATATTATGTCCATTTATTTTAATTTTAATCTTCTTAATGTCGATATTAAATTCATTAAGGAAGATGTCGCAGTTTTTTAATTTCTTTTATCTTGCCAAGTACATTCAATCTCATCCAAGATCATCTTCAGGGGTGAATTTCCCAGACAAAAAATTCAAAAAAATTTGCAACTATCAATTACATTAACAATTCACCCTGAAGATGATCTTGGATGAGATTGAAGGTACTCAGGAGGATAAGAAAATTAAAAAAAAATACTAGGGTACCCCCCTTAATGAATTTAACAGCAACATCACGAAGTTGATCAGAAAATTCAAGATTTTTAAAATTAAATAAACATAACATAATATATATATATATATATATATATATATATATATATATATATATATATATATATATATGACTAAAAACTCTAATACATACATTGTATGTATGATCTTATATTTGTATATATTGTCAATCAAATTTACATGACTAAAAACACTCATATGAATTTGATTGATAACGCAATGTTTGAAAAACAATACCTAATAAAACGAAAACAATAGATTAAAACGTAAACTGGGCGCATTTTAAACCAAAACAGCTTCCTATATAAACAAGTTTAAAAAGGAAGCCTTAAAGTAACAATGACAATAATTTATGGAAAACAAATGCGATCAGAAAGTAAACGATGCATTTCTATCCTCATTCCAGGTATATCCGACAACACGTCAGAAAGGAGGACAACATTAATAAAAATATTAAACAAAGACCTTTCAGCAGTCTTCGATCAACGCCGCTACACACGCGCGCGCACACACACACACACACACACACACACACACACACACACACACTCCATTCCACCTCGATTTGTGCTGCCACAGATTCTATCTCAGCAACGCAAAGTTAAACAATAGCAAAGGTTGGATGACTCTGCTGCCTTCGGTCTGAAAACGTAATCGGATACAGCCGTGCAGCTTCGCGTCCAATACCATTCCCGCAGCTTATATAAAAATCATATCTGCCTGATCACGATATGAATATCCTGCCATTGTTAAACGGAACACTTCTCAATTAACTCACTACTACACATATTAAACATTGAATACAGACTAGCCACAAATGTATACGAATGACAAATGTAACCTAGTCTATGTGGCAACACAGCGCCATTTACCGTAAACTTTTTTGAAACGTAATAATTCAAAAACAAAGGATTTGCTGACATATGTTTATGTGGACATGTGTCCTTGTTATGGTGTGATACCCCCACCCCCGAAAGATTCTAGAAGTATTTTTGATACACCCTGTATATTTGATTAAACCGAAAGATGGTCCACGTGTGCTTCTTAGGCCGGTTAATGAAATTTGAGGAATAAAAAAGTGGCAAAATGCTAACAATATTTTCAATAAGATTGATGATATTTATTACATCTTAGCCTTTTAAGTAAAACGAAGCACGAAGAGAAATATTTTAGAGTCGGAATTTTCGGACACGCCTGTGTCCTTTTTCAACGAGACGACGAATAAACAAAGTGGGACCTACTCTCCCGAAGAATGTTGTTGATTAGAGGGTTCCCTGTGGAAACTATGTTCTCTGAGTAAACCCAAGTCCCTGTTTAATCCTCTAATACGTGATTTTATTTTGAAAATATATTTTAACTCGGACCTGTGTCTTTCTTGTATACTGTCAAATGAAGACGCTAAAAATACACATCTGAGGTCATTAATCTTCATCGTTGAAAAAAGGTTTGGTTCGTTTTGTCGCATGGCATATCAACCTCATTGGGTTATTTAATGCCGACAAGATTTTTATTGCTGGTAATATTTTTTTTAATGTATAGCTGTTAATTTTTTTTTCAAAAATGTATAGCTGCTAATATTTTTTTTTCCAAAACGTATTGCTGGTAATATTTAAAAAAAAAATGTATTGCTGGTAATAATTTTTCTTAAAAAAATTTATTGCTGGTAATAATTTTTTTACAAATTATTCCTGGTATTAAAACCTATTTTACACTTTCATAGTATTTTGACCCCAGTTTCGGGGTTAACTATTTGCCAATAGCTGTGACCCTAACAGGTGCTACCACTCCGGGTCAGGGTGGACCTGGGAACACCAGCAATTAAGAAGTGGTTCCACGTTCTTCAAAACCTCCTGATTAGAGGCCTAGCTGCTGGGCGTAGTTTATCGTCTTTACCCAGGACACGGATGTAGTTTATCGTCTTACTCAGGACGGGTTGAAAAAGGATACAGGCGTGTCCGAAAATTCCGACTTTAAAATCTTTCTCTTCGTGCTTCAATTTAGTCAAAAGGTTAATATATAATAAATATCATCAATCTTATTGCCAATATTGTTAGCATTTTGTAGGCTTTTTATTCCTCAAATGTTGTTAATCGGCCTTTTAAAAAAGTTTGATTAAAAAAAACAAGGTCTGTCTGTTACATTTTTCCTATTTTTCCTATTTTCGGATAAGGTGTTGAGTATTGTGCTCGAAGTTCATATTTTGTTATTTACTTTCGACTTTCACAGTCATTATCAAGAACTATTGTGATGTCTGTGCGGTAGTTAGAATACCTTTTTATACTATTTACATCTTTCGGACAGCTGTCCTCATCATTATTGCCATATGCACGCTCCGATCATTTTCGGGTGATATACGTTGGAATTTTGAATGAAGCCCTCACCATCCCCCACACCACCCCGTGGGATGAAGTTGAAATAATAGAGAACATCACTGGAAAATACGAAATCTTAAGGAATCAGTGCATATGCTACGACACAAAAATCTTCTAAGCCGGCCAAACATAGAAATGAATACAACATAGGAATCAGTGTGATAAAGAAAAAACAACAATAAGAGAATCATTGTAATATGAGCTCTGGTAAAATTTGTTTCTTAGGTTAACAAGTCCCAAAACTTCAGTCACCTAGGAGGACACATAGCCCCAAGGATAAAAACGTTGGTTGAATGATTAAAAATGTGACTTGACCCAAAGAGTTCTGAGTTCAATGCAGAGAGTTGAGTTACTAATTGAGCTAATGTCGAAAGTACTCGGAATAAAAATGAATATGCATCGACATGGTTAATTTTTTATTTATTTCTTTAATAAGGATACTAAGAAACTTATCCGTAATTACGAGAGGATCATATTAAGAATAAGTAGACAAAACTTGCCGAAATTATTTAATGAGATATGACTAAATGAAAACATGCTGCCAAAATATACGCAATATATATATATATATATATATATATATATATATATATATATATATATATATATATATATATATAGACACTTTTGATTAAAAAGAACCGACAACATCTTTTTGTTTAAATAAATTAAACAAAAAGATGTCGGTTCTTTTTAATAAAACATGTGTGTGTGTGTGTGTGTGTGTGTGTGTATACATATATACATATATATATATTGCGTATATATCTATCTATCTATCTATATATATATATATGAAGAAGTATAGTCTTAAAGTGTGCTATATTTATGGGATAAAGTGCTCAATATCGGAGATAGAGCGTGTGTAAATATAAAAGTAAACATAGAAGTCACCACTTAGAGGCGACAGTCTGTTTCATGCTAGATACAATCGTCAGGCAACTAGTGCTGTTATTTTTCTCGGCTATTTATATATAAGGGTCAGTGGTGCATTGTGGGTAGTCTATTTTGGCGGTTATTTCTACCGGAAGTCGTTTATTTATTTATTTATTCATTTATGTCAAATTATTTTGCTTGTTTTATTTAATTTTATTTTTATTTTTTATCTTATATATTTATTTATTTTTTATTTTTATTACTAACGTAGTAAAAATTTGTTTATATAGCTTATTGTTGGTAGTCTATTATGGCGATCATTTATCGGAAGTTGTTTATTTGCTTATTTATTTGGGTCAAATTGTTTTGCTTGTTTTTATTTATTTTCATTTTTATTTTTTATCTTATATATTTGTTTATTTATTATTGATTAAAGCTATTTGTTGAATTTTTGGGTTGTTTTTTTTCGTTTGTTCTGACTATTATTTTGGTGGGAACAGTTTTTAATTCATTTATTTGGATTGATTATCTTTATTTATTTTTTTTCTAAACAGCTAGTTTATCGGTATTGGTTGTTAGTTTATTTATATATTTGGATGTATTTAGATCAATTTATTATACTTGTTGTTATTTATTTATTACACTGTATATTTATATATACTCTTTTTGGTTTTCGATTTTTAAGTAACGCAGTATATTATTTTTATTCATTTTTTTATCGTTATATAACAGTTATAACTATTTTCCGTCCGAGTTTTTGTTTTGATTTTTATAGTTTAATTTTTTGGTCATAATAGTTTGGTAATTTGTTCATTATTTACTTTATTGATTTTGTTCCTTATCTTTTTTATTCTATTTCGTCTATTCTAACAGGTGTGGTTTGGTAATTTGTTTGGATTAATTTATTTTGCTTATTTTATTGTCATTTTGTTTGTTTATGTATTTATTTATTTTTCGATTTTAAGTTATTTCTAGTATCGTTTTACTTATTAAAAATTTGTTTTCATGTCTGCATTTTGAGATTAGCTCGGATCTTTTATTTAATAATTTATTTTGGTCTAGGAAGGTAATGATAGCTATTTTTTCCTCCAAGCAAAGTTTGCAAGTTTTTGATAGATTGTTGTAGGCTGATGATTTTTCCCTTATTTTCCAAGATATTTTTGGTGTGGTGTTGCGTTTTGTTTTTTATTAGACCTAGATGACCGAATAAGTTGCATGAGCAAGACGCAAGCCTTTATCACACTAAAAGACCACAAAGAAAATTTCAAAACCAACTCTGCATGCAGACTCATAAACCCAGCCAAAAGCGAACTAGGTAAAATAAGTAAAATGATACTAGAAAGAATTAATTCTGAACTTAGGAAGAAGTTAGGAGTAAACCAGTGGAAAAACACAAAAGCAACTATTGACTGGTTCCACAGCATAAATAACAAACAAAATTGCCACTTCCTACAATTATACATAAAAGAATTTTACCCATCCATAACAGAACGTATGTTAGATAAAGCCATCAACTTAGCTCAGGAACAAATAGTAATAAAACCAAACGAAATCGACATCATTAAGAACTCCCGTAAATCATTACTATTTCACCATGAAGAAGCATGGATAAAGAAAGATGGGTTATTTGACACTACAATGGGAAGCTTTGACGGTGCAAGGACATGCAAAATCGTAGGTATTTACTTACTACACGTACTAAGCAAAATAATAGATAGAAATGACACAGGACTCTACAGGGACGACCGTCTCATAATCTTAAGAAACTGCAACAAACAAAACACAGATAAAACTAGAAAAGCAATAATTAAGATTTTCAAAAATAACGGATTCGACATAGATATAAAAACTAACCTAAACGAAGTAGATTTTCTAGATGTTACCTTCAACCTAAGAAAAGGCACATACAAACCATACAGAAAACCCAATGATAAACCACTCTATATACACACATCCTCCAACCACCCACCCTCTATAATCAAACAGATACCAAAATTGATTAACCGCAGGCTTTCCGACAATTCCTCCAATGAATCTATATTCAACAAAGCTAAGAAAGACTACGAAACAGCCCTAAAAGATAGCGGATTCCCAGCAACACTCACATACTCACCACAGAACACAAAAAAGGCCAACAGGAAAAGAAATATCATATGGTTCAACCCACTGTACAGCAAAAACGTAAAAACAAACATAGGAAAAATATTCTTAAAACTTTTACACAAACACTTCCCGGAATCAAGCACCCTACACAAAATATTCAACAAAAACACAATAAAAATCAACTTTAGTTGCACCGAGAACATGGCACAAATAATAAAAAACACAACAGGAAAATTATTAACAAACCACACGAACAAATTAAACCCACGTGCAACTGCAGAATAAAAAACGAATGTCCCTTAAACGGTAATTGTTTACAAAACAACGTAATCTACCAAGCCACGATAAAATCACCAGATAATGAAGAAAAAGTATACATAGGAATAACTGAAGGAACCTGGAAACAAAGAAATTATGTACACAAAACATCTTTCACAAATAGTAAATATGCGAATAGCAGAATGCTTTCTAAGTATATCTGAGAAATAAAAAACAAAACACACACCACACAAAAATATCTTGGAAAATAAGGAAAAAATCATCAGCCTACAACAACCTATCAAAAACTTGCAAACTTTGCTTGGAGGAAAAATAGCTACCATTACCTTCCCAGACCAAAATAAATTATTAAATAAAAGATCCGAGCTAATCTCAAAATGTAGACATGAAAACAAATTTTTACTACGTAACTTAGAATCGAAAAATAAATAAATACCTAAACAAACAAAATGACAATAAAATAAGCAAAATAATTAATTTTCTTTCTTCCTTTAATAAGGATTCTAAGAAACTTGTCCGTAATTACGAGGGGATCCTATTAAAACTAAGTAGACAAAACTTGCCTAAATTATTTAATGAGACATATCTTAATATATATATATGTGTGTGTGTGTGTGTGTGTGTGTGTGTGTGTGTGTGTGTGTGTGTGTGTGTGTGTGCACTGCGCTTTAGGTATGTGAATATGTATTCATACAGGGAGTCGCAGAGAGTTTTACTTATCGCCTTCTTATGACTGTTTTCAAAACTTTCAAGAAATAATTCGTGAAGTGCCCCAGGGAACAACACAACTGTATATCGTTTTGAAATTTTTATCTAACAGATATCTGCATTCTTGTCATGATTTAATTTTTTTGTCGTCGTGCGTGTTTTCAGATGTGTCTGCAGACATTTACACTTGAAAGGCTTAACAACGAATTCTAAGATTTAGGACTCGCCAAATAGGTTAATTTTGAGAGAAAAAATGTCGCTATCTCAAAGAAACTATTTAGATCAGGCCTGCATAATTAAAAAATGTGAAGGACCTCACTGATCGTGGAAAATTAGCCGCGGGCCGCAACAGTAAATTACTGAGCGTGAGACACATATAGAGGCACGATAGAGAAAAGGATAGCGTGTCGGATGGAGAAATCGGAAAGTTGAGTTCGAATTCCAGTTGAGTTCGTTAGATTCACTTACGTTCAAATGTCCTCTGGAAAAGGATGAAGAATCCACCTCTTTTCACCCCAGTTGTGAGTAAATAGCAGGACACACTGCTAGAAAAACAGATGGCGAATATGGAATAAGAATAACTCTCTTTTCTCCACTGTTTTCAAATTCGCGAGCCTATGCGAACATTTATTTTGACCAATAGAAAAAGGGATTGTCTCCGGCCTGAAGAAAAGGACCAAGGCAAAGTTTAATGAGCCTATGCGAACATTTATTTTGACCAATAGAAAAAGGGATTGTCTCCAGCCTGAAGAAAAGGACCAAGGCAAAGTTTAATGAGCCTATGCGAACATTTATTTTGACCAATAGAAAAAGGGATTGTCTCCGGCCTGAAGAAAAGGACCAAGGCAAAGTTTAATGAGCCTATGCGAACATTTATTTTGACCAATAGAAAAAGGGATTGTCTCCGGCCTGAAGAAAAGGACCAAGGCAAAGTTTAATGAGCCTATGCGAAAATTTATTTTGACCAATAGAAAAAGGGGTTGTCTCCGGCCTGAAGAAAAGAACCAAGGCAAAGTTTAATGAGCCTATGCGAACATTTATTTTGACCAATAGAAAAAGGGGTTGTCTCCGGCCTGAAGAAAAGAACCAAGGCAAAGTTTAATGAGCCTATGCGAACATTTATTTTGACCAATAGAAAAAGGGGTTGTCTCCGGCCTGAAGAAAAGGACCAAGGCAAAGTTTAATGAGCCTATGCGAACATTTATTTTGACCAATAGAAAAAGGGATTGTCTCCGGCCTGAAGAAAAGGACCAAGGCAAAGTTTAATGAGCCTATGCGAACATTTATTTTGACCAATAGAAAAAGGGATTGTCTCCGGCCTGAAGAAAAGGACCAAGGCAAAGTTTAATGAGCCTATGCGAACATTTATTTTGACCAATAGAAAAAGGGATTGTCTCCGGCCTGAAGAAAAGGACCAAGGCAAAGTTTAATGAGCCTATGCGAACATTTATTTTGACCAATAGAAAAAGGGATTGTCTCCGGCCTGAAGGAAAGGACCAAGGCAAAGTTTAATGAGCCTATGCGAACATTTATTTTGACCAATAGAAAAAGGGATTGTCTCCGGCCTGAAGAAAAGGACCAAGGCAAAGTTTAATGAGCCTATGCGAACATTTATTTTGACCAATAGAAAAAGGGATTGTCTCCGGCCTGAAGAAAAGGACCAAGGCAAAGTTTAATGAGCCTATGCGAACATTTATTTTGACCAATAGAAAAAGGGATTGTCTCCGGCCTGAAGAAAAGGACCAAGGCAAAGTTTAATGAGCCTATGCGAACATTTATTTTGACCAATAGAAAAAGGGATTGTCTCCGGCCTGAAGAAAAGGACCAAGGCAAAGTTTAATGAGCCTATGCGAACATTTATTTTGACCAATAGAAAAAGGGATTGTCTCCGGCCTGAAGAAAAGGACCAAGGCAAAGTTTAATGAGCCTATGCGAACATTTATTTTGACCAATGGAAAAGGCTTACAAACGAGCCGATGTGAAAATTCTTTTTGATATAAATAGGCAGAGAAAGTTGAATCAAGAGAGAGAGAGAGAGAGAGAGAGAGAGAGAGAGAGTTCTACACACGTTAGATCTGACATGCTTATACCGACACAGCCACGCAAGACATTTGCCAACCAAGCAAGGCTGAATAGTACCTTCAATACATACATATATATATATATATATATATATATATATATATATATATATATATATACATATATATATGTACTATTACTACTAACGTTACAAGGATCTTACCCTTCCCTGAATTGAGCTCTCTCGGCCAATGGCGTGTTCATTCACAGAATAAGTACGTAAAAATTCGCTCTTCTTTCAACCGTGAGCCGATGGCTTAGGCGAGGAAATCTCCGACTGTTGACGAATCAGTCAAATTTCGATCCGGCTTGACGCAATCGGATGTCTAGCCACACTGATGAACTGTGATACAGCGAAACAGTCTGTCTGTGAATGAAAATATGTATATTTCTATATATGTATACACACGCACAAAGCAAAAAAAAAAAAAATTAATAAATAAATAAAAATAAACACACCCATAGAAATTCGATTTTTGTATTTTTAGCAAGACACATGAGTAATAGAATTCGTTTATTAATACAGGTGTACATATGTACCTAATACAAGTCAAATAATGATTTAGTAACGATGAAGATCCTAAACATACTGCCTTAAAGAATAAACGTTATCTAGAGAGGAAGAGCGATACGAGGGTAAATTGCAACTCTTCCAGTGGCCTAGTCAGAGTCCTGACCATAACCCAATTGAAAACTTCTGGGTGATAATGACATGCCTGCTCGTAATAGAAAAGTTAACACAGAAGATGTGCTTTTTCGCGAAGAGACATGATTGAGTTAGATTTAATTTAAAAATTTTAAATTACATCTAACTCAATCATGTCTCTCTCCCCCCTCACTTCCTCACTTCGTTAATTTACATATGCTTAATACTGCCCGTCAAAAATGTGTAAATTTCTTTTTCATTTTTCGTTTCAACCTTTGAAAGTAAAGTCTGATGATCCACGGTCCTCTTTAAAGGGCTGTGGTGAAATAATTTATTACATGGAACCTTAAAGTGGTCTGTTTTTATTTAAATTATATATATATATATATATATATATATATATATATACAAAGAATTGAAATCCATATTCACTTTTATATATATATATATATATGTAAAGAATTGACTTCAATATTCATTTATATATATACATATATATATACATATATATATATAAATATTTATATAAAGAATTGACTTCAATATTCACTTTTATATATATTTATATATATATATATATATATATATATATATATATATACAAAGAATTGACTTCAATGTTCACTTTTATCTATATATATATATACATATATATAAAGAATTGATTTCAATATTCACTTTTATACATATATATATATATATATATATATATATATATATATATATATATATAAAGAATTAATACAAATATAAAATTTGTTACTTAGCTGATTGATGTTAGCTTCAGCATCCCGACTCCAGAGTTTCGTAGTCAGACCATCCAGAAATCACACCGTCCACTCTTCTGGGGGTATCAGCAAATTACTGTTTATAATTCTCGTTTGAACTTCTCTCTGGTGTAAGGTTAATTTTTTTCATAGAGTGTGTGTGTGTGTATGTGTGTGTATGCGTGCACGGACACGCTCATGCGCTCGTCTGCGTGTATATGTGTAGAAAGTCGTGGTTATTTCTCATTTCGTCGTTTGTTTTTAACTTTACACTCATTCATTATTGTTTTTGTTTTGTTTTGTTTTTGGGTTTTTTTACTCTTTCTCTTTTCCTCATTTGTTTCTGTTGTAGCTATTTTGTCATCCGGTTTTTCAGACACTCATTATCTTTGTTAATTCTTGTGCTGTTTAATGTTTTCTTAAGTTACTATAAATGCCTTTCATTTTTTACATAAATAATTTTTAATGCTGTTTTATATATATATATATATATATATATATATATATATATATATATATATATATATGGATGCCTGCTGTATTTAATGAGATGTTCTGAACATAGAAAATGACCTAATTAAAGAAACAACAAACTGCATGTGCATCCTACATTTGTCTTTATAAAATTTCTCACAGCGAAAATGAATTTTCCATTTCTCATTCTAATTACTAGAAAGAAGATATTAAATTCGTTTGCTGATCATTCAACTACTATTTAAACACGAATATTAATTTGCCATTGTTCAAATTGCTATTTCTATTCATATTAACGAATATAAGCTGCTAGGAATTACTGTTTCCGCCAGAATATTCCAAAATACTCATCAATATATTTGTATATAATATTAATTCTTTAAAAAATAAAATAGGCTTCTGTTTCTGAGAATATACAAACATCAAATTCGTTTGTTAGTCATTCAACGACCACTCTAACTCGGAGATTAACTTGTCAAAGTTCAAATTGCTATCCATATTCCACTTGAATACACCAGTTTCACGTAAATATTCGTGTATACGATATTCATTTTTAAAATTCATAATAAATTAAAATAAATCAAAAGTAAATAATTTCCTCTTTCTTCCAAAGGAGAATTTCTCGTGCATGTCGTCTTGTTCGCGATGTCACTATGACGCTCAAATGTTATGTTACCGATTAAAATTAAAATGACTAACATCCACATTTTCATCTCTCTTCTGACCTTGATAATGTCTGAACACATTGGTTCCAAAATGTTTGAACAATACTTTTATTTATTCAATTCTGTTCAAGAAAATTTAATAAAACATTTAAAAAAAATAAAAATGATTCCTTGTTGACGATTTTTAATAAAACACATATACATGATATATATATATATATATATATATATATATATATATATATATATATATATATATATATATATATATATATATATATAATATCTGGATAAAATGAATGAAACAAAATTGGGTGTTTTTTTTTATGAAAGTATTTATTTCTGTGTTTTTGTATATATTTATTTATTTAATATTTCAGACCACCTAGGTCTTTCCTCGGAAATCAAATTAGAAACTGTGTTTGTGTGTTTGTTTACAGCGTTTGTTTACAGCGTTTGTCGTGAAGCGTGCGCATGTCACGTGATGTGCAATGCAACTTTGTTTGAATTTTTGGCGGAAGACTGATGATAGTGTCTTAAATGTTGTTTAAAAGGTTTTTTGACCATAACTCAAGAAATATTTCTTAAAATATTTTTAACTGTTAAAATATTTATGTAGATTTAAAATATCCATGTGTTTGTTTACCCCTAGTTTATATGTGTCTAATTTTAGAATTTAGTATTTTTCTTTTTTTCTTCTTCGTATGTGTGTTGTACTTAAATTACTGTGTTTGTGTGTTTGTTTTTAGACTTGGACGACACGTGGTGTGGAACGCGATTGTGTTTGATTCTTTAACGGACATCTGGTGTTTTGGTTATCAAGAAAGTATACGTGGCCTCTCATTATGCTATTTGGACCCTATATATATATATATATATATATATATATATATATATATATATATATATATATATATATATATATATATATGAAGAAATATAGTCTTAAAGTGTGCTATATTTATGGGATAAAGTGCTCAATATCAGAGATAGAGCGTGTGTAAATATAAAAGTGAACATAGAAGTCAACACTTTTTAATTAGATTTCATATATATATATATATATATATATATATATATATATATATATATATATATATATATATGTGTGAAATCTAAAAAAATAAAAAGTATTGGGACTGATGCTATAAAAAAAACTACAAAAAATGATGTTGTAACAAAATTTAATGCCAAAATTAAATACATTTAAAAACGTATTGTTGGTAATTTTTTTATATAAAATTGTATTTCTGGTATTTTCACCATAAACATGTATTTGTATACTTTCATAGTGTTTTGCTTTTGTTTGGGGTTCACTATTTGCCTATAGCTAGGACCCTAAAAGGTGCTACCACCCCGGATCAGGATGGACCTGAAAACAACAACAATTAAGAAATGGTTTCACGCTCCTGAAAACCTCTAATCTCCTGATCAGAGACTTTGCTACCGGATATAGATTATTTGATATATATACATTTGCGATAGAAATAACTTGTAAAAAGGATTAGAAAAAAATAAATCTATACTTTTTAAGGTTTTATTGAAATTTTATATAAGTTTCCACATGTCCTCCATCATTAGCAAATACAAAGGGTAATATCTATTGTTCTCCGAAAGGCTTTTTCTTTTTCTACTCATTATTAATATGTGGAATCTTCCACGCTTGCCAGTTTACCCTCCGCTGGGAAATGTACTCTTCCTGCTGTAATTTTCACCACCATCATACTTACAAATATACAACGAGCATTCATTGGTCAATCAACTTCAATCTAGCTCGCTGATTGGTCAGTTTCGACCAATCAAATCACCTCAACGCCACAAGTTTGTTTTCCGCCAACTAAGTTTGAGCCAGTCACGTGATACAACAGATTATAAAAACCAAAAACACTAATAATTCTCGCCCTCTTCGTTCTCTCTCGTTTCTCTCTTTTTCACTCTCTCGCGTCTCATCTCCGCTGCCAAAATGTGACCCTCAAAGAACTCCCGTCTTGACTAATGCAATCAAACGTAAAAGAACTTTACAACGATCACGCAGGTATAATTTCTGAACTCTTACCAACTTGTACAATACACAATTCCAAACATTCAACACATACTCATTTTTATAAACTACAGTTTAATAATTAATCTAATCTTATGAGCTCAAGTAAAAATATTTCCTAATCAAAGAGACACAACTCTGTCAAACCATTCAGTTTATATGCATGTACATGAAACACTTAATAAATTCAATTGTTATGTTTTAAATCATTATTTTTGTCTTTTATTAATTGTTGTGAATGGAAGATCATTGAACACACACAATTTTAAGCCTTCTGATCATTCAAACCTTCTGATATCTTTTAACATCTTCACTCAATCCCAACAAATGTTTCTGTTCTTAATTCCTCCACACACTGTAACTACTTGCGTGTTAGTGGCTTTACTGCCTTGCTTGGGGTGACACCGATTTAAAAAAACACAAAAAAAACTTTTACATAATAGACACAAATCAAATTATAAATTAAGTATACCATATGAAATCCCTGTGGCGGTGGTTGTGGTGAGGTCGTAACAAATTTCATTTAACAAAATTATATTAAATGTAACGAAAAATGTATCTGTAAAAGGACAAAATGAATAAAGACAAAAGGAAACATATCTTAACCAACGCGTTTCGTCCTTTAATAGACTTTATCAAGGCAAATGGAAGGATTTTATTTTACAAGAAGTATTTATAATCACAAATAAGAAAAGGGCGTTAGTTTTTTTTAAAGAATTTTTAAATTGACGAACTATACATTAGGGTAACTCAGTCGTTCCCAACCGATTTAGGGCCATGCCCAACTTTGGTATTGTTAAAATTCTGGTGCACCCCACCCCCGTAAAAGTTATTCTTACATATTTAATTCTTTTACTGCAATTCACGTGAAGGAAGCTTAAAATGCCATTAACTTGGTCTCTAAACAAGCCTCCAAAGGCCATGGCGTCCATGAAAGAGAAAAATAAAAAAAACAAAAACACAGTTAAATATATATATATATATATATATATATATATATATATATATATATATATATATATATATATATATATAGTTTCAAAACATATAATAGAGAAACTGAAAGGCAGAAATATAAAATATTTGAATGAAAGCTTAATCTGTAATATACTTTGATCATTTTAACCATGAAATAATAATGCCATATGAAATTTGTGCTCTGTTCACTGTTAATAATTCATTCACGAATTGTCCCCTTATTCTGTTAGTATAGTAAGCCGAAGGGTGCACATTCTACTCATGACCCACCAAAATATTACCATGTCCCACCGGTGGGGCATACACCCCATGTTGGGTATCATTGGGATAACTGAAAATCAAGCTAAGGGTGTGTTTTCATGTTTAATAAAACGAAAGTGATTAAATGTTGTTAGTGCTGCTGCTTCTATTATTTCAAATATACTTAAAATATAAGTATATTTAAATATAATATAATATGATATAATAATATAATATAATATAATATAATAATGAAAGATAAAAAAGAGGAAAAACGACCAAATCGACGACAAATCCAGAAAGGAAAGTTACGATCAGAACAAAGATTACTGAAATATTATGCGCGCAACATCACGGCCTAACATGAAATATTTGCGTAGTCGTCTATAATGATTTTTACGAGCGCGTCAATAACGGTAAACGCGTTCAGGAACTTTCATTACGGACAGAAGCGGCAAAGAGGAACAATCGTTTTATTTATTTCATTACGAGAATTTACAAAGAGGAACAAATAATTAGCTTTTCTTCATACCCTGCCTGGTGGGAAATGCTGCTGGTGGCGCCTGGGATGGCGGTTCCGCAATAGCCATCGAAACCGTGAGATCACCCCTAGTCGGCGGCTGATGAAGACAGGGTATCGCACGTGCTAACATACGTTGTATGTTAAAAAAAAATAATAATATAATATAATATAATATAATATAATAATATAATATAATATATTTAAAATATACATAAATTAATGTAAAAATAAAATAATATAAATAATAATTGCATTATAAAAAATCAACAACAATAACAACATTTATACAGGTTCGTTTATTAGACGTTAAATTACATCACTTAGCATCCTCCATAATTTGCCTTGATCTGTATTCCCTATTTCGTCAGGGAAACCACTTTTTTGCTAAGTGTGTCTTACCAATTAGGCTACCAGAAATCATCACAGCGAAGCAAGGCTCAATTATCCTATTTAAGAAAATCACATCTCTGTTAACTGCTAAGTTACACACACACACACACACACACACACACACACACACACACACACACACACACACATATATATATATATATTTTTAAAAGAATTAATGGATTTATTTTTAATTTGACATTTTTAGAACATCAAACGTTATTATAGTGGATGCTTGTATTTGAAACAGACGCCCTATTTGTAATATTTTGTGTGTATTTAGACGTAATGCACTCTGATCAAAGTGAAAATTAAAAAAATGGGACGTCTACTTCAAATACGTGTATCCACTATAATAAAGTTTGAGGTAATATGTATATACAGGGTGCGACTAATAAATTGTCTTCTAAATTACGCAAAAATGAAAATAACACTGATAACTCATTTTAACAAATTTACCAAAATTGCACAAAAATATCTTGAAATACTAAACAGTAAGTTTATTCAATAAAATTGCCATTGACTTCAACTTCGACCTCTAGACGACTTCAGAATCTCATGCAACTCTTCTAGACGGTGTCCTTGTTTAGGTTGGTGAATGCTGCCATATTTCTTGCCTTCAGTTAATCTTTGGTGTTACAAGTAGTTTGTTGGATCTCTCGCTCAACTACGCCCCACACATACTAATCGGGGGGATTGTAGTCTGGGGATTAGGTGGCCAGATGTAAGGGGTGATGGGGTCGTAGAAATTTTCTGACAGCCATGACTGGGTTCTCCTGCTTGTGTGGCAGGGTGCATAGTCCTGTTGCCAGACATAGGGTCTTCCAGAAGCCACCCTCTTGACCTAGGTCAGCACTACCTCCTCAAGGCACGATGCAGTCCTCTGAGGTGAGTGTGAGGCCCTGTGGGAAGATGAATGGAAGCATAACTTCACCATCACTAGTGATCCCTCTAAAAACCTTCGTAATCACCATTAGACTCATCCAAATCTTTTCAAATTCTCTGCACTGTCCTCAGATTGACGCCCAAGCACCCTGAAATGTTTGTATTGGAGATTCCAGCATGAAAGCCAATAATTACAACATGGCGTTTCCAAATTTCTGGCGCAGTGAATTGCGTCATGGTGCTGTTTTTCTCACAGATGGTGCCCAACGGACCCTACTATACTGTGCAATCGAGAAAATAAAAACAAACAATGCGCATGCGCGAAATTTGAAATAAAATGGCGACAATTTACCTATCGCCCCTGTATATACATATATATATATATCATCGACTCTCCCGTCGAATTCGACGTATGAGGGTCAAGCAGATCAGTTCCTAGAAACTGAGAGCCCGATGCCGGCACATGAGATTTGATTATAGTGGTGAAGGTTTCGTGCAGGACCATCCACACTTTTTGAAGGGTCCTAGAAGGGTACAGAGACCTGGTGCACTGAGTGCCACACGGTCCCCAAACGACCCTCCGCAGCTTTTGAATTCAGAGTTGTCCTTCTCCTAGACCAGTTGCCATCCAAGGCTATAGAACCCAGTCTGTCCTGCTATTTGCCCATAGTTGGAGGGAGAAGAAGAGGATTCACGCCTTTCCCAAGGGTATTAGCACGTAAGTGAATGTAATGGATTCGACTGGAATTCGAACTCGGCTCTCCGATTCCTCAATCCAAGCTGTTATCCATTACTCCACTTATATATGATAAAGTATAGTTATAATGTATGCGATATTTATAGGTTAAAATGCTTAATATGAGATATGAAGAGTATGCAAAGGTAAAGTGAACATTGAAGTCAACACCCATAGGCGACAGTCTGTTTCTTGCTAATCACAATCGTCAAGCCATATATATATATATATATGGATTATCCTTACCACTTACGAATTTGATGTTATGACTTTAGTAACGAAAGCTGAAAAGTTATAGGTTCCACCCTCTTCCAGGCGATCTGCGTAGGATATTGATAAGTGAATCTTGACTGGTTAACAATTACTAATGAATTCGATTCTAACTGGGTGCCCCATACACCAATGTGACATTAAATAACCGGAAAAGGATTGATGTGTCGTACAAATCTACCAACCTAGCTGACCCACTTCCTGAGGTCAAAATTTAACCTTTATCAATCTGTATGTGACTTTAATTTCTGTACAAAAAGTTTATCCTGCCACTGAACTTAACTCTGATCCCTGAACAATAGTTGTGTTATCATATCCAGCTATGGCAACAGAAAACAACCTTTGAGAAATAAGGATACTGCGATTGCGACGCCATCAAAAAGAATGAAATGCAAAGAGATGTAATATTAATAATGCCGGGTGCTAAAGGTTAATTTTGGAATCCTTTCGGGGTCTGAATGATAAATTTGTCATCGTCCCATCGCATAAAATTGCACTGATCCAAATTGCTTCGAGGATTTAAAGTGAAGCCATAATAAATATTTAGAAATAGGGAGCTATGTTTTTAATTAGACGCTAGAATTATTTTAATTTGGGATTGTTTTAATTTTATTATAATTTAAAATGTAAATTCATTTTTTAATTAAATTTAAATCTATATTTAAATTTAATTTTATATTTTTAAAATTAAATTTAAATCTATATTTAGAACTTAATTTTAGATTTTGAAATTTAAATTTTTTCCAAAATTTCAAATTTTAATTTTTAAATTAAAATATAATTTTAAATTTTATAATTTTAAAATTTTTTACAATTTTTTTTAAAAGATCTAAATCTTATATATGTTAATTTAAAAACAATACATTTTAAAATTTAAATTTTAAATTAAAATGTAATTTTATAATTTTTACAATTTTTTTAAAAAGTTCTCTAAATTTTAAATATGTTAATTTAAAAAAATGAATTTTTAAAATTAAAATTCAAGTTTCATTTTGAATTTAAATTTAATTTGAATTTATGTTTTATGATTGCAGGGGAAAAAAAGAGTAAAACAACGATCGTGACGATATTGATGATGATGATGACGATGATGACGATAATGATAGTGGTGGGGGTAGCTCTCATGATGACAGTAACGATGACAGGTCAATGGTCACATCGATACGATGAATCATCCTTTTGAAGGTGAACGAATCCCGAAGCTAATGTCGTGTCTTGTCAGCAGCGTCAATTCGTTTCCGTTAAGAAGTGAGATCTTCTTTGCGCTCGTAAAGCTTCGCTCTTGGTATTCGACCATAACTAGAGGCAAAAAATAAATAAATAAAAAAAAGATTGAGTGATATCCTGTCATGCCACACACACACACACACACACACACACACACACACACACACACACACACACACACACACACATTCCATCTTTGGTAAGATTTTAATTTTTATTACGTCTCATAAAAAAAAACAAACTGGTTTGGCAAAAGCGCGTGACTCGTCATAGAGCTAGCAGCGGTATTGGAAAACAAAGAAATAAACAACTCACTTTAGAGATGTACGTAAAATAGGCGAACGCGAAAAAACAGAGAGAAAGAACAATATTTTCATATTTCAAATTATCTGGGACGAACAAAGATATCTTAATTGCAAATCGTATGTTTTTAAAAAGAGGCACAAAGTTTCTATATCTCAAATTGTCGGCTCGGACAAAAGGAAGATGTTCTAATTCCAAATCGTATGTCTTAAAAAAAAAGGAACAAAGTTACCATATTCCAAATTATCTGGGTCAAACAATGAAATATATCTTAATTGCAAATCGTATGTTTTTAAAAAGAGGCACAAGGTTTCTATATTTCAAATTGTCGGCTCGAACAAAGATGTCCTAATTTCAAATCGTATGCGTTAAAAAAGGAAAAGTTTCCAAATTTTAATTTGTCTGGGTCGAACCAAGAATGATTTCCTAATGCCAATCTCTCTATTAGTTATCTGAAAGACCCCTCTCTGCATTCCATCAGTCTGGCTGATGGTAAAGTTCAAGAAAGTGACTCACTGCACCTTATTAGGCTAACGCTCTCAACTGACGAAAAGTGGAAAGACTATATTGAATCCATTGCTAGGTCAGCTGCAAATTAGTATAGTTCACTGTGTCGTGCTAGGCAATCTTTCTCTCCAGAGATTATCTTACATATTTATAAATCTGCCATTCGTCTATGCTTAAGATATTGCCGTTACATATGGTCCGGTGATACAGCTATTTATCTAGAGCTCTTTGATAACATCCAAGGAAGAATCAGCAATATTATTGGCATTGATCAGGCATCTCGGTTTCAATCACATTGCCCCCTTTTGCCTTTTCTATAAATAATTTCATAGTAATTGTTTGGTTGAGTTATTCGCTATGGTGCCTAGAGTCTTTGGATTTAAACGCAGTACTAATCTGGCGACGAGGTCTCACCAATTTACAGCTGAGTTGGCTAGATTTCACCGAAACTCCGTGTCTTTAAGCCAATTTTAATTTGCAATAATTTAAATGCAATGTCAATCGCTATCTCCTGTCTTCCTGATGACTCTACCTCTATTCTCGCTTCTTAAAAATGTTCCTCTTTCTAAATTTCCCACATCCGTAACTCCTTGCGTCTCGGTGGCTTTACTTCCTTGCTTGAGGGTGAACTCGATTCAAAAAGAATTATATCAAGCTAGAAAACTCAGTATGTCTTGTTATTTAACCCATAGTTGGGAGCTGTCTACTGGGAAGAAAAATTGGATTCATAAATTTGCCAAGGGTATGTGTTAAAAATTAACTCAGCGAAATCGTCTGGAGTTTGAATTGGAAAACACGAATTCTACTTTCTACGCAGATAACCGCAATGCTACGCACTCAATTCACACGTGATCTCAAGTGGAACTCGAAGATACGATTCATCGCTCGAAAGATTCAAGAAAAAAATGATCGGCTCCCTGTACCGCTCTAGTAAGTACCAGACTCCTCGTGATATCCCTTATTTTTACAAGAGTCGGATCAGGCCGAAAATGGAGAGCTATTGGTGAGGGAGCCACCTAGTCCTCACTCTCCAGTTCAAAAGCCTCTCCCAATCCTTGTGCGACGAATGTTTCTCCAGCCTCCACCCTCTAGCTCACAGGCGGGATGTAGCACGCTTTTCCCCGCCTCTGTCACTGCTATGAAAAGTGCTCGGACGAATTAGATTCTTTGGTGCCGTCAGGTCTAACCTTCACGGCTAAGACCTGCCATGCCACTTACATTGTAGCAAACTAACCAATATTCCCTCCGTATTTTGAGCAATGTTTAAACCTTCTTACCCGAAATGAAAACAATGGGTGAGTGTTTTTCTATTGACACCACTTTTACTGTAAACCCATTTCACTCCATCGGAAATGTTTATTGTTTTAAAAAGCGATGATTAGAATTTTAATAAAACCCAACCAAATGAAAATGAATTTATACATTTTCTTTATTCTTGAGCAATGACAACAAAGATGTTAAGCTGTATTTATTTATTTGATTGCTCATTTAATTTCTCACCAGATTTCATAGGCACTATTTTTTTTTAATACCAACGATTTAAAACATTTTAAATTTGTTTTTCAAAAAAAAAAAATGAATACGAAAGAGGTTGACTTATAAATTCTTGAATTTAAGGTTCTTGGATTTTATATTGATTTTCTTGATCCTAGATCAGGATTATCAAAAAAAAAATTTGTATAAAAAAATTTGAAATAAAGATTAAAATTAACCCAATAAAATGTATTATATCCAGAAAATCATGTTTATTCAAATTTTTGTTCTATAGTTCATTAATATTTTCATAAAATTCTGAATAAAAAAAATTGTTTTCATAGTTATTCATAAAATCGTAAATAATAAATATTAAATTATACGAGGGTCATTCAATAAATAAGTTGAATTTTTCGGTATAAGGACTTCTAATTCAGATAGCTTACTCTTATTCTTTTTTGTTTTACTTCTTTTTCACATGGATTTAATTTCTTTTGCAGATGAAAAAAACTTTGAGAGTTTTGGCGATTAACAAAGATGGCCGACCAAGAAGCATGTTCCAGGATTGAACAGCGGTCAGTTATCAAGTTTTTTGTTGTTGAAGGGTGCAAACCAGTTGAAATTCATAGGAGAATGTCAACTGTGTATGGTGCCACATGTTTCAGACAAAAAATGTCTACAAGTGGGCTAAATTGTTTAAAGAAGGACGGAGCACTGTTGAGGATGAAGACAGGCCTGGGAGGCCTACAGAAGTGAGGTCTCCTGAGGTGATCGAATCAGTCGATGGCCTCATTCAGTCTGACAGAAGGGTGACAGTGGATGACATTGCAAGGACTTTGAGCTTATCTGTTGGGATAAACGCAGGGGTCATCAGTCAGAAGCAGTCATCTTGCATTATGACAACGCAAGGCCTCACACAGCAGCCCAAACGGTGCAGACCATCAACGAGCTGGGCTGGGAACTGCTCTCTCATCCCCCTTACAGCCCAGACCTTGCCCCTTCAGACTTTCACCTGTTTGGTCCCTTGAAAGCGTTCACGAGAGGCACGAAGTTTAAAAGTGACGATGAAGTCAAAAGTGTTGTGAGCGACTGGCTGAGGCATCAGTCCAAAGATTTTTACGCTGATGGAATACGGAAGCTTGTGCACAGATGGGAAAAGTGTGTGACAGTGCTGGGAGACTACGTTGAAAAAAAAAATAAAAAAAAGTAAGCTTCTATCTGTATTAGAAGTCCTTATACCGAAAAAATCACCTTATTTATTGAATGACCCTCGTAGTTGGATTATATATTTTGATAATTTTGTAATTTTTTTTTTATAAATCTTTAAATAAAAAAGATTTCTTCTCAAATTTCTTTCTTTAATTTATTTATTTCCATAAATAAAGATTTATTGCTTAGCAACTATAAATTGGTAAACAATAAATTTTTATTATTTGTGAATAATAAATATCAGATTGTACTTGATTCACATATTTTGATAATCTTGTAAATAAACATTGCTGAGGGAGTCAAAAGTGTATCCAGTAATAGTGCTGTCAAGGGAATAACCAATATAAAATGATAAATAATAAATCTTTATAAAATGGCAAATAATAAATCTTTATAAAAGATAAATAATAAATATCACATTGGACTTAGTTCACATATTTTTATAATCTTGTAAATAAACATTGCTGAGGGAGTCAAAAGTGTATCCAGTAATAGTGCTGTCAAGGGAATAACCAATATAAAATGATAAATAATAAATCTTTATAAAATGGCAAATAATAAATCTTTATAAAAGATAAATAATAAATATCACATTGGACTTAGTTCACATATTTTTATAATCTTGTAAATAAACATTGCTGAGGGAGTCAAAAGTGTATCCAGTAATAGCGGGAATAAGAAATGGCTGGTAAACGTCAATGCCTCAAAAACAAAACTGCTCTATTTTACCCACCACAGAGAACCCTCCCTGCCATCCATTAGAACGTCTGATACTCAACTCCACCAGAGCACCTCTTTGCGACTGCTCGGTCTCACGCTGTCTGCTGACCTGAGATGGAACAAATAAATTGAATCAATAGCGCCATCTACCGCAAGGAAAGTTGGTTCTTTGTTTCGCGCCAAAAAGTTTTTCTCGCCTGAGCCCGTCCTGCAAATCTATAAATCAAACTTGCATGGAATACTGCTGCCATATTTGGTCTGGATCTCCCGCTGTTCGTCTCAAGGTCCTCGACAAAATCCAGAGATGGATATGCAATGCGATGGGTCCTGATCTGGCATCTCATCTACAGTCACTTTCTCACAGACGTGCAGTCACTTCCCTCTGTCTTTTCTACAAATACTTTCGCGGTAACTGCTTCGACGAGCTACTATCGCTGTTTCCCAAACTGCATGAATTTAAGTTTGCTACAAGGTTGGCCTCACAGTCCCACCCTTTCACTGTCGAAGCGGTTAAATCTAGTCGTCACTTTTTTTTAATAGCTTCATGTCTCGCACTTCCCGTGTGAGGAACTCCCTTCCTCTTACTTTCTTCCCTGATAGCTATAATCTTCAATTATTCAAATGCAATGCCAATCGTCATCTTCAGATGCCTTGATGAAATTCCCCGTCCGTCTCTTCATCCTTTCCTCTATCACGCCTCTTTACTCTTGCTCCCACTCTCTGTGACACATTGCGAACTAGTGGCACTCGCGCCTTGCTTGGGGTGAAATGCTTAAAAAAATAGATAAATAAAAATTAAGGTCCTTTAGGTTCACCGTTTTTGTGCGGGCACGAAGGTTAAACATTACTGAATTTTGGTTCTTTTATAGATCAACAACAGCCGCGTTTGGTAAAAGTTATTCGCGTACGCGAAAAATGATCAATACATTTAATAGACCTAAAATGTCCAACGTAGAAAGAAGTAAACGTGAATTAAAAATCAAATAAAAAAATACCAATGAAATGTTTTCGTGGTACAGACTAAATCTCTCAGACGTAAAATTATTGTTTATTCAACTTCGGACTCCGTCAATTAATATCGGCGGGTCGGTATGTGGCGTTTGCAGTTTTCTTCGAACGTGGATTCTTCTTGTAAAGTGCGTACTTATATGTATATATCTTCCATTTATCGTTTCCCCTGCGTGTGCAAATTCTAAGTGCAACTGGGTTGACCACTTGTTTACACTCCAGGAGAAGTAAGTGGTTATGAGGTCACCTTCGAGGTCAACACTCTGATGTACCTGACTTCTCGGAGGCTCTGGTGTAACACGAATGTTAAGTTTAATTTGGTATCATCTGGGCTGGGGTAGATACTGGAGCCAGTGCAAATCAAATTCTCTTTGAAGAAAGCTTCCTCATTGGCATTAAATTCAATTCATACCATATGGTATTTTCTGGGGTGAATTTCAAGATGAATACAAAAGCTGTTAAATGATAAAAGTTTTCGCTGGAGAGGACGCATAGCAAAAAGAAAGGATTATAGATAGAGCAAAGTGTTGGTTTGTTGGTGTCCAATGTATGGCAAACGAAGTAGGAAAAAGGCCAGACAAAAGACAGTGAGATAGTAAGAGATGGCAGACTCATTCTTTTTAAAAAATTGTTTAAAAAAAAAAAATGAATACGAAAGAGGTTGACTTATAATTGCTCGAGTTTCAGGTTCTTGGATTTTATAGTGATTTTCTTGATCCTAGAGTCATGGTAGTAACGGAAAGATTTGGGAAACGACTTTGTCCAGTCGAGGGTTGGCTTATGATAAATATAGTATTTCGTAGGTATTTTTTTCCATTTTATTATCTTGCTGTCTAACTTCTAAACTTACCGTGCGTAATCATAGTTGTCATGTGCCCGGAGACTAACTGTTGCCCATCGAATGTCTTTGTTCCCTACTGCACTTCTGAAAAACGAAAAAAATGATACAAAAATCTCCATAGTACATTAATCTTATAGCTATTCTATATTAAAGACCTATTCATTTCATTATTACTGTATAGAGATATAAATTAAAATTGTGTTAATGATACAAAAACAATATCAGGACTATGAGTTCTGGAATAAAAAACATGACATGAAACAGAATAAACATGAAAGTAATTTATAATATTTTATATTTGTTGTAGCATACCAACGGATGATAAGGGGTATGTCCCCATTCACAGAAATACAGTAGTAAATACTGTATGTTGGTCTGCAGTCGGAGATTCGTCTCCAGCTGTACTGGTCAAACTCTCTCTACCTCCGGGCAGAGAGGATCTTCAGACAAGGGCAGAGTCACGTCTCGGGAAACAGATACCCAACCCCGTTTTATACGGGGTATACGGGGAATTTTTGGCCGAGCCTAAGGGCCCGGATACCCCACATTAAATTCAGCCTTGTGCCACCGCATGATGGTCCTTCCTTGTTGTGGTGAAGGGGATTGTGTGGTCCTGAGAGCGATACCATCGGGAATTCTAAATTCCTGGTAGGGTCAGCCTTGAATAGTGATGGATAAGTTCTTGGGGTGATTGAGTAAATTGTAATGAATGAATGGGTTGTGAATCTGACTAGCTCCGTTAATATCGATCAGCATCTCAACATTTCCCCATCGGCCTTGTGCCACAATTGTTCATTTTGTAATAATAAATATACATTTCTATCTGGATTCGCACCAGGAGTAACACTAGTGTAAACCGGATTAACATTTACCTTTTCTGCCTATTGTATAAACCGCACATGGCCGAGTGGTTAGTACGTTGGTTAGACCCGGGTTCGAATCTCAGCATGATCGAGTTGTCAGCAAGGATACTTCCTGATGTTATCGGAATGGAGCGGTCGAAAACCATACCACGGGTTGATCCAAGCCTTGTGAGTGAAATTGAGTAGACGGAACCTTTGGAGGCCGTCGATAGCTGTGCTAGCACGAAGTCACAAGTCATCGTGGCCGAGGGCTTGAGCAAGCTGGCCTTGTTCAAATTGTTGATCACGCTAGATAACAAGCTCTCTCCCAGAAACTGTAACTAAGGTCTGCTCAGCATAGTTGCAGTATAAACCACAGGTGGGCTCTGTGGGTGTTGAATGAACATAAATGTGCCTGAGCAAGCGTCTGCAATAGGGATTGGCTAGCCGCCCTAGCAGATGGATACCGTGAATACGAGTGGACAGATATACATATACATAAACCGATTCTGTGTCTAGATTTTTAACACTTCTGTAATGCGGACCAATGTCTTTTTGACTTTAATATGAATTGGATCAGTGTTTATCATATCGAGAAAACAGGTCATCTCTTACCATGTTTGTCAATGCTTCCGGCCGCATCACGTTGAGACACAAGTTCTCGTACAATCACCGAAGTTAAGCAACGTTGATCCTGATCAGTACCTAGATGAGTGACCGCTTGGGAATACCTGGTGTTGTAAGCTTAGAGAGCTGATTTCTAATTCTAGTTGTATTCGTTATATTCACTTACACGCAAATAACCTTAGGAAAGGTATGAATTCACCATGTCTTCCCATACCTAAGGGTTAATTAGTAAGATTTGTATCACTAAATCATTATTATTTATTTTTTAAATTCTTATAATTTAAAATATTTTCGTGCTTTAATAACCTGCAAAAGATTGATAAGCCGTAGAACACGAATCAGCCAATGAAATACTGATTAGCTACACATATAAACTATCGTGGCCATAAAGTGAGGAAACAGTTTATATATTGATGATGATATAGAATTGATCCCCCACCTTTATATACACATTATAATTTCTGGTTAATCAAATTCTGATTAAGTATTGTATCCCCCGATTCTCCCCACCAAGGGTTAAATAGTCTTGTATCACTAAACCATTATTATCTAAAAAAAATTCTTCTAATCTAAAAATATTTTCTGGCTTTAAATAACCTGCAAAAGGTTGATATGCCATCGAACACAAATCAATCTATCAATGAAATACTGATTAGCTACACAAGCACGTCTTTTAGATTTATTTACATTCTCTGGGATATAAATATAGAGAAACTACCGTGGTCATAAAGTGAAGGATTAGTTTATATATTGATGGTAATATGGAATTGATCCCCCACTTTATATCCAAATTATAATTTCTGGTTAATCAAATTCTGATTAAGTATAGTATCCACCGTTTCTCCCCACTAAGTTATGGGTTAAGTAGACTTGTATCACTAAACCATTATTATTTCAAAAAAAAAAAAAAGAAAAAATCTTACAATCTAAAAATATTTTTCAGCTTTACATAACCTGTAAAGGATTGATAAGCGATAAAATACGAATCAATCACATTTATCAAAGTGAATTTGCATCCAGAAAACCTAAAAAAAAAACAACTCATCCCTGAGAATTTAACAAGTATTCAACTTTCACAGTACTGCCACTTACTTCCGGTTTAAGTCAGAAATGACGTCTGGATAGTAGCTCAATTCGTCAGTGCCAGCAGTATATGCCCAGTTGTCATACTCTCGAAAGTGGCCATCGGAAGGGTATGCACCTCCAGGTGGAATATCATTCGATGACCGGAAGTGGCCATGGTATGGAGTCATTTGGGTATGGGAAGCAGGCAGCTCAGAATTCTGGGACTTTGCCCTGAAAAGAAAAAGAAAAAAATGATTTATTTTCATTATTCCCATTCACTGTTAAGCCACGTTGTTTTGTATAGTTAAATAAACACGACACTCATTGCTACGATGTTTTTTTTAATTACTTTTCACTTCTGTTTGGCTGAAGGTTAGGGTGTATAAACTGTCCGTAGTTAAGTGATGTCCAGATTGCTCAATTTGGTGAATCAAGTCGAAGTTGTTGAAATTGGGACATCGTGGAGGACTGGGGTTAATACTATTAAAGTAGCTCTATATTCACGCGCGCCCATATATATATATATGTATATATATATATATATATATATATATATATATATATATATATATATATATATATATTGATGCATGTTTCATTAAATAATATAGACAAATTTTGTCTATTTTAAGTAAGTTCATTTCATATTGTCTGATAAGCTTAATAACATTATCATTGAAAGACGAAAGGAAATCGCCATATTGATACATGTTTTAATACTATCTTCTCAGCTTTCGGCTTACATAAGCCATTATCAAAGATGACAATGACTTTTCAATATATCAAACAATACACGGATGAAACAATAATGATAGTCAGTTTTTGTTGCATGAAAAATTTCAAAGCAACAGCAAAATCGTGTATACGAGACGCGGAAGCGAAAATCGCATCGCAGCTCGTGATGTCACACATGACCACGCGAGAGTGAAAACGAGAAGTATTAAGTATATATATATATATATATATATATATATATATATATATATATATATATATATATATATCCATGTAAGATGAGAATAATTTTTCTTCGAGAAAAAGATGAAGTATTCTACTATTTAAAATTAAAATAATCCTTCACTCGCCAGTTGTTTGTCATCACCCGAAGAGACACATTTTTAGTGTTGAAACATTGTGTAGCGATTTTTAACTTTTTTATAATATCCTAAAATAAATAATATATATATATATAAATTTAGGTTCCGAATTTTTTGCAAATATCTCCGTTCCTGAAAGATATATTTCTTTCCCAAGCCAACATACATGACTACAAGAATTGAAGAAAATTATAAGAAAACGGTAAAAATCTATTATTTAAAATATATAAAAAAATAAATTAATAAGTATTTTATTAAACAACAACAACAACTATAATAACAACATATACTCACTGTTGTTTATCAACATTAAATTATATCACTTAGCGTCATCCATAATTTAGCTTGAATTAATTCGTGTGTATAAATACTTGTTGCAAAATAAATTTCTTAGATGGGTGAAATAGAACAGACCCTCAGTAAATTTAATGAGCGGCCTAGGAATGTAAAAGTTATATGTCAGTCTATCTCAGGAAATAAAGAACGTCTACACAAACGTCATCGAACCAATCTTCAGAAACGCCAACATACAGATTGACTATTCTGGGCTTGGTTTCAAATTCAGACAAATGACACCTAAAGAAAACGGAAATGATTAATATATATATATTAATCTATTCATCCTAAGCAAGGTGATAATGCTACCAAGACGCAGAGAGCTAATGGGAGTTAAAGACAATGAAAAGACTTGAGGAGGGACCGGAAGTCTGATCAGGAAGAAGGCAAAAAACTGCTACTGATCAAAAGACTGGGGAGGAGTATAAACTGGACGATAGGCGAATCTATTTACTCCTATTGAGAAAATAAATAAATAGTAACTAAAATTTCAGAGTTCAGTTAGGGACGTTAGAACTATGGCGTTCAAATAGGCTTTGGAAGGAACCAGAAACCCAATACTAAACAGGAAACAAGGGATAAACCACTACTCCTGTTCAAAAGAGATATATCTATATATTTTCTGAAACATTGAAGAATATTAATTGATTTAACCTTCAGTTAATCTAATTTGAAACAAATATTACGTTTAATTTAAAATATTGTAAAAATGAATTTCTAAATGGGGGTAGGTGTTTATTTAAAGTGTTAACAAGTTGACAGTTTGACTGACAGACAGAAGTTTATCTATTTTTTCTACGGAGGACATATCTGTAAAAATTACCCGAGGAATATAATGTCAGCGCCTTTTTTAATATAATTTTAAACTACCAAATAATCTTAAAAATTTATGAAAATATGCCCTGTAATCTGATGTTTATGGAATTTTAGGTACTTTGGGTTTAATTTTACTATAGTCAGCGCACTTATTTTTTGATAATGTCCTGTGTGGACGTCCGTATTTACAAAAATCGACACGTTTATATACACACAATAAAATTCAACATTCTTTTTAAAATATTGGGGGTCGCTGAATTGTAGTAAGCTTTTCCAATTATGATTAGCAAATATAGTTTTTAATAAGATATCACTTAGCAGGTAGAAATTAATACAGAAATTTAAATGATTTAAATCTTTTATTTTATAATTATTATAATTAAATTTTTTAAAAATTAAAAATTCTTGTAAAAATTAATCATTCATCAAAAATTTGTTTTTCTTAAGACAATAGTGTCTTTAATTTATTTTATTCATAAAAGCAATTTAAAACTTTTCAAATCAAATAATGTCTGAGCTTTATTGCACTTTTTATTTTATGATTCAGGGCAGATTTTCAGAAACTGGTGTTTCTATTTTACAAAAAGAAATTGACAATTTAAATTTTCCAATGTTTTCTGCGTATAACTGATATAAACATTAAACGGTGCAAAAATTAATTAGTCGAAATTAAACGGTACAAAACTTAATTAGTCGAAATTAAACAGTACAAAAATTAATTAGTTGAAATTAAACGGTATAAAAATTAATTAGTCGAAATTAAACGGTACAAATATTAATTGGTCAAAATTAAACGGTACAAAAATTAATTAGTTGAAATTAAACGGTACAAACATTAATTAGTCGAAATTAAACGCTACAAAAATTAATTACTCGAAATTAAACGGTATAAAAATTAATTAGTCGAAATTAAACTGTACAAATATTAATTAGTTGAAATTAAACGGTACAAAACTAAATTAGTCGAAATTAAACGGTACAAAAATTAATTAGTCGAAATTAAACGGTATAAAAATTAATTAGTCGAAATTAAACGGTACAAACATTAATTAGTCGAAATTAAACGGTACAAAACTAAATTAGTCGAAATAAAACGGTACAAAAATTAATTAGTCGAAATTAAACGGTACAAAAATTAATTAGTCGAAATGAAACTGTATAAAAATTAATTAGTCGAAATTAAACGGTACTAACATTAATTAGTCGAAATTAAACGGTATAAAAATTAATTAGTCGAAATTAAACGGTACAAAACTAAATTAGTCGAAATTAAACGGTACAAAAATGAATTAGTCGAAATTAAACAGTATAAAAATTAATTAGTCGAAATTAAACGGTACAAACATTAATTAGTCGAAATTAAACGGTACAAAAATAAATTAGTCGAAATTAAACGGTATAAAAATTAATTAGTCGAAATTAAACGGTACTAACATTAATTAGTCGAAATTAAACGCTACAAAAATAAATTAGTCGAAATTAAACGGTACAAAAATTAATTAGTCGAAATGAAACGGTACGAAAATTAATCAGTCGAAATTAAACGGTATAAAAATTAATTAGTCGAAATTAAACGGTACTAACATTAATTAGTCGAAATTAAACGGTACAAAAATGAATTAGTCGAAATTAAACGGTACAAAAATAAATTAGTCGAAATTAAACGGTACAAAAATTAATTAGTCGAAATTAAACGGTACAAACATTAATTAGTCGAAATTAAACGGTACAAAAATAAATTAGTCGAAATTAAACGGTATAAAAATTAATTAGTCGAAATTAAACGGTATAAAAATTAATTAGTCGAAATTAAACGCTACAAAAATAAATTAGTCGAAATTAAACGGTACAAAAATTAATTAGTCGAAATTAAACGGTACAAAAATAAATTAGTCGAAATTAAACGGTATAAAAATTAATTAGTCGAAATTAAACGGTACTAACATTAATTAGTCGAAATTAAACGGTACAAAAATTAATTAGTCGAAATTAAACGGTACAAAAATTAATTAGTCGAAATTAAACGGTACAAAACTAAATTAGTCGAAATTAAACGGTACAAAAATTAATTAGTCGAAATTAAACAGTATAAAAATTAATTAGTCGAAATTAAACGGTACAAACATTAATTAGTCGAAATTAAACCGTACAAAAATAAATTAGTCGAAATTAAACGCTATAAAAATTAATTAGTCGAAATTAAACGGTACTAACATTAATTAGTCGAAATTAAACGCTACAAAATAAATTAGTCGAAATTAAACGGTACAAAAATTAATTAGTCGAAATTAAACGGTACAAAAATTAATTAGTCGAAATTAAACGGTATAAAAATTAATTAGTCGAAATTAAACGGTACTAACATTAATTAGTCGAAATTAAACAGTATAAAAATTAATTAGTCGAAATTAAACGGTACAAAACTAAATTAGTCGAAATTAAACGGTACAAAAATTAATTAGTCGAAATTAAACGGTATAAAAATTAATTAGTCGAAATTAAACGGTACAAACATTAATTAGTCGAAATTAAACGGTACAAAAATAAATTAGTCGAAATTAAACGGTATAAAAATTAATTAGTCGAAATTTCATAAAATCGTGGAGGGGTAACTTGCATGTTTCTGCTTCTGATTGTCTTTATTTGCGTGTCCTTGTGTGTGTGTTTGTGTGCTTACTTTTTAACCGTTCTGCTTTTCTTTGACTGGATCAGGAGACACACCAATACAATTATGACGATGATCAGACCAAATGCTGCAACCCCCGCCAGGACACCAATCGTTAATTTGGTTGACATCGGCATCCCTTGCACTAAACAAGAAATAAAATGAAATTAAATTTAAAAATAAACATGAGAAACAGAAAATTGTTTCAATTGTGGTCATCCATACATACATTTAAAACAGCACTATTGTTTAGAAATAGTCATTTAGGCGTTGTTTTTTTGCATGACACAATAACCAATACCAGTAAACCTCAAATACTCTACAAATGTCTTCTATATTCTCTTAAAATATCAAATGACATCCATTGCTATATAAGTCGGCATACAGTATACATACAGACGAACTTTCTGTCCTAGAGTAACAAGGTACCTCAAAGGTTTCACGTACGATTTAATATTCAAGTCTTGTTTCACTGCTCTTTTGACAGCCATAGCTGAAACTCCCCTCTCACGTGCCAAACACCTAATGAATTGAGTTGGGTCTTTTCTAATTGATCTCTTGAGATCTAAGTTGAAATGATGATCCCTCTTCCTGTTGTGACCTCCTGATCCAGTTTTTCACTCTACTGTTCCCTCTTTTAAAAACTTATTCACCGTTCTCTTAATGGTTCTTGAATTTAATTTGAAGACGGAAGCCAGGTTATGAATGTTTGTGACATAACTGAAGACCTGATTGATTTTCTTTTTCTTTCACCATTGCTCATTTCGGAAGACAGTGGTGCTGAAACAAAACAGTTTTAAACTGATCTCTTTTTCGCTGAATAGCCCAAAGGGTTTTTTCGAGATACTTACGCCAAATGGTGTCAAGATGGCTAAACATCTTCATGTGAAAACGTGGGAAAAAGAAACTCAATTAGTTTAGTGTATTTTGACATTTTGAATTGATGATACAGTGAATCGCTATAGGGATTAAGATATCTTACTGGAATTCTCCGAGGTTTTTATTACATTACTAGACTATATTTTAAGAATGTATAATTACTCTCCAAGCTTAACAGAAGAACCTGATGAAATCGATCATAAACGAAAAAGGCATGTTCATCATTAATTAATCATAGCTAATGATCGGAAGCACATGAAGTATTGAAATAAAATTCATATATATATATATATATATATATATATATATATATTATTCCAGGATTATTTTCCAACTTGTCCAAGTTGATCTTCGCCCTCTCTAACCTTCTAACTTTCTGTCCTGGAGTAACAAGGTGCATCAAAAGTTTCATGTACGATTTAATTTTCAAGTCTTGTTTCACCGCTCTTTCGACAGCTATAGCTGAAACTCCCCTCTCACGTGCCAAACACCTTATGAATTGAGTTGGGTCTTTTCTAATTGATCTCTTTAGATCTAAGTTGAAATGGTGATCCCTCTTCCTGTTGTGACCTCCTGTTCCAGTTTTCCTCTCTACTGTTCCCTCTTTTGAAAACTTATTCACCGTTCTCTTAATGGTTCTTGAATGGATATTGAAGATGGAAGCCAGAGTATGAATGCTGTTACCATTACTGAAGGCCTGGATGATCTTTTTACTCTCACAATTGAGAAGTCAGTGAGGCTGACACAGAACGATTTTAACCGGTTCTCTTTTTAGCTGAATAACTCACATAGTTTTGCAGTGATTCTTACGAAAAATGGTGTCAAGATGGCTAAACACCTGATCTGAAAACCTGGAGAAAAGAAACTCAATTATTTTAGTGACTTTTTAGATATTAAACATTTTGTTGGATGAAGAATTATGCTGTTTCATGATTTGGACAATTTTGCTGTTAAAACCAGTACACACACACACACACACACACACACACACACACACACACACACACACACACACACACACACACACACACACACACACACACACACGCATATATATATATATATATATATATATATATATATATATATATATATATATTATGAAATGGACAAAGTCCGACAATTATTTTAAGACATTTCGCATTTAAAATAATTGTCGGACTTTTGCCATTTCATAATTTGTGACGTCATTTGTTTACATTTGGATACGCATCGAGCAGATATGAATGTACGTGAGAAAATCATGGAGAATTGTAGTTTAAAAACAGTAAAATCGACCTTGCTAACCGAACGCTCCTCTGTGGCGAAATCGGAAAAAGTACGTCAGGCTATATGACGGTTCCTTATAGGATACAGGTTCGATTCCTGTCGGAGGACGAATATTTTCTATGAACATTTCTCGGACATTCAGGTCGGTAAATGTTGTTAATACTGTTTATTATTAAGGGACCATTTACTTAAATATTTGTATCGATAAAAAAGAATGTATAAACATAAAAATGTCTTAATATATATATATATATATACTTACATACATACGTACATTTATAAACACACAGACATATATATATATATATATATATATATATATATATATATATATATATATATATATATATATATATATATAGGGAGTTAACGACTAGAACATATTTGCATCTGAATATTGCAAGAACTGCATGAAACTCTGTGTTGTGCTATCGACTTTGGATATTATGCATATTAAGTTATATATATATATATGTATACAGGGGTTGGACAAAATAATTGGAAGAGGTGCAAATTCCACTCCTATATTTCAAAGACCTATTATATTAAGAACTTCAACTAAAACATCGTAATTGCAGGATATATCTATTGTAAATACGTTTATTTATCTAATTTACTGTCTTTGTCTTATTTATTTTTAGAATTTACTAAAATTTAAGCTAAATCCATGACCTCTGCGAGTTCGAAAAAGGGCATGGCAGGAGTCTCGATCACTAAGGTTGCTGAACTCTTTGGTTTATCAAGAGCTAGCATATCAAGAACTATGACGCAATTCGAGAAACAGGGCAAAACCTCTAGCAACCGTAACAATTCGGGCCGGACTTGCAAACTTACTGACAGGGACTGACGTGCATTTAAACGCAATGTGGCAAAAAATCATCGGACTACTGCGGACAAAGTGACTGCTGAGTTGAATAATCATCTGAATAGTCCAGTTTCTACTAAAACTGTTCGTCGTGATCTCCATAAGGCTGGATATCATGGAAGAGCTGCCATAAAGAAACATCTTCTCTCCACTCGCAACATTCAGAAGAGGTTGAAGTGGTGCAGAGATCACAATGCCTGGTCTGCAGACCAATGGAAGCAAGTCATATTCTCAGACGAGTCCAGTTTTTCTCTTTTCCCAACTTCAGGGTGAGTTTATGTGTGGAGGCAGTCCAAAGAAGCTTCCAACCCTGACTGCCTTCTTCCAACATTGAAGCATGGAGGTGGATCAGTGATAGTTTGTGCCGCCATATCATGGAAATATCTCGGTCCAATAGTTGCCCTTCTTTCATTGCGAGTGAATATTTCATCAACATTTTTAGAGCAAAAATGGTTTATCTCGATAAAAGTCCTACCAGGAAACAAGATGGATTCATACACTCCCCTTGGATATTTGTGCGCAAGTCAATGTAAGGAACCCGACCGGAATTCGAACTCGTCTCTCCGTGTTCTGATTCCCAGCCGCTACCCTTTACGCCACACGCACATTCAGGTATCAAACATCAAAGCGAATAATGTAATGTCGTAAGAGGAACAAAAAGACTTACTTGTGTTGTTGCCAGCATCTTCCAGCAACGTCGGGTCAAGGGTTGAATTCATTATTCGGCTGAGTTAAATGTCACGCCTGATCAAATCTAAAGACTGCAATTAAAAAAAAAAAATAAATAAATAATAGCGTTAAAAATTATATTTCGGGAAAATTAAATAAAATCGTAAATAAAATAATAATAATAATAATAATGAATAATAAAAAAAGAAATAGAAATACATTTTCCCATAATTCTAAGACTAAAGGAACCGGAAATATAATAATTCTGCTTGGTTTCGTCAAACGCCTTTAGGCAACGTTGGTTAAGTCTATAAAAAGACAAACATTTCCTGTCTCACTCTCTTTCATATCTTTCTCCAAGATGTAGCAGTATGTGGAAAACGGACAGACACGCTGGGGCACACTAGTTTCTCCAATCCACTTACTACTGAACATTTTCCCACTTTCTCACTCATGGCATTCGCACGTGTCCTCCAAAACCTCACCCTATGAATAAATCTACCTTTTCATTAGTCGTTCCAACTCTGCGCAAGGCTGACTTGAGATCGACCATTATAATAATGCTAGTCCTTATCTCTGGACCAAGAAAAAACTAGAGGTGATGTAGCAAAACTGTTCAGAAATTTGAATTCGGCACATCAAAATTAATACTAGTAGTAGTACGCATCCGTTTATCTTGCGAGATAAAGGTAGCATCCTGTTTGGTCAAAATTCAGTTCTTTGGTCGTGAAACTGGAATGCCCTCTCCAGGACGCAGTATGGTATAGGGAGGCCGTACACAGCCCAGAGACATGCCCCGGTCTCGGCCGTACTAAAAAGATCCAAAGGAATACAGAGCCTTATATTTGGGGACGGCTTAGCTGCAGGAGTTGCCGGAAAATTGTCAGTGTTCACAGCCAACCGCATTCGGGACTCTACTCCGGGTTTTATGTCTGGATTTACATCCATAGCCTTTTCCGTGTTTCGATATGACCGCAGGGCTGAGGATATTTAAAATTAGGTTTTGCCTCCACTAGACGGACTGCTTTTCTGGGCTGTTGAGTTCCATCTACCTGAAGCAGCTGGTTATGAGGCGTCAGTTTTCCGCCTTCGCCCATTCTCCGGCTTTCAGCTGGACTTAGTTGTAAGAGGCTAGTTGAAACGCATGCCACGAAAGTATTTTATAGACAGTGTGAGCTTGACCCCACCATCACCCTGGTTACGACAACCTTTGATTGGTTTGGTTTGTTCTCTTTTACAGCATATCAGCCTCAATTTAATGCCGACAATATTTATTGCTGGTAATTTTTTTTTTCAAAAATGTATTTCTGGCAATATCTTTTTTCTTCAAAAATTTATTGCTGGTAATAATTTTTTACAAAGTATTTCCGGTATTAAAACCTATTTTTACGCTTTCATAGTGTTTTGACCCTTGGTTGGGGGTAACTATTTATCTATAGCTGGGACCCTAACAGGTGCTACCACCCTGCGTCAGGGTGGACCTGGGAACACCAGCAATTAAGAGGTCCCTCAAAACCTCCTGATCAGAGGCCTTGATGTTGGACGTAGTTTATCGTCTTACCCAGGACGGGACAACCTTTGAAACATATATAATGTACGTATATAATCATTATATACATGAGGTATTTTAGAAACTAAGAAAAATATCAAGTATAAGGATTCGAACCTGCGTTTCATGCGTGGAAAACAGCTATAGGATGTGCCATACGTTGGCCTCTCGGCCACGTCATACTTCCTGGTTAAACAAAACACGAATTGTGCCTTTGAACATACATTTTCCCGATTCTCGAAATATACATATCTGCTCTGTTGGATCCTAATTTAAAGACAATTTTATAGGAAATGGATTAAATCTGACAGATTTTTTAAAAAAATTATTTGTTTTAAACGTTGTTTTTAAATGGATACTCATATTTGAATAGACGCTCTGTTTTTATTTATTTATTAAACAGTATATTTATTTCTTTACATCTATCGACCTAAATATTCGCGAAAACTTGTTATAAAAATATGCGTCCTAAGGCATGTCAGATCTAATGACGCTTTTTCCCCAGGAGACGCAGGTTCGAATCCTGAGTCTTCCAGCAACTACTCTCTTGACACAGAGTAGCACTACCTCCTCAAAGCACTTGATGTAGGTCTCTGGGTTGAGTCTGAGGCCCTGTGATCCCTCCAAATACCTTCGTAATCACCATTAAACTCATCTAACTCTTTCCGAATACTCTGCACTGTCCCCAGATTGACACCCAAACACTCTGAAATGTTCGTATTGGAACTTCCGGTGCGAATGCCAAGCAGCACAGCATGCCATTTCTACATTTTTGGCGGAGTGAATTGCGTCATGGTGCTCTTTTTCTCCCAGACGGTGACCAACTGACCCTACTATATTGTGCAGTCGACAAAATCAAAAACAGCGTGCATGCGTGAAATTAAAAATATGAAACGGCGACAATTTAGCCATCGCACCCTGTACTTAATGAAAATTTAAAAATGAAATAAGGAAAAAGAAGATTTAAAAAAAGAAACAGAAAGAAAGAAAATAAAATGGACAAAAGGATTTTACCGAAAAATAAATATTTTATCAATTCTAAAGACCAGGAAGGAAGAGAAAAGAAATAAATAACGTGTATGGTGATTTCCTAAGCGTAGACAAACAAAACTTCTTGTATCACCAAAGATGAACTGAAGGCATAGATTATGGCAGTATTTCCCAACTTAAACAAAGAAACCGTCCAGAAGAGGCCGTGGTTGAAGCCAACAGCGATTTTATTGAATAAATTTACTCTTTAGTATTTCAAGATATTTTTTGAGTAATTTTGGTAAATATATCTGTTAAAATGAGATGCCAGTGTTATTTTCATGTTTGCGTAATTTAGAAGCCAATTTATCCATCGCACCCTTTATGTCTGGAAGTTTCCAGCTGTCTTTTCTCAGAAAAAAAGATCGAATGCAGTGTTAAAAACTGGCCTTTCGCTAGAAACTTTTACACACACCTAATAGTTCGCGCTGTATCCTTCCTTCTTTTGTTCGTTCCCCTTCAGGTGCCAGCGCTGTGATTTTCCCGCCTGACTAACAAAATACTTTTAGCATTAGTAATCTCTTAAAAAAAAACAACAAAAAAGAAACCTCTTGTTAGTTCAAAAGAAATCACAGATGCTGGGTCAGGGAAAAATATTTTTACGGTATTGTTAAAATAACGAGCCGTCTTTCTTGAAAATATGTGCCTGTTTTCTTTTCGTTTTTTCAGTTATTTATTTAGTCAACACTGATGACCATACAGCGACGGCTGGAATGCAGGTTTTGCAATCCATTCTAAATGAACTCGATTCTATTCTGATTCTTCAAGTATCTCCTTTCACCAAGAACCAACGTAGAACTGAAGGATTAAGCAACACTTTCGTTCAGCTGAATGTTCGAGTCAGCCAGTCAGTTATGCGCCATGTTCCTCAACCCGTATGCATTACTTGCCTCCTCTAAATCAGTTCAGTTATGTGCCATGCCTGATACACGCTCAGGCGATCATGTATCTTTCGATACTTAATTGACGAGGAAGTTCAATGCTATTATTTATTTATTTATTTTTTGAATTGTAGTGTTTACATTTGATCAGGCGTGACATTTAACTCAGCCGAATAATCAATTCAACCCTTGACCCGACGTTGCTGGAGGATGCTGGCATCAACACAAGTCTTTTTGTTCCTCTTACAGCATTACATTATTCGCTTTGATGCTTTGTACTTGGACGTACGTGTGGCGTAAAGGGTCAGTCAGTTATGTGTCATGCGTGATACACGCTTAGGCGATCATATATCTTTCGATACATAACTGACGAGGCAGTTCAACGCCATTACTTATTTTTTATTTATTTATTTATTTTTTTAATTGCAGTATTTACATTCGATCAGGCGTGACATTTAACTCGGCCGAATAATGACTTCAATCCCTGAGTCGACGTTGCTGAAGGATTCTGGCAACAACACATGTAAGTCTTTTTATTACCCCTACTTTATTACATTATTCGCTTTGATGTTTTATACGTTGTTATATTCCGTGCTAAGGGAATAAATACTTAACACCTGGTGGATACTAGAAGAAAGGTTTATTGTACGCAACCAGTACAATATGAAATACGGTACAGTTATACACACAGGTCAATCTAGTAGTGAGTGCCACTAATTGGATGGTCGGACGTGCTCTCTCTCTCTCTCTCTCTCTCTCTTCCTCAGTCTCTCGTAGACAGTTGACTTTATAGGTACTTACTACCTATAGAGTAATCATTCATGGGGGTGCCTGGTTATTCCATTACATCATACTTGGACGTACGTGTGGCGTAAAGGGTCAGTCAGTTATGTGCCATGCGTGATGCACGCTTAGGCGATCATGTATCTTTTGATACATGACTGACAAGGCAGAATTTTTGCCGCAGTAGGTTGCCATTTACTATCCAAGAACACGGTCTTTCCTGTTATTTATCCATAGCTGGAGGAAGAAGAACATGCTCATACCTTTCCCAACGGTATTAGCACGTAAGTAAATGTAATGGATTTGACTGGAACTCGAACTCGGCTCTCTGATACCTCAATCCGAGCCGCTATCCATTAGCGTGGCGATTACCACACAGCAATAGCCGAGTTCAAGTTCTGGCCTAGTCCGTTGCAGTCACTTTTACACAAATACCCTTCACTCCTACTGAGCACGTTGACTGTCAGAGGTCAGTTTAAAAAGGTCAGTTCACCCCAAATAAGACGATAATGCCGGCAATAGTCTTCTGCGAATGAAAGAGAATAAGAAAACAATCCTAAACAGGAAACAAGGAATAAGCCTCTACTCCTGTTCATAAAACTGCTGAGGAGTTTGAACCGGATGATAAAAGTACTTCAAAAGCCAACTTTATAACAATTTTTTTAAGCATTTCACCCCAAGCAAGGCGGGAGTGCCACTAGTAGGAAAGGGGTTACTGAGAGTGAGATCAAGAGTAAAGAGGGGTGTTTGAGGAAAGGATATAGAGGAGGACGGGGATCGGGATCAAGGCATCAGATGATGTCGATTGACATTACATTTGAATATTTGAAGATTATAACTATCAGGGAAGCAAGTAGGAGCAAAGGAGTTCCACTGTCGGGAAGTGCGAGAAAAGAAGCTGTTGAAGTAGAAGAGGTGGTTAAATTTAACTATTTAGAGAGTGACATGGTGGGAGCGAGATGCCAACCTAGTAGCACGCTTAAATTCATACAGTTGGGGTACCAGTGAAAGTAGCTCGTCAGAGCAGTTGCCATGAAAATATTTGTAGAAAAGAATGGGGGGGGCGATTTGAAAAATAGTACAACCCCACCTTCTTCCACACCACTCCAGCTATGAATTAAATAACAGGACAGTCTACTTATTTGAGTTTTGGGTACCAGAAAGTCTGGGAGAAGTGCAACTCATGATCCAAAAGTCTGTGAGCAAACACAACCATCGTTAACTTCCGCTCAGTTCCGACTACCCAGATTCTCTCACAAGGTTTCGGTCAATCCGCGACACGGATTTAAGGCACTTTACAAAGGTGTCACACGTTGGGATCAGGTTAGCCGATAGCATCAACAAGTTAGCTCCCTGACAAATCGACTATGGTGAGATTCGAACCCGAGTCTCATGGTCGGAAAGTAAATGTCATAAATACTCGTCCCCGCAGTAACACATCGTCTTCCTCTCCGCCCGTAGCTATGTTGATTTTCTAAGCGTAACTTAGATGCGGGACAACGCCGAAAGTATTCGGCACCCGGTGAGGATCGAATTCGCTATTCATTCGTAATTGATCTAGCGAGAGAATCTTGATGAACTTTATACCAAGATGAAGTGCCCGAAATGATTTTCTAAGCGTAGCTCAGACGTGGCACAAAGCCGAAAGTGAGGAGCACCCGGTGTGGATCGAATTCACTAATCAGTCGTAATTGATCTAGCGAGGCAAGCCTGCTAAACCTTACACCACGTCAGCGAGCCCAATTCCATAAGCCATGGATTTTTTTTTCACTTAGATGTGGCGCTAGGCCGAAACTGTGAATAGAATTCATTACTCATTTTCGTAATTGATCTACCGTGACAACCTTGTTAACCATTACACCAGATCGAATTGACCCTCTGCTCGTAGCTATGATTAGGGATTTAAAACCGTGTGGAATGCAGTGGGGGGGGATCACTCCTCTAAGTGAGGTAACAGGAAGTGGAATAGGCGAACTTTGAGAGAATTCTGGCCCAGTCTGTGATGATCATTTTCGTATAAATATCATTGAAAAAGCGAATAACTTCTCTATTGAGGAGGCCAGAAAATTACCAGATGCTCGGATTTTATTGGCCTTACGCCAAACATAACATGTGCTTTTGTAAGGTAATCTACTGTGTGGCAAGAAGAGCGAATAAATACCTTGACGCTTTGTTTTTTTATTCATGACTTGCGCGAGAACCCCAAAGAGATATTTGTTTAGTCGTCATAGGTATATGAATTATGTGGATTTGCAGGAGCGTATGAACGTTAAAAGTGAAATCTGCGAGCCGTGTTCGAATTCCGACTACGTCTGTTGCGTTCTCTTTCACACTAATGCCCGTGGTAAAGGCGTGCATCCACTTCTTCTCTCACGGCTATGGATTAAATAACAGGGGAGACTGGAACTTTTCATTTAATGCAGCGTCTCTCAATAATGCGCCCTGAAAGTTAGTCGGACGCGCCCCAAGTTAACAGAAGAGTAATTTATTAACTGACTTTTATATTTAAAAAAAAAAAAAATCTTCCTTTTTAAAAAAGAACATAGTTTCCCTGTTTGAGTCAAGTCTTTGTCTACTTGCATCATTTACATTATTCGGATTGTTATCCTCATCTTCATTGCCATATTATCAACGTTTCGGCCGTTGTAAGCTACGGCCTACTTCAGGTGATTGGAATATCTGTTTATATCTCTGAGATGAGTATTATGATTACTTGCATTATTTACCTTATTCGGATTGTTATCCTCATCTACATTGCCATATTATCAACGTTTCGGCCGTTGTACGCTCCTGCCTTCTTCAGGCGATTGGAATATCTGTTTATATCTCTGAGATGAGTATTATGATTACTTGCATTATTTACCTTATTCGGATTGTTATCCTCATCTACATTGCCATATTATCAACGTTTCGGCCGTTGTACGCTCCTGCCTTCTTCAGGCGATTGGAATATCTGTTTATATTTCTGAGATGAGTATTATGATTACTTGCATTATTTACCTTATTCGGATTGTTATCCTCATCTTCATTGCCATATTTTCAACGTTTCGGCCGTTATACGCTCCGGTCATCTTCAGATGATTGGAATATCTGTCTATATCTCTGAGATGAGCTATTATGATTACTTGCATTATTTACCTTATTCGGATTGTTATCCTTATCTTCATTGACATTTTCACAACGTTTCGGCCATTGTACGCTCCGGCCTTCTTCAGGTGATTGGAATTTCGAACCGAACCCTTTACTTCGTCCACCGAGATAGATTGTTCTAGTTCCACGTGCTATGCCTCTTCCGGGTGTCTCAGTTATTTCCCTTTAACTCAACTCACCAACCTTTTTGGTTCACCACTGCTGTGACGTGGAATTGAACTCACAACTCTTTGGGTCTAGTCATTGGATCTAACCAACGTCTTTATCTACTGAGCCGATAAATGTAAATAATGCACGTAATGATAATACTTCATCTCAGAGATATAGACCGATATGCAAGTCTTTGTCATTTGAAATTTTAAATATTGATACTAAATTTCTTAATCTTTAAGAAAGAGTGAATGATCCCTTTTGCTTACCTCAGGGGATTTAAATAAGTCCTTATCGGCCTCTTTATAAACAAATAGCAGAATCTTCATGCATCCCTTTAAATAGAAATTGTACCGCTAACCTTCTTTGATTGTTAAGTGCTATCGTTAAAAACAAAGAAAAGCGCACTGAACTGTTATATAATATCAGTTCCCCCTCTCTATGGCAGTGAAGGCTAGACAATCTCCTCATAGATGAAGAAGAGACTTAAATCAACAGAAATATGGTTCTACAGAAGGATGCTGAGAATACAAATTTTTAGGGCACATAATGAAGAAAGCGGGCTTGGAAAATCTGGCACTCACAGGATAGATTGAAGGCATGTGGAAAGAGCAAAACATTAAATAACCTCCCTAGCGAGAACGAGTAAATGGATGGCGGAATAAAGTTTAGGAGAGATAACAAAAAGACAGAATTTATTAAGAGATACAAATGACAGGAAATTGTGGAGAGCCATGATCTTCAAGGTCCTGAAGTGGCACAACACATAGAAGAAGGGTGGAGTTACTCTTCACTATCTAGAATACTTGATAAATTCTATGGATAGCTGATGACGACACACAGACAACGGCGCGAAAATTAACCTGGAAGATTTTTTTTCTTCGCACATGCCTACTAGTTTGCTTTGAAAGTCAACGTGTGGATCCCGACATTTTTTTTTCTTTTTAGCACTGCTTTTTAGCACGACACTGAAATCCAAAGGTGCATTGGGATAGAGAAAGATGCCTTCCAAAAGCTAAGCAAAGTATTAAGAAACAGAAAGATTTCGTTAGAAACAAAGACAAAAGGACTGAACTATCATATGATCAGTCCTCGTATATGGCAGTGAATACTGGACAATCATACCACAGATGAAAAAGACACTTGAATCAGCAGAAATATGGTTCTACAGAAACATGCTGAGAATACCATGGATCGTAAATGTAAGCACCGACGAAGTTTTAGAGAAAATGGAAGCAAAAAGGACATTTATACTTAATATTAGGAAGAGGTAGTTGAAATTTCTAGGACACATAATGAGGAAAGAAGGCTTTGAAAATATGATACTCATAGAACAGTTTGAAGTTAAGTATGTCAGAGAAAAGCAACCCCTAGCCTACCTGGCGTGCTTGAGCGAAAGAATGGCGGTGAAGGGTTTGGAAGAGATGGCAAAATGACAAAAGTTATTAATAGCTAAAAAGAACAGGACATTATGGAGAGCCATGATCGCCAATGTCCTGAAGGGAAGAAGATCGAGGCGTGACACAACTATAGTTACCTTCACCACACTTAAATTTTCTTATGATAACTATTTTTTCATACTAATGTTCACTCAAGACAAGGCCAAAGAGCCACTCGAGGTAGAGGGTCACTGTGTGGTGCTGTCGTGAAGGGACACCGCACGTAGAAGAAGAAAATGTGGAATGCTGAAGCAAAAATGACAGCGATTATAGGTAATTTCCTTCCTTTACAAAGCACATAAATCCCAGGTTTCACATAAACCTTTTGCCTTCCTCAAGACATCTCTATCTATAAAAGGCAGGATGTGTGTGTGTGTGTGTGTGTGTGTGTGTGTGTGTGTGTGTGTGTAACGAATGCACGGCCGCAATTTTCGACGGATTTGCACCAAAATTTACATGCACATGCTCCAAGTTAGAGGAAAGGCCAAGACCGACTTTACATTTCCCAACTCCCATCGATAGTGGAAATAATCGATTTTTTCATGCTTCTACGGCAGTTTTCATGTAGTTTGCGGCCATTTTCTACTGGCCAGAGTGAGAGCCTATAGCTGGCTCTCACGAATAGGCAGCAAGATTCTATTGGCCAGCCTGAGAGCCAACAGCTGACTGACACGAATGTTAACTAGCATGCAAAATAAATCGATAGCTGCATTCGTCACATGTGGGAAAAATCTAAATCTGCATGGCACTTTACTCTAATTGGCTCATTCGCTTGCTTAAATTCAACGTTGACTCTGATTCCGCATAACTGGGGTTGGGTGTGAAAAAGTATTTGTTGTTAACATTCTTTTTTCATTCGGTTTTTCCAGTTACGAGTCCTTTTTTAAAGCTGATCGTTTTGTGTTCATTTTGTTTAGTTCTTTTTTCGTAACAGATTTAATGTTTAGTATAGAGCTTATAAAAAATTAGCAGAGTGAGATAGGCAAGAAGTAAGGCATGTAGCAACATCAGCACGGCAAAGGGCACTCCTTTAAAGGCAAGGAAGGGCAAAAATATTTTAAGTCAAGTGATAGCGATTGCTGTATGCGTCGTACGATTTTTGAATCAAGCACGGGCAACGCCGAGCCATGCTGCTAGTAACATATAAGACCTAATATTAATAAGATTGCCAAAGTACATCAAGAAAAGGTTTCGCACAAGCATACTGAAATATACGATGTAATGTCTTATAAATAAAGTTTTATTTCGGGAGACTTCTTTATTATTTTCCTGCTTTTAAATTTCAGGACTAATCTTTTCCTTATAAAACTTTAAAGTGAGATCAGAGTTTTATTTATTCTACAAGTACGACCTAAAGTAAAAAACAAAAAAAAAAACAAACATAAAGAAAACAATAACACGTTATTGTATAACACACTTTGTCATTGTATAACATTGCTTTCAAAATTATTTTAATTTGGGATGGGGTAAACTGTGTCTTATTTTCATACCATATTAAATAATGACGCTGTTCAGTGTAATTATTACTCAGAACCTGTTCATGAACCGAGAAGAAAAAAACAAACATTTCCATTTGTCATTGTTGCTAAGTTCGTGAGGCAGACTTGTTTTTTTGTTGTTTTTTCTTCTCAAAAATAAATTAAAAGAAAAGGCAATATATGTCAGGTCCGGAACGTTTACGAAATTTATATTTCTGGAGGTCAGTAGGAACCAAGTAATTATGAACACTTTTATTCTAACAAGGAAGAAATATTTTCTTTAGCTATTATAATCTCAAACTAGAAAAGTCAATTCTTATTGTCTACATTAAAATAGCAAGTGACATGTTTTCTATTCTTTATTATCCCTTCGGTACATAGGCCACCATTAATTCCTTTTTTATTATCTGCGAAACAAAATCCAGAGACGGATATGCAATGTGATGGGTCTTGATCTGGCATCTCGTCGACAGTCACTTTCTCACAGACGCGCCGTTGTTTCCCTCTGTTTTTTCTACAAGTATTTTCACGGCAACGGCATCTCGGTCCCAACCTTTTACTGTCGAAATGGTTAAAGGCAGCCGTTTCTTCTATTCAAAGACCTTCTTATCTCGCACTTCACGTCTGTGAAAACCACATCCTCTTACTTACTTCAATGATAGTTATAATCTTCAAATATTCCAATGTAATGTCAATCGACATCTTCTGATGCCTTGATAGTGACCCCCGTCCTTCTCTTTATCCTTTCCTCAAACACCCCCCTTTACTCTTACTTTCATTCTCCGTAACCCCTTGCACGCTAGTGGCACTCCCGCCTTGTTTACGGTGAAATGCTTAAAAAAGAATTGCCTTCAGGGTGTAGGTGATCATGGCTCTCCACAGATTCCTTTTTTACTATCTGTGAATAGCGAATGCTCGAACCTACATGGTGTAGGTGATCATGGCTCTCTACAGATTCCTTTTTTATTATCTGTGAATTGCTAATGCGCGTACCTTCAGGGTGTAGGTGATCATGGCTCTCCACAGATTCCTTTTTTATTATCTGTGAATAGCTAATGCGCGTACCTTCAGGGTGTAGGTGATCATGGCTCTCCACAGATTCCTTTTTTACTATCTGTGAATTGCTAATTCACATACCTTCAGGGTGTAGGTGATCATGGCTCTCCACAGATTCCTTTTTTATTATCTGTGAATTGCTAATGCGCGTACCTTCAGGGTGTAGGAGATCATGGCTCTCCACAGATTCCTTTTTTATTATCTGTGAATTGCTAATGCGCGTACCTTCAGGGTGTAGGTGATCATGGCTCTGCACAGATTCCTTTTTTTATTATCTGTGAATTGCTAATGCACATACCTTCAGGGTGTAGGTGATCATGGCTCTCCACAGATTCCTTTTTTTATTATCTGTGAATTCCTAATGCTCGTACCTTCAGGGTGTAGGTGATCATGGCTCTCCACAGATTCCTTTTTTACTATCTGTGAATAGCGAATGCTCGAACCTACATGGTGTAGGTGATCATGGCTCTCTACAGATTCCTTTTTTATTATCTGTGAATTGCTAATGCGCGTACCTTCAGGGTGTAGGTGATCATGGCTCTCCACAGATTCCTTTTTTACTATCTGTGAATTGCTAATTCACATACCTTCAGGGTGTAGGTGATCATGGCTCTCCACAGATTCCTTTTTTATTATCTGTGAATTGCTAATGCGCGTACCTTCAGGGTGTAGGTGATCATGGCTCTCCACAGATTCCTTTTTTACTATCTGTGAATTGCTAATTCACATACCTTCAGGGTGTAGGTGATCATGGCTCTCCACAGATTCCTTTTTTATTATCTGTGAATTGCTAATGCGCGTACCTTCAGGGTGTAGGTGATCATGGCTCTCCACAGATTCCTTTTTTATTATCTGTGAATTGCTAATGCGCGTACCTTCAGGGTGTAGGTGATCATGGCTCTCCACAGATTCCTTTTTTATTATTTGTGAATTGCTAATGCACATACCTTCAGAGAGTAGGTGATTATGGCTCTCCACAGATTCCTTTTTTATTATCTGTGAATTGCTAATGCTCGTACCTTTAGGGTGTAGGTGATCATGGCTCTGCACAGATTCCTTTTTTTATTATTAGTGAATTGCTAATGCACATACCTTCAGGGTGTAGGTGATCATGGCTCTCCACAGATTCCTTTTTTTATTATCTGTGAATTCCTAATGCTCGTACCTTCAGGGTGTAGGTGATCATGGCTCTCCACAGATTCCTTTTTTACTATCTGTGAATAGCGAATGCTCGTACCTACATGGTGTAGGTGATCATGGCTCTCTACAGATTCCTTTTTTATTATCTGTGAATTGCTAATGCGCGTACCTTCAGGGTGTAGGTGATCATGGCTCTCCACAGATTCCTTTTTTACTATCTGTGAATTGCTAATTCACATATCTTCAGGGTGTAGGTGATCATGGCTCTCCACAGATTCCTTTTTTATTATCTGTGAATTGCTAATGCGCGTACCTTCAGGGTGTAGGTGATCATGGCTCTCCACAGATTCCTTTTTTACTATCTGTGAATTGCTAATGCGCGTACCTTCAGGGTGTAGGTGATCATGGCTCTCCACAGATTCCTTTTTTATTATCTGTGAATTGCTAATGCGCGTACCTTCAGGGTGTAGGTGATCATGGCTCTCCACAGATTCCTTTTTTATTATTTGTGAATTGCTAATGCACATACCTTCAGAGAGTAGGTGATTATGGCTCTCCACAGATTCCTTTTTTATTATCTGTGAATTGCTAATGCTCGTACCTTTAGGGTGTAGGTGATCATGGCTCTGCACAGATTCCTTTTTTTATTATCTGTGAATTGCTAATGCACATACCTTCAGGGTGTAGGTGATCATGGCTCTCCACAGATTCCTTTTTTTATTATCTGTGAATTCCTAATGCTCGTACCTTCAGGGTGTAGGTGATCATGGCTCTCCACAGATTCCTTTTTTACTATCTGTGAATAGCGAATGCTCGTACCTACATGGTGTAGGTGATAATGGCTCTCTACAGATTCCTTTTTTATTATCTGTGAATTGCTAATGCGCGTACCTTCAGGGTGTAGGTGATCATGGCTCTCCACAGATTCCTTTTTTACTATCTGTGAATTGCTAATTCACATACCTTCAGGGTGTAGGTGATGATGGGTCTCCACAGATTACTTTTTTATTATCTGTGAATTGCTAATGCGCGTACCTTCAGGGTGTAGGTGATCATGGCTCTCCACAGATTCCTTTTTTATTATCTGTGAATTGCTAATGCGCGTACCTTCAGGGTGTAGGTGATCATGGCTCTCCACAGATTCCTTTTTTATTATTTGTGAATTGCTAATGCACATACCTTCAGAGAGTAGGTGATTATGGCTCTCCACAGATTCCTTTTTTATTATCTGTGAATTGCTAATGCTCGTACCTTTAGGGTGTAGGTGATCATGGCTCTGCACAGATTCCTTTTTTATTATCTGTGAATTGCTAATGCACATACCTTCAGGGTGTAGGTGATCATGGCTCTCCACAGATTCCTTTTTTTATTATCTGTGAATTCCTAATGCTCGTACCTTTAGGGTGTAGGTGATCATGGCTCTCCACAGATTCCTTTTTTATTATGTGTGAATTGCTAATGCTCGTACCTTTAGGGTGTAGGTGATCATGGCACTCCACAGATTCCTTTTTTTATTATCTGTGAATTGCTAATGCTCGTACCTTTAGGGTGTAGGTGATCATGGCTCTCCACAGATTCCTTTTTTTATTATCTGTGAATTGCTAATGCACATACCTTCAGGGTGTAGGTGATCATGGCTCTCCACAGATTCCTTTTTTTATTATCTGTGCATTCCTAATGCTCGTACCTTTAGGGTGTAGGTGATCATGGCTCTCCACAGATTCCTTTTTTATTATGTGTGTATTGCTAATGCTCGTACCTTTAGGGTGTAGGTGATCATGGCTCTCCACAGATTCCTTTTTTTATTATCTGTGAATTGCTAATGCTCGTACCTTTAGGGTGTAGGTGATCATGGCTCTCCACAGATTCCTTTTTTTATTATCTGTGAATTGCTAATGCACATACCTTCAGGGTGTAGGTGATCATGGCTCTCCACAGATTCCTTTTTTTATTATCTTTGAATTCCTAATGCTCGTACCTTTAGGGTGTAGGTGATCATGGCTCTCCACAGATTACTTTTTTTATTATCTGTGAATTGCTAATGCACGTACCTTCAGGGTGTAGGTGATCATGGCTCTCCACAGATTCTTTTTTTTATTATCTGTGAATTGCTAATGCACGTACCTTCAGGGTGTAGGTGATCATGGCTCTCCACAGATTCTTTTTTTATTATGTGTGAATTGCTAATGCACGTACTTTCAGAGTGTATGTGATCATGGCTCTGCACAGATCCCTTTTTATTATGTGTGAATTGCTAATGCACATAGCTTCAGAGAGTAGGTGATCATGGCTCTCCACAGATTCCTTTTTTATTATCTGTGAATTGCTAATGCACATACCTTCAGGGTGTAGGTGATCATGGCTCTCCACAGATTCCTTTTTTATTACTTGTGAATTGCTAATGCACATAGCTTCAGAGAGTAGGTGATCATGGCTCTCCACAGATTCCTTTTTTATTATCTGTGAATTGCTAATGCACATAACTTCAGAGTGTAGGTGATCATGGCTCTCCACAGATTCCTTTTTTATTATGTGTGAATTGCTAATGCTCGTACCTTTAGGGTGTATGTGATCATGGCTCTCCACAGATTCCTTTTTTTATTATCTGTGAATTGCCAATGATCGTACCTTTAGGGTGTAGCTGATCATGGGTGTCCACAGATTCCATTTTATTATCTGTGAATTGCTAATGCACATAACTTCAGGGTGTAGGTGATCATGGCTCTCCACACATTCCTTTTTTATTATGTGTGAATTGCTAATGCACATACCTTCAGGGTGTAGGTGATCATGGCTCTCCACAGATTCCTTTTTTATTATCTGTGAATTGCTAATGCGCATACCTTCAGGGTGCAGGTGATCATGGCTCTACACAGATTCCTTTTTATTATCTGTGAATTGCTAATGCACATAGCTTCAGAGAGTAGGTGATCATGGCTCTCCACAGATTCCTTTTTTCTTATCTGTGAATTGCTAACGCACATACCTTCAAGGTGTAGGTGATCATGGCTCTCCACAGATTCCTTTTTATTATCTCTGAATTGCTAATTCATATACCTCCAGGGTGTAGGTGATCATGGCTCTCCACAGATTCTTTTTTTATTATCTGTGAATTGCTAATGCTCGTACCTTCAGGGTGTAGGTGAATATGGCTCCCCACAGATTCTTTTTTTATTATCTGTGAATTGCTAATCCTAGTACCTTCAGGGTGTAGGTGATCATGGCTCTCCACAGATATCTTTTTTTATTATCTGTGAATGGCTAATGCTCGTACCTTCAGCGTGTATGTGATCATGGCTCTTCACTGATTCCTTTTTTATTATCTGTGAATTGCTAATGCTCGTACCTTTAGGGTGTAGGTGATCATGGCTCTCCACAGATTCCTTTTTTTATTATCTGTGAATTGCTAATGCTCGTACCTTTAGGGTGTAGGTGATCATGGCTCTTCACAGATTCCTTTTTTATTATCTGTGAATTGCTAATGCTCGTAGCTTTAGGGTGTAGGTGATCATGGCTCCCCACAGATTCTTTTTTTATTATCTGTGAATTGCTAATGCTAGTACCTTCAGAGTGTAGGTGATCATGGCTCTCCACAGATACCTTTTTTTATTATCTGTGAATTGCTAATGAACGTACCTTCAGTGTGTAGGTGATCATGGCTCTCCACAGATTCCTTTTTTATTATCAGTGAATTGCTAATGCTCGTACCTTTAGGGTGTAGGTGATCATGGCTCTTCACAGATTCCTTTTTTATTATCTGTGAATTGCTAATGCTCGTACCTTTAGGGTGTAGGTGATCATGGCTCCCCACAGATTCTTTTTTTATTATCTGTGAATTGCTAATGCTCGTACCTTTAGGGTGTAGGTGATCATGGCTACCCACAGATTCTTTTTTTATTATCTGTGAATTGCTAATGCACATACCATCAGGGTGTAGGTGATCATGGCTCTCCACACATTCCTTTTTTTATTATGTGTGAATTGCTAATGCTCGTACCTTTAGGGTGTAGGTGATCATGGCTCTCCACAGATTCCTTTTTATTATCTGTGAATTGCTAATGCACATAACTTCAGGGTGTAGGTGATCATGGCTCTCCACAGATTCCTTTTTTATTATGTGTGAATTGCTAATGCTCGTACCTTTAGGGTGTAGGTGATCGTGGCTCTTCACAAATTCCTTTTTTATTATCTGTGAATTGCTAATGCACATACCTTCAGGGTGTAGGTGATCATGGCTCTCCACAGATTCCTTTTTTATTACTTGTGAATTGCTAATGCACATAGCTTCAGAGAGTAGGTGATCATGGCTCTCCACAGATTCCTTTTTTATTATCTGTGAATTGATAATGCACATAACTTCAGGGTGTAGGTGATCATGGCTCTCCACACATTCCTTTTTTATTATGTGTGAATTGCTAATGCTCGTAACTTTAGGGTGTAGTTGATCATGGCTCTCCACTGATTCCTTTTTTATTATTTGTGAATTGCTAATGCACATAGCTTCAGAGAGTAGGTGATCATGGCTCTCCACAGATTCCGTTTTTATTATGTGTGAATTGCTAATGCTCGTACCTTTAGGGTGTAGGTGATCATGGCTCTCCACAGATTCCTTTTTTATTATTTGTGAATTGCTAATGCACATAGCTTCAGAGAGTAGGTGATCATGGCTCTCCACAGATTCCTTTTTTATTATCTGTGAATTGCTAATGCACATAACTTCAGAGAGTAGGTGATCATGGCTCTCCACAGATTCCTTTTTTATTATCTGTGAATTGCTAATGCACATAACTTCAGGGTGTAGGTGATCATGGCTCTCCACAGATTCCTTTTTTATTATGTGTGAATTGCTAATGCTCTTACCTTTAGGGTGTAGGTGATCATGGCTCTCCACAGATTCCATTTTATTATCTGTGAATTGCTAATGCACATAACTTCAGGGTGTAGGTGATGATGGCTCTCCACACATTCCTTTTTTATTATGTGTGAATTGCTAATGCACATAACTTCAGGGTGTAGGTGATCATGGCTCTCCACAGATTCCTTTTTTATTATCTGTGAATTGCTAATGCACATACCTTCAGGGTGTAGGTGATCATGGCTCTACACAGATTCCTTTTTATTATCTGTGAATTGCTAATGCACATAGCTTCAAAGAGTAGGGGATCATGGCTCTCCACAGATTCCTTTTTTCTTATCTGTGAATTGCTAACGCACATACCTTCAAGGTGTAGGTGATCATTGCTCTCCACAGATTCCTTTTTATTATCTCTGAATTGCTAATTCATATACCTTCAGGGTGTAGGTGATCATGGCTCTCCACAGATTCTTTTTTTATTATCTGTGAATTGCTAATGCTCGTACCTTCAGGGTGTAGGTGATCATGGCTCCCCACAGATTCTTTTTTTATTATCTGTGAATTGCTAATGCTCGTACCTTCAGGGTGTAGGTGAATATGGCTCCCCACAGATTCTTTTTTTATTATCTGTGAATTGCTAATGCTAGTACCTTCAGGGTGTAGGTGATCATGGCTCTCCACAGATATCTTTTTTTATTATCTGTGAATTGCTAATGCACGTACCTTCAGGGTGTAGGTGATCATGGCTCTCCACAGATTCCTTTTTTTATTATCTGTGAATTGCTAATGCGCGTAGCTTCAGGGTGTATGTGATCATGGCTCTCCACAGATTCCTTTTTTTATTATCTGTGAATTGCTAATGCTCGTACCTTTAGGGTGTAGGGGATCATGGCTCTTCACAGATTCCTTTTTTATTATCTGTGAATTGCTAATGCTCGTACCTTTAGGGTGTAGGTGATCATGGCTCTCCACGGATTCCTTTTTTTATTATCTGTGAATTGCTAATGCTCGTACCTTTAGGGTGTAGGTGATTATGGCTCTTCACAGATTCCTTTTTTATTATCTGTGAATTTCTAATGCTCGTACCTTTAGGGTGTAGGTGATCATGGCTCTCCACAGATTCCTTTTATTATTATCTGTGAATTGCTAATGCTCGTACCTTTAGGGTGTAGGTGATCATGGCTCTTCACTGATTCCTTTTTTATTATCTGTGAATTGCTAATGGTCGTACCTTTAGGGTGTAGGTGATCATGGCTCTCCACAGATTCCTTTTTTTATTATCTGTGAATTGCTAATGCTCGTACCTTTAGGGTGTAGGTGATCATGGCTCTTCACAAATTCCTTTTTTATTATCTGTGAATTGCTAATGCACGTACCTTCAGAGTGTAGGTGATCATGGCTCTCCACAGATACCTTTTTTATTATCTGTGAATTGCTAATGAACGTACCTTCAGAGTGTAGGTGACCATGCCTCTCCACAGATTCTTTTTTTATTATCTGTGAATTGCTAATGCACATACCTTCAGGGTGTAGGTGATCATGGCTCTCCACAGATACCTTTTTTTATTATCTGTGAATTGCTAATGCACGTACCTTCAGGGTGTAGGTGATCATGGCTCTCCACAGATTCCTTTTTTATTATGTGTGAATTGCTAATGCTCGTACCTTCAGAGTGTATGTGATCATGGCTCTCCACAGATTCCTTTTTTATTATCAGTGAATTGCTAATGCTCGTACCTTTAGGGTGTAGGTGATCATGACTCTCTACAGATTCCTTTTTTTATTATCTGTGAATTGCTAATGCTCGTACCTTTAGGGTGTAGGTGATCATGGCTCTTCACAGATTCCTTTTTTATTATCTGTGAATTGCTAATGCTCGTACCTTTAGGGTGTAGGTGATTATGGCTCTTCACAGATTCCTTTTTTATTATCTGTGAATTGCTAATGCTCGTACCTTTAGGGTGTAGGTGATCATGGCTCTCCACAGATACCTTTTTTTATTATCTGTGAATTGCTAATGCACGTACCTTCAGGGTGTAGTTGATCATGGCTCTCCACAGATTCCTTTTTTATTATGTGTGAATTGCTAATGCTCGTACCTTCAGAGTGTAGGTGATCATGGCTCTCCACAGATTCCGTTTTTATTATCACTGAATTGCTAATGCTCGTACCTTTAGGGTGTAGGTGATCATGGCTGTAAACAGATTCCTTTTTTATTATCTGTGAATTGCAAATGCACATACCTTCATGGTGTAGGTGATCATGGCTCTTCACATATTCCTTTTTTATTATCTGTGAATTGCTAATGCACATATCTTCAGGGTTTAGATGATTATTGCTCTCCACAGCTTCCTTTTTTATTATCTGTGAATTGCTAATGCTCGCACATTCAGGATGTAGGTGTTCATGGCTCTCCACAGATTCCTTTTTTTATTATCTGTGAATTGCTAATGCACGTACCTTCAGGGTGTAGGTGATCATGGGTCTCCACAGATTCCTCTTTTTATTATCTGTGAATTGCTAATGCACATACCTTCATGGTGTAGGTGATCATGGGTCTCCACAGATTCCTTTTTTATTATCTGTGAATTGCTAATGCACATACCTTCAGGGTGTAGGTGATCATTGCTCTCCACAGATTCCTTTTTTATTATCTGTGAATTGCTAATGCATATACCTATATGTTGTAGGTGATCATCGCTTTCCACAGAATGCTTTTTTATTATCTGTGAATTGCTAATGCACGTACCTTCAGGGTGTAGGTAATCATGGCTCTCCATAGATTCCTTTTTTTATTATCTGTGAATTGCTAATGCACATACCTTCAGGGTGTAGGTGATCATTGCTCTCCACGATCACCTACACCCTGAAGTTATGTGCATTAGCAATTCACAGATAATAAAAAAGGAATCTGTGGAGAGCCATGATCACCTACTCTCTGAAGCTATGTGCATTAGCAATTCACAAGTAATAAAAAAGGAATCTGTGGAGAGCCATGATCACCTACACCCTGAAGGTATGTGCATTAGCAATTCACAGATAATAAAAAAGGAATCTGTGGAGAGCCATGATCACCTACTCTCTGAAGCTATGTGCATTAGCAATTCACACATAATAAAAAGGGATCTGTGCAGAGCCATGATCACATACACTCTGAAGGTACGTGCATTAGCAATTCACACATAATAAAAAAGGAATCTGTGGAGAGCCATGATCACCTACACCCTGAAGGTACGTGCATTAGCAATTCACAGATAATAAAAAAAAGAATCTGTGGAGAGCCATGATCACCTACACCCTGAAGGTACGTGCATTAGCAATTCACAGATAATAAAAAAAGTAATCTGTGGAGAGCCATGATCACCTACACCCTAAAGGTATGAGCATTAGCAATTCACAGATAATAAAAAAAGAATCTGTGGGGAGCCATGATCACCTACACCCTAAAGGTACGAGCATTAGCAATTCACAGATAATAAAAAAAGGAATCTGTGGAGAGCCATGATCACCTACACCCTAAAGGTACGAGCATTAGCAATTCACACATAATAAAAAAGGAATATGTGGAGAGCCACGATCACCTACACCCTGAAGGTATGTGCATTAGCAATTCACACATAATAAAAAAGGAATCTGTGGAGAGCCATGATCACCTACACCCTAAAGGTACGAGCATTAGGAATTCAAAGATAATAAAAAAAGGAATCTGTGGAGAGCCATGATCACCTACACCCTGAAGGTATGTGCATTAGCAATTCACAGATAATAAAAAAAGGAATCTGTGGAGAGCCATGATCACCTACACCCTAAAGGTACGAGCATTAGCAATTCACAGATAATAAAAAAAGGAATCTGTGGAGAGCCATGATCACCTACACCCTAAAGGTACGAGCATTAGCAATACACACATAATAAAAAAGGAATCTGTGGAGAGCCATGATCACCTACACCCTAAAGGTACGAGCATTAGGAATGCACAGATAATAAAAAAAGGAATCTGTGGAGAGCCATGATCACCTACACCCTGAAGGTATGTGCATTAGCATTTCACAGATAATAAAAAAAGGAATCTGTGGAGAGCCATGATCACCTACACCCTAAAGGTACGAGCATTAGGAATTCACAGATAATAAAAAAAGGAATCTGTGGAGAGCCATGATCACCTACACCCTGAAGGTATGTGCATTAGCAATTCACAGATAATAAAAAAGGAATCTGTGCAGAGCCATGATCACCTACACCCTAAAGGTACGAGCATTAGCAATTCACAGATAATAAAAAAGGAATCTGTGGAGAGCCATAATGACCTACTCTCTGAAGGTATGTGCATTAGCAATTCACAAATAATAAAAAAGGAATCTGTGGAGAGCCATGATCACCTACACCCTGAAGGTACGCGCATTAGCAATTCACAGATAATAAAAAAGGAATCTGTGGAGAGCCATGATCACCTACACCCTGAAGGTACGCGCATTAGCAATTCACAGATAATAAAAAAGGAATCTGTGGAGACCCATCATCACCTACACGCTGAAGGTATGTGAATTAGCAATTCACAGATAGTAAAAAAGGAATCTGTGGAGATCCATGATCACCTACACCCTGAAGGTACGCGCATTAGCAATTCACAGATAATAAAAAAGGAATCTGTAGAGAGCCATGATCACCTACACCATGTAGGTACGAGCATTCGCTATTCACAGATAGTAAAAAAGGAATCTGTGGAGAGCCATGATCACCTACGCCCTGAAGGTACGAGCATTAGGAATTCACAGATAATAAAAAAAGGAATCTGTGGAGAGCCATGATCACCTACACCCTGAAGGTATGTGCATTAGCAATTCACAGATAATAAAAAAAGGAATCTGTGCAGAGCCATGATCACCTACACCCTAAAGGTACGAGCATTAGCAATTCACAGATAATAAAAAAGGAATCTGTGGAGAGCCATGATCACCTACACCTTGAAGGTATGTGCATTAGCAATTCACAAATAATAAAAAAGGAATCTGTGGAGAGCCATGATCACCTACACCTTGAAGGTATGTGCATTAGCAATTCACAAATAATAAAAAAGGAATCTGTGGAGAGCCATGATCACCTACACCCTGAAGGTACGCGCATTAGCAATTCACAGATAATAAAAAAGGAATCTGTGGAGAGCCATGATCACCTACACCCTGAAGGTATGTGAATTAGCAATTCACAGATAGTAAAAAAGGAATCTGTGGAGAGCCATGATCACCTACACCCTGAAGGTACGCGCATTAGCAATTCACAGATAATAAAAAAGGAATCTGTAGAGAGCCATGATCACCTACACCATGTAGGTTCGAGCATTCGCTATTCACAGATAGTAAAAAAGGAATCTGTGGAGAGCCATGATCACCTACACCCTGAAGGCAATTCTTTTTTAAGCATTTCACCGTAAACAAGGCGGGAGTGCCACTAGCGTGCAAGGGGTTACGGAGAATGAAAGTAAGAGTAAAGGGGGGTGTTTGAGGAAAGGATAAAGAGAAGACGGGGGTCACTATCAAGGCATCAGAAGATGTCGATTGACATTACATTGGAATATTTGAAGATTATAACTATCATTGAAGTAAGTAAGAGGATGTGGTTTTCACAGACGTGAAGTGCGAGATAAGAAGGTCTTTGAATAGAAGAAACGGCTGCCTTTAACCATTTCGACAGTGAAAGTGTGGTACCGAGATGCCAACCTAGTAGCACGTAAGATTTAACCATTTCGACAGTAAAAGGTTGGGACCGAGATGCCGTTGCCGTGAAAATACTTGTAGAAAAACCAGAGGGAAACAACGGCGCGTACCTTTAGGGTGTAGGTGATCATGGCTCTCCACAGATACCTTTTTTTATTATCTGTGAATTGCTAATGCACGTACCTTCAGGGTGTAGTTGATCATGGCTCTCCACAGATTCCTTTTTTATTATGTGTGAATTGCTAATGCTCGTACCTTCAGAGTGTAGGTGATCATGGCTCTCCACAGATTCCGTTTTTATTATCACTGAATTGCTAATGCTCGTACCTTTAGGGTGTAGGTGATCATGGCTGTAAACAGATTCCTTTTTTATTATCTGTGAATTGCAAATGCACATACCTTCATGGTGTAGGTGATCATGGCTCTTCACATATTCCTTTTTTATTATCTGTGAATTGCTAACGCACATATCTTCAGGGTTTAGATGATTATTGCTCTCCACAGCTTCCTTTTTTATTATCTGTGAATTGCTAATGCTCGCACATTCAGGATGTAGGTGTTCATGGCTCTCCACAGATTCCTTTTTTTATTATCTGTGAATTGCTAATGCACGTACCTTCAGGGTGTAGGTGATCATGGGTCTCCACAGATTCCTTTTTTTATTATCTGTGAATTGCTAATGCACATACCTTCATGGTGTAGGTGATCATGGGTCTCCACAGATTCCTTTTTTATTATCTGTGAATTTCTAATGCACATACCTTCAGGGTGTAGGTGATCATTGCTCTCCACAGATTCCTTTTTTATTATCTGTGAATTGCTAATGCATATACCTTTATGTTGTAGGTGATCATCGCTTTCCACAGAATACTTTTTTATTATCTGTGAATTGCTAATTCACGTACCTTTAGGGTGTAGGTAATCATGGCTCTCCATAGATTCCTTTTTTTATTATCTGTGAATTGCTAATGCACATACCTTAAGGGTGTAGGTGATCATTGCTCTCCACAGATTCCTTTTTTATTATCTGTGAATTGCTAATGCATATACCTTTATGTTGTAGGTGATCATCGCTTTCCACAGAATGCTTTTTTATTATCTGTGAATTGCTTATGCACATACCTTCATGTTGTAGGAAATCATGGCTCTCCACAGATTCCTTTTTTATTATCAGTGAATTGCTAATGCACATACCTTCAGAGTGTAGGTGATCATGGCTCTCCACAGATTCCTTTTTTATTATCTGTGAATTGCTAATGAACGTACCTTCAGGGTGTAGGTGATCATGGCTCTAAACAGATTCATTTTTTTATTATCTGTGAATTGCTAATGCTCGTACCTTCAGGGTGTAGGTGATCATGGCTCTCCACAGATTCCTTTTTATTATCTGTGAATTGCTAATGCACATACCTTCAAGGTGTAGGTGATCATGGCTCTCCACAGATTCCTTTTTTATTATCTGTGAATTGCTAATGCACATACCTTCATGGTGTAGGTGATCATTGCTCTCCACAGATTCCTTTTTTATTATCTGTGAATTGCTCATGCATATACCTTTAAGGTGTAGGTGATCATGGCTTTCCACAGATTGCTTTTTTATTATCTGTGTATTGCTAATGCTCGTACCTTCAGAGTGTAGGTGATCATTGCTCTCCACAGATTCCTTTTTTATTATCTGTGAATTGCTAATACACATACCTTCAGAGTGTAGGTGGTCATGTCTCTCCACAGTTTCCTTTTTTATTATCTGTGAATTGGCAATTCACGTAGCTTCTCGGTTTGGGTGATCATGGCTCTCCACATTTACCTTTTATCTATTATATGTAAGGCCGGTGAAGGAAGTTTCTCTCCTCCACCCTATCTATGGACTCCGACTCAATAGCACCTCAATTTTCATAACTTAGTATTCATATAAAAAACACATTTTATTCTAACCTAATTATGTACAATAATGGATTATATGCGATGTCGGTGAACAATTCACGTAGAAAAATTGAAAATAAATACAATGTATCTAAATACAAATGAATGACGTCATCATAGATCATTGCATCTTAAATAAATCAATGCTTTGCGGCAGTTTTTAACATTAACTTGAGATTTTTCTTGTTAGAAAGTTGAATAATTTTAGCACATTCAATTTTAATGATAAAAAAAGAAATTAACAGATTTGAACAAAAAATGACCAAAATAATGTCAAAATCCAGGAAAATTTTTCATCTTCTAATAGTAAGTTATGCTGAGTTTAATTTGCAACTTCTATAACGGTGAACGGGTTTTGTGCCCCCCACCAAGTATATGGGTCCCTACTCAACTACATTTCAATTTTCATAAGGTGGTATTCATATAAAATACACTTTTTATTCTAACCTAATTATCTACAATAATGAATTATATGCGATGTAGGTGAACCATCTCTAATTATATAACACGGGCACCAGAGCAGATGTGGCAGCAGTTTTCAAAGTAAGGACGAATGGTCGACTTATAAATATTTAAGATAGATTCTGGAGAGAAAAATTGTTTAGCACGACACAGGGAAACAACTTTCCTAGCAGCAGGCCTAGCAATTTCCTTCTTCATGTTTGCTGAAAACGTTAGTCCAAGAAGGCTCAATGACTCATTCTCCTGGAGGTTAGCATCAGCCATGCTGATGGTAGACAAAAAAAGTTCTCTCCCACGATTAAAAGAATGTAGTTTTATTTGGAGACGTTAAAATTAACAAGCCATTCCTTGGCCTGGTTAACAACAGAAAGTAGATCACTTTTTAGATCCGCTGCCACTTTGACCTTATTGAATACCAGGAGTGTTGCAAGGGTCTCGTTCCCCCTCTAGAATGTACGAAACGACACCCCCCCACACACACACACTCTACTACATGTCAGTTTTCATAAGGTAGTATTTTTATAAAATTATGTACAATAATAGATCATATGCAATAAAGGTGAAAAATTCAACTAGAAAATTTGAAAATAAATACAATGTATCTAAATACAAATTAGAGACCTGCCATGAAAATTTTTTTCCAATAAAAAAAATTGAAGAATTTAAAAAATTAAAAAGCTGAAGAATTTTAACACATTCAACTCTATGGATAAAACACAAATTCACAGATTTGAATAAAAAAAAATGACCCCAAAATGACGTCAAAGTCCACGAAAATTTTTCATTCTTTAATAATCAGTTGTATCTGGTGTTCCCAAGCGGTCGCCCATCTCGGTACTGACCATACTCAACATTACTTAACTTTGATGATCGTACTGGAATGTGATGTGGCCGTAATCCTTGATAAACGAATAAATAAAAAAACAATCTTTTTTGCTGAGTAAATACACTTCTAAGATTTTGTTAAGATTGTGCAAAAATGATCGTTAGCGCCTAATTTGTGTATCGCTCGTCATGAATTGATTGAACCGTCTGCTTTATCGTCTAGTTTTCCTGGTGTGCTAACCATATTGCCAGCATTGAGGACATATCTTGCCCTGTTGTCTTCCTTCTGTAAAGAAGTAATATATTAACAAAGGTGACGACAGAATTTCCTTGTTCGCCATGATTGATGGTGTGTCGTTTGAAAAACCCAATTTAGATTAACAAGATTGTGTGGATGAAAGAGAGACTGTGGAGAAAGACGGCGAAAGAGATGGAGAAAGTGACGGTAAAGAGGGTAGACAATTGAGACAACCAAGGAAAGAGGGACAGAGAAGAAGAAGAAGGAGAGGTAGGAGTAAGAGAGAGACGTTGTAGGAGAGAAGAAGGCAGAGAAGGGAAGAGATGGAGAAAGTGTGAGGAGAACAAAAAGGAGGGAATAGAGAGGAATGCAAACAGAGAGGGACAGGGGGAGAGAAGCGAAGATAGAGATAGAGAGAGGGAAGAACGAAAGTGAAAAAGAGAGGGAGAAAGACAATAAAATACAGACGAAAAAAAAACTGAAAAGAGGAGAAGGGTAAAGAGAGAATGAGAATAGAGAAAGAGTGAGGAAGAGAGAGATGTGGATAGAGGTCGCGAAGAAGAGAGGAACAAATACGAAAAGTGACAGTGGCGAGAGAAGGAGAGAAGCGAAGAGAGAGAGAGAGCTAGAGAGATGGAAGAATGAAAATGCAAAAGTGTGGGAGAGAGACTATGAAAGAGAGATGAAGGAAAAGGGAGAAAGGGAAGAGCAAAGCGGGAAGGGAGAAGAGGGAAAGATAGCTGAGGGAAAGAAGGAAAGAGTAAGGGGCGTTTAGAGACTGCGAAGAAGAGAAACGAAAAAGAAAAAAGACGGAGAGGGGAAGAGAGATAGAGAGAAAGAGAGAGAGAGAGAGAGAAAAGGAGCCGAAGGAGAGACATAGTTGAAGAGGGAGGGGGAGAAGAACGCAATTGTGAAGTAGAGATAGAAAGAAACGATAAAAGATAAACGGAGAGAGAGAAAGAGAGAGAGAGAGTTGGGAAGAGAGACGACAAATGGAAAGATGGAGGAAAGAGAGGTGAGATAGATAGATGGAGGGAGATAGGGAAGGTGAACTGAAAGAAAATTGCCTCATTTCATGACGCAGTGCAATTTCATATATGTGCATTTTAACTCAGTTTGGAGACACTAATCTGCAAGCCAACCGCAAGCAACGTTCTTTTTATGTGCCATGTCTTTTCAGGACGTAGGCGATCATGGCTCTCCGCCCCCTCTATCCCTTGCAGCTCTCAACAAGTTCCTTCCCTCTACTTCATCCCCCAGACCACGTTACGTCATCCACCTGCTCAAGCTTGTCAGGTATGTCACGTGCTGCTTTCCCTTGTCTCTCTTTCCCTCTATTTGACCCGTGAGTATCAGATTCTTCAGGCCCTCATTATGTGTCCCTGAAACTTCAGCTGCCTCTTTCTGATGTTAACTACAAGCCTTCTCCTTGTTTGCAACCTATCTAAGACCTCATCGTAGCTCACACGCTCTGTCCATGATATCCTTAGCATCCTTCTGTAGAACCACATCTTCGTCGCCTCGAGTCTCTTCTTCATCTTTGAGGAAATCGTCCAACATTCGCCGCCGTAAAGAAGAACAAATGTCACGTAACATCTCAGTATTTTTTTCTCTGTTACCAAAGAAATCCTCCCGTCTCGCAATACACTGCTCAACTTTTGGAATGTGCCCTTGGCCATCCCAATACGTCTACGGATCTCAGTGTCGCACTTACCGTCCTCTGTCAAGACGCTTCCCAGATATTTGAATTTCCGCACTTGCTTGATTTTAGTATCCCCGACCTTTAAATCGCATTTCGGGCTCCTCTCTTTACTGATGATCATGCATTCTGTCTTATTGTAGTTTATGCTTAGTCCATTCTTCAGTCTCTCCGTCGCTATCTTCTGTAGGAGATTTTATAATTTACCCAAACATTTATAATAAAAACTAAAAAAACTGGGGAGGAGTCGGAAGAACGTAAATGAAGGTTTTATTTTCTCGAAAAGAATCATGCAAACAAATTGTCGAAATATGCATTCTCTCCAATCCCGAAAAGGAAAGCTAGCGGATTTTTAAAATGTATCTTCTCGGCGGACTTATTCAAGCTGTACACTGTGAAGCGATAATGAGAGAATTAGAATTCCTACCAGGATTCCTTATTGGCGGCCACAATCTTAACTAAATAAGATATCCAGGTGACAAAGTGCTGATAGCAGACACAGAAAGGAAACTACAAAAAATCCTACAGAAGGTAACAAAGGAAAGTGAGAAGAAAGGACTAATCATCAATTGCAAGAAGACATGGTTGTTTGCAAATGGGACAGCCCAACATGTAAATTACAAAATGGAGATACCAAAATCAATTAAAATATCTGGGAAGTGCTTTATCAGGATAGAAGGTAATGAAGGAAAGCGAGAAGAAAGAATTAAACAGTAATTGGCAGAAGACAGAATAGATGGTCGTTTGCAAAAGGGATAGGCCAACATGCAAATTACAAATTGGAGATGCAAAAATCAAGCAAGTACAACAATTTAAATTTCTGATAAGTGTTTTAACAGAGGACGGAAAGTGCGACACTGAAATCCGAAGGCGAAGTGGGATAGTGAAATATGCCTTCAAAAAGCTAAGCAGAGTATTAACCCTTTGAGCCCTGCGTTCCTGAATAATTTCAACCCTTCTGCCTGAGACTCTGAGTTTGAATTCGCAAATAATTAGGGTGTAATGTTTCACGGTAGATATAAAATAATTATAAGTGTTTACCCACCGTTCAACCGGTGGCTGGGCATTGTCATTTTTCTCTACCACTGTTCAACCGATGACTGGGCATTACGTCATTTTTTCTATTACCGGTAAAGCAGTTGTCAGGGCTCAAAGGGTTAAGAAACAGTAAAAAATCTTTAGAAACAAAGAAAAATGTACTAAAATATTATGTAATATCAATCCTTCTATATGGCAATGAATACTGGACAATCTCCTCACAGATGAAGTAAAAACTTCAAGCAACAGAATTATGGTTCTACAGAAGGATACTGAGAATACCATGGACTGGACATATGAACACCGACGAAGTTTTAGAGAAAATGGAAAAAAAAGTAACTAAAATAAGAGACAGTTGAAATTTCTAGAGAACACAGCGAGGAAAAAGGGCTTGGAAAGTTTGATACTCACAGGACAAATTGATGGCAAGAGGGGGAGAGGAAAACAATGCATAACATATCTTGCAAGCTTGAGTAAATAGATGACGGAACATGGTTTGTCAGAAAAAGAAAATTTATTAAGAGCTACAAAGGACAGAAAATTGTGGGTCGCCTACGTCCTGAAAGGACATGGCACATAGAAACAGACTAAGTCTTTGCTCACAGGCCCAGAACGTCATGTTACAAGAGGAGCAGTTTATAATAACATATCAAGAAAGCGTCTTCTTCTCACAGTATCTAGCCCGGACTGTGCTTGAATTGTCTGGCTGTGAAATTGCGAACGCGATCCTCACCGGGTGTTTGCAAAAAGTAGGATAGGCAAAATACCAAATAAGAAGAAGCAAGTGAAGATTTCGAAAATATGAAGGATAGGTACTTGGGGACTCAGGAATAAAACCAACATTTATCAACCTTTTTGGCTCTGTTGCAAGCCGGACGGCAGCATTTGACTCGAGCGGACAAAAGATCCATGTCCAAATTTCTGAGTCGATTGCAAACTGGAAAAATGCCTAGCATTTTACTCTAATGCAAACTGGACCTATTTTTTACCTTTTTGGCTCAAATGTAAACTGGACTTATGTGTACCTTTATGACTACTTTAAACGCGACCAATGCGTAACTTTTTGACTCTCGTATAAACCGGACCTATGTGTATCTTTTTGACTGTAGTGTAAACCTGATGTATGTTTACCGTTTGGACGAGTGTAAGATAGTCGTATGCCCCCTTTTTGGGCTCTTTTGTAAACTGGACTTATGTCTACCTTTTTGATACTAGTGTAAACCGTACCCATGTGTGTCTTATTGACTCTCGTGTAAAGTGGACCTATGTGTATCTTTTTGACTGTAGTGTAAACTGGATGTATGTGTACCGTTTGGACGAGTGTAAAATAGTCGTCTGCTCCCTTTTAGGGCTCCATTGTAAATTGGACTTGTGTCTACCTTTTTGATTCTAGTGTAAACCGGACCCATGTGTGTCTTATTGACTCTCGTGTAAAGCGGATCCATGTGTACCTTTTTGTCTGTAGTGTGAACCGGATCTGTGTTCCTTTTGGACTTCAGTGATTTCTAGACGTATGCCTACCATTTTATCTCTATTGTAAACTGGACCTTTTCGACACTAGTATAAATTGGACCTATATGCAACTTTTTTATTATCGTGTAAACCTGACCTGTGTACCTTTCTGAGTCAAGTGTAAACCGGGCTTGTGTCTACATTTGAACTCTAGCGTAAAAGCAAATCTATGTTTACCCATTCATTGATCTATTTTTGCCCTATAATACGAGGGTCATTCAATAAATAAGGTGATTTTTTCGGTATAAGGACTTCTAATACAGATAGAAGCTTACTTTTTTTCTTTTTGTTTTACTTCTTTTTCACATGGATTTAATTTCTTTTGCAGGTTCAAAAAAACTTTCAGAGTTTTGGCGATTAACAAAGATGGCCGACCAAGAAGCATGCTCCAGGATTGAACAGCGGTCAGTTATCAAGTTTTTGGTTGCTGAAGGGTGCAAACCAGTTGAAATTCATAGGAGAATGTCAACTGTGTATGGTGCCACACGTTTCAGCCAAAAATATCTATAAGTGGGCTAAATAGTTTAAAGAAGGACGGAGCAGTGTTGAGGATGAAGACAGGCCTGGGAGGCCTACAGAAGTGAGGTCTCCTGAGGTGATCGAATCAGTCAATGACCTCATTCAGTCTGACAGAAGGGTGACAGTGGATGACATTGCAACGGCTTTGAGCTTATCTGTTGGGACAAACGCAGGGGTCATCAGTCAGAAGGATTCATCTTGCATCATGACAACGCAAGGCCTCACACAGCAGCCCAAACGGTGCATACAATCAACGAGCTGGGCTGGGATCTGCTCCCTCATCTCCCTTACAGCCCAGATCTTGCCCCTTCAGACTTTCACTTGTTTGGTCCCTTGAAAGCGTTCACGAGAGGCTCAAAGTTTAAAAGTGACGATGAAGTCAAAAGTGTTGTGAGCGACTGGCTGAGACATCAGTCCAAAGATTTTTACGCTGAGGGAATACGGAAGCTTGTGCACAGATGGGAAAAGTGTGTGACAGTGCTGGGAGACTACGTTGAAAAAAAAAGTAAGCTTCTATCTGTATTAGAAGTCATTATACCGAAAAATTCACCTTATTTATTGAATGATCCTCGTATATATTTCACAGTCGATAACTCAACAAATGGTAATATGTGGTTAAATTAACCAACCTCACCTGACCATTTTCTTGGTTATTTTAAAAAAAAAATACTGATTTACCGTCTGTTGCTCTTGTAGCTTGCGGTCACGTTGTTTACGTTTTTCAAAATTAGGTTAACGCATCATCAATATTAACTGAAATATCAGTGACGCATTGAAATGATTACAAGCTTTAAAAACAGTGAAATCTCTGACAATCTGTCAAATGTATTTTGGGTCGTATATTTGAGCAGCGGCAACGCTAAGATATTGGTATGTCGCTTGCCTGAAGAAATTCGGAGGGTACAACATCCGAAACCAACATCAGAATGCTAGTCCCAATAATAAGGTGTATAATAATTATAATCCCCCCCGTCAAAATTAAGGCATAAATTAATAATCGCATGATTTACATTATTCGGACAGTTATCAACACCTTCATTGCCATGTTCACAACGTTTCGGCCGTTGTACGCCCCGGCTTTCTTCAGGTGATTGTAATTTCGAACCGAACACATTATTTCGTCCACCGGGGGTAAATTGTTCTAGTTCCACGTGCCATACCTCTTCCGTATGTCTCAGTTATTTCTCAACTCTCCAAGTTTTGTTTCACCACTGCTGTGGCCTGGTATTAGACACACAACTCTCTGGGTCTGGACACTGGATCTAACCAATATCTTTATCTACTGGGCCATGTGTTAATTATTTCCATTTGCAGATATTGAATGAAAATAAGATTTTGAAATTCCTCTCTTTTTTTTCCGAACGGTATAACGTTTACAAAAATCAAATCTTTTATAAATGGATTGTCGGGGTCGGGCTGCCTGTTTATCCTCCGTCTACTTTCTAGCCCACTGGCCCCCGCCCAGTGTCACTCGCGTGTTCTGCAGCTGTTAAAATTGACCGGCCCTCATCACGAATAGTGTTCAGCCAAAGACAAGCCCTCTTGTGCCTTTAATAGTTCTAACTTCAAAGATGATCATTCGACAGTGCAATTTTCGATAAAATTCGTTTATTTACGAAGGTGGGTTCACAGGCTGACTTTGAACGAATGGTACCAGAGTTGTGAAACCTTGCATGAGTTAAGTTCAGTTATTGTTATTAGTATAACTGCATTGTTTCTTTCCAGGTAGACGGACATCTGACTTTTCAAAGAAGACTGTTTATCTTATTGGCTAAAAATTCATCGACAACCGTTTGAGCTCATCATCACTGCCATACTGGTTCCCAACAAAGGTTTTCTTGATGTAAACCGGACCCATGTGTGTCTTATTGACTCTCGTGTAAAGTGGATCTATATGTACCTTTTTGACTGTAGTGTAAACCGGATGTATGTGTACCGTTTGGATGAGTGTAAAATAGTCGTATGCCCCCTTTTAGGGCTCTATTGTAAACTGGACTTATGTCTACTTTTTTTATTCTAGTGTAAAGCGGACCCATGTGTGTCTTATTGACTCTCGTGTAAAGCGCATCTATATGTGCCTTTTTGTCTGGACTTTTGGACTTCAGTGATTTCTAGACATATGGCTACTGCATTCTGGTTGCGAGAAGGGCCAGAGAAGAAACTTTTAGCATAAAACTTACGGTTACATCAAGTTATTTCAACACTAAATTGATGAGACCTAATTGTCAATCTAGTACCACGGTGAAATTTAGGGGATTGAGGTACCAAAGAGGAAATCTTATTAGAACGATCGTCAAAAAAATATTTATAAAAAGACAGACGCAAGCTACGTAACGCCGGGGGGGGGGGAAAGTGGCTGAAACCGAGATGCCAGGTCAGGACTGATGACATTGCACTCTTTGGATTTTCGAAAGAATCTCAAAATATATGGCAGGAACACAAAATGTGTGGCAGTAATAATCAATGCATTTATAAACGTGCAAGATCGATTCTTACGGAAAAATCAGGCTTGTTAACAGTATATGTTTGCGGTTGTCATAGAAAACCATTACGTGTTTCTTTTTATAAGACATTACATGTTTCTTTTTATAAGAAATTACATTTTTCTTTCTTCATAAGCCATTACATGTTTCTTTTTATAAGTCATTATATGTTTCTTTTTATAAGGCATTATATGTTTCTTTTTATAAGCCATTATATGTTTCTTTTTATAAGCCATTATATGTTTCTTTTTATAAGCCATTATATGTTTCTTTTTATAAGGCATTATATGTTTCTTTTTATAAGTCATTATATGTTTCTTTTTATAAGCCATTATATGTTTCTTTTTATAAGCCATTATATGTTTCTTTTTATAAGGCATTATATGTTTCTTTTTATAAGCCATTATATGTTTCTTTTTAAAAGCCATTATATGTTTCTTTTTTATAAGCCATTACATGTTTCTTTTTATAAGACATTACATGTCTCTTTTGTTATAAGTCATTACATGTTTCTTTTTGATAATCCATTACGTTCTTTATAAGCCATTACATATTCCTTTTTTATAAGGCAATTTTATATGATTCCTGGTAGCAGGAAAATGTTAATTTGCTAACAGATTGTCCATACAGTATTGGTTGATACATGGAGCCGACTTTACCCCAATATATTGCAATTACTCTTTTATTCTTATCAGTCAGTCAGTTAACACTCTACTTTGAGTGGCTCTAGGTTTTTCTATTGTGTGAATATATATATATATATATATATATATATATATATATATATATATATATACATATATATATATATATATATATATATATATATATATATATATATATATATATCAGTCAGTTAAGTGCAATGCATGATACACGTTTGGGTCATCATGTCTCTTTCGATTCATGACTAGGCAGAAGATTTTCCCGGAGGAGGTTGCCGTTTCATTTTGCTGGAGAGTAGTTGGCAACCAAAGATAACCCAGTCTATCCTGCTATTCGACTCGGAGAGGAGAGGTGGATTCATAGCTTTCCCAAGGGTAATTGCGCGTAAGTGATTGTAACGAACCCAACCGGAGTTCGAACTCGGTTCTCCGATTTCTCATTCCGAGCCGTTATCCATGACACCACACCACGAAAAATCGGTGACATTTTCTACGTCGACTCTCACTGTCCATTTGAAAGCTTGGTGTCACGATGACTTGTTCTAACTAATTAACTTTTTAGCCATTGAATGGCGAATGTTTCCTGCATGGAAACGGTTAATTTCACCATTGAATAGTAAAAATCACATCACTTCAGCCTTTTCAATAGTAAAAATCACATCATTTGAGCCTTTTCAATAGCAAAAATCACATCACTTGAGCCTTTTCAATAGTAAAAGTCACGTCACTTCGACCCTTTCTCTAGTAAAATTCACATCACATGAGCCTTTTCAGTAGTAAAAATCACGTCACTTGAGCCTTTTCAATAGTAAAAATCACATCACTTGAGCCTTTTCAATAGTAAAAATCACATCACGTGAGCCTTTTCACTAGTAAAAATCACATCACTTGAGTCTTTTCACTAGTCAAAATCACATCACTTGAGACTTTTCACTAGTAAAAATCACATCACTTGAGCCTTTTCAATAGTAAAAATCACATCACTTGAGCTTTTTCACTAGTAAAAATCACATCACTTGAGCCTTTTCACTAGTAAAAAATCACATCACTTGAGTCTTTTCAATAGTAAAAATCACATCACTTGAGCTTTTTCAATAGCAAAAATCACATCACTTGAGCCTTTTCAATAGTAAAAATCACGTCACTTGAGCCTTTTCAGTAGTAAAAATCACGTCACTTGAGCCTTTTCAATAGTAAAAATCACATCACTTGAACACTTTCAACAGAAAAAGTCACGTCACTTGAACCCTTTCAATTATAAAAATCAAATCACTTGAACTGTTTCAGTAGCAAAAATTTCATCACTTGAACCCTTTCAATAGCAAAAACGTCAACATTTGAACCATTTCAATAGATACAGCTATAAAAAAACGGGTAGCACCTGTAACTAGAAGAGAAAATAATTATATAATCAAGATGATAACTTGCTAAAAAAAAAAGAAATTGATTGAATCGCTTTCTTAGGCTTATCAACCCATCGCAATTAACTTTTAAGTCAAAAATATTTTTAAATTTTAAGAATCGTTCTGGAGATAATAATAGTCCAGTGTTACAAGTCTTACTAATTAATCCATAACTGGGGGGAGAAGAAGTGTATTCATACTTTTCCCCAGGATATTTGCTCGTAAGTGAATATGATGAACCCAGCTGGAATTCAGCACTCCAAGTCACCAATAATATATTTCTTATTATTAAATTTAAAAAAAAAATAATCGCGATGGTCCAGTTTTCTATGTAAATTAAGCCATTATACATTGATCTCCCGGCGGAAGTCAATAAAAAATATGCTCATATCACGTGGTTTCCTATTCTAAAATTATTTCCTTTATATATTACTATTGATTAAGGCACCTCGGCGTGGTGTAATTGTTAGCAAGCTTGTCTTGCTAGATCAATTTCGACTGAGTAGTGAGTTCGATTCTCACTGGGTGCTCTATACTTTCGGCCTTGTGCCACATCTAAGCCGGGCTTAGAAAATCACTACTGCGCAAATTACTCTTTTTGAGTAATTTCACGTCTACTTATCATCTCTTAGTTGCGTCTCTGTGTTTGGGCAGAGCGCACCCAGGGGCGACTCCGTCAAGGGACAGAGTCGCAACTGAGGAAAAATTATACTGAGAGGTGCCGACCCTGGGGAACAGCTGCCCGAGGCCGTGCCTTCTCATTGCACTAGAGAGAAGAATCGGTGCGGTTGCGGCGGCTCGGGGAATTATTGTTCCTTGCCCGGGTTCATGCGCTCGGGCTCCCCACATTAAGCCGACCTTGTGTCACAACCTGACCTCGTGGGGTGGGGAGTTTCATATATTGCTATCGATTAAGGCACCTCGGCGTGCTGTAATGGTTAGCAAGTTTGTCTTGCTAGAATTATTTCAACTGATTAGTGAGTTGGAGGCTCCGTATCTATCGGCCTTGTGCTGCATTTAAACTACGCTTAGTCAATCTCTATATTAGTATATATTAGAGTACTTCGACGTGGTACAACGTTTAGCCAGCTCGACGCGTTTTATTTATTACGAGTGACCTCGATCCTCATTGGGTGCCTTTCGGCTTTGTGCTTACGCTTAGCAAACCGCTATATGGCTATTGATTATGCAGTCCACACTGCAAAATAAAAAAAAACATGTGATAGGTCCTGATCTCGTCTACAGTCACTTACAGACGTGCTGTGGCTTCCCTCTGTCTTTTCTACAAATATTTTCATGGCAACTGCTCTGAAGAGCTACTTTCAAAAGGTACGCAAACTGCTTAAATTTAAGCGTGCTACTAGGTTGGCATCTCGGTCCCACCCTTTCACTGTCGAAACAGTTAAATGTAACCGCCTCTTCTACACCAATATTTTCTTCTCTCGCACTTCCCAACAGTGAAACTCCCTTCCTCTTACTTGCTTCCCTGATAGCTATAATCTTCAAATATTCAAATGTAATGTCAATCGATATCTTTTGATGCCTTGATGCTGACCCTCGTCCTTCTCTTTATCCTTTCCTCAAACACCCCTCTTTACACTTGCTCTAACTCTTTGTAACCCCCTTGCATGCTAGTGGCACTCCCGCCTTGCTTGGGGTGAAATGCTTAAAATTTTTTTTAAAGAAACTGAGTCGAATGAGCATAATTAATTTATATTCATTTGTTTTTTTAATTTACAGAGCAAACTGGAACCACACCCTTACCTTTTATGAAATTTGATTTTAAGAAAAAAGTGTTATTCTTGATCTGGAGTAATATATAAAAAAAACAATTCTGGTCGTAGGGTCTATAGTACCGTCGCAACTATAATTTTCTAATTTTCAACCGATAGTATCAGTAACTGTTCTGTGAATGAATGCCTAATATTTCCTGCATGGAAACGGTTAATACCGTTACCACTATTCTTAATCCGTCTGCGAGTTGTTAGTTCCCTGCAATTGTTAACCATTTTTCGACGTTACCAAACGTCATGTTCGGGTCAGGTAATAGTGCTGATTTCAAACGCGATATCCTCCGTACTAAATCCATTGTTAGGTCTGCTGCTAGGACAGTTGATTCGTGCCAGGCATTTTTTCTCTCCGGAATCTATCTTACATATATCTACCATTGGTTCATGCTTTGAATATTGCTGCCACATATGGTCCGTTTCTCCTGCTGTATATTTAGAAATTCTTGATAAAACCCAGAGAAGAGTCTGTAATATTACTGGTCCGCACTTGGCGTCTCGGCTTCAGTCAATTTCACACCGCCGTAAAGTTGCTTCCCTGTGTCTTTTCTATAAATACTTTCATGGTAAATGTTCTGACAAACTCTCCTGTATAGTGTCTAGACTTCATGGATTTAAGCGCAGTACTAGATTGGCGGCAAGGTCTCATCAGTTCTGAATTGGATTGGTTCGACGTAACCGTAAGTTCTATGCTAACAATTTCTTTTGTCGCGCATTTCGCTTGTGGAACTTTCTTCTGGCTCCATGCTTTCCAGCCAACTTTGATCTTCAAGATTTTAAATGCCGATCGCTAGCTACTGTCTTCACGATTACCTTTCTATTGTTCTTGCTCCTTAGTAATGTTTCTCTCTTGTGTTGTAGTGGTTTTCACCATCACCATCACCATCATCATCATAATCATCATCATCACCATCATCATCATCATCATCATCATCATCATCATCATCATCATCATCATCATCATCATCATCATCATCATCATCATCATCATCATCATCATCACCATCATCATCATCACCATCATCATCACCATCATCATCATCATCATCATCATCACCATCATCACCATCATCACCACCACCATCATCATCATCATCATCATCATCATCATCATCATCATCCTTTGACCTCCCTGTGGTTGGTCGGAACTCCATTGACAATCCCTTGCCATGCTGTTCGGTCGTGCAATTTCTGTCCCCAGATAAACCAATGTCCAACCCTGAGTCCCGAGCTGTGGTGTCTGGGAAAAAATCATTTTTCGTGAGAAGACACTTCCAGAAGGATGCCACAGAAAGTAAAGATGGGGTTGTTTCCCTTTCCCCTCGGTGCCAGTGTCCGACAAACTGTAATCGTTTCTGTTTGAGCTTAAGAGAGATTGGTCTCAGTTCTGCGTAAATTGTTTTAAGCGTTGCATGAGATCTCCAACTGATGTTCTGGATTTTTCTAAGCAGATTTCTATATGTTCCATCCAGTCCTCTTTCAAGGCAAACACATAATGTCCAAAGTGTCTGATCCCTATAAATAGGACTGGTTCAATCAGTGTGCGAAAGGTTTCGATTTTTAAAGAATACGAAAGGTTCGAGCGCCAAATCTTGTGAACATTGTTACACGTACCCCATTGAGGTCTATTGAGGAATCTATCGTGTGATATCCAAGCTATTTGAAGTCCTCAACTCTTTTGATGGTTGTATTATTAAATGACTTCAACTCGGATGGTTCAAGGGAGGTTGCGTGTCTGAAATTGCAATAGAGACCAAAAACCCTTGTGAAAATTAATTGAAACAAAACTAATAATTCTGTTATTATTTACTTTTTTTCATATTTATCCAATGAAACATGACCAAGTGTTAGTACTTCGTCTGTTCAATCCACGAAGTATTTCCTTGCAGACTCAACACAGATTCTCGATTGGATTTAAATCAGGAGAGTTTCCAGGCCAGTTGATAGTACTTTGATTTCCTCACTGGTTTTTGTTTGAGCTTAAGAGAGATTGGTCTCAGTTCTCCGTAAATTCTGTTAAGCCTGGCATGGGATCTCCAGCTGATGTTCTGGATATTTATAAGCAGATTTCTACATGTTCCATTCAGTCCTCTTTCAAGGCAAACACATAATGTCCAAGTTTCTGATCCATGCAGTAACACTGGTTCAATCAATGTTCGAAAGGTTTGGACTTTTAAAGAGGATGGAAGGTTCAAGCACCAAATCTTGTGAAGCTTAGTGGCTTTATTGCCTTGCATAAGATACAAAATACAGTCTGTCTCCACCTGAAAGCTTGTTCTGTCACGTAGTCTTGTTTTATACATGAAGCATTGCCCCTTTAGTAAAACTGCGTAGATTTGTGAACCTTACTTAATAACTAGGCACTAATAGAAGATATGAAATCACGGTGAATCAACGTTAGTCAGTCAAGAAATTCTATCATACATTGCTCTCTAAGTGGACATATCAACTTGATTTGATTTTATAAAGTCATTATAGTAATAAAACCATAAAGTGCTCAATGACAGTTTTATTATTAAGTACTTTGGTGCGTAAACTTTCAAAACAACTTGTAAAGTAATAAAACATTAAAATGCATTTCACAGATATTAGCGGTTGTCAGAGGAACACGATTTTTCTTCAGATTTATTAACTACTATCCAAAATTCCTGTCTTTACCCGACGATGTTATTTTATATATGGTAACTGGATTTTTGGCGATTGCCTTCCTGGATTTCCGTCGTTCGACACTGAGCGTCTTTTATCGCGGTCGCTATGGGTTCTCGGCCTTTTTGCTAAGCTCAAAGTGTAGTATCTGTTCTTATCAGCTTTTTTTAAGCTTTTCACCCTAAGCAAGGCTGGAAGTCACTAGCACGCAAGGAGTTACAGAAAGTTTGGAGGAAGAGCAGATAGGAGTGGTAAAGGAGAGGATGTGGAGAAAGATAGTGGATCGATCAAGGCAAGGGGGTCACAGAAGATTTGGAGAGAGAGCAGATAGGAATGAAAGGGGAAAGGATGTGGAGAAGGGAAGTGGATAGATCAAGGCAACTGGAGAAATCGATTGACGTTACACTTAAATAGTTGGAGATTATATTTGTCAGGGAAACAGGAATAAGGAAGGGAGTTCCACAGGCGAGACATGAAGCCATTGGAGTAGAAGAGACGTCTACATCTAACAGTTTCAACGGTGAAGGGGTGGGAACGTGATGCCAGCCTCGTAGGACGTTTAAATTTATGAGGCCCGGCAACCAGCGAAAGCAGCTCATCGGAGCAATTGCCGTGAAAGTATTTGTAAAAAAGACAGAGCGAGGCAACGGCGCGTCTGTGAGAGAGCGACTGCAGACGAGATGACAGACCAGGGCCAATTACGTTGCATATCCGTCTCTGGATCTTATCAAGAACCCCGAGGCAAACAGCAGGGAGTCCAGACCATATATGGCAGGAATACTCCATGCAAGGGCGAATGGTTGATTGATAGATTTCGATTCTCTCTTTTCACTTCTATCTTCCCTTCTTTCTCTTTTTTTACTTCTCATTTCCCTTCTGTCTTCCCTTCTTTCTCCATTATGTGCCAGATAAATGTCGACTGATGTTAAGTATAAGTGTCCTTTTTGCTACCATTGTCTCTAGAACTTCCACGTTGTTCACATGCACTGCCCATGGTATTTTCAGCATCCTTCTATAAAACCACATTTCTGTTGATTCATGCCTCTTCTTCATCTGTGAGGAGATTGTCTAGCATTCGCTGCCATATAAGAGGACTGATATTTCATTAAAACGTTATACTCGAATCTCAAATATGTGCAGTGGTCGAATTGATTGAGTAAAGCTTCATTAAATGCTTAAAGATTCTTTTTTCTATAATACAAAAAAAAAAAAAAGATTGGAAAAGTAAGCCGATTATTTTTGTAGTTCATATTTAAACCTGACTTCACTCAATTACTTTTTAAAATAAACAGTGTCACAGTTAATGAATGAAGTAAGATAAAAGCTACACTTTCAACAAAAACATTCTATAAGTGGCAAAGTTTAACTTAGGACCATTAAAAAAACTGTATGTTGAAAAGACATTTTTTCTTGACACTACAAGTAATGAATACTGTATTGAGAATTTGTATTATTTTAAAAAGCTGTTTTCAGAAGCTTAATAAGACCATAATATATATATATATATATATATATATATATATATATATATATATAGTTTACGAAAAATTAGGTAATCCGTATGGGTAGACCCAAGGAGGATAAAATCCAGAGAGCTCAATGTAAATCAGAGCTAATAATTTAAATAAAAACAGACCACTTTAAGGTTCCATGTAATAAATTATTTCACCATAGCCCCTTTAAAGGACCGCGGATCATCAGACTTTACTTCCAAAGGTTGAAACGAAAAATGAAAAGAAATTGACACATTTTTGACGGGCGGTACTAAGTTTATGTAAATTAACGAAGTGAGGAAGTGAGTGGGGAGAGAGACATGATTGAGTTAGATGTAACATTTCTATTCTTTCAAATTTAAATTGTTTGAGGAAATCCAGACATTGACACATTAAATCGGTTAACTTAACGGAAGTTATATATTGATATGGAAAGGGGAGAGGAGAAAAAGGCATAAAGAGAAAAAGAGAGAAAGAAGTCATGAGAGAAAGTGTCATTAACTTTCTTTGGAATGAAAGGCCCGAAATAGGCGCTGTTGTTTTGCTTTACTTTGAGAGTTCATAAATATTATAATGATTGATATAAGTTTGAATGTTTAAACAGTCTATAAGGAATTTAATTATATGTTTGTTAAAGTTTTTTTTTTAAACATTATTACAAAAATTTTGGGGATTTAATATGAAATAGTCGATTAGAAAAATATTCATAGAAGTAAAGTCTGATGATCCGCGGTCCTTTAAAAGGGCTGTGGTGAAATAATTTATTACATGGAACCTTAAAGTGGTCTGTTTTTATTTAATATATATATATATATATATATATATATATATATATATATATATATATATATATATATATAAAACTTAATTTAGGCACTTATTTAAAAATCGTCTTGCAAATATTAAATTATTTTTATTCTGATCTATAACAATGTTATGGGTCCTTACCTATAACTACAGAATGAACTCTTCCTAACACTATGTATACTACGCCTCTCAAGAGAGAGAGAGAGAGGGAGAAATCGAGTCGAGCCGATAGTAGTTCACTCCAAACCAGACTGACAGTCATACTAACACCTTCCATATCTTGTATTATTATTCCGTGTAAAATATCTTCGTTATTTCTACTCTTGTGTTCGTGTTGTTCTTCCTTGGTCCTAACCTGGACCATAACAAACAATAGTCCAATAATCTTGTAAATAAGCTCTTGTTCAAATTAATTGAAACAACCGCTTCACTTTCCATTCTTTTACGATACAGTCAGTTTTAGACTCACTGGAGTGACAAGGTGTAATCGATTTCTATTTTTCCTCAGATTAGGTCATTTGCAGTGGTATGCAGTAATATGAACCTATTCTCGGTGTGTATGATGAAATTTGTTTGGCCTTGAAAAATATTGCGTCATCCGAGATTGCATCAGATTTTTATCATGCCCAGACACTATTGTCTCGACTAGCGATTAGTTGTCCTACAGTCATTGTATGCGATGGACGTTACTCCAAGGAGGCGTACGAAAATTGTAACTCTGCACGAACACACTGGCAAGCCTTGCCAGTGAGCAAATCAAAGTACTATCTACTGGCTCGAAAACTCTCCTGATTTAAATGCAATCGAGAATCTGCAAGGAACAACTTCGTGGAATGAACAAAGTACTGACATGTGCATTGGGTCATGTTTCATTCGAAAAATACTAAAAAAAAGTAAATAATAACGGAATTATTCGTATTGGTTCAATTAAATTGCACAAGAGTGTAAATAATTTATTGTTATAGTTTACAAATTGAATCCTATATATTTGTAAAATATATTATTATTATTCTCACATCTTGTAAATAAACAATTGAATAAATACTGTTTAACATGTTTGCTGTCAGTTCTCAAGATAAAAAAATGTATAAATTCAGTTTCATATGTTATGGTTTTATTAAAATTAAAGTTGTTAAAATAGATTTTTAAAGCAATAAAAATTTACCGAGTGACTATACAACAACAGTCGTGCCAAGAAAAAAAAAACACTTCCTTTTAACACAGTTTTTTTATTTTTTTATTTTTATTTTTTTCCCCGGCCCTACTTTTGCCAAACAAGTTTCTTTTTAGTTACATACATAAACCTTCCGGCGTTCAATTAATTTTAAATAAACAGCGATAAAAATTAAATTGAATTCAAAATGAAAAGATTAAAATGATACGCGGGCAATCATGTTATCAAATAAACGGCTTATCCGTTTTAAAATGACAAATATTTTTTCTGCCTGTCGGCTGGGACTTTAGAATACACCGACTGCACCTCTGCAGAGAGGCAAGACCCCACCTCCCCAAATGAAGTGTCCTCGGTAAGACGATAAATTACATCCGACAGCAAGGCCTCTGTTCAGAAGGTTTTAAGGAGCGTAGAACTACCTCTTAATTGCTGGTGTTCCCAGCTACGTTCCACCTAGAGTGGTAGCACCTCTTAGGGTCCCAGCTATGGGTAAATACTTAACCCCCAAACTGGGTTCAAAACACGATGAAAGTGTAATACTTTGTAAAAAAATATTACCAGCAGTAAATTTTGGAAGGAAAAAATTATTGCCAGCAATGCATTTTGGAAAAAAAAAGAATATTACAAGCAATACATTTTGGGAAAAATGTTACCAGCTATATATTTTTGGAAAAAATGTTACCAGCTATATATTTTGGGAAAAAATGTTACCAGCTATATATTTTGGGAAAAAATGTTACCAGGTATATATTTTGGGAAAAAATGTTACCAGCTATATATTTTGGGAAAAAATGTTACCAGCTATATATTTTAGGAAAAAATGTTACCAGGTATATATTTTGGGAAAAAATGTTACCAGGTATATATTTTGGGAAAAAATGTTACCAGGTATATATTTTGGGAAAAAATGTTACCAGCTATATATTTTGGGAAAAAATGTTACCGGCTATATATTTTGGGAAAAAATATTACCAGCTATATATTTTGGGAAAAATGTTACCAGCTATATATTTTGGGAAAAAAAAATATTACCATCTATATATTTTGGGAAAAAATGTTACCAGCTATATATTTTGGGAAAAAATGTTACCAGCAATATATTTTGGGAAAAAATGTTACCAGCTATATATTTGGGGAAAAAATGTTACCAGCTATATATTTTGGGAAAAAATGTTACCAGGTATATATTTTGAGAAAAAATATTACCAGCTATATATTTTGGGAAAAAATGTTACCAGCTATATATTTTGGGAAAAAATGTTACCAGCTATATATTTTGGGAAAAATATTACCAGCTATATATTTTGGGAAAAAATGTTACCAGCTATATATTTTGGGGAAAAAAATATTACCATCTATATATTTTGGGAAAAAATGTTACCAGCTATATATTTTGTGAAAAAATGTTACCAGGTATATATTTTGTGAAAAAATGTTACCAGCTATATATTTTGTGAAAAAATGTTACCAGCTATATATTTTGGGGGAAAAAATATTATCATCTATATATTTTGGGAAAAAATGTTACCAGCTATATATTTTGGGAAAAAATGTTACCAGCTATATATTTTGGGAAAAAATGTTACCAGCTATATATTTTGGGGGGAAAAATATTACCATCTATATATTTTGTGAAAAAATATTACCAGGTATATATTTTGTGAAAAAATGTTACCAGGCATATATTTTGTGAACAAATGTTACCAGCTATATATTTTGAGAAAAAATGTTACCAGCTATATATTTTGGGAAAAAATGTTACCAGGTATATATTTTGGGAAAAAATGTTACCAGCTATATATTTTGGGAAAAAATGTTACCAGCTATATATTTTAGGAAAAAATGTTACCAGGTATATATTTTGGGAAAAAATGTTACCAGGTATATATTTTGGGAAAAAATGTTACCAGGTATATATTTTGGGAAAAAATGTTACCAGCTATATATTTTGGGAAAAAATGTTACCGGCTATATATTTTGGGAAAAAATATTACCAGCTATATATTTTGGGAAAAATGTTACCAGCTATATATTTTGGGAAAAAAAAATATTACCATCTATATATTTTGGGAAAAAATGTTACCAGCTATATATTTTGGGAAAAAATGTTACCAGCAATATATTTTGGGAAAAAATGTTACCAGCTATATATTTGGGGAAAAAATGTTACCAGCTATATATTTTGGGAAAAAATGTTACCAGGTATATATTTTGAGAAAAAATATTACCAGCTATATATTTTGGGAAAAAATGTTACCAGCTATATATTTTGGGAAAAAATGTTACCAGCTATATATTTTGGGAAAAATATTACCAGCTATATATTTTGGGAAAAAATGTTACCAGCTATATATTTTGGGGAAAAAAATATTACCATCTATATATTTTGGGAAAAAATGTTACCAGCTATATATTTTGTGAAAAAATGTTACCAGGTATATATTTTGTGAAAAAATGTTACCAGCTATATATTTTGTGAAAAAATGTTACCAGCTATATATTTTGGGGGAAAAAATATTATCATCTATATATTTTGGGAAAAAATGTTACCAGCTATATATTTTGGGAAAAAATGTTACCAGCTATATATTTTGGGAAAAAATGTTACCAGCTATATATTTTGGGGGAAAAAATATTACCATCTATATATTTTGTGAAAAAATATTACCAGGTATATATTTTGTGAAAAAATGTTACCAGGCATATATTTTGTGAACAAATGTTACCAGCTATATATTTTGAGAAAAAATGTTACCAGCTATATATTTTGGGAAAAAATGTTACCAGGGATATATTTTGGGAAAAAATGTTACCAGGTATATATTTTGGGAAAAAATGTTACCAGGTATATATTTTGGGAAAAAATGTTACCATGTATACATTTTGGGAAAAAATGTTACCAGGTATATATTTTGGGAAAAAATGTTACCAGGTATATATTTGGGAAAAATGTTACCAGCTATATATTTTGGGAAAAAATGTTACCAGCTATATATTTTGGGAAAAAATGTTACCAGCTATATATTTTGGGAAAAAATGTTACCAGGTATATATTTTGTGAAAAAATGTTACCAGCTATATATTTTGGGAAAAAAATGTTACCAGCTATATATTTTGGGAAAAAATGTTACCAGCTATATATTTTGGGAAAAAATGTTACCAGCCATATATTTTTGAAAAAAAAAAAATATTACCATCTATATATCTTGGGAAAAAATGTTACCAGCTATATATTTTTGGAAAATATTGAAGGAAAAATTATTACCAGCAATTCATTTAAAAAAAAAATTTACGGGCAATAATATTTTTGTCGGCATTAAATAACCCATGAGTTTGATATGCCGGAGAAAAAAACAAACCAAAATAATATATACTGAGATAGATAGATAGATAGATAGATAGATAGATAGATAGATAGATAGATAGATAAAAAATATTGCCAGCACTGAAAATCTTGTCGGCATTAATTTTAATAAGATTTTAGTGAGAAGAAAGGACAATAAAAGTACAGATTCCAAGTTTCACACACATTCCTGGTCTTTTGAACAGGAGTAGAGGTTTATCCCTTGTTCCCTGTTTAGGATTGGATTTCTGGTTCCTTCTAAAGTCTTTCAACTCTATACTTCTAACGTTTCCTCTCAACTCTGAAATTTAATTCATTAATTATTTATTTTTCTGTTTTTCTTCTTTCTCAATAGAAGTAGATAGGTTCTCCTCCCTGTTCTTTTGAACAGGAGTAGAGTTTTATCCCTTGTTTCCTTAAAGTGAAATCTGTAGCGACATAATTCAGATGACGTCTTGTTAAATTGAAAACAGCTGGATCTGTCATAAAGATGGATGCGGAACATTTACTTTCGGCCAAGGATTATCAGTAAGCGAAGTCAATTTCAGTGTATAGAGCAAGAGGCTCAGACCGAGAGAAATTCACAGAATGAATATAAATGACGTTTTAGACGAAGATGACAGAGAAAACTGTTAACTATAAAACTGACCATCCCGCGAAAAGGCACACTAAGAGAGACGAAGCGGGCCTTGGAGAACGGACAGGGAAGACACTCGTTAGATTGTTCACATCACCCCGTCACCTACGCCTCATCTCACCTTCGCACACTTATAGCAATAGGTTACAACACAAGAATAAAAGCTGGTTTACTGCTTGAAATTGTTCTGTTTTTCACACGTGGCTGATGATCTGGTCGGAGGGCAATTCTTAAGCCACAAGCGTTTGACTGGAAGAAGCTGATCCCCGTTAACGAACTTGGTGAAGCAAAGAAATAATGCCACTAAGATGCAAGGGTTTACTGAGCGAATGAAACAAAATGGTATTAAGGAGAGAGAGAGAGAGAGAGAGAGAGAGAGAGAGAGAGAGAGAGAGAGAGAGACAGAGAGACAGAGAGACAGAGAGACAGAGACAGAGGCAGAGACAGAGACAGAGAGAGAGAGGACAATAAAAGAACAAGATTCAGAAAGACAGGCCCAAAAGATGAAAAATATTGTAACACATACCTATAACCCTGCGTTAGTCACACGGAGTCTTTTGCTACCCCCGCATTTTTAAAGTACTCGTAATTCCTAGTTTGGCAACTTGTTTCTTTTGCTCCCTCTCACTACTCTCCTGACACAGCGAGGGTGTGCAGCACGCAGTGTGGCGCAGTTGTAGCTCAATTGTCGTGGGAGGCAGACTCCTGGGAACTGTCCATTTTCGGAAATCCGAAGCATAGTTTAAGTAACTTGAAATCGAAAAGGACTTCTTCTGTGAGTAGTGTTTCCACATTAATTCCACTTTTATTTCAATACAGGCTTATACAGCAGCCCTAAAAGTGCCACCCCCATAAAAGTGTCGCCTCCATAAAAATGTCACCTGGGGTGGACCAACCCATTCGACTCCCAGATATGTCATTTTTTTTTAATCCCGTGACCCGTAAGATCGTTGGGGTAAAATGTGTACTGCCACCGAAGTAGAAGCGGTGTTCTTGGGCAAGATGGCCTGACGGAGCCTAACCCTCCCCAGGCCGGTTTTGAATTCAGAGTTTTACTTTCTCCTAGACCGGTTGCCTCACAAGGTTATAGGACCCAGTCTATCCTGCGAAGAAGAGGATTCATACCTTTCCCAAGGATATTAGCACGTATGTGAGTGTAATGGATTCGACTGGAATTCGAACTCGTCTCTCCGACTCCTCGATCCGAGCCGCTATCAGTTACCCCTTGATACGCTATTACTGACTACAACACCACGATGTTGTGTCCTATTGTCACCAGTAAAAATAAGGATCGCTAAACTAGACAAGATATAAATTTATCGTGGAAGGCTCAGAAATCTGTGCAATTTCGCCTTAATAAATAACGTTCCATTTTAATTGCAACTACATTTTTGAAGCCAAAATTATGGTTGGAATTATTACAATGAACGTCTGATCTTTTTGTGTTTATATATTTTTTTATTTAAATTCCTAGAAGTCTTACCTGAGTATCTCTTGTAACATTTATTGCAGTTTATAGTGTAAATTTCTGCTTCAGATATTAGATTGCTATTATTCTGTTTTACACCTATTAAATCTCTTATTGCTTAAGTAGTTGTTAAAAAATGTTTATTAACTTTTTAGAACCTGGACATGGCTACGGAATTTGATGACAAGCAGTATAAATTGAAAAATTATTTATTGTATATTAACACGATGTGTAAACACATATTGTATGTTAGTTTTTTTTCCTGTGTATTTTATGGATAAAAACAAAATAATATAAATTAATACTCGTCTGATATATAAAAAAACATATCTTAAAATGTTCCACTAGTGGAATAAAAGTGACTAATAGATTGAGTTTAGATAAACTAGTATAGACGGTACTCATACATATTTATATATCGTACCAATACAACAAAAACCACCATCTATAGACAAACAATTATTTATTTAAGCACCTGCATCCACAAATGTATATAAAATAAAATATATAATAAAATAAATAATAAATATCATATATAATAAATAATATATATAATATATAACAATATAATAAAATAAAATATATAATAAAATAAATAATATATATCATATATAATAATATAATAAAATAAAATATATAATAAAATAAATAATATATAATATATAATTATACAATAGAATAAAATAAAATATATAATAAAATAAATAATATATATCATATATAATAATATAATAAAATAAAATATATAATAAAGTAAATAATATATATCATATATAATAATATAATAAAATAAAATATATAATAAAATAAATAATATCATATATAATAATATAATAAAATAAAATATGTAATAAAATAAATAATATATATAATATATAATAATAAGATAAAATAAATATATAATAAAATAAATAATATATATAATAATATAATAATATAATAAAATAAAATAATATAAAATAAAATAAACACACACACACACACACACACACACACACACACACACACACACACGTCACACCTTGCCTACGTCTCAAGACTCTTTACCCATCCCCCGTTACAACACTCACCAGTTTTACGAAACTCATCATTCGTCTCTACCTACCCTGATGATGAAGTCGAAAGCTTGGACCATATTTCTTCCAAAATGAACTTTGGACAATTTCTGGTAGAATTTCTTCCTTATCTGAGAGGATGCGGAAAGGAAACTACAAGAACTCATACAGATTGTCGTGAAGGAAAGCAAGAAGAACGGACGAAACATCAAATACAAGACGGAATGCATGGTTGTTAGAAAAAAGGAACAGCCCAACATTCAAATTACAAAATGGAGATACCAAAACCAAAGAAGTACAACAATTTAAATATCTGGGAAGTGTTTTAACAGAGGACGGAAGGGGCAACACTGAAATTCTAAGGCACGTTGGGACAGCCAAAGTTGTCTTTAAAAAAAGCTAAGCAAAGTATTAAGAAACAGAAAAGTTTCATTAGAAACAGAGTACTGGAAGTAATATCAGTAAGAGGAAACTTGAAACGGCAGAAATGTGGTTCTACAGAAGGATGCTGAGAATACCATGGACCGGAAATGTCAGCAACGATGAAGTTTTAGAGAAAATCGAAAGAAAAAGGAAAACTTATATTTAACACCCGAAAGAGTGTTGAAATTTCTTTGGCATATAATAAGGAAAGAGCTTTTAGAAAACCTGATACTCAAAGGACAGGCTAAAGACTGAAGAGGCAGAGGAAAATAACGTTTAAACTACTTAGTAAGCTTAAGTACACGGGTGACAGAACAAGGTACAGGAAAAATAACAAAAAGAGAAAATTTATTAAGAGCTACAAAGAACAGGAAATTGTGGAGAACCATATTCGCCTACGTCTTAAAGGGACATGGCACATAGAAGAAGATGAATTCAAAGAGTCCGTCTCCTTAGGGGAAGTACCTCTCCCAAGAGGGATGGCTACAGTTAATCTCTGGTGGCTGTGAGATAGCTTAGCAATTTATATTTCTAGATCCCATGTACGGGTGAGACTCTCACTTAAATCTCGGCCATGTTATTTATTTCATCCTAGTGGGCGTACAGATAAATGTCAAACCGCCTTTTTTATGCGGTCCTGTGACTAAGCTTAGCTCCCAGGAAGGGTGTGACTCTGCATTAAAAACCGCTCCTATTGTACTGATATCAGGGTCAAATCTTGATACCTAGGTTGTCAAAAGAGGAAAAATACTAAGAGTGCTAAACACTTTTTTAAAAATCAGTCCCAGGTACGAGTGGCATTCCAAATTTGAAAACTAACCTTATTGGAATCAGTTAACTAATACAACCAACAACATTAATTCCTGTACCAGTTTTTACCTAATATTTGTATACAAGTACAATTTATATGATCACTATAACTATTTCCTGGATTTCGAGCAGGCAACAATACAAAGATTACTAGTTTAGCTCCATTCTGTTATTCCTTTAAATATGAAGCACTTTAATTTATTACTAGTTTTACTCCATCTTATTATTGTTGCTTTTTAGATGAAGCATTTTCATTATTATTATTCTGTTATTTTATTTATTTTTTTTTTAAAAACATTTCACCCCAATCAAGGTGGGAGTGCCACTAGCACGCAAGGGGTTACAGAGAGTGAAAGCAAGAGTAGGGGTTTGTTTGAGGAAAGGATATAGAGAAGGACGGCGATCGGGATCAAGAAGATGTCGATTGACATTACATTTAAATTGTGGAAGATTATACTATCAGGGAAGCAAGTAGAAGAAAAGGAGTTTCTTTGTCGGGAAGTGCGTGAGAAGAAGCCGTTGGAGTAGAAGAGGCAGTTACATTTAACCGTTTCGACAGTGAGAGGGTGGGACCGAAATGCCAACCTAGTAGCAAGCTTAAATTCATGAAGTTGTAGTACCAGTGAAAGTAGCTCGTCAGAGCAGTTGCCATGAAAATATTTGTAGAAACGACAGAGAGAAGTCACAGCACGTCTGTGAGAAAGTGGCTATAGACGACATGCCAGATCAAGACCTATCTCATTGCATATTTGTCTCTGGATTTTGTCGAGATGGCAACAGTATTAATCTATCTTATTATTATTATTTAGATGAAGCATTTTAATTGTTATTATTTTATTAATAATTTTACACCATCTTGTTTCTTTTTAGATTAGAATACTGTTGCCACATATGGTCTGAGCCCTCGCTGTTCATCTCGAGGTTCTCGACAAAATCCAAAGACGGATATGCATTGTGATCGGGCCTGACTTGGGTTGTCGAATCTAGTCACTTTCTCACCGACGTAATGTGGCTTCACTCTGTCTTTTCTATAAATATTTTCATGGCATCTGCTCTGACGAGCTATTTTCACTGGTGCCCCGACTGCGTGAATTTAAGCGGGCTACTATAGGTTGGCATCTCAATCCAACCCTTTTACTGTCGAAACAGTTAAATGTAACCGAATACTCCAACGGCTTCTTCTATCGCACTTCCCGACAGTGGAACTCCATTCCTTTTACTCACTTCCCTGATAAATATAATATTAAAAATTTAAATTTAATGTCAATCAATATCTTCTGTTGCCTTGATCCTCGTTCTTCTTTTTATCCTTTACTCAGCCCCATACCCAGCTTTTTCCCTTATTTACACTATGGCCCCTTGTGTACTAGTAGCACCCTCGCCTTGCTTGGGGTGAATTGCTTAAAAAAACAAAACAAGATTAAGCATTTTAACTATTATTATATTATTATTAGTTTTAGTCCATCTTATTATTGTTGCTTTAAATGTTATTTGCAGAAATAAAACTAGGAAACCTGATATGTAGAGAATAAATATTGCCCGCATTTCTTTATTGAAAGAAAGAGTAATACCAGCAATGTAATTATCTCTCGACAGAAGTGCTCTTTGCGAAAGTGTTAATGAAACTTGATTTACAAAGTGATTTTATTACAAAGAATACATTTTTTATTCATATATATATATATATATATATATATATATATATATATATATATATATATATATATATATATATATATATTTGTTGGCATTAAATAACCTTTTGAGAGTGATATACCATAAAACAACCCAAACCAAAATCATTTAATTGTTATTATTTTATTACTAGTTTTTCCCCCATGTTATTATTGTTGTTTTTTTTTCCAGCAGAAATGAACCCCATGTATATTGTTGAAGTGACTGCGTACCCAGACCAGGTTGTTTTCCTTTTTCATGTTGGTCATCATGTCCACGACAGCGTCTAACAACGTGAGACCGTTGGTTGGACAATATCGCAGTCTTGCTAGACCAGTGTCACCAAATCAGTTGCTGGGGTGACATGGATTTAAAAATTCTTAGCCAGCCAATCCTTGATCAGGTGCGCTATGAGGGAAAGCACAAAGCGTACATGTGAAGGGCTGAATTATGACCTTTTGATTAAGTTGACTGGTGACTGGTGCAGGGCAGCCAAATTGTCAATGCTTGGGTTGAAAACCGTCAGAGAGAGACGTAAATCACCTCCTTTTTCTACCCCAAGTCTATTTCGAGTCTTTGGCAGCAGATGCATCATCTGACTGAAACCAAACTCAACCAAATACGATGTGGCAAAAGCGAGTAAGAGCAACTTCACATCTTTCCAGAGTCGTGGGTAATTCTTATGCATGTCTTCATTCATCCACAGCTTCTGGTATCCTCCATGTTTGAACCTTGCAAGCTGATGTTAGGGTCTTAGCTATGAAAGTGTAAAAATGTGTTTTAATACCAATAATACATTTTTGTAAAAAAAATCATTATCAGCAATGATTTTTTTAAGAAAAAATTATTACTTACAATACATTTAAAAAAAATGTTACCAGCAATAAAAATATTGTCGGCATTAAATAACCAATTGAGGTTGATATGCCGTAAAACAAACCAAACAAAACCAGATGAACAGAAAGAACGTTAGGTAACGCTTTGCAGACGGGTTTCCAATGGCGATGTACACCAAGTTCTGTTTTTTGCGGAGTTATGTCTAATAAAGATCAGTTTCGCGTTGTTGCACTTTTTCTTACGTGGCCTCGGAGTCAATGTTACATCAAACTGTTAGACACGGAGTTCAAGCCTTGATACGTGGACAGGGCCAGATTATCATTATAAGCCAAGTTTTCTCAACATGGGCAATGAGATATTTTCAGTTTGAAAAATGAGGGGTTCACGAGGGGGCACATAAAATTTAGGACCCACAATATATATATATATATATGGAGTATTTTGTAATTAATAATTATTATTTAAAATAAAATATTTAATTGATTATTAATTTAATTATGAAATTAATCTAAGCCATTTTGTTAACATAAATATTTATTTATTATATTTTTTCCATCTGATCTATGCAAAATGGCCGGTTATTTTAAAGATCAATGAAACTTTCTTGTAGGGTAATATCAACTTCAGATGCATCAGCAACGAAGGGATGCACAAACCAGTGCAGCACTGTCATTTGGAGTCGATCAAAGAATCGAGTTTTCATATCATTATGCTTCAAATGATCAACATATGTTGTTAAGTCATCATCAAGCAGATCGGTAGATATATTTGCCAAGGACGAAAACTGTGAAAAGCACCGTGCCTTAACGTTTAGCCAGAACAGCTTTAGTTTCCCACTAAACGCGTTAATTGCCCCCTTGCAGGAAAACAGAGTGAAGTCATTTCCTTGAAGCTCTTTGTTCACGACATTTAGCTTTTCAAAATTGAAAGACAAGTTGGTGAAAACATATCTTAATTTAAATTTTAAATTATAAGTTTAAAATTTTAAGAAACTGTGAACTAAAACCGGCCATTTTGCATCGATCAGATGGAAAAAATATAATAAATACATATTTATGTTAACAAAATGGCTTAGATTAATTTCATAATTAAATTAATAATCAATTAAATATTTTATTTTAAATAATAATTATTAATTACAAAATACTCCATATATATATATATATATATATATATATATATATATATATATATATATATATATATTGTGGGTCCTAAATTTTATGTGCCCCTCGTGGCCCCCTATTTTTCAAACTGAAAATATCTCATTGCCCATGTTGAGAAAACTTGGCTTGTAATGATAATCTGGACCTGCCCACGTGCCAAGGCTTGAACTCCGTGTCTAACAGTTTGATGTAACATTGACTCCGAGGCCACGTAAGAAAAAGTGCAACAACGCGAAACTGATCTTTATTAGACATAACTCCGCAAAAAAAACAGAACTTGGTGTACATCGCCATTGGAAACCCGTCTGCAAAGCGTTACCTAACGTTCTTTCTGTTCATCTGGTTTCGTTTGGTTTGTTTTACGGCATATCAACCTCAATTGGTTATTTAATGCCGACAATATTTTTATTGCTGGTAACATTTTTAAAAAAATGTATTGCTAGTAATAATTTTTTCTTAAAAAAATCATTGCTGATAATAATTTTTTTTACAAAAATGTATTATTGGTATTAAAACACATTTTTACACTTTCATAGCTAAGACCCTAACAGGTGCTACCGCCCCGGGTTAGGGTGGACCTGGAAAAACTAGTAATTAAGAGGTGGTTTCACGATTCCAAAAACCTCCCAATTAGAGACCTTGCTGTTGGATGTAGTTTATCTGTTCATCTGATCACTTTTAAGAAACACGAAATTGAATCGTTGTGGTTGATAGCTAGTTTTATGAACATGGTCTGTTTTTTAAAAATTATTTTTGTGTCATTTTGGAAGCTGCCATGATAATTTTCTCGATACTTTTAAAGGTGAAGTGAAAATGTCAAAATTTGGCGCATGCCATGTAACATTACACGATATCGTCTTTCATATTTTTTCTATCCAACTGGTTGTTTATCGATGAATTTGTTTCGCACGAAAAACGGAAACAAATATTCCCCACGGTACCAAAATTTCCTGTTCGAATCTAATTTAAAAAAAAAAAAAGACAGGCTTCGAGAGAACCACAAAAATAAGCATTTCACCCCAAGCCCGGCTGGAGTTCCACTAGTACCCAAGAGGTTACAGAGAGTGTAAGGGAAAAGATTGGCTATGGGGGCGAGGAAAGGCTAAAAAGAAGAAGGGGGATCAAGGCAACAGAAGATGTCAATTGACATTACATTTAAACTGTTGAAGATTATAGTTATCAGGGAAGCAAGTAAGAGGAAGGGAGTTACACTGTTGGGAAGTGCGAGCGAAGCTGTTGGAATATAAGAGGCGGTTACATTTAACTGCTTTTGCAATGAAAGGGTAGGACCGAGATGCCAACTTTGTAGCACCCTTAAATTCATTCAGTCGGGGCACCAGTGAACATACCTCGTCAGTAAGTGCTGCACAATCATTCTCGCTTTATATTCACGGACGTAAAATCTAAGCTATTTTCAACTTCTCACCCAACACTTCTATCTAAGATAATCTCACCCAACTCAGAGATAAGTCTTGCGACCTGTAAGTCTAGAATATCTTCATGCTGTTCTGTCTTTAAATAGTTTAGCCCCTTTGATGCCTGTCATGGTGGCCCAATGTGACTCTACAACCTCCGTAGTGTTCTGGATTCCTTTTTCACGGGGGCGTTCAACTGGCTTCTTGGTGGACGGTTTCCAGTTGTGCTATCGTTTTGGGATTCTTGAGTTTGGCTGCCAACCAAGCCTAGAGAGGGTAATCTGTAATATATACCATAACTGGAAGTGGATAGTGTCCTTTCAAGGCGTAGGCGGTTGTGACTCTTCACGATTTCTCTTTATTATAAGTGAATCGTCATGACTTGCGGAAGATAATAGAGTAGTCTCCTATTGTCTTAACCACAATTTTGAATTTAGAGTAGCACTTAAAGACTGGCTGCCAATCAAGGGCTGAGAGCCCAGTGGGCACCGCAATTTAAATGATATATAGATTACTCATTATTGTTTATACACTTTAACTTCTTACCCAACGCTTCTATCTAAGATAATCTCACCCAACTCTGAGATAAATCTTGCGACCTGTAAGTCTAGAATAATCTTCATGCTGTTCTGTCTTGAAATAGTTTAGCCCCTTTGATGCCTGTCATGGTGGTCCTATGTGACTCTACAACCCCCGGACTCTCATCTCAACTGCATGCAAACAGCTGCACACAAGTTCAGGGGCATAAAATATTATCACCATGAGCGTTTCCCATTGGCGACATTGTCATCATCTAGTAATGTCTTATCTTTTAATTAAAAAGAATTTGTGTCTTGCCCAAACGTGAAAGAGAATAATAAATAAAATAAAGATAGAAATAGATGAAAAAGATAAAAGAAGAAAGAAAAGAGAGACAGTCTTGGAGACAAAACCAGAATTTCTTGCTCGACAGCATTGGTAAAATTCCTATAACGCCTATTTGACAACTTTGCTTCATTTAATAAATTTGCTTCGCCTGTCAAAACGCCCACAAACTATGCTTTATGAAATATGCTATGCCCATTCAACACTAAGATGATCACGGCTCTTCACAGTTTTCTTTATGATAAGGGGTCTCCCCTTTTCACACAGATGGGCTCGCCCGAAGTATACATATACTACCACCAGTGAATACTCGGCAGTACGTTAAGACAGTCGAGAAGTCTGTATCAAGTCTGTAAAGAGTCTGTATAAGAGTAGTATTAGAGGACGATAGCACAAGAGTCACCGTCACGAGCACCTAGAATCAGTAAGGAGTCATACCGCGATACTTCAGTACCAATACTGTATATATATTATTGCTACTAACCCGCATTCCTGGATCTACTAACCCGTATTACCAGTTTGTATTATTACGTTAATACATTTATTTTCCTTATCCATTCCTGGCGTTTGTTATTCATTGATATCGAATTCATCCCGGAATCCACAACAGATAGATAGTTAGATCTTGATATGAACAAATAGATAGATAGATAGATAGATAGATAGATAATGAACAGATCTAATGAGATATATAGATAGATAGATAGATAGATAGATAGATAGATAGAAAAAAGATAGATAGATAGGGTTAAGGGGTCTCCCCTTTTCACACAAATGGACTAACCCAGTGTATACATATACTGACAGTGATTACCCGAAGAGTCAAGGAGTCGACACAGAACGACAGAAGAGTAGTAGAGTAAGTCACACACACAGGCGGCGGCAAGCGTCACAGATAGCGAGCATGTAGACTCAGTAAGGAGTCATACCGCGATACTTCAATACCAAGGCTGTATATATATTATTGCTACTAACCGGCATTCCTGGATCTACTAACCCGTATTACCAGTTTGTATTATTACGTTAATACATTTATTTTCCTTATCCATTCCTGGCGTTTGTTATTCATTGATATCGAATTCATCCCGGAATCCACAACACTTTACTTCGTTATCAATGAATTGCCCTGACTTGTAAAAACTAGTTGTACCGTTTTTTTTACCTTCTCCACAATTTCGAATTCGGAATAGCCTTTCTTCAATCCTGCCAACCAAGCCAAGAGAGAGAAATCTGTAATATAAACCATAGCTGGTGGGGATACTGTATCTTTTCAAGGCTTAGGCGGTTATGACTCTTCACGATGTCTTTTTCTTTATTATCTGTGTCATGACTTGCGGTAAAGCAATCTCCTAGTGTCATAACCACAATTTTGAATTTAGTGCAGCACTTAAAGACTGGCTGCCAACCAAAGGAAGAGAGCCCAGTGGGCACCGCAATTTAAATATTATATGAATTACTCATTATTGTTTATACTACAGCTATTACTGCAATGACGTAATTAACTGTATGAAACTCTGGAATTTTGAGAAAGTCACTAAAATACTAGCTTAGAAAGAAGACAAATAAATGAAAACAAGTTAAAAGAACCACAGTAGTATATTCTAAATGAAAACTAAATTATCGGACTTGGGTTTACCTTTTCATATGAGTAAAAACTGAACATATGTCACTATTTTGATTCTATGTCTACAAATTTATGACTTAAGTATAAACTTTTTCTTACTCTATTGTAAACCGGACTTACGACTACCTTTCTGATTCTCGTGTAAACCGACCCACTTTTTAGTTTGTTTAAACTGATCCCATATCTGCCTTTTTAAACCGGTCCTATTTCGACCTTTCTGATTCTCGTGTAAACCAACCCTCTTTTTAGTTTGTTTAAACTGGTCCCATGTCTGCCTTTTTAAACCGGTCCTATTTCGACCTTTCTGATTCTCGTGTAAACCGACCCTCGTTTTAGTTTGTTTAAACTGGTCCCATATCTGCCTTTTTAAACCAATCCTATTGAGACCATTCTGATTCTCGTGTAAACCGACCCTCGTTTTAGTTTGTTTAAACTGGTCCGATATCTTCCTTTTAAAACCGGTCCTATTTCGACCTTTCTGATTCTCGTGTAAACCAACCCTCTTTTTAGTTTGTTTAAACTGGTCCCATGTCTGCCTTTTTAAACCGGTCCTATTTCGAACTTTCTGGTTTTCGTGTAAAACGGCACTCTTTTTAGTTTGTTTAAACTGGTCCGATATCTTCCTTTTTAAACCGGTACTATTTCGACCTTTCTGATTCTCGTGTAAACCGACCGTCGTTTTAATTTGTTTAAACTGGTCCCATATCTGTCTTTTCAAACCGGTCCTATTTCGACCTTTCTGATTTTCGTGTAAAACGGCACTCTTTTTAGTTTGTTTAAACTGGTCCCATGTCTGCCTTTTTAAACCGGTCCTATTTCGACCTTTCCGATTCTCGTGTAAAACGGAACTCTTTTTAGTTTGTTTAAACTGGTCCCATGTCTAACTTTTTAAACCGGTCTATTTCGACCTTTCTGATTCTCGTGTAAACCGACCCTCGTTTTAGTTTGTTTAAACTGGTCCGATATCTTCCTTTTTAAACCGGACCTATTTCGACCTTTCTGACTCCCGTGTAAGTTGGCCCTCTGTTTTTTTTTTTTTTTTATTCAAGTGTAAACTGAACCTATTTTTAAATCGGAACTATTTCGACCTTTCTGACTCCCGTGTAAGCCGGCTCTCTGTTTTTTTTTTTTTACTCAAGTATAAACTGGACCTATTTTAAAACCGGACCTACTTCGACCTTTCTGACTCCCGTGTAAGCCGGCTCTCTGTTTTTTTTTTTTTTTACTCAAATGTAAACTGAACCTATTTTTAAATCGGACCTATTTCGACATTTTTGACTCCCGTGTAGGCCGGCCCTCTGTTTTTTTATATTTTTTTATGTAAGTGTAAATTGGATCTAAATCTGCTTTGCTTTGCATCTAGTGTAAAACCAGACATTTTTGACATGGGTGTAAAGCAGACTAATGTCGACCTTTTTAACTCCACTAGAAACCGCAACTATGTCTGCTTTTATGACACTATATAAAATTTGTCCGACTTTTATCGTATAAAACATCAAATAAGACCAGGCGACCCTGACAATCTTTATTGTAAGAACCGAAATAAATTAAAACAAACTTTAATTGGAAAAGTGTAGCATTTTCTGGAATGTGTTCAAGATTAGTATTTCAATCTATTCGGGTCAGTTAAACTTCTCCGATTTCTCCCCCCGGACAAAAGGCTTACGGCCATAGCAGGTTGAAACGTTGGTTCTCGTAAGATCACCAAAATTAAGGAACCTCGAGCCTGGCCAGTACCGAGATGGTTGACCGCTTGGAAATACTAGGTGCTGTCAGCTTGAATATGCGGGTGGTGTTAATGGATAATAGCTCAGAATTGGAAATCATAAAGCCGAGTTCTAATTCCAGTCGGGTCCATTCTATTTGTTTCAACGTAAATAGCTTTGAGAAACGTATGAATCCACCTATTCTTCCCCATCTATGGGTTAATTAGTAGGGCTTGTATCAATAGATCATTATTATCTACAAAATATTCTTACAATCTAAAAATATTTTCTGGCTTTAAATAACCTGAAAAATGTTGAAAAGCGGTAAAAACAAAAAACGGATGCAAAAAAAATGTCCAATCAGATCGGACATCTACCTAAGAATAAAAAATCTAACAAAAGCCCTACAACCTTGGAACCATAACATCATCGTCTCACGTCACTGAGCCATGAAACATGAATATACGGTTTAAAGGGCAAACTCAGTCAAATGCATAAAGTAGTCCACTTGAAGGTTCACCAGCGCAAACCTGATGTTTGTTACAAGTCTCCAACACTCAATGTAATACCTACCTACCTATATATATATATATATATATATATATATCTGTTCATTATCTATCTATGTTCATTATCTATCTATCTATCTATGTTCATTATCTATCTATGTTCATTATCTATCTATCTATCTATGTTCATTATCTATCTATGTTCATTATCTATCTGTCTGTGTCTGTATGTATATACGTATGTTTGCTGTCTATCTGTCTATGGCAGTATGTTAATAACTATCTATCTATGGTAGACTGTTCATATCTATCTATTGCAGTTTGTTCATATCTATCTATTGCAGTTTGCTTATATCTATCATATATCGACATGGTGAAAAGGAGACAAAAAACAGTGCTAATATAGGATTCTGCACAGATAAATTAGGAACAAATGCAGGCAGGCTAAAGAGGAATGACTCAACGAAAAAATGTGCAGAAATAGAACTAATGAGTATCACTGATAAAGCAGATATGCAGTAAAAATAAGAGAACAGGCCAAAAGTTATGCTCATCTGTACGATGCATAAAATCCAAAGACGGAAAAGTAATATTATAGAAAGAAGAAATACTTCAGAGATAGGACGAATACACCGGAGAACTTCCCCGCGACGAAAGAGAACAACGGACAATACAAAGAAATAACGAAGAACCAGAAATATTGAAATCTGAAATGGAATCAGCATTTTGTTCATTATCTATCTATCTATCTCTGTTCGTATCGTTCTAAGTATGGTCATTATCTATCTATCTCAGCCCGTTCATATCTATCTATCTATATGTATGTATGTATGTATGTAGTCTATCTGTCTATGGCAGTATGTTAATAACTATCTATCTATGGTAGACTGTTCATATCTATCTATTGCAGTTTGCTTATATCTATCTATCTATCTATCTATCTATCTCAGCTGGTAAACTATCTATCTATCTATCACATTCCCATCATATCTATCTATCTATCTATCTATCCCATTCCCTTCATATCTATCTATCTATCTATCCCATTCGTATGTATATCTATCTATCTATCACATTCCCTTCATATCTATCTATCTATCTATCACATTCCCTTCATATCTATCTATCTATCTATCTATCTAGACTACGGCAGAAATTGTTGGTGAACGTAAAGTTTATAAGCAACGAAAACAAAATCTAATTCTTATTCAGGACTAAACGCTTGAAGTTTATTCCTTTTTAGGAAAGGCATAATCCACTTTTCCCTGCGATCTCTTTTATTGCCGGGAATTTTTTTTTTTAAAAGATGAGTTTAATAATCGTATAATAAAATAATCAACATAAAGTGTCCATCCTATCCCGGTCTGTTCATATCTATCTACGTATCTGTGTTTCTGTTACGCCCACTGATCAACAAATGTCACCTATATTTCCTGCAGAACAACACGAAGCAGAAAACACCTGATTTACACCTTTCTCATCAATCATTCCTCGTTTCCTTTTTTTTTTTAATTTCTTCAAAATGCGCCACTTTTTTTGCAAAGTTTCTAAAACAAGTGAAAAGGGCTTTTAAACTATTATTTGCGCTCCGGATTAAGTCTTTTCATCGACTTTTCGTAACTTTCAAGCTTATAAATTCCTGTAAACACTCTTTGAAAGCTTAAAGAAAAAACAAATGAAAAGGGTTTTCAAACTAACATTTTCGCTTCGAATCAAAGCGAAAACCTGTATAAAATAATAAACACCCTTGTACAAATCAATTGAAACAAAACGAATAATTCCGTTATTCACTTTTTTTTCGTATTTTTCCAGTGAAACATTACCCAGTGCACATGTTATTACTTCGTTTGTCCATTCCACAAAGTCGTTCCTTGGAGATTGGCCACAGATTCTCGATTGGATTTAAATCAGGAGAGTTTTCAAGTCAGTCTATAATACTTTGATTTGCTCACTGGTAAGGCTTGCCAGTGTGTTCGTGCAGCGTTACAATTTTCGTACGCTTCCTTGGAGTAACGTCCATCGCAGACAATGGACGTAGGACAACTAATCGACGGTGGAGACAATATAGTCTGGGCGTGAAGAAAATCTGATGCAATCAAAGAAGACGCAATATTTTTCAAGGCCTAGCATGAAACAGAGTGTCGCCTCTAAGTGTTGACTCCTATGTTCACTTATATATATATATATATATATATATATATATATATATATATATATATATATATATATATATAAGACATTTTGATATGTTTACCGTTCTTTTTATAGATACAAGTATTTAAGTAAATGGTCTGTTTATAATAAACAGTATTAAATAACATTTACCGAACCTTAAGGCACGTCACGCGAAATGACGGTTCCGTATAGGATACAGGTTCGATTCCTGTCGGAGAACGAAAATTTTCTATGAAAATTTCTCGGACATTCAGGCCGGTAAATGTTATTTAATACTGTTTATTATAAACAGAGCATTTACTTAAATACTTGTATCTATAAAAAGAACGTTAAACATATCAAAAATGTCTTTAAATAAATTGTCGGACTCTGTCCAATTCAAATACTTTTTCATACCCAACCCAGTTCTGCGGAATCAGAATCAACGTTGAGTTTAAGCAAGCGAATGAGCCAATTGGAGTAAAGTGCCATGCAGATTTAAATTTGTCCTACTTGTGACGAATGCAGCTATCGATTTTTTTTTGCATGCTAGCATGCTAGTTAACATTCGTGTCAGTCACCTGTTGGCTCTCACGCTGGCCAATAGAATCTTCCTGCCTATTCGTGGCAGCCAGCTATAGGCTCTCACTCTGGCCAGTAGAAAATGGCCGCAAACTACATGAAATCTGCCGTAGAAGCATGAAAAAATCGATTATTTCCACTATCGATGGGAGTTGGGAAATGCAAAGTCGGTTTTGGCCTTGCCACTAACTTGGAGCACGTGCATGTAAATTTTGGTGCAAATCCGTCGAAAATTGCGGCCATGCATTCGTTACACACACATCCTGTCTTTTATAGATAGTGATACGAAAAATTGTTCTCACGAGTACAGTCCACTCCTTACGTAAAATATCCTTATGTAAAATATCTTTCTTTTGTTTTTAAATTGCTCAGTGGAAAATATCATGATGCCATTTCTGACCTTAAGCCTCTGGTCGGGACCCAGAAAAAAATGAGTAAACACGAGAAATCAAGGATAATAATAATAATAATAATAATAATAATAATAATTGTTGTGTCGTGGCACAATAGTAAAAAGAAGAAAATCAAGTCGAGGTTGGTTTAAGGAACAAGTGTATTTAACATCACAGATACAAAGGTAGGAAACGTGTACTACTCAGCTAGGCAGTTGTAGTACTGTCGCTGCTTACCCCCCCCCCGGGTAGGTATTACTGGCACTATATATAGTGAGAACCGGTGTAATTCCCTTGTGTTAGAACGGCCGGTGTAAACCCCCCCCCCCGCCTTTGAAAATATCCCGTCTGGGGATTAATAACGTTTTTGTTTTGGGTTCACCCGAATGAACTCCGTTGATTTCCGTTTCCTTTTTTACCTATTCTCAGGAGCTGTCTCTGATATGGGCACCTGAAAAGTATCAAACACTGTGTCCATGATGTCCTCCTCGGGCGATCTGGTCACCTCACTGTTCGAGTATCTTTTCCGGATTTGGTTAGTGTGACGTTTGTGCACGAAATCTGGTCCCTTAATCATATAGACCATGTTGCCTATTTGTTTCTCAATAGTGCCGGACTCCCAAAAGGTCCTATTATTTCTATGAATCTTGTAGAAGACTCTTTCGCCAACTTTATACCGTTTTTTTGTTATCGGTTTTTTTGGGGTTTGGCCTATCCTGATTTGGTAACAACTTGTGGAAAATTGATCTAACCTTTCGTCCGAACATGATCTCAGCAGGTGTCTTCGACGTTTCGATGTTTGCATTCGGAGTGACCCTGTAAACTTGTAAGAACTGTTGGATTGACTTATCCGTCGGTGATCCACTAGCTTTTCTCAGGGCTCTCTTGAACGTATCTACGAATCTCTCCGCTTGCCCATTACTTCTTGGGTGGTATGGTGGAATGGTTATATGCTCGATTAGATAATCCTCGCAGAGATGTTTAAATTCGGTAGACGTGAATTGCGTTCCATTGTCTGTGACAATGCAGTCTACAACTCCAAACCTAGCGAATAGTTCATACAGGAAGTTGATAGTTGCCTCAGATGTGGGGTTCTTGCACTTCAGGCCACTTAGATAGACTGTCTATAACAATGAGATAGTAGAACCCATCTAACGGTCCCGCAAAATCTAAGCGAATTCTCGACCAAGGTCGGTCCGGTTTTGCCCACGATCCGAATTGAGTCGGAGGAGCTTTCGTAGCTAATGCGCATCCTCTACACTCGCTGACTTTTTCTTCTATATCCTTATCCATGTTTGGCTAGAAAACGAAAGAGCGCATAAGGCTTTTCATTCTTGATATGCCTGGATGTCCTACATGGAATTCCTTGATCATTCTTTTCTGTAATGTCGTAGGAATTACGACCCTGTCGCTATATAACAGGACGTTATCACAAATTGAATAAATTTCCTCATCCAGTTGGTTACTGTTGATTTTTTCTTTCGTGCTTATAATAAATTCGTCCACCTCTGCCTTACTCTTAATCTCATCAAGCGTTACTGAAAGTTCTCTTATCGTGTCACAAAGTATTTTTTACTTCAACTCCCGCTTGAATGGCTGCTATTACCATATCCTCCAATGGTTCTGTCTGCTGTATTAACCTTGATAAGCCGTCTGCATGACCAAGTTTTTTAGATGGTACATACTCCATTTGAAAATTGTAATTCAGAAGAATGGTACCCCAACTTTAGAGTCTATTCGCCATATGTTGTGGTAATCCCTTTTTCGATCCAAAAATCGTTAGTAAAGGTTTGTGATCTGTTTGTAACAGAAATTGTCTACCGTGCAAGAAACGATGAAATTTCTTTACTGCGAATATAATGCTTAGCGCCTCTTTCTCGATTTGCGAGTAGTTCTTTTCGGCTGGTAAAAGTGAACGGGTTTTACTTTTCCATCATCCATTTTGTGTAGTATGCATGCTCCTATGCCATAGGCACTGGCATCGCTTGCAACAATAATATCACGCTTGGGATTATAATGTGCCAGAAACAAGTCAGACGTTAATATATCTTTAATTTCCTGAAATGCTTCTTCGCACTCTTGCGTCCAGACCCATTTTTGTTCCTTCCTTAACAGTTCATTTAAGGGTGATCTTAGTTTATGCATATTTGGCACGAATACCTTGTAATAATTCGCCAAACCTAAGAAACTTTGTAGAGACGCAATATTTTCTGGAGCAGGCATGTCCCTTATTGCACTCGATCTATCTGGATCCGGCCTTCTTCCATGTTCATCGATGATTTGCCCCAAGTATTTTATTTTTTTCCATGAAAAAAGTACATTTTTCCTGTTTCAGTTTAAATCCATAATCCTGGATCCTTTTGAATACTTGGTTTACATGAGCTTTGTGTTGTTCTTTGCTAGCGCTGTTCATTAACACATCGTCCAGGTACCCTACTGCGAAGTCCAACCCACTTATCATGTCCATTGTTTGCTGAAAAATCGCAGGGGCGACTTTGACCCCAAAAGGAAGTCTGTTAAACTTGTACAATCCCTTATGGGTATTGATGCATAGCAGTTTTGAACACTCCTGATCGACTGGGATTTGTAAATACGCGTCACTGAGGTCGATTTTAGAAAAATATTTCCCTCCACTCAGTTTCGCGAATATTTCTTCAGGGCTCGGAAGGGGATAATGGTGATCCTTTAATGCATTGTTTAAACCTGTTGAGAAATCGGCACAAACCCTAATCTCCTTGCTCTTCTTTTTGATGTAAACTGTTGGCGCAGCCCACTCACTGATCAATTTTTTCGAGGACACCCATGTTTTCGAGTCTTTCTAATTCACCGTCTATTTGTTATATAGCGGCATATGGAATATTTTTCTTTTTGAAAACTGGCTGTTCATTTTGTTTGACTTCAAATTTTGCTACCGCTTTTGTACACCTTCCAAGACCGCCTGTAAATACGTCTGAAAAATTCTCTTTTAACTCCCTCTTAAGTTTTTCTGCCTCCACATTCGAATCCTCAACTTTTTGACAAAAAGAGCTTAAAGGCAGATTCCATAGTCTAAAGTTTTTGAACAGATCAGTTCCAAAGAGGTTATTTGATTTTCGCATGAAAAACTTTGCTTTTTCGGTCTTATTCTGAAAAATATTCGTCAATAATTCTCCTTCGAAGGTGATTTTTTCACCACTGACGCTTCTCGCCGTTTTATGTGATTTAATCATAGTGGGTCTCCCAAGCTTCTTCCATGTCTGTACATTAATGATGGAAATATCAGACCCACTATCAAGCTGTAGTCTTACTTTCTTTTTAAACATTTTGACCTGTACAAATTTCCGGATGTTTCGTTCCTCAGGTTCAATTTTCGTGAGTTTAATGGATGTCTTCTTTCTACCAGATTTTTTCCTACATTGTGATGCCTTATGCCCCTTCTGGTAGCAGTTGTAACATTGTTTCAATTTGTAGGGACACTCATTGTACCAATGTTTATCTCCACACCTCCAACACGGTCCAGGTGGATCTTTTCCCTGTTTTTTCCTCTGGTTATTTTTTTAAGTCAAATTTTTGTTCTGGTGGACCTTTTTAATGTGCGACACTCCGCTTTCCTCTATGTCACGACTGTCCTGTTTCAACGCAACAAACCGTTCACAGTCTTCCGCTAAGCTTTGTAGTTTTAAATTCGGCTCATTTTCGAGTTTATTTAAAACACGACGCCTGATCTCAGCGTCTTTACCTAAAACCAGCCCTTGCACAAATATTAAACATTTAAAATTATCTGATGATAATTCCTCCAGTTTAAAGTCGTCGCAATGCTTGTTTACAATACTTGCATAAGTAGTGTAATCATCTTCCTCTGTTCTAGTGACATTCATACACTTATATCTCCTGTGAAAAAGAAGTTTTTGTAGAAAACAGTTCTGTTAGTAGAGTAACTGTCCCTTGGAAGTTCAACTCACTGGTCTTTTTTGGAAGGATAAAATTCACGAACTTTGTATGCTCGGCAGTTCCCAATTTTCTTAGCAGAAGCCTAACTTTTTTAGCGTCTGTCCATGTACCGCAATCCGATACAAAAATATCCTCATATCTTCTATAGAAATGAGCAAACGTGACATCGTCTTCTGCATTATAATTGAAACTTTCAATAGCGTTCCACACAACCGTCTGGGAGAATGCGGTATGATTCTCGTTTGCATTCGTTAACGGTGTTGCCTCTGTTCCTCCTGTGTTTTCATAAAGATTTCTTCGACGCGTTTCTGTTGTTGTAACAGTCTTTCTTCAAATCTTTCTTCCTTTTTTCTTTGGGCACTCTGTTGCTCCAAAAACTTTGGAATTTCTCCTTACTTTCAAGTTGTCGTTGAAGTTGTTGCTTTTGCAACGCGAGACTTTGTTCCGTTTGAAATTTGAACAATTGAAGAAGAGACTCTTAATTCTGCGTCCATGGTACGAATTCAATTTACGCACCATACAGTTTACACTTGTATTAAAAAAAATCAGTTTTCCCAAGGCTTGCTTAATAAAATTAGTTTGCTCAACTAATACACAAACAAGAAATATATTATTTCTTAGCCAAAAAGTCAATCCAAGTTTTTCTTTGTTACAAAAAAATCATTTTCCAAATGTCATTTGTTGCATGCGGTATTTCTCGTAAAAAAAAAAAAAAGGTCCGTCGCTTTAAGGAGTGTCGACTAATGGGAAAGTCACAAATTTTTTTTTTCAACCTCTTTGTGGTTTTGCACAAATATGACTCGAATATTTAACAGTCTTTGTTAAGCACAAATGACTTACGCGAATATATATTTTTCACTCGACAAATCATTTAACTTTGAAGGGGAGAAAAAAAAAATCTTACCGTGTAAAAAAACTCTGGTTTCTTGTGAAAAAAAAGCAGTGAACCTTTTTTTTTTTCGAAACACTTGGTGTCAGTATTTTCAATTATTTTAATAATTGACAATATTATTCGCGTTCTCACGCTGTAGACTTTTGGTAGCAAGTTTTTGGTTGTTTTTTTTTTTTTGTTTTTTTTTTACGTCGCCAAATTACTATTGTAGTAATTAATTTGCTATTAATCCTTGCGTATCCAAATATCTGTTTGAAATGACGAAGGTATTTTGCCGTAGAAATCTTGCGAATCCTTGTATTTCAATCACTTTAGGTGATTGTCTGCAGTGATATCGTTTCGATTCCGACGTCGCCAATCTGTTGTGTCGTGGCACAATAGTAAAAAGAAGAAAATCAAGTCGAGGTTGGTTTAAGGAACAAGTGTATTTAACATCACAGATACAAAGGTAGGAAACGGGTACAACTCAGCTAGTTTGTAGTACTGTCGCTGCTTACCCCCCACCCCGGATAGGTATTACTGGCACTATATATAGTGAGAACCGGTGTAATTCCCTTGTGTTAGAAAGGCCGGTGTAACAATAATAATAATAATCTGATATTATGATAAAAGACAGGTAATTCAGGAAGTGTATACTTATTGGCATAGCAGTACCATCTGAGAGAAACACCTCCATGAAAACTATCGAGAAATAATCCAAATACAAGGAGATCGAGATTAACAGGGTGTGGGGAATGAAGACTGAGACTGTACCGATAGTAATCGGAGCTTTGGGTCTCGTGAGAAAAGGAATGTCCCAGGTAACATCAACATACAATTTGCCCAGAAGATCGCTCTACTAGGAACATCCCATATACTAAGAAAAGTGCTATCAATTAAATGACAGTTCTCCTAAAGGCCTAAGGACCATAGTTTGGACCCTGCTCTACAGGATACAAAGCTGGAAACAAAACATACAAACAATAATAATGATGATAATACTTGCTCTCATGGCTTTTGTTCTTAATTGATTGGAGGTGAATTAAGATAGGCTACAGTAAATATACCATTCAGTACTACAGATTCACTTGGTCAGTTTCCTGACCTTAAACAGATGAATGCACCTAGAGGTTGAATGCACTTAGTGGCTGATGCAGCTTGCATCTCTGTTCATGCGGTGGGGTTGTGGAGAGCATCATGACTGCGTGTCGAGAGGGTGGTTCTTTTTTTTTTTTTTTAAATCAAGATTGAGGGAAGAGACAGCAAATAAATAAATAAATAAATAATAATAATAATAATAATAATAATAATAATCGCCAGGAGGCAGAGATCTGATCATGCGACATTCATCTTGTCACGTGACGGGTCTCTAAGTCCCGGAATGGAGGGGCAACTGGGTCAAAGGATTAGCGAGAATTCTCAAAACAATTCTCTCATCAAATCACATCAGAAAGAAACAAACCTGAAAAAAGGCTACTACTCTCAATACTACTATTACTACTACTACTACTAACAACAACAACAACAACAATAAGAATAATAATATTAATAATAATAATAATAATAATAATTAAGCCACGAGACATTTTACCTAAAGATTATTGTTGTGTATGATAAATTGTCTGTGTTCGAAACAGACGTTGAAATGAAAGGTATTTTGTCCTGTTTTAAGATCTCTCATTTTCTTATATTATCTCTAAACTCTAATCCGGTTAGATTATCACTACGATTAAACCTGAGTATATTGAATTAAGTGTGTGTGAATGAACAAAAAAAAAATTTTCTTTACCGACGCGATTCGTCCATTGAGGGATTTTATCAAGGTAAATCCAAGGATTTTATTCTGCGGCATGTACAGGGTGCGATGCATAAATTTTCGTCTGAATAACGCAAAAATGAAAACAGATAGATCCTTGTGCAAATTAATAATTCTGTTAATATTTACGTTTTCTTCATATTTTTCCATTGAAACATGCCCAGTGCACATATTAGATCTTTGTATGTCCATTCCCCGAAGTCATTCCTCGCAGATTGACAACAGATTCTCGATTGCATTTAAATTAGGAGAGTTTCCGAGCCAGTTGCTAGTACATTGATTGGCACACAGGTAAGGCTTGCAATTGTGTTCGTGCAGCGTTACAATTTTTGTACGCTTCCTTGGAGTAACGTCCATCGCAGACAATGGACGTAGGACAACTAATCGACAGTGGAGACAATATTGTCTGGGCGTGAAGAAAATCTGATGCAATCAATGAAGACGCAATATTTTTCAAGGCCAAACAAATTTCATCATACATTCCGAAAATAGTTTCATATTACTGCTAATGACGAAATTGATTACACCCTGTTACTCCAGTGGGTCTAAAACTGACCGTATGGTGAAAGATAGGAAACTAGACTGGTTGTTTCAATTAATTTGCACAAGGGTGTATATTTACCAAAATTACACAAAAATATCTTGAAAATTTATTCAATATAATCGCCATTGATTTTAATCACGGCTTTCAGACAACTTCGAAATCTCCTGCAACTCTTCTGGACGGTCTCCTTGTTTAAGTTGGTGAATGCCGCCATAATCCTTGCTTTCAGTACTTCTTTGATGTTACATGGAGTTTTGTTGATCGCTCGCTCAACTGCGTACCACAGATAATAATCAAGATGGTGTCGGGATATTACTGGCCAATCAAAAGTCTTAGGAGTTAGATGGCCAGATGTAAGGGAAGATGTGGTCGCAGAAATTGTCTGACAGCCATGACTGAGTTCTCCTGCTTGTGTGGTATGATGCAGTGTCATGTTGCCAGACACAGGGTCTTCCAGCAGCCACTCTCTTGACCCAAAGAAGAACAGTAAACTTTCCGAGCTGCCGTACCTTCGTAATCACCATTACACTTATCTAACTCTTTCCGAATCCTCTGCACTTGACACCCAAACACTCTGAAAGGTTTGTATTGGAGCTTCCGGCGCAAATGCCAGGCAGTACAACAAATTTCTGGCGGGTGCATTGCATCATGCTTATCTTTTTATCACAGACGGTGCCCAGTTGACCCTACTATACGGTACAGTCGGCAAAATCAAAAACAAACCACGCGCATGCGCGAAAACTAAAAAAATATAAAATGGCGACAATTTATACATCGCAAAATGGCGACAATTTATACATCGCAAGGAAAAAAAGGTTTTTAAAAGAAGAAAAAGCTATGAACATGAACGTCTATCGAAAATAATCGTACAGTATAGAGTTCCAAAGCCCAATGAAAAAACCTCGATACGAGTAATCAACTAACTAAAAACGTATTCAATACAAAAGTAGAGCGGACCTACTCTCCTAAGCGGATCGTCAGGGAAAGCCAGCTTTCCATGACGATCCGCTTAGGTGAAACCTTGGTAGGTTTGTCTGGCTCTCTAGGTTTGACTATATATATATATATATATATATATATATATATATATATATATATATAAACAAGCAAAAAAAAACTAAAAAGGGTTTTTTAAAAGCGTGTGTAATAAAAAAATGCCCAATAAACAGGTAGAAACACTAACCTGTAGAGCTATTAATAAGTGTATCTATATCTATAAATGGCATTCTGTTAGTGTGTCTGTGTGTTTGTCAACTTGTTACCTCATCCTGAGCAAACCGTTCGTCCGATTGGCATGAAAATTCACACACAGATCGGAAATTTACGGCATTCGTACTTGACGTCTTCGGATTTTTCGATTGCTCCTCCGATTTTGGAAAAAAAACGATAAAACCGATAGGGATCGAATATTGATTCTAAAAAAATTCATCAGTTTTTAAGTGATAGTTTTCACAAATTACAAGTGATATCCACCAAACTCCCGTTGAGCAATGTCCTAACTTATAGTTTTGAGGTGCTGTTCTTTGTTTTTTAAAATTGATATCAGTTATCGGAAAAATCGATAAAATCGATCACTTTCGGACATCCGATTCAAATCCTATGTAGCTGATTTTTGGCTCTTTTTCCGCAAACTGCAAGGAATTTTCACGAAAATCATGTTGAGCATTAGTTTTATCAACAGTTATTAGTTGCTGACCTTTTTCTTCAATATCGGTATCAATTATCGGAAAACATCGATAACATCATACCACTTTTGACTTCCAATTCAAATCCAGTCAAGCTGATTTTTGGTTATATTTTTCGCAAATGGCGAAGAATTTCCATCAAAATTACGTTGAGCATTGTTTTTATCACCAGTTATGAGCTGCTGACAATCATTTTCAATATCGATATCAATTATTTGAAAAAATCGATACAATCGATCACTTTGGGACATCCGATTCAAGTCCAGTCCAGCTGATTTTTGGCTATATTTTTCGCAAATGACGAAGAATTTTCAGCAAAATTCCAGTTAAGCATAGTATTCACTAACAGTATTGAGATGCTGACTTTCGTTTTTAATATCGGTTTCAATTATCGAATAAAAATCTTTTGACTTCCCATTCAAATCGAGTTTACATGAATTTGGCGATGTTTTTCGCAAATTGCTTGGGATTTTTATTAACTTTATCAGCTTTAGTCGTGACATTTAAAACCTTTTGCCCTGTGAGCTCCTTTGTGACCAACTAATACCTGAGGGAAGTCGATACAATCATGTCTTCATCGGAATTTGTGAATACACCAATCAAATGTATGTTCAACTGAGACGTCTACACTACAGACTCTACAGCTGATTGTTATTCACACACGCGTGACCATGCTTCACATAGCGGTATCTCATTGGCTGAGTTCAGTACG
>OZ038497.1:17756843-17771843 GCA_964036315.1 Acanthosepion esculentum | reverse complement strand
CAATCATTTTCTTCCTGGTTTTAACAGAATTGTTATAATAAAATCATATACAGAGAATCCCTATAGTAAAATAATTTACAATGCTTTTTTTTGTTGTGAAATCATTTCCACTGTATTCCTATAGTAAAATCATTTCCAATGCATTCTTATAGTAAAATCATTTACAATGCATTCTTATATTAAAATCATTTCCAATGCATTATTATAGTAAAATCATTTCCAATACATTATTATAGTAAAATCATTTCCAATGCATTCTTATAGTAAAATCATTTCCAATGCATTATTATAGTAAAATCATTTCCAATGCATTCTTATATTAAAATCATTTCCAATGCATTCTTATAGTAAAAAAAAATCCAATGCATTCTTAATACGCAAAATCTTTTCCAATGCATTTTTATTGGTTGCTATCTTAGGCTAAAGAGCACAGTTTAATCTGCTTTTTAATCCATAACTGAAGGGGAAATAATTCCTCTTAAGGCCATAGTCAGTCATGGCTCTCCACAAACTCCTTTTTCGCTATTATCTGTGAATTGCCATGAGATCTTAAGAGATTGTCTCTTTAAAAAATAGACGTAGATTATAGCTCTCCACAGCTTCTATTTCTTTATTATCTATGAACGGCTATGACTTCTTGGGCAAGAAAATGGAGTGGTTTCCTGTTGTCTTCTCCACGAATTGAAATTCAGAGTTTTCCTACTCCTGGACTGGTTACTAATCTTGGGCTCAAGAGCACAGTTTACTATGCTTTTAACCCAGGATTCCTCTTCAGGCCATAGTCAATCATGGCTCTTCACAACCTCCTTTTTCGTTATTATCTGTGACTTGCCATGAGATTTTAGGAAAGATAGTGGAGTGGTTCTCTGTAATCTTCTCTAAGATTTGGGATTCAGCCCTTTCCTTCTCGTTATCATCCAAGGCTAGAAAACTCAGTCCCCTCTGCTATTTAACTCATAATTTGGTATGGTGAAATAGTTTCATCCCTTCTCCAAGGGCATTAGTGTGAAAGTTAATGCAGGGCGAGTCGAAGTATTCTGACACCGGAGTGACACACTAGGCGGAGATTGGGTAATTTTTGCCCTTGCCGACACGTACGTGTGAGTCCTTATTCGTAACAATAATCCTATGATAAATGTGCTTGTCTCGCCCTTCGCTGGCTCGTGCGACCGTTACGTCCTTCCAGTATCTCATAATTATTCCGTTTTAATCACATAGAAAGAGGGGAAAAGATACTACTTGGTTTCAGTGAGAAAATGAAAGAAAGAAAGAAAGAAAGAAAGAAAGAAAGAAAGAAAGAAAGAAAGAAGATAAAAGTGTTTAACGCCTTCTGCCAATACCCCATAAATAATGGACTATTCCGTTTTGATCGCATGGAAAGAGAGGAAAAGACAATGCTTGGTTTCAGTGAGAAAATGAAAGAAAGAAAAAAGAAACAAACAAAGAAATAAAGAAAGTACGAAAGAAGAGAAGATAAAAGTGTTTAACCCCTCCTTCCAATACCCCATAAATAATGGACTATTCACTTTTGTTAGCATGGAAAGAGGGGAAAACACACTACTTGGTTTCAGTGAGAACATGAATGAAAGAAAGAAAGAATGAAAGACGTGAAGATAAAAGCAGTTAAAATCTCCTGCCAATATATGATAAATAATAGACTATTCCATTTTGATAACCTGGAAAAAGGGCAAAAGACACTACAGAGGATCCTCGACTTACGTCGGAGATCCGTTCCTACGGCGCGACGTAAACTGATTTTCGACGTAGTTCAGAACTCATCTACATAAGCAGCCACGAGTCTGCCTTACGCTTGGGAGCCATGATGAAGGGCAAAAAGTTCCCCCAAAACGACACAAACGAGAGATAACGAAAGTAGCACAATCCAATATGGCGTACAGCTGGTGAAGAAACAACGCCGTCTTCTTCATATAGCGCCGCGTGGCGACGTATTATATTATGGGAGATGGTGCCGTAACCATGAAACCTCGTACGTCGGGTTCGAAGTAACTCGAGAACCTTCTGTACTTAGCTTCAGTGAGAAAATGAAAGAAAGAAAAATGAAAGGAAGATAGATTTAACGGCTGTTTGGAAAAAGTTTTCAATTTCAAAATGTTTTCATTTGTACCCCCTTACTTATTTAGATAACGACGAGCATTCAAATTGTTAAGATTGTTATTGCAATATTTTGTTAAAGTGTTAAGCTCGAATATTTAATGATACGGAATTTCTACGGATATTTTATTTTCGTAGAACTCACCATGAGCTTCTTCAGTCATTAACTTACGAATTAAGATTCATCAGAATATTAAAATAGGAAAACCGTGAATTTTTCACGAGTTAATAATAATAATAATAATAATAATAATAATAATAATAATAATAATAATACAGTTGCGGAGATACAACCTGTAACAATTAGGGCACCTCGAGGCGGTGAATGGTTAGCAAGCTTGTCTCGCTAGAACAATTACGACTGAGTAGTGAGTTCGATCCTCACAGGGTGCCCCATACTTTCGGCCTTGTGCCACATCTAAGCTACGCTTGGAAAATCACTACAACCTTTAAACAATTTTATGGGACTTCATAATGCACACAGACAGAACAATCAAAGCTTATCGCCCAGACATTGTTATTAGAGACCGCACACAAAAAAGGTGCCTCCTTATTGATATGGCAGTCCCTGTAGACTGCAATGTATCTTTGAAGATATTCAAATAGCTATCAAAATACAAAGACCTTGAAATAGAAATCTCAAAAATGTGGCACATGAGAACATCAACAATCCCTGTTGTAGTTGGAGCCCACGGATTGGTTGGAAAATATTCCAGTAGACTAATTGAAGGGCTTCCTGGAAGCCCATGCCTTAAAGAAATACAAAAGATTGTTGTCACAAGTCCACCCTACATCCTACGAAGGGCTTTATCTATGTAAAATATATGTTGTTTTTTTATTTTATTTTATTTTATTTTTTTCAGTTGCTCAGTGGAAAATGTCATGACTCCATTTCTGACCTTAGGTCTCTGGAAAGAAATGAGTACATACCAGAAATCAAAGGAAATAATAATAATAATAATAATAATAATAATAATAATAATAATAATAATAATAATAATAATAAAGACTGGCTATTTGTCCCATCCTATGCTCGTGGGAATCTAGGTAAATGTTGATTGTTATTTTTGAGCCCGCATTACTCATATAAGGCCGAGCTTTGTCAAGCCCGACAAAGATTTCAGAGAGTGAGAAGAAAGTTAAATTGAGGTTTTTTGCAAAGGTTAGAAAAGAGAACAAGCTAACATAGTTGGCATTTCAAACACTTTTGTAAACTGTGGCAAGTTTAATAACAAACTTTATTTATACTTTTTCAAAACATTCTGCCGACCACTTTTGTTTTATCGATATTGTTTTGGGTGACCATGGCGTCATTGTCTGATACTTGTCTATCTGTAAACAAATCAACCTCCTGAAATCCACGATACGTACACATATACCTATAGATACATAATGAATGAATTTCATGAAGAATCCAAGTGTAAATATTTTACAGATTTAAATGCCCACGAAAAATACAGATTTAAATGCCCACGAAAAATACAGATTTAAATGCCCACGTTAACAACAGTCTTAACGATGTGAATTAAGATTTTTCAAAGTCGGTGGCGTCATCGTTAGAAAACCTATGAACAGAACCGTAAAGGTGCAATGGTATAGCCAAAGATGCTTTCAAAAAGTTAAGCAGAGTATAAAAAAAAAAACAGAAACATCTCGTCAGAAACAAAGAAAAGATTACTGAACTGTTATGGGATATCAATTCTCATAGTAATTGTCTATATTTTTGGGATGAGGGGTTTTCACTATGGATTTTGTTAATCGGACTGACTTCCTCATCTTGGTTGCTTTCCTCACAACGTTTCGGCCGTCTGATCCTCCGGCCTTCTTCAGGTGCATCTCGAACTCGGGAACCGTCGGTCTGGAATTTCGAACCCAACCCTTTATTGTTACGGGGGTACCATGTTCTCGTTCCATTAAGGCAAAGGCAGTGGCAGCGACAAACAAGAGCGGTGACAACGATAATAGAAGCAACAGCAGCAGCAACGATGGCGTCAAGCAGTAGTAGCAGCAGCGATGGCCTTAATGGAACGAGAACATGGTACCCCCGTAACAATAAAGGGTTGGGTTCGAAATTCCAGACCGACGGTTCCCGAGTTCGAGATGCACCTGAAGAAGGCCGGAGGATCAGACGGCCGAAACGTTGTGAGGAAAGCAACCAAGATGAGGAAGTCAGTCCGATTAACAAAATCCATATCAATTCTCATATATGTCAATGATGTTGGACAATCTCCTTAAAGATTAAGGAGAGACTTGAAGCAACAGAAACGTGGCTCTACAGAAGGATGATGAGGATGCCATGGACCGAACACGTGAGCAACAACGAAATTTTAAACAAAATGGAAACAAAAAGGAAACTTATACTTAACATCAGGAAGAGACAGTTGAAATTTCTTGGGCACATAATGAGGAAAGAGGGCTTGGAAAATCTGATACTCACAGGGTAGATAGAAGACAAGAGAGACAGAGGAAAACAACGCATAACCTATTTAGTGAGCATGAGTAAATGGATGGCGAAACAATGTTTAGGAGAAATAGTAAAAAGTTTATTAAAATCTACGAAGGACAGGAAATTGTGGAGAGCCATGATCATCTACGTCTTGAGGGGCCACAGTACATAGCGAAGAGAAGATCATACACGCATTCTTTGTACCCATGGTCATTTTAAGGTGTAACAGGGTCCTAGTTCGACGTTTAGTTGCATGAGAATACAAAATGGTGATATGAGGTTATTAGAAGTTAGACATGAAAAACTGCCTGAGGGATGTCTGAAATAATTAGGGAGAAAATGGTAAGAGAAACGGAAAAGTAAAATTACATCAGATACATAAAATGCAAATTGCTGAGGGAATCTGAGAGAGTTGAATCGCGGACGAATTTGGTGAAAAGTAATTCATTTTGGAATTTCTCAAAAGTGGTCTGATGAAGATAAATATTTTCTTGACTTTTCGAGCTGAAATTTGATCCGAGATGGTGAAATTCTTAATTTGTTTTTGACTATGTGAGATGTATTGTTATTTGTGTATTATTTGTGTATTATTTGTGTATTACAGTAGGAGCTTAATTACGAGCCACTGTGGGTTGGGCATGGCTGGAATTCGAGAAAGTTTCTATTTTTAAGAGACTTTCAGAAACTGGTCGTTTGCACGCACACACACACACACACGCGCGTGCGCGCGCGCGTGTGTGTGTGTGTGTATAAACGGTCCTTTCCATGTCCTTATCCGTCATATTTAACGAAAGATATATATAATGCTTAAGATTTTCGTATATATATATATATTCGTATATATATATATATATATATATATATATATATATACATATATATATATATATATATATATATATAGGCCTGACGATTGCGTCTAGCATGAAACAGCCTGTCGCCTTTGAGTGTTGACTTCAATGTTCACTTTTATATTTATATTTACATACGCTCTATCTCTGATATCGAGCACTTTATCCCATAAATATACTACACCTTAAAACTATATATATATATATATATATATATATATATATATATATATATATATATATATGTATATATATATATATATATATATATATATATATATATATATATATATACATATGTATGTATATTAATGCATGTTTCATTAAATACTATGGACAAGTTTTGTCTATTTATTTTAAGTAAGTTCCTTTCATATTGTCTAAACTTAATAACATTATTATTGAAAGACGAAAGGAAATCACCATATTGATACATGTTTAAATCCAATCTAAGCTTTCGGCTTACATAAGCCATTGTCAAAGATGACAATTACATTTCAATATATAAGCTTATCAGACAATACGAAAGGAACTTACTTAAAATAAATAGACAAAACTTGTCTATATTATTTAATGAAACATGCATTAATGAAAAATTGCTGGCTAAATATAGACAATATATATATATATATATATATATATAGAGAGAGAGAGAGAGAGAGAGAGTTTAAGAAATTAGGAGACCAGCCAATCATGCTTCCTTGGTTTCAAACCTGCGGTATTTTCAGGCGATTTGGGCCAAATTCGAATTACCAATAGGAATATCTCTTGACTTTTACAATGTCTAGAAACTAGCCCTTTCTACACACACAAACACACACACACACACACACACACACACACACACACACACACACACACACACACACATATGTATAAACGCATATATATATATATATATAGTCAAACTTAATGAGCCAGACAAACCTGCTCTACGTTTGTATCGAGCTGTTTAGTTAGTTGTTTACTCGTATCGGGGTTTTTTCTTTAGGCCTTGAACCTGTATCTGTGCGATTATTTTCGACAGACTTTCATGTTCCTGGCTCTTTCTTTTTTAAAACCTTTTTTTCCCTTCGAGATTGATTTGGTTATTGTTAAAACAAGAATTCGAAGGTTTTTCGACACGAGTATAGTCACCTATATATATATATATATATATATATATATATATATATATATATATACGCACACGAAGTTTTTCCCAAAACTGGATAAAGGACCATACATTTTTCAGCACTACATACTTTTTGGCACATCCTTATATATATATATATATATATATATATATATATATATATATATATATAAACGTATCACCCAAAGTAAGGCGGGAAGCCACTAGCACGCAAGGGGTTACAGAGAATGGGAGTGAGACCAAATAGGAGTGATAGTGGAAAGGATGAAGAGAAGGATAGGGGATAGATCAGGGCATCTGGAGACGTCGATTGACATTACATTTGAATAGTTGGAGATAATAGTAGAATAGACGACTATATTTAACAGTTTCGACAGATTGTGTATTTGGGAAGCAACCCCTCTTTTATGCAGGTTTCATTAAAAACGTCTGACTGTGGTTAATTTTTTTATATAATTTTTCATGTGTTCTCATCATTTTTTTTTCTTTTCAGGTCATAAATTCTATAAAAACTGTCCAGATGTTTCATATATCCAAGCGCTTTCGGCTATACTTTTAGCCATTATCAAGGATGAATTCTGTTTTACGTTTAACTAAATATATGGATTGTTTTATGTATGTATCTAGAGTCACAAGAATATTTTAATTTCCAAACACGGTCAGCACATTGTGGCCATGTTCATAGTTGATATTATTGATTGTTGTCTTTTCCATTTTTATTATCAATGCTTCTATTATTTTTAGCCAATTTTTCCATGTGGAAGAGGCTCTTATATGTGTATTATCAACGAGTATGTTGCGGAGGGAGATTGGTCGGTCTCCATGGGTATATAAATGACACCAAATTGAGCAGTGGTCAGAGAGATGTAACGTGAGTCTTCTTGTTAAACATGTAGTGCATAAAATAAATTATTATGAATTTGGATGGGTCAAGAACACAATTGCTTAAGGAGCATGTAAATTCGTAAATAATATTGATTCTCTGTAATTTGGATCTTACAGTGAATTATTTTTTTTCGTTAATGAGAATAGCAGTTTTAAATAACATTGGTCATAGCTTTATAATTTTGTATATCTATATTATTTTTGATTTCACTAGTCGTTCTGTGCTTGAATAGTAAGGCTTATCAACTCTTGAATAGTAAGGCTTATCAACTCTTGAATAGTAAGGCTTATCAATCCTTTGCATGTTATTTAAAACCAGAAAATATTTTTAGATTGCAAGAAATTTTTAGTTGTGGTATGCAGATAATAATGATTTAGTGATACAAGTATTACTAATTAACCCATAGTTGGGGAACAAATGGAGTATTTAACCTTACAAAAACGTTGAATGAAACGAACCCAACGGGAATTGCAACATAGCTTTCCGATTAACAATTCCTTGTCATCCAAACTTACAGCAACTGGTATACCCAAACTGTTACCCATCTATGTACTGACCAGGCTTAAAATTGCTTAACTTCGGTGAGCCGGTGTTTCAACGTGATGTGGCCTTAAGCCTTTATATAAACACATGCCTGTATGGCTTAGGTAAAACTAATTGTCGGTAAGTAAATTATAGTAGGTCTTAACAATTGTTTACATTTCTTTATTTAAATGATTTTATATACGAGAAGCAATCATTCGTTTATACAGGTTTCGTTAAATATGACAGTCAAGGATTTTCTTGTGGGATTTTAATTAATTTCCCTTATGAGTTTCCAGGTTTTTATTTGTTTTTAAAAGAACACAGACTCAAAAGAGAAAAACATCAGAAACAGGAAATAACTGAAATGAATATTTGTATGTCTATATATGTATGTATATATTATGACCATGAGACCCGGGTTCGAATCTCACCACGGATAATTTGTCAGGAAGGAGACTTCCTGATGTTATCGGTCTGGAGTGGACAATCCCAGCGTGCGGCACCTTTGGAAAGTGCCTGAAAGCTATACCACGGGTTCACCCAAGCCTTGTGAATGAAATTGGGTAGACGGAACCCTTGGGGGCCGTCGATAGCTGTGCAAGCACGAAGTCATCGTAAAACAGAGGGTTGGTGTTGTTCAGATTGTTGATCATTCTAGATAACACGCTCTCTCCCAGAAACTCTAACTAAGGTCTGCTCAGAATAGTTGCAGTATAAACCACAGGTTGGCTCTGGGAATGTTGAACAAACAAAAATGTGCCTGAGCGAGTGTCTGCAATAGGGATTCGTTAGCCGCCCTAATAGACGGATATCGTTGAATACGAGTGGCCAGCTATTATATATATTGTTATGGTCCAGGTTAGGACCAAGGAAGAACAACACGAACACAAGAGTAGAAATAACGAAGATATTTTACACGGAATAATAATACAAGATGTGGAAGGTGTTAGTATGACTGTCAGTCTGGTTTAGAGTGAACTACTATCGGCTCGACTCTATTCGTCCGTCTCTCTTGAGAGGCGTAGTATACATAGTGTTAAGAAGAGTTCATTCTGTAGTAATAGGTAAGGACCCATAACATATATATAATAGCCTGTATATATAATTGCCGGTGGCCTGACGATTGCGGCCAGCATGTAACAGACTGTTGCCTCTAAGTGTTGACTTCTATGTTCACTTTTATATTTCCACACGCTCTATCTCTGATATTGAGCACATTATCCCTTAAATATTGCACACCTTAATATTATATTTCTTCATATATATATATATATATATATATATATTTGTGTGTGTGTGTGTGTGTGTGTGTGTCTGAAATAGGTTAGTTAATAAAACAAGGACAAACGAAATCAGTATATAATAAGTATAATAAACATTTATTAAATATTAATTATTAACCATATGACAGAAATGAAGCACGGAAAGAAATTTCGGACACGCCTCAGTGTCTTTTGTTTTTTTCTCTGTTAATTTCTCGGTCCGTTGATGAAGGACACAGGCGTGCTCGAAAATTCTGGACTTAAAACCTTTCTCTACGTGCTTCATTTCTGTCATATGGTTACTAATTAATATTTAATAAATGCCTATCGTACTGATTGGTACCTTTCGTTTGTCCTTGTTTTATTAACTAACCTATCTATTTTACATATTATAAGAACACGTGGGCCCTTTCTTCTAATTATATATATATATATATATATATATATATGTATATATATATGTGTGTGTGTGTGTGTGTGTGTGTGTGTGTGTGTGTGTGAAATGTGTATGTGTATAAATATAAATATATATATATATATATATATATGCAATTTATTATATATATTATTTATACGTCTATATTTCTGAGATTAGGTATTATGTACATTATTTACATTATTCGGACTATTGTCCTCATCTTTGTCACCATATTTATTACAACGTTTCGGCTGTTGTACGCTCCGGACTTCTTCAGGTGGTTGGAATGTCGAACTGAACCCTTTATTTCGCTCACTGGGGTAGACTGTTCTAGTTCCACGTGGCATGTTTAATGGATGTCAATTATCAGTTATCTCCTGTTGATTTCCCTCTGAAAGTTCTCCACTGCCTTAACCGGGTATCGAACTCACACTCTTTAGGTTTTGTCACTGGATCTTACTAACGCCTTTATCCACTGTGGCGTTTGTCCTCAAGTTCGACATTCCAACCACCTGAAGAAGGCCGGAGCGTACAACGGCCGAATCGTTGTAATAAATATGGCGACAAAGATGAGGACAATAGTCCGAATAATGTAAATATATTATATATGCGCGGTACTTATTGGAAAGCGCTTAATATCAGTGATAGAGCTAACATATTTAGTTGGATTGATAAATCTTTCTCTCTCTCTCTCTCCATATATATATATATATATATATATATATATATATATATATATATATATATATATATATATATATATAAACAAGATTACACCTAATATATTTTTTCGCTAAACAAGTCTGTCAAAGTACTTTTGTTGTTCAATGAAAGAGAGATTGCTACCCAAATTAACATACGCAAAATACATACATACACATATATATATAGTGATTTTCTAAGCGCTGCTTAGATGTGGCACAAGGCCGAAAGTATGGAGCACCAAGTGAGGATCGAACTCACTACTCAGTCATAATTTTTCTAGCTACACACGCTTGCTAACCATTACACCAGGCCGAGGTACCCTACACACACGCACACACACACACTCACATACATACAAACACACATACACACGAACACACACACACACACACACATATATATATTTATATATATATAAACTGAAATTGTAAACTTTTAATTTAATTTTTTTAATATGTACGAATATAGACTAGCCAGTTTTATTTTATTTTTTCAAATTTGTTATAATATATATTACATAATAAACATATATATAAAGATATATGTGCGTGTGCATGTGTGCGTTCGTGTGTGTGTCTGTTTACATAAATCTGTATTCGGATACGTGTCTTGACGTAGATAGATATTTACGTTCATATTTATGTGTGAAGAAATAATGCTGTGAAGATCAAAGAATTTATATATATATATATATATATATATATATATATATATATATATATATATATATATATATATATATATATATATATATATATATATACAACAGTTCAAACTTTGAAGCCAATTAGCATGGGATGAAGTTAACAGAAGAGTAAAAAAATGAAAAAGAGCTCTTGAAAAAATAATGGAATCAATTATCAAACGTATACTTCGAGAAACAATTGCAACGAATACCTAAAATTTGTGCTGCCGTAATCAACACTGAAGGAGGATATTTTGACGAGAGCAAAATTTAATCTTAAAATGCTTTTTTTTTTCTTTTTTGTCATAAGATTTCTAATAAAAAAAAATCATGTCTCACTTTTGTCTCACAGCATGTATAATAATTTTCTCTTACTTAGAGTACAAAACAACTACTTTTTGGTCTATTTTAAAAAAAATACAATGAGTGACCTCAAACTTTGAACTGTAGTCTACATATATATATATCAGTAAATAAAAACTTACCGACACTTTTGGGGGAGCTCCAGAAGGTGTAAGCGTCACTTGGAACGATCGTAGGAAAAACAAATTATAAATTTTAAATAAAATCCTTTCCAGAACTCACTTGCGTTCGGCCCGCTAAAGTGGCAAACAAATGCGCCCAACGGAGAAGAAACAAACACCAATTGTTCACTTTACGCAGCGTTTGTTTCTTTCTTTCTTGTCTTTGCGAACTGAACCGCTGTGTTTCCGGCTTTATTCAACGTTCGTTTGTATAAAACCCACACATATTACGGCCAACCCCCTATCCTCCACACGTAATTTTCTTTGCGGGCAATTCTTAGCGTACAAACGTATGTAGATAGATATAATACTAACGTCAAACATTCCTTTACAGCTAATAAGCTTACACACAGTTGTCGCTCTCATTCTCTCTCCATTTTCATTTCGATATCTATCTATTAATCTACCTATTGGTTGAGACATATATGAATGTTGCCAGAGAGGCATATATATATATATATATATATATATATATATATATATATATATATATATGTTATAATAAAAAGAAAGAACAGTAATCCGGTATTCTTATTGATATTTTTATTTTTGCATAAGAGTGCTCAATGTAAATTTACAGAGCATAAATATTATAAATTAACTGATTTAAAATATGGTTTCTTCACTACACAGGAATTAGCATGTTTCAAAAACCGAAGCTAAAAACTTCAAATTTAATTACATAATTAAATTAAAAGCATTAGTTCTGTTTCATCCTCAAGTGAATTTTGGAATAACTTATTTTTAAATTTACTGAATTTTAAACGCACATACAATTCATAATTTTATGTTTCCAAGGAGACAGAGAAATCCAATCATTTAGAGAGGGGCGGTAGCGTGTTCATTTTTATTAACTATTATTGTATCAATTATGAGTTACGTTCGAAAAAGAGGTTAAGTTTAGGGAGGGTAGGGGTGTATTTTTCAAAGAAGTTTTACATCCGTTCAAAGCATGTCGTCTGCTTTTTTTTTTTAACGAGAAAAAGTTTTCCGGCATTTTTTTCCGTTAAATTCGTACTTGTATACATAAATATTCTTTCTAAAAGGGGTGTTTGGGTGAGAATACGTTATATTGAAATAAAATTTTTAAATATTATTTTTACTTTTAATTACTAATAGACTATATTTCTATTTAAAACAAATAAATATAATAGAATTACTTAAATTATTTAAAATTTATTATTACATATCAAATACAAGTATGTATATTACCAGCACCTACTTGTTTAAATTTTTTTAATGATTTTATTTTTAAACATTATTTAAGGAAAATTCGTTTTTTGAAACATGGTAATTCCTGTGTAGCGAAGAAACAACATTTTAAATCAGTTAATTTACAATATATATATATATATATATATATATATATATATATATAAAGACATTTTTATGTTTAACATTCTTTTTATAGATGCAAGTATTTAAGTAAATGCTCTGTTTATAATAAACAATATTAAATAACATTTACCGGCCTGAATGTCCGAGAAATTTTCCTAGAAAATATTCGACCTTCGAGAGGATTCGAATCTGTATCCTATACGGAACCGTCATATAGCCTTTTACTTAAATACTTGTATCTATAAAAAGAATGTTAAACATAAAAATGTCTTTAAATAATTGTCGGACTTTGTCCATTTCATAATATATATATATATATGTGTGTGTGTGTGTGTGTGTGTGTGTGTGTGTGTGTGTGTGTGTGTGTGTGTGTGTGTGTGTGTTTGTGTGATAGACAATGTAAATTACAGGTCAATATGATGATAAACTTAACAGTTATATAAAGCATATTACAATCATTTTTAACGGCCAAAATATGTGAGAAGACGTTTTTCAGAACAGCGTATGTGTGTGTATCGCACTATCTAAATAAATAGTCCTATGCGTGTATTAATTTTTCGATAGGTGAGTACGGACGAACCTCTTCTACTTCTACTTCTTCTATATGTTGTGCCGCTTTAGGATGTGGACGATCATGGCTCTCCACAACTTCCCGTCCATTTTATCGCTGAGTAAGTCTTGTCTTTTTGCTGTCCTCCTGTAGTGCGTGTTCTGCCAGCCATATATAAAACCCCGTTTGTTAGGTTATTCGCTGTTTTCCTCTTGTTTTCAATATGTCCTGTGAGTGTTAAATTCTCCAAGCCATTTTTCTTTATTATACGCCCGAGAAATGTCAACTGTCTCTTTCTGGTGTTAATTTTAAATTTCGTTGTTTCAAATGTTTCACATGAAGGTACGTACGTAGAGAGCAATTAATTTTTATAGTACAGAAATACGAAAAATTTTTGTAGTGATAGCAAGTATATATTACTACTATCTATCAATATCAGTTTGCTATTTATCTATCTGTCTATCTATTTATCTACCTTAGTATCTTAATTTCTTTCTTTTATTCTTCCTTCTATCTCAATATCTTCATATCTATCTATCTATCTATCTATCTATCTATCTATCTATCTATCTATCTATCTATCGATGTCTGTTAATTATCTATCAGTTATCTATCTATCTATCTATCAATATCAGTATGCTAATTATCTGTCTATCTCCGTCATCTATCTATCTAACTATCTATCAATATCTATCTATCTATCTATCTTTCTTTTTTCTTTCTTTCTATCTCAATGTGTTCGTATCTATTTATCTATGTCTGTTAATTATCTATCTATCTATCTCAGTCTTTTCATATTTATCTATCTATCTCAGTCTTTTCATATCTATCTATCCATCTATCTATCTCAGTCTTTTCATATTTATCTATCTATCTCAGTCTTTTCATATCTATCTATCTATCTATCTATCTATCTATCTCAGTCTTTTCATATCTATCTATCTATCTATCTATCTATCTATCTATCTATCTCAGTCTTTTCATATTTATCTATCTATCTCAGTCTTTTCATATCTATCTATCTATCTATCTCAGTCTTTTCATATCTATCTATCCATCTATCTATCTCAGTCTTTTCATATTTATCTATCTATCTCAGTCTTTTCATATTTATCTATCTATCTCAGTCTTTTCATATCTATCTATCTATCTATCTATCTATCTATCTATCTATCTATCTATCTCAGTCTTTTCATATTTATCTATCTATCTCAGTCTTTTCATATCTATCTATCTATCTATCTATCTATCTGAGTCTTTTCATATCTATCTATCTATCTATCTCAGTCTTTTCATATTTATCTATCTATCTCAGTCTTTTCATATCTATCTATCTATCTCAGTCTTTTCATATCTATCTATCTATCTGTCTTTTCATATCTATCTATCTATCTATCTATCTATCTATCTATCTCAGTCTTTTCATATTTATCTATCTATCTCAGTCTTTTCATATCTATCTATCTATCTATCTATCTATCTATCTATCTATCTCAGTCTTTTCATATATATCTATCTATCTATCTATCTATCTCAGTCTTTTCATATCTATCTATCTATCTA
>OZ038497.1:17741843-17751843 GCA_964036315.1 Acanthosepion esculentum | reverse complement strand
AATAAGAGTGTTATTAGTCAACAGATAGAAGTGTCCGTCCGAACTATCAGGTTACACTGCGTCCCGACTGCCTCGCTTAGGAAGTCCCGCTAGGTTAGTATTTATGAACAGAGGAATAGTTTATTCTAATGTAGATAGGTCACCATAACATATATATATATATATGTCTGTGTGTGTGTGTTTGTATGTATCTATTAAACCATCTGAAAGGTCATAACATTCAGAAGCAAGTCATCCTGTTAACAATACCTGTGTTGTTTGCAACAAGGTTTGCTGATATCTAGACTGAGAAAGCTCATAGTGGTACACAGGAGAGATTTTAGGGTAAGCAGATCCAGTCAGCCCAAACAAGGCTACAGAATTTTATTTGTCATACGTATGATACCTATGAATTGAATGCTGGTCTCAAGAGCGATGGACGTCGAAACAAGACGGAAGCCATTACAAGTAAAGCGAAGTGTGAGAGGCCGGTCCCATCTGGTTAAGATGTTTCAATCACCATATGTATGTACAAAAAATTATCGTATCTATTTAAATGTTTAAATATTTATCTACACGCCCTCCCGAACAAAATGTGCCAAAAGAGGCTGAATTTAAAGTGGGAGAGTCGCACGTGAATACACACGAGGGGGGGGACACCAAAGAACAAACATTCGTTGACACCATCTATCAGTATTTCCCAAATTTGGAGATGGCCTCAAACGCCAGGGATTAACTTTAGATCTTTCTCCAAGATGAAGTACAACCCTACTGAACGGCCGCCCTGGGTATGAGGATAAACTACATCCGACAGCAAGGCTTCTGTTCAGGAGGTTTTGAGTAACGTGGAAACACCTCTGGATTGCTGGTGTTCCCTGGTCCACCTTGTGGCAGCACCTGTTAGGGACCCAGCTGTGGGCAAATTGTTACCCCCCCAAAAAAAAAACTAGGTTCAAAACACTATGAAAGTGTAAAAATAGTTTTTAATACCAGCAATACATTTTTGTAAAAAAAAAATATTACCAATAAATATCTTGTCGCCATTAAATAACCCATTGAGGTGTTGATATGCCGTAAACAAACCAAATCAAACCAAACCGGAAGAGAATATATTCGAAATAGGTTTTTGCTTTCAATAAAATTATCGGTCTTGTGTAAATAGGATTTATCTACAGGATTAGAGGAAATGAGAAAGAAAGAAGAGGAGACAAAAGATGAAGACAAACGTTAGAATGACGAAAAAAGAAGAAAGAAAACTAAATATATAAAGGGAAAAGTCGAAGCAGCTCGTTATTCATATGTTCCTAACCTAAAAATCTTGTCGGCATTAAATAACCCATTGAGGTGTTGATCTGCCGTAAAACAAACCAAACCAGTGTGAACGGCAACCTATGGGTTGATCACAAGCTACTAAATTTTAATCTCAGAGTCTGGCCAAGGAAATTGCGTTTATTTGCCAGTGCATACGAGAGTTCTGTTTATTTAATATGGTCGCATAAAAAAGAGCTTTAATGTAAGAAAAAACTTTCGGTTGTTGATACGTTTGCCCCTGTGTGTTTTCAATGGTTTACCGCTAGTGTGTGTTTGTAAATCCGTTTAATACGCCCACCCTGTTTCTTTTTGCTTTATCTTCCAGATTTTGCTAATCTTCCAGATCGCGTGGATGCGCTGCAGGCCTTATCATCTCTGGATCAAAACAATAAAAGAATAGGTAAAAGAAGGGCGCATTTTCCCTTCTTTTTCTAAATCGTTGTTTAATATATAAGCAGATGAATTTTGTCGCTCGTTGACCTTCAACACAACTGATGTTTTTGTCGGCGATTATTATTTGCCGAACTTATAAAAGACGGTCTTTTGCATCGTTTTTATAACAGCCAATCAGATTTCCATTCGAAAGGACTTTTTTATGTAGGTGGGGCATTTTTTTTTTTTTTTTGCTTGTTTCTTCCTTATTTACCTGCCTACAGATTTTTTCTCTCTTTTGACCATCTTCCTTGATATCTTATCGTTTTTGTATGTTTCGTTCATTATTTCTTTCTTTCTGTCTTTTTGTTTACTTTCTTGAAAGATTTCTTTCTTTTTTCTTTTTACGTTAAAACTTTCTCTATATTTTCTTTCTTTTTCTTTTTACTCTCTTCAAAAATTTCTTTTTCCTTTTTCTCGCCCTTTCTTTCTTTTTCATTTTACTCCCTTCAAATATTTTCCTTTTTCCTCCCTTCAAAGTTTTCTTTCTTTCTTTTTTATCCTCTCTCTCTTTCTTTTCTTTTTACTCCCATCGAAGATTTCTTTCTTTCTATTTATTTTTCTCCATTCAAGGATTTGTTTGTTTGTTTCTTTCTTCCTTTCTTTCTACTCCCTTCAAATATTTCTTTCTTTATTTCGTTCTTTCTTTCTTTTTACTCCTTTCAAAAATTTCTTTCATACTTTCTTTTTCTTTTTATATTTTTTCAAAGACTTCTTTGTTTCTTTCTTCCTATTTTATTCAAAGCTTTCTTTCTTTCATTTTTCTTTCTTTTTCTACTTTATTCAAAGATTTTTCGTTCTTTCTTTATTTATTTATTTATTTCTACTTCCTTTAAAAAATTTTCTTTCATTCTTTCTTTATTTCTTTCAACTTAGTTCAATGATTGCTTTCACTCTTTCATTCTTTCTACTTCTTCAAAGATTTTTCTTTCATTATTTCTTTGTTTCAACTTCAATGATTTATTTATCTCTTTCATTCTGTCGACTCAGTTCAAGAATTTCTCATTCCTTCTCTCTACTTCCTTCAAAGATTTCTTTCTTTCATTCTTTCTTTCTCCTTCCTTCAAAGATTTTTCTTTCTTTCTTTCAACTTATTTCAGAGATTTCTTTCTTTTTTTTAATTCTTTCTTTCTACTTCTTCAAAGATGTCTTTCTTTCTGTTGTTCTTTCTACTTCTTCAAAGATTTCTCTTTTACTCACTTCAGAGATTTTTCATTCTTTCTTTCTTTCTTTCTTTCTTTCTTCCTTTCTTTCTTCCTTTCTTTCTTTCTTCCTTTCTTTCTTTCTTTCATTCTTTCTTTCTTCCTTCCTTTCTTTCTTTCTTTCTACTTCTTCAAAGATGTCTTTCTTTCTTTAATCCTTCCTACTCAATTCAAAGAATTCTTTCTTTCTTTCTTTCTTTCTTTCTAGGCTCTGTGTTCTTTCTTTCTTTCTTTCTTTCTTTCTTTCTTTCTTTCTTTCTTTCCAGGATCTGTGTTCTTTCTTTCTTTTTTCTTTCTTTCTTTCTAGGATCTGTGTTCTTTCTTTCTTTCTTTCTTTCTTTCTTTCTTTCTTTCTTTCTTTCTTTCTTTCTTTCTACTTCTTCAAAGATTTCTTCCTTTCTTTAATCCTTCCTACTCAATTCAAAGAATTCTTTCTTTCTTTCTTTTTACTCCCTTCAAGGATTTGTTTGTTTGTTTCTTTCTTTTTTGTTAACGCAATTACTTGAACATCTCGACAGACGTGCAATTTGCCTGTTTTGCAGCACGGCTAAAAACGACAAGGGTTTGATGGAGATTCCACCCATTACGAAAACGAGGCTGTCTTTATTTATTTATTTATTTATTTATTTCTGAAAGCGTATAAAGCCAGAAGAACAGGATTTTTCTAAGACTCCTCTTATCACACTCAAATGTATTCTCTTTCTTGTCATTAGCTGCCTACAGTGAAACCGACAATAACCTGTTTTTCCCCTCATTTTACTTGTGCCAGGAACTTGCTGGACAACTTCGCAAAATTCTGGAAAAAACTAGTGTTAATTCTGTTAGACAGAAAATGGGGGAGGGGTGCTTTTCTCTTATTATTAAGTAATAAACTGATCACCCAATGGTTACTACAAATTTATATAAAATGGGCCGTCATTTGTTTAACAAGGGTATTTCAGCGGAAAAGACTATAACGAGCCCGAGTGGAATTGGAAATGGAATTGGTAAAAGCATGTCGGACACAATAGTGGTTCCTCCTGTAAAGTAGGGGGTGGGTTCGCATCCTGCCGGAGGGTAATTTTTTCTTTATTAAGTTATCTCGAGTACACAGACGAAATAAATACTATTTTAAATAAACGAAGCGTCAACTCCAATACAAATATCTACTTAAAAAACGCCTCTATTAAGATTAAGTATGGTGTGTATGCGTGCGTGTGACGTCGAGAAGTTTGGGCGAATAGAAAGTGGCGTTACTTATGGTAACGAATCCCCAACAGACTGACACATGAAACAATGAAAAGGTTTTTTTCTATTATGAACACATATACTGTTCTTCTTGTCAGTAAGAAAGGAAGAAATTAAAAAAGAAAGGAACTGAGAAAGAAAAAATAAGAAAGAAATTAATAAAAAAGAAAGAAAGAAATTAAGAACGAAAGAAAAAATAAAGAAAGAAATTAAGAAAAAAGAAAACAGCAAGAAAGAAAGAAATTAAAAAAGAAAAAATTAAGAAAGAAAGAAATTAAGAAAAAAATAAAAAATAAAGTACGAAATTAAGAAGGAAAGAAAAAGCAGGAAAGAAAGAAATTAAAAAAGAAATGAATTAAGAAAGAAAGAAAGAAAGAAAGAAATTAAGAAATCCACGACGTAACTGTCCGGGTTTCACTTCCTGGTAGTGGATGCGCACTGCTGATGAGTCCCAAATATAGGACGAAACGGCCGTCCAGTGCTTTCTGCATTCTGTTGAGGTTTCTTCTAAAACTCGAAGAATTACTTAATTATGATTATCTCAAATCCTCCTAACAATTTCTTGTATATCCTTACTTGAACCGGCTTCTAATGCTCTGGATGAAGTGGCTTGGTGATAGTAGTCGTGGCTCTCGGGGGCACAATCCTTGGTTAAAGGAACTTGGATGAGTTCCATCACGGAATATGGGAATGAGCGGCGCTCTGTCGAGATTAATTTGTTACCTCTCCGTCACCGAGGCCCGTGGCACAGTTGGTATGACGTTTACTTAATAACGTAACTGTCCGGGTTTCAATTCCTGGTAGTGGATGCGCACTGCTGATGAGTCCCAAATATAGGACGAAACGGCCGTCCAGTGCTTTTTGCATTTTGTTGAGGTTTCTTTCAGACTCAATGAATTACTTAATTATGATTACCTCAAATCCTCCTAACAATTTTGTATATATGGAAATTTTAAGTCAAGATGTGTTTTTCAGTAGGGCCCCTTTCTGTGTGAGGTATTTTGGTGCATGTAGGAATGAATGATGATGGATAGATTCTTTTTTTTTTTTTTTAAGCTTATCACCCCAAGCAAGGCTGGAAGCCACTAGCACGCAAGGGGTTACAGAAGGTTTGGAGGAAGACCAGATAGGAGTGGTAAAGGAGAGGATGTGGAGAAAGATAGTGGATCGATCAAGGCAAGAGGGTTACAGAAAATTTGGAGCGAGAGCAGATAGGAATAAAAGGTGAAAGGATGTGGAGAAGGGAAGTGGATAGATCAAGGCAACTGGAGATGTCGATTGACGTTACACTTAAATAGTTGGAGATTGTATTTGTCAGGGAAACAGGAATAAGGAAGGGTGTTCCATAGGCGAGAGGTGCGAGACATGAAGCTATTGGAGTAGAAGAGACGTCTACATCTAACAGTTTCAACGGTGAAGGGGTTGGAACGGGATGCCAGCCTCGTAGGACGTTTAAATTCATGAGGCCTAGGAACCAGCGAAAGCAGCTCATCGGAGAAATTACCGTGAAAGTATTTGTAAAAAAGACAGAGCGAGGCAACGGCGCGTCTGTGTCTAATGGTAAATGAGTAAAATGCAATGAATGAATGCGTCGCGAATCTGATTAGCTAGCTATAGGGTAGCTAGTGTCGACCAACCTTGACCCATCTCCCTCCTCTTTTCGGCCTTGTGCCACAGCTAGTGCATTCAGTCAGTGATAAATCGTAGACAAGCAACGTTTTTTACAAAGACTTATAATGTTTTGTACATTTATATATTTTTATACTTGCAAAAAACTGTTTAAATATAACTTGAAGAAGACAGACATTCTGTCGAAATATTTTTATGTCGTGGAGTGTTTTTGTAAGTCCCCTGAGGATTGAATGATGGATAAGTTCTTTTAGTAGATGTGCAAATTTTAATGAGTGAATGGGTCGTGAATCTGATTAGCTAAGTATAAGGTGGTAAGTGATGACCAGCCTCAGCCCATTTCTCTCCATTTTCGGCCTTGTGCCACAATTGTATTTTATATACAATAAATACCTCGTCTGCTTACCAATGTCTACGTTTCTGTGAATGATCATCCACTCCAGTCAGTGAGAATGTCAGCCCCGCTTGAGCTCCACAGGTTAGCTATTCCGTGGAACTTCAAAACCTCACTTTAATCAGAGATTCGAGCTACAAGTCCAATTCGGACTGAGATTCCAATCTGGGCCGAAACTCCGATTTGGGCCCAAAACTGACTTCTTCAATCACAAACTCTGTGGAACTTCAAAACCTCACTTTAATCAGAGATTCGAGCTACAAGTCCAATTCGGGCTGAGATTCCAATCTGGGCCGAAACTCCGATTTGGGCCCAAAACTGACTTCTTCAATCACAAACTCTGTGGAACTTCAAAACCTCACTTTAATCAGAGATTCGAGCTACGAGTCCAATTCGGGCTGAGATTCCAATCTGGGCCGAAACTCCGATTTGGGCCCAAAACTGACTTCTTCAATCACAAACTCTGTGGAACTTCAAAACCTCACTTTAATCAGAGATTCGAGCTACGAGTCCAATTCGGGCTGAGATTCCAATCTGGGCCGAAACTCCGATTTGGGCCCAAAACTGACTTCTTCAATCACAAACTCTGTGGAACTTCAAAACCTCACGTCACGAAATGTCTCACTTTAACTCGGATTCCATGGCATTTTGAAGAAATAAAATTGAATTCACAAAGTTTTGAAAATATTCTAAACTGAATTTAAAACAAAAAAATTAAAGTATCTGTCTATATTTCTGAGATGAGGTATTATGTACACTATTTACATTATTCGGACTATTGTCCTCATCTTTGTCGCCATATTTATCACAACGTTTCGGCCGTTGTACGCTCCGGCCTTCTTCAGGTAGTTGGAATGTCGAACTGAACCCTTTATTTCAATCACTGGAGTAGACTGTTCTAGTTCCACGTGCCATATCTAATGAATGCCAGTCATTAGTTATCTCCTGTTAATTCCCCTCTCCAAGTTCTACACTGCCTTAACCGGGTACTGAACTCACACTCTTTGGGCCCTGTAAATGGATCTAACTAACGCCTTTATTCACTGTGCCATGTGTCTTTGAGGACATCTGTGTATGAATTCATACACCCCAGTGAGCGAAATAAAGGGTTCAATTTGACATTCCAACTTCCTGAAGAATACCGGAGCATAGAACGACCGAAACTTTGTAATAAATATGGCGACAAAGATGAGGATAATAGTCCGAATAATGTAAAATAATTTACAAAAATTAAATTCAGAAAGTTTTTGTCTTATTTCAAATTCAGTATAAATTAAAAAGTTTTAAAATCATTATTTTTTTTTTCAGTTATTTTAAAATTTAAATTTTAAACTATTCCCTCCTTATCTAGACACAAATCCCAATACTGGATGTTCAAGCACCCGATGAAGGGCAGATTTCCAATCCCGAGATCATCCTGATTTCAAAAACGTATAATATGTCTGTATAGAGCAAGTGTAACCCGAGTTAGAGTGGTTTCAGACACATGAACGGACAGAAAGAATTTGCCGTTTATTTATTTAGAAAATGATAAAAACTTTCAGAAAGGAAAAGTCAGATTGGCCCAAAGTGAACTAGTATAGAATTATGAATTTTTAAGCGATTCTTCAAAATCCAAACTTTTTGCTTATCGTGGATATAAATAAGTTTAAGGTTGTTACATAATTCGCATTTTGTATGTTACACATAAAAACAAAAATTACGTTACTTAGAACGAATACTTCACTAATTATGTAAATGTAAAACGCCTTAGTTGGCAATAATGTAAGTGATAGAATGTTTGTGTCACGCGGCAATAATTGTAAGTAAAACGATGTACTATAAATAATCAAATAATCGTTTTAAGTTCTCTGAATATTTAATATATATATATATATATATATATATATATGTATATATATATATATATATATATATATATATATATATATGTATATAACAAGGGAGGCAACTGTCATTGTTCAATAAAAAAGTTAACTCGTATTATCTCCCTTTACAGATACGTTTCTTATTCGGGGTTAGAAAGAAGAAAAGACTGAACCCGGCCAAAAAACCCCGGAAGTTTACAGAAGCAGAACTTTCATATTTTTAACTTAAAAAGACCAGAAATCAGGGAAGCTGCACACATAACTTCCGTTAAAAAAAAAGGAACGCGGGAAAATGAAATAAACCAATCAAAAAAATTGACACAAAGAGGCTTTTGATGATCGGGCCAGATTCTTGTCAAAAAGGATAAAAACCTGACACACCGGAGAAAAGAGACGACCAGAATGAAGTCAGGACAGTCCGAAAAAAAAGAATGCAGTCATGTGTGGTGTGTGAAGGAGCAGTAAAGAGGTCATCTGTTACAAACATTTCCGCCCTGTTAAGAGCTGAGAAAACGCAGCAGATTGTCATCGACATAATTTCTGAGATTACTGCTATCCCTACCATGATCTTACTTTTAAACGACCACAAAAGGATATTTCACCTGACTGCTATGAATATTCTTCCTATTAACGACCGAATACCAAAGAACACATTCATCACTATACAGAAAATAAATAAAAAATATATTATTTATTTCAATCCTTTAAAAGAACGAAAAGAATTCAAACAAATATTCCCAAGCACAGTGAATTTAAAAAGGGACTTTTCTAAAATTTTAAAGGGACTTTTCTAAAATTTTAAAGGGATTTTTTAAAAATTTAAAAGGGATTTTTCTAAAATTTTAAAAGGGATTTTTCTAAAATTTTAAAGCGATTTTTAAAAAAATTAAAAGGCACTTTTCTAAAATGTTAAAAGGGACTTTTCTAAAATTACTACATGTCCTAAAGACGCTCGTGGGACAAGTCGGTGTTTTCGTTTTTTTTTTTAAAGATAGTTGTACACTTTTTTTTTGTCTTGTTTTGTTGCTTTCTTTTTGTTTTGTTTTACGGCATATCAACGTCAATGGGGTTATTTAATGCCGAACAGGATTTTTATTGCTGGTAATATTTTTTCCAAAACGGTATAGCTGGTAATATTACTTTCCTTCAAAATAGTATTGCTGGTATATATTTTCTTCAAAAATGTATTCCAGGCAATATTTTTCTCAAAAATGTATTTCTGGTATTAAAATTTATTTTTACACTTTCATAGTGTTTTGACCCCGGTCTAGGGTTAACTACTTGCTCATAGCTGGGACCCTAATAGGTGCTACCACTCTGGTGGACCTGGGAACACCAGCAATTAAGAGGTGGTCCCACGCTCCTCAAAGCCTCGTGATCAAAGTCCTTGTTGTCGGATGTAGTTTATCGTCTTACCCAGAACGCCTCATTTGGGTGGGGGGTCTTACCCAATCTGCAGTGGTGCAGTCAGCGTATTCTGAAGCCCCAGACGACAGTGCGGTTTGAATTGTTTTCTTTTGCTTTTTCTCTTCCTTATCTTTTTCTAAACTAAAATCGTAATTTTTTTCCATTTTTCGATGTTAATCTTTTTTATCAGAATTTTGTTATCTTGACTTGAGAGGCGCACAAAATGAAAATTTTGTGAGAACTTTGTATTTGTATGCTTTTCGTACTTCAGTATCTGTCTATATTTCTGAGACGAGGTATTATGTACACTATTTACATTATTCGGACTATTGTCCTCATCTTTGTCGCCATATTTCTTACAAAGTTTCGGCCTTTCAGTATCTGTCTATATTTCTGAGAGGAGGTATTATGTACACTATTTACATTATTCGGACTATTGTCCTCATCTTTGTCGCCATATTTATTACAACGTTTCGGCCGTTGTACGCTCCGGCCTTCTTCAGGTGGTTGGAATGTCGAACTGAACCCTTTATTTCGCTCACTGGGGGAGA
>OZ038497.1:17691843-17736843 GCA_964036315.1 Acanthosepion esculentum | reverse complement strand
CCTATTATGGTTGCTATTTATAGGGCTTTATATTGAATAGTAGTATTTTCATATCCACTATTTTTAAGTGCAGAATTATAAAAGTCTCGATGTTTATTAAAAATATCTTTGTTTGAAGAGTTATTACTGATCCTACATTCAATAGAATAGGGTATGTGTTTGATGATTGAAGGGGGGTGGTTGGAATTTGGATGTACGTATATTGGATTGGAATTAATCTTTACATATGGTTGGTATGTGTTGCTGGTAAGGTCCAGGGTAACGTCTAGGAAGTCTACTTGTTTAACATTAGTGGTAACTATTGCCTTGAGACCCAGATCCTTAAATACCTTATGAATCATTTTTCTAATACGGTCTACTTTAATTTTAGTGGAGTTCTTAACGACTAATAATCCATCGTCCGTATATAATCCTACACTGTCAGAATCTAGGCAATCAGAGGCACTTAAATTATACAAAAGAAATAGTCCAACCAGGTCAGAAGCTTCAGCAGAATCCAGAGAACCCATTGATATGTCAAACTTTTCGTTACAGGACTTTTTTGTCCACTGTTCATCCTTGTAGATTAGAACAGAATTTCGGCACTCCATGATAGTATTCACTTCGCTTTCAGAAATGTTGGAGTATTCCCGAGCGAAATCCAAGGCCAAAGTGAACAAATTTTTCGATATAGATGGATAATAGTCGGTAATATCGAACTGTATGAAGGTACAGTTATCCTTATATCTGATGTTAAACCACTTGATGACATCAGCTGTGTTAATCCATTGTAGTAGTCCGAGGGTTTTCTTTATGGAGTGGTTGGTTCTTTCCAAGATGTTCTTACTGATCCTGCCGATTTCCGGTCTAGTTGGGTTTATAATCCTAGTGGATGGCTTAGATCTGAAATCGGGTTTGTGATCTTTTAACAAGATATATGCTTCTTTAGATTGTAATTTACTAACCCGATCACTAATCCTTAGTTTATCAGTAATTGATTTACTGATAGAGTTAATCTTATCAATTTGGTTAAAGTTGTTCTTATCAATTTTTTTGTAACTACTAGTTAGACTATTTTTTACTAATTTGTCATAATTCTTAGGGGATAACTTATAAAAGTTGGCTGTCTTATCTGATTTAACATATATGTCTTCTGATTTATTGATATCTTTGACAATGCTATCCAGATTTTTTTGGAAATTGTTCTTGAATTTGTAGAAGGTTAATCACTTGATGATATCCAATAGATCGTTTTCGAAACCCAATAGATCTTTTATAATGGGTGCTGTTTTCAAACTTCTAAAACCATAATTCTCTGGTTCACATAGTTGCTCCTTATCTTGAAGAAAGAAGTAAGCCTTCCATCTCGTTCTCCTTATGAGGTTTTCAGTTTGCTGAGTTAAGTGGACGAAATAATCCCTTTTGTTTGTGGTGGGAATGTTCTTGAGTGATAATTCGAAATCGATTTTATCCATATTATAAGAATATAATATACAGTGCTCGACAGTAATAGGAGCTAATATCCAAGTGTGGGATTGGTATATACGGAGTAAATTCCAATAACCAACAATTATTATTCTTTAAAGGGTGCTCAATACAGAGTAGAGCAGATATAATCATTTATTTATTTAAATATTATAACATAAATATGTTATAAAATGACTACAAAAATAGCCATTTTGTTTCAACACTTCTGGTGTCTTGTCAAGTGATGATGTTGAATGTAGAATAAATGGTTTTAAAAGTTTCAAATTATTTAACGATCCTTCGCTAGGAGTAAACGCTGTTACATAAGCTAGAATGACCAATCAAAATACAAGTATATGATAATTCGAAAAATTTGACAACTAAGCAGGGTTATCATAGATATTAAAAGATTTATAAAATTTGAAATTAAGTTTAAAAGTCAAATTACCTATTTAGAAATCCAAATCAAATCTCTATTAAGTTTTAAATTGTAGAATTAGCGAGGAGAAAAAAAAATACATATCCTATTTATTTTTTCATTGAAATTATGCTAAAAAGGATGTTCATAGCTCCAGACACAAAATGTATACATAAGCTTCCAGACATATTTAGATATATATACACACACAAAAATCAGTGACGAGATACGACCCTTTATAATAACCCCCCCAAAAAACGAACACATACACACACATTATTTATATGTATGTATATGTGCGTATGTGTGTATATGCGTACCTGTATGCGTATATATGTATATGTAGGTGCATGTGCAGATCTGTATGCGTATGTGTGAATGTACGATTATATATGGAGGTAGTTATTTACTTTTTCATGTAGTGTGTGGAAAACTATATGGTTTTAAAAAAATATATGTATTTATATATATTTATTTGTTTAAATTTTATCTATATATATTTGACCAGATTAGTTATATTTCAAGTTAAAATTCGTTTAATAACATATTAAGCCCCGAATATATCCATTTTAGCTATTGCGTCTGATTGTCTAGGTCAATGTGCATGTGGATGTATGTGCCTGTGTTTATTGATGTCTATGTGTAAGGAAAGTGCATGCACGTTTAGCTGCGTGGTTGTGTGCGTGTGTGTGTTCGTTTTTTGTTTTTTTTATTATAAAGGGTCGTATCTCGTCACCGATTTTTGTGTGTGTGTGTGTGTGTATATATATCTAAATATGTCTGGACGCTTATGCATTATAACCTGAGTGTGTTTGAATTGTTTTAAGTGAGAGGTGGGTATCATGTGGAAGTTAAACTGTAAAATGTATACATTTTTGTGTGGAGCTATGAACATCCTTTTTAATATAATTTCAATGAAAAAATAAATTAAATAGCATATGTATTTTTTATTTTTATTTTTTTCTCCTCAGTAATTCTACAATTTAAAATTTAATAGAGATTTGATTTAGATTTCTAAATAGGTAATTTGTTAATTTTAAATTTAATTTCAAATTTTATAAATCTTTTAATATCTATGATAACCCTGCTTAGTTGTCAAATTTTTCGAATTATCATATACTTGTATTTTGATTGGTCATTCTAGCTTATGTAACAGCGTTTACTCCTAGCGAAGGATCGTTAAATAATTTGAAACTTTTAAAACCATTTATTCTACATTCAACATCATCACTTGACAAGACACCAGAAGTGTTGAAACAAAATGGCTATTTTTGTAGTGATTTTATAACATATTTATGTTATAATCTTTAATGGTCTATATATATATATAATGCTCAATATATATATATATATTATTATTAATGGTAAATATATATATATATATATATATATATATTATTAATGATCTATATATATATATATTATTAATGGTCAATATATATATATGTGTATGTATACATAATTATATATATATAATATTAATGGTCAATATATATATATATATAATTTATATATATATTATTATTAATGGTCAATATACATATATATATGTATACATAATTTATATATATATATATATATATATTGACCACTAATATTATATATAAATATATATATATATTGACCACAAATATTATATATATATGCTGACCACTAATATTATATCTATATATACTGACCACTAATATATTAGTGTTCAATATATATATATATATATATATTTCTTTTTATAGATACAAGTATTTAAGCAAATGCTCTGTTTTATAATAAACAGTATTAAATAACATTTACCCACCTGAATATCTGAGAAATTTTCATAGAAAATTTTCGTTCTCCGACAGGAATCGAACCTGTATCCTATACACGCGAAATGATGGTTCCGTATAAGATACATGTTCGATTCCTGTCGGAGAATGAAAATTTTCTATGAAAATTTCTCGGACATTCAGGCGGGTAAATGTTATTTAATACTGTTTATTATAAAACAGAGCATTTGCTTAAATACTTGTATCTATAAAAAGAACGTTAAACATATCATAAATGTCTTTATATATATATATATATATATATATATATATATATATATATATATATATGTGTCATTCACAGACAGTACAGTTTCGCTGTATCACAGCTCCTCAGTGTGACAATATATGATAATATTAAAAAGTTGGCAACTAACCTGCTAGTGTGCTTTCAACTAAGGCACATTAGGGGATAAATCAGCAGACTATTCCGTTTAATTTTTAATGGCTTTGTTGTGCATTGAGCCCTTTCAATATTTATTATAATCTGATTTCATTTATATAAAAGTAAAAATGTCGTTGGCTTTAAAAAAAAAGAATTAAATTTAAGAAACACTCATAAATATTCATCAGGTAAACGGAATATTCTAGAAAAATTATGGAAGAAGCTAAGTGATGTAGTTTAATGTCTACTAAACAAAAATTAGTCAATTATGGCGAGTTTTTTTTTTTTCTCATAATGTGTTCAATGTTTATATTATTTTAGCTTGGAATTAATTTATATATTAAATAAGAGGTGGATTAAGTTATCAATTTTCCTTTTAATTTTTCAACATTTTAATAGTCACGAATGTTGGGTTGCGAAAGAAGTAATTCTTTCTGGAATGGAGATATTTGAAAAAATCCGCAGCACAGATTTATATTTTGATATGATTTGATAGCAACACTTTTGAGAATTTTCCATCTAAGTTACTTTCTCTTAACTTTTTCATTGTAGAATTAAATTTAATTTTTTTTTTTATGGATAACTAACATCAGAACAAAAAAAAAAATAAATAAATAAAAAATAAGTAACCACTACTTGCAGCAAAAGGAGAGTTTTTTTTTTTTCAAAGCTGTAGGATAAATCTGTTTTCTGCAGTTAATGGTAATAAAGTTTTGAGCACATATCTGCTATCCACAGCAAAAGGGTTTATAAGTTAATGTTCTTTATATCAAAATTGTGACTAATGACTTTGATAAATTGTGTATATGATCATTTTTGTGTTCATAGATACGTTTTTTTTAAATTTTGAAAATTTTAAAAAGAAAAGCAACATATACTTTTGTTTATAAATATTGCAAAATAAAAGCCTTATATTCGCCTTGATAAAGTCCAGGAGAATGAAACTCACCAGTTAAGTTTTCCTTTTGTCTTTATTCATATTGTCCCTTTACAGATGTGTTTTTATATCTGAAATTTTACAGATGAGTGAGAGAGAGATAATGACACATTGAGACCCGAATATAAGAGAAACCCGGATATAAGAGATTTTATCTGGTCCCAAATTAGAGCCTGTGTTAAAACAAAATAGACCAAACCCGGATATAAGAGACTTCGTATCCGGTCCCGACAACTCTCTTATATCCGGGTTACATTGTATATGTAAAATTATGTAAATTAACACATGCTAAGGTGAGAAAAATTTTGTCAATAAGAATTTTTGACATAATAATTATTGCTCTAATTATCAATATACAGAATGTTCATAATATATCTGTGAAAAGATAAAAGTTTTATAAACGTCATCCTTCAGGATCAGATAAGACCTTTGTATGAATAATACAATAATTGTAATTAAAGCTGAAGAATGGTAACACCACAAAACTTTTAGCGGATCACAGATGAGTCTCAAAAATGTTCTGTTTATTGAGAATATGCAAGGTGGGTTGGTGGTTGGAAACTCCTGATTAAAAATTACTTATAACATTCTTTATTGAAACCAAATTTGCATCAAATAAAATAATTGCGATCCCTAAAGTGGTAGAATTTCATTTCTAATTTCTGCTTTTATTTCAGAATGACACGTGTAGCCCAAAAGGGCACAAGGCCTGATACAGCGTGAATGTGCTCTGCTAGGATCCTGTTACAAAGTGTAGCAGTCCATGATACAAGTACAGAGATGGTGACACAATGTTCATAGACACCGTGTATCAGTAGATGCAAAAAAAAAAAAAAAAAAAAAAAAAAAAAAAAAAAAAAAAATTCCAGATTGGAAGAAAATTTACAAAAGGTACAGGAAATGATGAAGTCAGTCGAGGCTATACCCAGACAATTAGAAACACTAGCAGAGAACACTGATACCTATGTTGAATTTTCCCACTAACCTGTATTTCTGCCATTATACTATTCAAAATAAAACAGGTTTCATGGTGGAAATCAACCAATAATTAATAAAGTTATTAACAATTTCAAATAAGGACTTTCTTTCCACCCACCCTGTATAAAATGGGTGTGATTTTTAAAAAAAACAAAAAAAAAAAAACAAGACTCCTCAGCAAAACTATTTTTTTTTTTTTTCAAAATTTCCAAAATTTAATATCTCGTAAAGAATAATCATTTAAATTAATTACAGGTGATTTTTTTTTTTTTTTTTTTTTTTACTAAGTATATATTACTTGCAGTTGAGTGCAGGGTTTAAATCCCAGCACTAAATTTAATTGAACAAAGTTGATCACCTTTGAACTATACTCCAACAAAAATAGCTGTAATATACAGGGTGTCCCAAAAAATTCAATATCATTTCACAGGCCAATAATTTTGGCAGATTGGGTTGAAATAACCTCAAATTTTCACAGAATGTATAGAAACAGATAAAGATTTTATATTTAATGTTTTATTTGCGTTGTGTTTTCAGGTTTGAGCCATGCCGTTCACTCCCAAAGAGAAGTCATTTTGCATCTTGGAATATGCTCGCACAACAGTCAGCCAAGACTGTGCAGGGTGCCTTCAATACAAAATTTGGAAAAACTTCACCAACTGGCAAATAAATTTCGACTTGGTACTAAAAATTTAAAGAGTAAGGCTGTTTATGCAGGGCTAAAAAATCTGGTAGACCATCATCAACATCTTTGGCAAGAGCTTAACTACCGACTTGACGTGTGCCGTGTCACAGGCAATGTACATATTGAACACTTATGAAATCTGCCCCGTAATAAACTTATGATGTTCAACACGTGAACTGTTCAATTTCATTGAGCTAGACTCCGTAGTTTTCAAGATAATTGCTTTTAAAAAGATGACAAATTTTTTGTGGACATCCTGTTTGTGTGTGTGTGTATATATATATATATATATATATATATATATATATATATATATATATATTTTAATTATTTATTAATATTTAAGACATATATAAATATATTAAAACAAAGTGGGGGAAGAGCAAAGAAAAATAAATTTAGTGTAAAATAATAAATAAAAAAAAAAGAAAGTTTAACTAATTATCCACGTTACATTTCAGAATTCAGTCCAGGACAAAACCCATCCGTGTCGTGGGTAAGACGATAAACTACGTCCAACAGCAAGGCGTCTGATCAGGAGGTTTTGAGGAGCATGGAACAACTTCTTAATTGTTAGTGTTCCCAGGTCCACCCTGACCCAGGGTGGTAGCATCTGTTAGGGTCCCAGATATAGGGTAAACTGGGGTCAAAAACATGTAAAAATAGGTTTAAATAGTAACACTACATTTTTGTAAAAGGTTATTAAGAGCAATGAATTTTTGAAGAATAAAAATTATTACCAGCAATACATTTTGGAAAAAAAAAAAATAATAATTAATAGCAATAAAAATCTTGTTGGCATTAAATAATCCATACAGGTTGATATGCCGTAAAACAAACCAGACAGATTCAGTCAAGCAACTAAGAGGTGGTTCCACACTCCTCAAAACCTCTTGATCAGAGGCCTTGCTGTTGAATATAGTTTATTGTTTTACCCAGGATGTGCATCTAGTTTATCATCATACCCACGACTCTGGGGGGGGGGGAAGAGAAAAAAAAATAATTCAGTGTAAAATATTAAATAAAAAAAAAAAAGGTTTCAACATTTATCCACATTACTGTTCAGAATTCAGTCCAGGACAAAAAGATTCAATATGGTGTGCAAATTTTCCCTTTTAAATAAATTTTAGTCATTGTGCTCAAATTTAGAACCTTTTTAACCTTGACTGAATTTCCATAAGCAAGGAGAGATTTTTTTTTGTTTTTATTTTATATTTATTTATTTTTAATAATGTTTCAGTATAGCTTTTCATAGCAAATATGTTTTGCTTATACTTCATCCGCTTGTTTTAATATATTTATATCTAATATATACTTCAAAAAAATAAGAAAGGAAAAGAAAATTTCCATATTTTTGTTTAAAAGACTTTATATTTTGTAAAGCTGTACAATTTTATCTTGGCAGTAACTTTTCTTTGTCCGTCACAGAATTTTAACTCTGAAGAAATAACAGTAAAACAAAACTGTAAACCAATTTTCTAAGGTAGGAAAAAAGCAGGAATATATGTGGTTCTCATTTTATTGTCTTTTTGGCGGTAAGGGAGCTAGCATAAAATTCTGTTTTTACAGTTTTATACAGCAGAGTAAAAAAAAAAAAACCAAAAAAATACAAAAAAAAACTTCAAATATTTTTTTTTTTTTAAGAAAAATTGCAGCCAGCCAAAAGCTTGGCTGAAGTAGACATTAAATAATATATATTTTTTTTTTAATGGAAACTTGTTTTTTCCTCAAATCAAAGTCTATGGACCAAGTAAAGAATTATAGGTGGTCCAACAGTTCTTGGAAATTGGAATCAGCAAGCCAAGTTCAAATTCCCACTGAGTCAGTTTGCATAGACTTTTTGCTAAGAATCCTGGGAGAGATGAATTCATTTCATCTTCGCACTGTGCATGAGTAAAAATAGCAGGAGAGACTGGGTTGGTTTTTTTTCTTTGTTTTTTAGCCTTGGTTGGAACAATCTGAATTCAAAACCAGGAGCGAGTTCTTTTTATGCCCAGATGTATGGACAAACAAAATTAAAAAGTAGGGTGTGAAGGATTCGAATGTTATTCCAGAAAAAGAAAAAAAAAATAGTTGGTTGTTGTTTGGTGTAGTGGGGGGGGGATAGCATTTCATTAAAAATAAAAAATGGTTAGTGTGTATGTGTGGAGGGGGCTTGCAATTCTATTCAATGAAAAAAAAAAATAGTAGTTAGGTGGGGGCATAAAGAAACAAATGGTTAGGGTAAGAGATGGCTTGCAATGTTGTTCTATAAAGAAAGAAGAAAGAGAAAAGAAGAAAGAAAGAGAAAAGAAGAAAGAAAGAGAAGAAAGAAAGAGAAGAAAGAAAGAGAAGAAAGAAAGAGAAGAAAGAAAGAGAAGAAAGAAAGAGAAGAAAGAAAGAGAAGAAAGAAAGAGAAGAAAGAAAGAGAAGAAAGAAAGAGAAGAAAGAAAGAGAAGAAAGAAAGAGAAGAAAGAAAGAGAAGAAAGAAAGAGAAGAAAGAAAGAGAAGAAAGAAAGAGAAGAAAGAAAGAGAAGAAAGAAAGAGAAGAAAGAAAGAGAAGAAAGAAAGAGAAGAAAGAAAGAGAAGAAAGAAAGAGAAGAAAGAAAGAGAAGAAAGAAAGAGAAGAAAGAAAGAGAAGAAAGAAAGAGAAGAAAGAAAGAGAAGAAAGAAAGAGAAGAAAGAAAGAGAAGAAAGAAAGAGAAGAAAGAAAGAGAAGAAAGAAAGAGAAGAAAGAAAGAGAAGAAAGAAAGAGAAGAAAGAAAGAGAAGAAAGAAAGAGAAGAAAGAAAGAGAAGAAAGAAAGAGAAGAAAGAAAGAGAAGAAAGAAAGAGAAGAAAGAAAGAGAAGAAAGAAAGAGAAGAAAGAAAGAGAAGAAAGAAAGAGAAGAAAGAAAGAGAAGAAAGAAAGAGAAGAAAGAAAGAGAAGAAAGAAAGAGAAGAAAGAAAGAGAAGAAAGAAAGAGAAGAAAGAAAGAGAAGAAAGAAAGAGAAGAAAGAAAGAGAAGAAAGAAGAAAGAAAGAGAAAAGAAGAAAGAAAGAGAAAAGAAGAAAGAAAGAGAAAAGAAGAAAGAAAGAGAAAAGAAGAAAGAAAGAGAAAAGAAGAAAGAAAGAGAAAAGAAGAAAGAAAGAGAAAAGAAGAAAGAAAGAGAAAAGAAGAAAGAAAGAGAAAAGAAGAAAGAGAAAAGAAGAAAGAAAGAGAAAAGAAGAAAGAAAGAGAAAAGAAGAAAGAAAGAGAAAAGAAGAAAGAAAGAGAAAAGAAGAAAGAAAGAGAAAAGAAGAAAGAAAGAGAAAAGAAGAAAGAAAGAGAAAAGAAGAAAGAAAGAGAAAAGAAGAAAGAAAGAGAAAAAGAAAGAAAAAGAAAAAGAAAGAAAAAGAAAAAGAAAGAAAAAGAAAAAGAAAGAAAAAGAAAAAAGAAAAAGAAAGGTAAAAAAAGAAAATATTGTAGTTGGATGGGGTGGGGACGACTTGCAACCTATTCCATAAAAAGACAATTTGCCAAAATATGAAACATGCTGAATGGTCAAACATTGCCAGTTTCCAAACCAATAGCTTTTTAAAAACGGAAAAACAAAATTTTAAATTGTGTTCATGGCAGAATTTTTTTTTCTTGTGCCATTATTTAATAAACTCTAATAATTTCTAATTAATGTCTTCTAGATTTAAAACACAGCCAAGCAATCTCTAAAAAAAATAAAAAATGTTCCACTAATCAAAACTTAGTAAAAGTAAAATTTTGTTAAAAAAAAAAAAATATTGTAATGCACAATTTTGTTCATGAGAAATTCTTCTCCAACTTGACTAAAAGCAGCTCCACTACTGACATCAAGGCTTGGATCAAAGTGTAGTATCTGCTCTTAGGCAGATATACTGAAATATTCTTGAGAGGTGCCTGGGCTTGTGGGACAGCTGTCTGTGACAGCACCTCCATCATTGGGGGAGATTATTGCTCTGGATTCAGTACCAAACAGTTGCAAGATTGGGTCATTTTGGGATCTGGCTCAGGTGCATGTACTCAGGATCCTCTCACATTAAATTGACCTTACTTGCATTCTTTATATTATTCAGACTGTTAGCCTCATCTTCATTCCCATATTCACAATGTTTCAGCCATTGTACACTCCGACCTTCTTCAGGTGACTGGAATTTCAAACCAAACCCTTTAATTCGTCCACTGGGGTATTTGTAATAGTTCCATATGCCATGCTTCTTCTGGATGTCTCAATTATTTCTCTTTTTGGTTCACCACTGCTGTGCCCAGGTATTGAACTCCCAATTCTTTGGATCTAGTCACTGGATCTAACCAACTCTTTATCCACTGGGCCATGTGTATTTGAGGCCAGAACGCACAACAATCGAAATATTGTGAATATGGCAATGAAGATGAGGATAATAGTCCGAACCTGCCCACATGGGGCAGCAAGTAAATAGCAAGTGTATTATAGGCACCTCCACTGAATTTTCAGTAATGTAACATTTAAAATTAAATTTTAAAAAGGAAAAAGCATTCTTGAAGATTTTATTTTAGTTTTAATTGAAAAGCTAAAAGATTAAATTTATTATTTCCAGTAAGTAAAATATTCTGGTGTATTTCAGATAAAAATTACATAGATTGAAATGTCAAATAATTGCTCAACTTTTTCAAAAAATTTTTTTAAACCGTCCATTTTCTTAATTTTAAGAAATTTGTAAACAAATTTATCGGTTTTAAAAATCTTTCAAAATTAAATTTATAGATTTGTGACATGCTATTTTAGTAAAATTAGAAAATTTAAAGTTAAATTAATCTGATTTGAAATAAATATTACTTACATAAAAATCAATATACAAGCATTTCTTAACGATGGCTCCCCTCTTTCTTTTATTTGTCGAGAAGCTCTCAAGGTGATGTCAGCTCTTATGGATGAGCAGAAATGACATAAATTTACGAAATCTAAGTGAACGCATTTTTTTAAAAAGTTTTTAACTACCTAGCAATTTTTACAAATTAATATATTTTCAGCAATTATTTAATATATTATTGACTTTTAGTTAGGTTTCAAGAATCTCTTATTAAATTCGCATTTCGTCTCTAGGTTCTTAAGTTAAAATTACCATAACTTACCTTAAACAAAAAATTAATTAATTGAAGTATGACACCCCCCCTCCCCCAAAAATATTTAGTGAAATAGCAATTAAGAAAAGTAAAACTTTTGATATTTTGAAGGGATGATTTGCAAAGACGTTAATGATGAAACAGAACTGAATATTAAAAGTGAAATAACTGCAGTGCATCAGACAACACTTAAATCATATGACCTTTTTAAGGATTATGTCATATATAGATTCCCATAGGCACAATCTAGGAACGTTTTTGTCACTAAAAAATATTTGGGTACAAATGACTATTATGAGCTTTTCAAATTTTGATTCGTAAATTTACTTTTCACTTAACAATATATCACCAAACTGGTGTCTTGAAAGCAATGAAGAATTTTCAACGATTTTTGAACTATTATTATAATTTAAATTTTAAAAAATTCATTATTCATTGAAAAATTTTTATTTCTTCAGATAATAGTGTCCTTAATATAACATTTACAAAAGCAATTAAAACCTTTTCTAATTAAATAATGTCATAGTTTTATTGCATTTTTTTAATTTTACAATTCAGAGCAGATTTTCCATGAAACAGGTAACTGTTTTTAGAAAAAAAAAAAAAAAAAATTGATTTACTTTCTCCAAAGAGTCCTGTTTTTAACTAATAAAAAATCCACCCTTAAAAATTTAATTTCTCAAAATTTTATGAAGTATTTTTTTAGCAAGATTTTCTTAAATTTTTTTTTTTTTTAATTCATTTCTGAATATGTCCTGAAAGTTTCATTAAAATCCGACAATTATTTAAATTTTGCAAGAATTTCCAAATCAATGTGTTTTTAACCGGAAAAAATGGAAACAAATCTAACCTTTATGCTTGGTCTTCCAATGACATAAAAAAAAAAAGATTTTTAACCAAAATTTACAATGTGTGTATTACAAAGGAGTAAAGAAATTTCAAAAAATAATAAAAAATACTTTGGTCTTTCTTCTTAATAATAACAAAACTTTGTTTTTACTAGGCTTGGGGTCTTTTTTATTTTTTTCATCATGCTATGCTGTTTTTTTTTTTGCAACCAAGTGTAGGTACCTGTTATCTCTCAATTGTGTGCCCGTGTGTTTCAGACAGAGTACAACAAATGAGAGATGCTTGGCCCTGGTGATTCCAAGCCTGCAGCAGCACCTCCCTCATGGAATAAATAGTAAGGGTTGGTGGATACCAATGCCTGCATAACAGTGTTTGTGGAGACTGGGCAATTTTTGTCCTAGATCTATATGTATGGCAGCTCATATTAAACTGACCTTGTGCCTTGCATCACATCCTACTAATGTGTGGAGTGGAGATATTTCGCTGGGGTTAGTGTGACTTATGGAACATAAAGCAAAAAAAAATTAAACACAATGCACTGAGTATATTATTTTATCATGTATTCAAAAATCTTACCAATTCTATAAGCAGAGTTATACTGAAATGTCTTTTTTTATTTATTTATTAGACCCAAGCATAAAAAAAATACCACTATTTACATTATTTGGACTATTGTCCTAATCTTTGTTAATTCCCCTCTCCAAGTTCTCCACTGCCTTAACCGAGTATTGAACTCACACTCTTTGGGTCCTGTCACTGGATCTAACGAATGCCTTTATCCACTGTGCCACGTGTTCTCATTCCAACCACCTGAAGAAGGCCAGAGTGTACAACGGCCGAAACATTGTAATAAATATGGTAACAAAGATGAGAACAATAGTCCGAATAATGTAAATAGTGTACATAATACCTCATCTCAGAAATAAAGACAAAAAAAATACCATTTAAGCAACTCGAATATTGGCCATCCCAGAAGACGACAATTCTAACCAAATTTGATTATGTCTACCATCTGCTGCTACATCTGCTCTACTACTTCTGCTATGCAACTAAAGATTGGTGAAAAACAAAAAAAAGAATCTGCAATACTATCAGTCCTGACCTGGCATTTCTGCTTCAGTTACTTTCCCTACTTCCGCAGTGCAGATTCCATGTGCCTTTTCTATAAATATTTTCATGACAATTGTTTTGATGAGCTCTCCTCTTTGGTACTTCAAGCACATGAATATAAGCACAGTACTAGATTGGCAGTTAGGTCTCATCAGTTTTCAATTGAAATTGCCAACTATAACCGTAAGTTCCATTCTAATAGTTTTTTTTTTCTCTCACATTTCTCACTTGTGGAACTTTCTTCTGACTTCCCATTTCCCTGTCAACTTCAGAAGTTTAAATGCAACGCATATCTTGATCTTCAGTCAATTTGCCTCCTGTACTTTTTACTGTCCTTCCTCCTCAGAAATGTTTTCTCAGTTTTCTTCACTATTGTCGTTCATCCTCAGTAACCCTCCCCTTGCGTTTTACTGGCTTTATTGCCTTCCTTAAAGTGTAATGATTTAAAAAAAAAAAGATCCACTACGCATGTCAGTGTGGCTTAAGTAAAACAAAAGCGTTACTAAGTACATTATTTTATACAGAGTTCAAGAATACTAAAAATTCTATGAACCGAGTCGTATTGAAAGGTCCTTCTTTTCTATTAGGCCACTGATTCTAAACCGCCATGCCATCATGGCATATGTATGTATGTATGTGTGTGTGTGGGGGGGGGAAGTAGTAAATATTTGAATAAATTAATAAGTATTAAACATATTTTTTGAAATTCTTTTCATTATTCTTCGATTATGTTATTTTAAATACTTTGTTTTAATATTCATTTTTTAAGAAGTATTATTTTTTTTAATTTAAATTTTCTTTTATTTGAATAAAAATATATTAACCATATTTTTCATATAATTGTAGTCACCATTCTTTGTTTAATTCAAAATATTTACAAATCTATATTGAATTACGAATTAATATTGTCGAAGTTTCAATATACAGCATTGAGCATTTGATTTAAGAATTTTCCAATTTTTTTAAAGTATATTACTCTGAAATTACACTCAACTGAAGAAGAAATGAGAGTCTGCTTATCACACATTTGACCAAACTTTAAAGAAATCATGAAAAAAAAAAACAAACCACCAGGCACAGGTTTCACATTAAATAAGCTGCACAAATAGTTGAATAGAAACGTTAAAATAAAGTAAGTTCGTATTTGTGTGTGTAATTTTTATTTTTAAATCTATGGTTGTATTTCATAACATTTAAATGTATACCCTTTAAAAATTTTGCTAAGTGTGCAATGACATTTTAATTTGCACCTAAGTGTAAATTTGCTTATAAAGGTTGAGAAACACAGTATTAGATCCAAGCATAAAAAATATCATTTAAGCAACTTGCGTACTAATTGTGTAAAAAAAATAAAATACTTGGCAAACAGAGGACTAAAATCCCAATTTAAAAGCTCAGCTGCTCCAAGTTCTCTGCCAATCTACGCATCACATCGTGTGACTGGCAATATGAACAGGCATCACTGGAATTACCAAGGTGAGTCTTCCACCCACCAAGGGTGGAGCAAAACTGACTCAAAACTCCTCAATTCCAAATAGGATTATTAATATACAACAGCAACAAGAAATCCACAATGTCAGACTTTGTTATCACTTGACCAAAATCTATTTATTTATTTGCGTATTTTATTTGTGCAGAAGCAACCACACTTTTTGAAGAGCCAAATACAGAGACCTGGTGCACTACGTGCCACAAGGTCCCCAAATGACCCTCTGCAGGTTTTGAATTCAGAGTTGTTCTTTCTCCTAAACCAGTCGCCAGTCAAGGCTATAGAAGCTGGTCTGTCCTGCTATTTACCCATAGCTGATGGGGGGGGGGAGAAGAGGAAGATGCAAGTTATGAATGAGGATTTTAATTAAAGCAAGGGTCTTTCTCTTTTGTGGTGACAGAGAGCATCAAAAAAAGTGTTGTTATAACACCATTAAACAGGTTTTGTGGGTTTGAGCCTGTTGAAATATTAATTCACAGGCAAAAGATCAAAATGAACTGAGGCAACAAAATGAAAATGTTTTACAAAAGCTTCTTTCCGATTCTTAAAACATGGCTGGGTTTTTTGAAGCTACAACTCAGTGGTACCAGCTGAAGAAATTGAATTCCAAATTTAGCAAAGCTAAACTTGGAGATGGCAAATAATTGCCTGGTTCCTGAAACACAGCGGCAATTCTGTAGAATTTTTAGAACCATTTTATGCCTGTACCATACACTATTTGAACTTAAATTAAGTCAGCGGAAGAATTTGTTTAGAAATGTATTTCCTATCTGTAAAAAAAAAAAAAAAAAAAAAAAAAAAAAAGAAAGAAAAAAAAAAAGAAAGAAAAAAATAAGGGAGTGGGGTTGGAATGAAAAAAGAAAAACACAAAAAATGAGAAGGGAGAAAGTAGGGAAAAACAAAAGAGAAAATCTGGAAAATAAGGAAAAGGGGAGAACAAAATAAAAAGGGGGGAAAAAAAAAGAAAAAAATTAGGATTTCACTATATATATATATATATATATATATATATATATATATATATATATAAAAGTGGACATGGAAGTCAGCATTTAGAGGCGACAGTCTGTTTCATGCTAGTGCAATCGTCTGCAGACGATTGCACTAGCATGAAACAGACTGTCGCCTCTAAGTGCTGACTTCCATGTCCACTTTTATATTTACACACGCTCTATCTCTGATATTGAGCACTTTACCCCATAAATATAGCACACTTTAAGACTATATTTCTGCATATATATATATATATATATATTGTGTGTGTTTTGAACAATAAAAAATATTCAAAAATTTTCAGACACACTGGATTGTATATTAATATTTTTTGTTTTATTATTTCACTTAGGTCCCTTGACTAGTTTCGGCCAGCAAGGCCATAATCAGGAGAAAAAAAATCCCTGCTTGTTAGTAGCAGTGAACTACAGGAGTGAATAAAGAAACTGAACTTTATCTGTAGTTTCCATTTGACTTTTATCATTAATTTTGGTTAAACAGCTTCTTTCAAGTTGTTTTTAAGATAGAGGATGAGAGATTCCTGACTTTAAGAATTCCCTCCTTGGTCATTTTAACAGTTTTAATGGTTGCTGAGAATGGGATGTGTGTGTTAAGCGTAATTTATCTTTTAGCTCTCATATATATATATTACTTTAAATATTATTTTTAGTGGATACTCGTATTTTTGTGTAGACACTGTTTAATTACTACACAATATATTTATTTTCATCAGTTTGAGAAATCTTATTTAAAGAAAAATTTATGCTTTCTGGTATGATTTTTTCTCTAATAAGATTTCTCAAACATTTAGGCAGGGTGACAAAAATATATAAATATACTGTTTAATAAATAAATGGAGTGTCTACTCAAATATGAGTATCCACTAAAAATAAGATTTAAAGTGATAAAAAATCTGTTAGATTAATAAAAATCCATCACTTTAATTTTTATATATATATATATATATATATAAAACCAAATAGGCAAATTTAGAATTTATATTTCTTATTTTCAATCTTAAATGTTAATCTGAGCTTAAATTCAAAATTAAAGTATAATTCATTTAAATATTTTAACTCCGATAATATTCCACCAACAATAATATATCTCATGTGAACCAGAAAATTTAGAAAAATAAAACAGAAACAAAAGAAAAAAACAGAAAAAAAAACAAACAAAAATCCCCAAAAAACAAACAAACAACCAGTGTTAACCTAAAATATAAATAAAAATAATTCCAGCACTTGTAAATTTCTTTGGCATTAAACTCAGTGTTGTGCAATTAATCTATTATATATATATATATATATTATATATATATATATATATATATATATATATCTCCCCACACAAAAAAGATATGGAACAGGAGATTATTTTGTTCGTAATTAAATAATACAGTAGCTGTATAAAGTAAATCTAATTTTCGTATTACTTGGTTTAAAGTAGAACAGATAAGCGCCTGAACAGAGTTCTCTCCCTTGATGCCGGTGAGCGAAAACGTCCAAATAATGTCACCTTGATTCAGTATCTCTGGAGAAAAGGGGTTTGTGGAGGTCCTTCTCCTCTCAAAGTTTTTTTAAAAATTTACCAAAACACATTTGATAGAAGTAATTCAGTAAAAATACTGGCCAAAACCAAATTAAAATATATTAAGAAAAAAAAAAAAATGTTTACTTTCGTACAATCAATTAATTGCGCACACCCACACAAATTTGGTTAAAGACCCACAAATTTTCTTTGCTAAGGATTTTTTAGAATTTATTTATTTTTTATAGTTCAGATCATTTTTTCAGGTCTCTGGTACATATAAATCGTCCAATACCTGAGTACTTTCAGCTTCCATAAACCCTTATCAAAGGGGGTTTTACTTTTCATTTTTTATTCGTTTTCCTTGTGCTATTTTGGTTTCATTATTTTAAAATATCACTTCCTTGCATATCTGAGATGAGGTATTATGATCATTTGCATTATTTGGACTGTTACCCTCATCTTCATTCACAACATTTCGGCCGTTTCATGCTCAGGTCTTCTTCAGGTGATTGGGATTTTGAACCAAACCCTTTATTTTGTCCACTGGGATAGACTGTTCTAGTTCCACGTGTCATGCCTCTCCCGGATGTCTCAGTTATTTCCCTTTAACTCAACTCTCCAAGGATAAAGATGTTGGTTAGATTTAGTAACTAGACCCAAAGAGTTGTGAGTTCAATATCAGGCTATGGCAAAAGTAAACAAAATAAAAAATTTAAAAAATTGGAGAGTTGAGTTCAAGGGAAATAACTGAAACATCCGGAAGAGGCATGGCGCGTGGAACTAGAACAATCTACCCTGGCGAACGAAAAATAACGGTTTCAGTGCAAAATTTCAAACACCTGAAGAAGGCCGGAGTGTACAATGGCTGAAACGTTGTGACTATGGCAATGAAGATGAGGATAATAGTCCAAATAATGTAAATAACACTTGCTTGCATTTTCATATGAGAGTTCATGTTATTGCTTTATTTTTTTCTTTTAATGAAATGCAAAATATTTTGGTTCCTGAATTTTATAACATTTAAATTAATTGTCAACTGGCCTAGAAATTAATGTCCACCAGCATAGAGATTGAAAGTCTTCATAAGGAAAAGATTGAGATGTAAATTTCTCCTCATTAAGACTTTCAATTTCTAACCTGGCAGACATCAATTTCACTGTTTTTGCAAACATGTGGTTTATAGAAATTTAGAGTTTTCCATTTTCAACTTAAACATAACCTTTATAGCAATAAGAATGAATATATATATATACATATATAAATAAATTGTGTATATTTTGGCAGCATATTTTCATTAAGACACGTCTCATTAAATAATTTAGACAAGTTTTGTTGACTTATTTTAAATAGCATCCTCTTGTAATTATGGACAGGTTTCTTAGTATCCTTATTAAATATGCATATTCATTTTATACTGAGTACTTTCGACATTAGCACAATGTCGTCATCTGGGTCTTGTTTTTCCTAAGACAAAAAAATTGTTGTGTTCATTTTTCACTTCATATGTAAAAATATAATTTTCAGATGAACACAATAATTTTGTTTTAGAAAAATGCTGAATAAAAGCAAAAACAAGACACTGATGACGACCTTGTGCTAATGTCGAAAGTACTTGACATAAAATGAATATGCATCAACATGGTAATTTTCTTTCTTCCTTTAATAAGGAAACTAAAAAACTTGCCTGTAATTATGAGAGGATCCTATTAAGAATAAGTAGGATAAAACTTGCTTAAATTATTTAATGAGACAAGTCTTAAAATGTTTGTGTGTGGACACTGAATTCAACACCCAGCAGTGACAATCTTCAGACTCAAATTAAGAGATGCCATGAAGTTTGTGTTTAAGCATGAAATGTACTGTTGCTTCTAGGGATTGACCTCAATATCCACAAATATATATATATATATATATATATATATATATATATATATATATATGTATGTGTGTGTGTGTGTGTGTGTGTGTGTGTGTGGACATGTATATATAAGTAAAAATAATCCATTTATTATTTACCTATTCACAGACTGTTTCACACAATTTTGTGCCATTTTCAAAATGCCTGTTTGAGATCCTTGGATGTTTCCGAGCTCTTCCAATTCTTTTTCGGTTTTTCAAAAGTAATCCATCAACATGCCAACAGTTCAAAAGAATATTGTTCCTTTTGTTTATTAATCCATTCATGTTCTTGTATTTCATAATTTTTCAGTTTCTCCTCCTCCCTCCTTTACACAGAGTGTCGTTTCTGCCTCTGGTTTTCTCCATTTTAAAAAAAATTATATCCACATTTTATTACTACATTTTTTTTTCCCTTCCATTTTTAGTTAGCAGATGTGTTTTTGACAACATGGTGTGATTATTTTGGACTGTTGTCATTGTGATGCGCGCTTTGCTTTTGAAAACTGTGAAAAAGATCTGAAGGATATCAAAAACTCATTTTGTATATTGCACCAAAATACGTGAATGTCTGTTCATGGGTTAAGAGAAAAAAAAAGTTATTTTTATAAGATCTTTTGAAAGTATTTAAAATTAAGCACACTTAGAATATACATATGTATGTAAGAGGACAATATTAAAATTTATCTTGGTCGACAGTCTGTTGCTTTGGTAAAGTCCATCAGAAGACTAAATGTGTTGGCTAAGATAAGTTTTCCTTGTGCGTGTGTGTGTGTGCGCATATATATATGTTTTTCAAAATGTTTTTCTTTTTAAAGAAATTTTTGAAAAATTCTTAGAATTTTAAAACATATGACATTTTCTTTCCTTTCAGGAGAATTGGTTACTTGTTTGTTTTTTTGTTAACCCTAGAAAACTAACCATGGGTATATAGTACCCAATGCAAATGTTCCTATTTTTAATTACAAATTTCAGTACCTGATTTTCTTACCTAAATAATATGTTTTTCAGTACCTATTAATGTTAACTCAAAGTACAAAGTTTGAAGTGCCTGCATGTAAAATATTTCAAATAAAGATTTATACTGAATATTTTTTTTGATATTTTCAAAATTGGGTATGATATACCCATGGTTAGTAGTGGTGTAACTTTAATTGATGGTTAGTGTTCTAGGGTTAAGGGCTGCTGTTGATATTAGGTTTATTAAGGGCTGCTGCTGATATTATGTTTATTATGGACTGCTGCTGATATTATGTCTTTTAAGGGCTGCTGCTGATATTATGTTTATTATGGGCTGCTGCTGATACTGTTTAATTGATGGTTAGTGTTCTAGGGTTAAATGTGTGTTGAGTTGATAAAAAAATGATTTCTATTGAATTTTATAATTCTCTATTTTCATAGACTGATTTATAGTAAGTTAATTTTTGACCTCATAACCTTAACTTTCATTAAAAAATAAACAAAAAAAAACTTTCCCAAATTGTTTTCTGTTTTCTTGTCCATCCTTTTCAAATGGAGTGAAAGAATAGAAAGAAAGATAAAAAAAGAGAAAGCAAAAAAAAGAAAAATACATATATGTAACAATAAATAACTTAAAAAAAAAAAAAGAAGTGGCACTACTTAAATTCTCTGTCACAGTTTGCTAAAAATACATTTTGGGATATCAGGTAATATTTTCTAATTTAAGTAAAAGATAAATTATTATTATTATTATCCCTTACTTTGAGCAAGAGCCTCTGGAAAAAAAAAAAAGGCCTCCTTGCCACTCCGAAGTTAAAAACACTTAAAAAAAACAAAAACAAACAAAAACCCCAAAAAAACGCTAAAACAAAAACAAAAACAAAAAAAAACAAAAACAAAAAAAAACAAGAACAAAAAAAAAACAAGAACAAAAAAAACAAGAACAGAACCCCCCCCCCAAAAAAAAACAAAACACAACAACATATTTAATAATAGCGATTTTCCAAGCATAGGAGGATTAACAAGATTGCTAACCATTACACTGCCTCGAAGTGCCCACAACATATTTAAGAATGACATCAGTCTTCTGCAAATTTCAGTGAAAGCATAAATTTCAAACTTGATATTTGAAAATAAAAACCTAAGTACAGGTAATTCTTTACAAAGATTAGGGGAGTGACTTGCAATTGTTTCTGTAAAAAAAAAAAAATAAAATAAAAAAAAATTAAAATTGATTAAAAATTAATTAATGTTTCTATTAGAAATTAATGTTTCTATAAAAAAAAAAAAAAACTATTTAAGAATAACATCAGTCTTCTGTAGATTTCAAGCATAGTTTCAAACTTGATTTAAGTACAGGTAACTTTTTACAAAAGTCAGGGGAATGATTTGCAACTGTTTCTATATTATGAACAGGAACTCTGCTCCTGAATTGACAGGTAAAAAAGAAAAAAAAAAAAAAGAAAGATATATTTTGATTCTGATAAACATTGTGACTTGAGAAAGCTTCACTGTAAGCTGATCTACAATAATTACTCTCCTCCCAAAATCTTTTCCACTATATTTTTTTTTTACATGTTGACCATTCAATTTAAGTAGTGCCTAAAAGGCAATTTCTTCATTACATAAGACAAAAAAAAATAACAAAAAACTGAACATGAGTGTGACAAACCAACAAAACAACTAATAACAATTTCATACTACAATACTTACTGTCCAACTACATAAAAAAAATATTTGTACAGATTATATCTTAACAATGTCCATTGAGGGTGTCATTTATGACTTCACCATTATTTGCCAATGTTTTTTTCTTTTTTTCTTTCTGTTCTCAGTTTACATGGTTTTCCTCTACCAACAAACACAGCTGCCCTCCAATACTTATATTGGCCGTAATGGATTCAAAGCAGGAGAACAGATGGTTGGTTGAAGGGGGGGGGGGTGACAATAATAACAACAGGTTAGACGGCAAGGATATGGGTGGGGGTACAATTGAAAGAGTAAATGACAGAATTTTGCCTACCTGCCTGTTGATGGTTATTTCTCCAGTATCGGTCTCCAGGCAGAGAATGACTGAGAAAAAGAAATAAAATCCAGGCATTTGGGGTGGCGTGAGGAAAGGGGGGCTAAAAACTGGGAAATTGTAAATTGGAGAGTTGGAGATAGATAGAAAAAAAAATTTCCTATTGTTTTCTTATTTCTTTTGTGGGCTGGTCCATTTTTTTTTTGTTTTTTTTTGTTGGTTCTAAATAGAAAACTTACAAATAGTTTTCAAACTTTTAAATAAGTTTTATTTATTTTTGTATGGGTGAAAGAAATTTCTTTACAAAAAAAAAAATTAAACTTTAATAAATATTATAATGTTAAGATTCCTTTTAAATTAAAAAAACAAAAAACAAAAATAGAGTGGAAACAAATTATTTAAAGGGATTTTTTTTTTAGAAAGGATTCACATTTTGAAAAAAAATGTTTTAATTATAGATATAAAATTTTTAAATATTGAAAAAAAAAAAAAAAAATCTTGTTATAAAAAACCAAAAAACTGATCACAAATAAAAAGAAAAATCCTCATAATATCAGGAAAACATTTAAATAATAACAACTTTTATTCATTAAAAAAAAATCTATAAAAAAATTTCAGTTAATAAAAAAAAGTTTTTTTTTGTCACAGAAAAAAAAAATTATATAAAAAAATATTTTCTAAGTTATTTTTTTGAAGTCCCCCAAATTTTTATTTAATGAAAATAAAAAAATAAAAGAAATAAAAATAAAAATTGGGGGGACTGTATGTATGTATGTATGTATGTAGATATATAACATCTTGTGATCGTGTAGCAGTGCATATTTGGTGTTAGAAAAATCAAGTCAAGGCAGCACCGTGGGTCGTATTCTGTCTGGCAGCTGCAGCAGCAAGGGACAGATATAAAGAAAAAGAAAATTTAAATTCTTCAGTATCTGTGGTCCATAATCATTTCTGGCCGGCGGGGATCATCAACTGCAATCTCTTGAGCATTCCGCAACAGCATCTCAGCCCTGAGAAGGAGCAAAAAGAAAAGAAACATTAAAGAACAACACACACACACACACACACACACAAAAAAAAGGAAAAATAAAAAACAAAATGTGGTGGAGAGGAAAAAAACAAGAAAAATAGGGGATAAAAACAGAAACAGATAGAAAATGGAAAAAAAGAAAAGAAAAAAACAAAAGATTGGAGAAAAAAAAGAGACGAAAAACAACAAAAAAGAGAGGAGAAAAAAGAAAAAAAAAACAAAAAAAGAGGAGAAAAAAAGAGACGAGAAAAAAAGAGACGAGAAAAAAAGAGACGAGAAAAAAAGAGACGAGAACAAAAGGACAAAAAAAAAAAAAAAAACAGGAGAAAAAACAAAAAAAGAGACTGGAGAAAAAACAATAAAAAAACAAAAAACAACAAAAAACAAAAAAAAACAAAAAAAAGAGAGGAGAAAAAAACAAAAAAGAGAGGAGAAAAAAGATTGGAGAAAAAAGACGTGAAAAAAAACAAAAAAGAGAGGAGAAAAACAACAAAATAAAGAGAGGAGAAAAAACAACAAAAAAGGAGAAAAAAGAAAAAACAAAAAAAAGAGAGAGGAGAAAAAAAGAGAGAGGAGAAAAAAAAAAGAGAGGAGAAAAAAAAAAGAGAGGAGAAAAAAAAAGAGAGGAGAAAAAAAAAAAGAGAGGAGAAAAAAAAAAGAGAGGAGAAAAAAAGAGAGGAGGAAAAAAAAGAGAGGAGAAAAAAAAACAAAAAAAGAGAGGAGAAAAAAACAAAAAAAAGAGGAGAAAAAAAGAGTAGAAAAAAAAAGAAAAAACAAAAAAAGAGGAGAAAAAAAGGAAAAAAAGGAGAGAGAGAGAGAAAAAGAGAGAGAGAGAGAAAAAGAGAGAGAGAGAGAAAAAGAGAGAGAGAGAGAAAAAGAGAGAGAGAGAGAAAAAGAGAGAGAGAGAGAAAAAGAGAGAGAGAGAGAAAGAGAGAGAGAGAGAAAAAGAGAGAGAGAGAGAGAGAAAAAGAGAGAGAGAGAGAGAGAAAAAGAGAGAGAGAGAGAGAAAAAGAGAGAGAGAGAGAGAAAAAAGAGAGAGAGAGAGAAAAAGAGAGAGAGAGAGAAAAAGAGAGAGAGAGAGAAAAAGAGAGAGAGAGAGAAAAAGAGAGAGAGAGAGAAAAAGAGAGAGAGAGAGAGAAAAAAGAGAGAGAGAGAAAAAAGAGAGAGAGAGAGAAAAAAGAGAGAGAGAGAGAAAAAAGAGAGAGAGAGAGAAAAAAGAGAGAGAGAGAAAACTTAATAAAAAGAGAAAAAGCAATAAAAAATATGAAAAAGCAAAAAATATGAAAAAAAAAACCCAGTAGAGAAAAAGAATCTCCAGGATGATTATGTGCTGACTACTTTATTCCTTTTCTTTTATTGTTCATCTTCCTTAACAATGTTTTCCTTTTACACTTGTAACACTTTGTGTCAGTGGTTTTACTGCCTCGATTAGGTTGAAATGAATGAAAAAGAAGAACAAAGACAGGAAACAAAAACAAGAGTCAAAAAAGAGAAAACCTGGAAAACGAATAAAAACAGAAATAAAATCTTCTTCTCCCCATCTAACACCTATTGCTTATTCAACGGACCTTTTGTCGTAAGGGGGTTTGATTGAAAAGTTAGCCTGTTCAAGAGGCTTTACAACTCTTTTTTAAAATTTTTTGACACTAATTTTCCAAATGCCTCCATTTCTTCCTGCTGTGCTAAAATTCATGGCAACTGGGATATTGTCTTGTATGATTCCGTATATGTTAACAATTACAATTATACTGTCAGCTACTGAATGTAACCAGAAATAATCCGCCACTCAGTGTAGGCATAAACATGCAACAAGACCGTCACCCAGTGGCTACCTTGATGTTAGATTTCAAGTTTTTTCATGTCAGTATGTACCAGAGACTGGGAAATGCCCATTGCACATTCACAAGGAAACAAAAGATGAAAACAAATACCACAGCATGAAATGAGAGCTGAAACCCAGTTTCTAATATATTTCGGTGTTTTATTCAGGGCTTTGTTTGCTCAGTCTGGGTGGGTGGGTACATTTGAAGGCAACACTTGGGACAACTGCCAAGTCAGTCCAACACCTGATCCCTGCCAGCTCTTTGCTCATCTATGCGTCACAGTGGGTGGCTGGAAATACGAATGGCTATTATTGGAACTACTGTTTTGGAATCAAGATGATCGCAGGAATTGACAGTCTGCCCTTCATCTGGTGTTTGAACATTCAGTATTGAGATTTGTGCCAGGATGAGGAGAGAACAGTTAACAATTCAAATTTTAAAACAACTGAAAAAAAAAAAAAAAAAAAAAAAAAAATTAAAGTTTTTAATTTATATTAAGTTTAAAGTAACGCAGAAAACCATTGTGAATTTAAAAAAAAAAAAAATTTAAATTCAGATTAAAATCTCCAAAAATTTGTGATTTGATGAAATCAATTTTATTTCTTCAAAATGCCAAGGTATCAGAGTCAAAGTGGGAGGTTTCACAATGTGTGGTTTCGAAGTTCCAGAGTTTGTGATTTAAAGAACTTTAATTATTGGGCTGAATTGGAATTTGGGCCCGAATTGGAATTTGGGCCTAAATTGGTCTTTTGGCTGGAAATAAACTTATAGCTCAAATCAGAGTTAAAGTTCGATAAAGTGAATTGAGGAATTCAAAGTTATTTCTTTAAAATTATCATTGCTGTTTTCTAAGCCAGGCCAGAGGTCACTTTAGTTTTAGGCCTGAGGCCCAATTAGCCCCCCTTCCACCCCCTGTAGGCGCTAGCGTAGGAGTCCACACTCCTTTTAAGCTAGTATTACTATAAAATCTAATTTTGGCAGATACTCATGTTTGAGTGGATCTCCTTGACTTTTCAAACAGTGAAATCAATGTCCACTGGCCTAGACAACAGAGAGTCTTATTAAAGAAAATGTATCCATTGGCAGGGATCAAAGAGGTACATAAAATTGTGATTTACATTTCTGAAATGAAAATATAGACACACATATGAAAATCTAATAATAATTAGGACTCAACAAAATATGCCATCATTTTTGTCAGTATGTGTAAACCAGTACTAATATAAGATTCTACATAATTCAACATAAAGTGGGGGATCAATTTTCCCTTGTTATTAAGTAATAAACTGATCCCTCTTCTACTGTTACACTGAAGCCGTAAAGTGGTTAAATGTTAATTTAAAGCAGAAAAAGGGTTAAGCCCAAAATGAAATATAAACTGAGAGAGAGAATGGAAAGCGTTTTCCGTGGTAATATGAAAATGATTAAAAAAAAAAAAAAAGAGTCATCTGGATGTCTCACCCCTACAAATTGGAATGATGCATCAAGAGTTTACTTCTTTTTTTATCTATCAAAAATCTGGCATGCAGGTAAAGCAAATTGGGAAATGGCTTTTTCTCTTTCTTGGGAAATTGGAAACACAAGTCATTGGTGAAAAGAGAACAGACAGTAATCATATTTTCATTGGCAAAAATGAATTAAGAAATGAAAACAAAATGAACCTGCTGCGAAGGTTAGGATTACGAAAATTGATCTTGTCATAACAGGGAGGTGGTTTTGTTTGTTTTTGCTAAGTCGGCGATTGGCTTAAGGATTGGCTTTGTTGAGAATTTAGGTAAACAAATATATTTTTGTTGACAAAAACAAATTGGGAATTAATTTTTATCTATCACTCAGAAAGTTAAAATGAGAAGCAGTGGTGTGGTTTGTGTTCTCACTGGAGAGAGGTAATAGTAGGGAAGTGGAAGGAAGAAAGAAAGAATTGAAATTAATGAGGAGAATAAACTATGAACTTTCACCTACTGACTTTAAAAATTAGATTTGTCACAAAGGCAGTTATACCAGCCCTGAGAAATGGGCAGAGTTAGAATACCAAGGAGGAAGAGGTAGAATTTAGCCCTGCTTGTATGGAGTTGTAGTGTGAGATGTGAAATGAAGAAGGATGGAGTTAAGGGAAGAGCAATCCCTGTGATAACTTCCAATGAAGGTGGATAATTCTCCAAATTTGGAAAGTTGATTAAGAAAGCATAAATAGGGAAAAAGTAAAATTTTATTGGGATTAATGTGATGATTGGATAATCACCGAATCCCCAGAACCCTTTGGCCCACGCCAGTTTTTGACTTTGGGAGCTTAAAGATTTTGGGCTGAGATCCCGCATTGAGTGCCTCTGGAATCCACATCAGCTGCCACCAGATTTCCTGATTCCAAGAACTTTGAACTCAGCTCCTCCAGAAGTTTAGACAAGGCCCAGTGTCACTATAGAGATTGATGCGAGAAGAGTTAATTTTTGTTGTACCGAGAACTATATAAACCAATTGAAGTTTAACCCCCATGAATCTCTTGTATTATTATTCATAGTGAAGATATTTCTTTTCTTAATATAGAACCTACCATGGCTTGAACCAGTGGTGGGGTACTACGACCTTCAATCTTCCACTGCTCTGAAATCAAGAACACAGCATGGGCAGAGTTGATGTGGACCGAAGCAACCAGCAACCAGCTTGGACCAGCATCAGCATTGAGCAGCACAGAGTTAGAACAATGTTTTAACCACTGGGCTAAGACCCTGAAGACGGGACCACTAAATTAAGTCACACCACCAGATGTAGGTGGCGGCAAAAGATGTTATATATTATTTGGTGTTCATGACCAAGGATTTGACCCTGGGTTGCTGAGGTCAATATTAATTGGTGTCTGGATCAAAGTTCCCAGGTCAACCAAGTCTGGGAGGAGCGAGCATGGGTCTGATGTTGGACATGACCAGTCTGTGGATGGGGGACAAGGTGAACAGACCTCAAGTGTTGAGTAACTTTAGAGATCTGTTGAGGGAACCAGATTACTAATATACAGAGGGGGACCCAGGGGAGTTAAAAGCCTGGTTGATGGCGACTGAGAAATAACAGCTCATTTGCTGTCTGTCTGATATGATGCAACCAAGGGCCTAGTTTCTGATTTGTGTGAGGGGCCCCACCTAGCAGGGGACACTGGTTTAATATGGGTGCTGGGTTTGTCATGAACCAGGCCATCTGAAAAGGAATTGCCCCCTTAGAAATAAAAAGAACCAATGCCTGCAAAGTAATAATGGACAATCAAAAACTCTGTTTTATATAGATGACAAGAAGTTTTTGTTGCTGGCACTCATATCAAGAAATGGGTAGATGAGGGAGAAAGTACGGGTAAACTAGCATTGCTGTAAGATTCTATAGGACAAAGTGCGGGATTGGTTTTCTACTTTTTTTATTAAGTGATAAACTGATCCACTCTCCCAGAATTATTATAGATTATAATAATTTTGAAGAAAGAAAGAAAGAAAAAAAACAAAGACAAAAACACAATGTGTTCTGAAAAATTTTAAGAAAGAAGAAAAACAAAGAAGAAGAAAAACAAAGAAGAAGAAAAACAAAGAAGAAGAAAAACAAAGAAGAAAACAAAGAAGAAAGAAACATCAATGAAAAAGAAAAAAACATCAATGAAAAAGAAAAAAACATCAATGAAAAAGAAAAAAACATCAATGAAAAAGAAAAAAACATCAATGAAAAAGAAAAAAAACATCAATGAAAAAGAAAAAAAACATCAATGAAAAAGAAAAAAAACATCAATGAAAAAGAAAAAAAACATCAATGATCAAGAAGAAAAAAACATCAATCAAGAAGAAAAAAAACATCAATCAAGAAGAAGAAAAACATCAAAGAAGAAGAAAAACATCAAAGAAGAAGAAAAACATCAAAGAAGAAAAACAAAAAACATCAGTGAAAAAGAAAAAAAATTCTCAGCCTGATCCACTTCCCCCAAATCTGACCAAAAGGCCAAATATTAGATTTCTTTTAGAAATAGTTTCTGAACACTGTCATATGATGTGAGTGTGTAAGAGAAAGTTCTTATGTATTAAATTCATCGGAGGCTTATTATTTGTTCCATTCTTGTGAAAAAGGTAAAAATCAAAACGGTCCTATGTTTATTTACTCTTTAATGATTCAAAGAGTCAAGTGTTCTTATCTCACCAATATTATGAAGGGAAAAAACAAAAAAAATTCCAATAAACTTTAAGGTGTATCATCATATCTCTGCAGCTATAAATACATCATTTGCGTTGTATGTTTGCGCTATCAAGAAACACAACCCAACTTGTTGCCTCCCACACACCGCAGAACAAAGTAAACATTCATAAGGTCAGGAATTATTCCACCCCCAACCTACCTCACTGTGTGTGTGTGTGTGCGTGTGCGTGTGTGAGAGAGAGAGAAAGAGAGAGAGAGAGACTTTTCTATATCAATATGTGAATAACTAGGAAGCTTTAAGGAAAGTGAATACAAAAAGGATGCTTATACTTAGACAGTAAGAAAGATATGTGAGGAAGAAAGTATTGGAGAATGTGACACTCACAGGACATACTGAAAGCATGCAGGACAAGGAGAAGCAATGAGTAAGCAAATGAACAAGCTTGTGAAAACGGATGGTAGAACAGAGACTGAGAGGGATAATCAGGGGTAAAACAGTACTTAGAAATAAGGGGTAAAATAGTACTTAGAAATAAGGGGTAAAACAGTACTTAGAAATAAAAAGGAAAGGAAGTTATGGAGAGCTATGATCACACATCACATTAAAGATAATTCAAGAATTCTGTTGGGTTGTCAGATAAATTTGTCTTTTTTTTTTTTGTAGTTCTGTTCTTCCTATACAACTTTTGTTTATCATTTTTTAAACTTGACTCAATTTTGCCTCTTTTCAGCCATAGGATAAAGGAATGCCAGGTAGACAAAAACAAATATTTTTGACATCTGCTTCACTTTGATTTAATCTTCCAAAGAGATTCTCTTTCTTTCGATATATATACATTATATATATATCATATCGTTCCATGCAAGGCAATAAAACTGCAACCCATGCTATTGTTATGTGTGGAGAGCAGTTGAGCAAGAGACCAACAAAACTCCTTGTAACACCAAAAGATGAACTGAAGGCAAGGATTATGGTAGCATTCACCAACTTAAGCAAGAAGACTGCCCAGAAGAAATGCAGGAGATTCCAAAGTCGTCTGGAGGTTGAAGCCAATTGCGATTTTATTGGATAAATTTACTCTTTAGTATTTCAAGATATTTTTGTGCAATTCTGGTAAATATGTCTGTTAAAATGAGATGTGTTATTTTCATTTTTACGTAATTTAGACGACAATTTATCCATTGTAGCCTGTATATATATATATATATATATATATATATATATATATATATATATATTTCTGTAGTTTACTGCTACCAGCAAGCAGAAACATTTTTTTTTCTCCCGATGATGGCCATGTTGGCCGAAACTAGTTGAGGAATCTAAATGAAATAATAATAATAAAAACATAAGAATATTAATCTACAACCCAGTATGTCTGAAGATTTTAATTAATTTTTTTAATAATTTTTAGCGTTCAATATATATATATATATATATATATATATATATATATAATCATATCGTTCCATGCAAGGCAATAAAACTGTGACACAGAGGCCATGAGGTGGTTAAGCATTAATTCTAACCAGAAACGGGGTTGCGCCCAAAATGAAATATAAACTAGAAAATAGAGAGATAGAAAAAGAGAATGGAAGACATTTTCCCTGGAAATGTGGAAATGAAGAAAGGGCCATCACGGTTGCCTCATCCTTATGAATAGGATTGATGCAGCAAGTGTTTACTTGATTTTTTATCTATCGGCAATCTGGTATGAGGGTGAAGCAAATTGGGAAATGGCTTTATCTCTTTTTGGGGAAATTAGAAAAACACATGTCAGTGGTGAAAAGAGAAGCAGGCAGGAATAATATTTTCATTAGCAAATACAAATTGAGAAATGAAAACACAATGAATTATGAAAATTGGTCTGTCATAAGAGGCAGGTGATCTGGTTTATGTTTTTGCTAAGACAGTAACTGGCCCAAGGATGAAAAATCACATGTCTCTTTGTTTAGAATTTAGGTAAACAAATATATTTTCATTGATAAAAACAAATCAGGAAATAATTTTTATCTATCTCTCAGATGGTTAAAATAAGAAAGTGATCTGTTTTGTGTTTTCACTGGACATGAGGATCCAGGAAAGGGAGCCAGAGAATTGAAATGAATGAAGAGAATAAACCACACTCTTTCTCCGACAAACTTTAAAAATTAGATTTGGTACAAAGATAGTTATGCCAGCCCTGAGAAGTAGGCAGAGTTAGAATAATGAGAAGGAAGGAGGAAGAGGCAGAATTTGGCCCTACCTGTGCAGAGTAGCAGTATGAGATGTGAAGTAAAGCAGGTTGGAGTTAAGGTAGAAGCAACCCCTGTGACTACTCTCAATTTGGAAAGTTGATTAAGAAAGCAGAAGTAGCAAACCTTTATTGCAATTAATGAAAGTTGGGAATCACCGAATCCCTAGGACCCTTTATCTCCATACCAGTTTTGGACCGATGTACATATAAGCAAGAGACTTTGGGCTAAGATCCCGCACTGAGTGCCTCTGAAATCCGTGTCAGCTGACAACCGGATTTCCCAATTCCTAATTCACTTTTATTAAAGCTTCATTAGAAAATTCTTGTATTTTTATTTTTGTGTTGTTTAGTTTGGTTTGGTTTGTTTTACGGCATATCAACCTCAATGATTTATTTAATGCCGACAAAATTTTCATTTCTAGTAATATTTTTTCTTCAAAAAAAATGTATAGCTAGTAATCTTTTTTTTTTTCAAAAATATATTGCTGGGAATAATTTTTTTACAAAGTATTTCTGCTATTAAAACCTATTTTTACACTTATATCGTGTTTTGACCCCAGTTTGGGGGCTAACTCTTTACCCATAGTTGGGACCCTAACAGGTGCTACCACCCTGGGTCAGGGTGGACCTGGGAACACTAACAATTAAGAGGTGGTTCCACGCTCCTCAAAACCTCCTGATCAGAGGCCTTGCTGTTGGACGTAGTTTATCGTCTTACCCAGGATGCTTGTGTTGTTTGATTTTCATTGGTTAATCATTGATTTTCTCACACGTTTCATTTAATATGACAGACATGGAAAATTTTTGAAGTTGTTTTAGTATTCTAAAAATTTTCCATTTGGTAGGAATAAGGGAGTGTAAGAATTGTGTGTAGTGTCTATAGTCTCAACTGCTACAAACATTATGAGTTCAATTGTCCTTTAAGGAACTATGTTCCTGATCAACCGAATTTATAATTACATTGGTCACACCACTACATGCCTATCCAGACGCCTTACGTTACACCTATCTGACCATAGCTCTATTAGAAACCATTTAAACACACACACAAACTTACCAAACTCCATCCGAAACATACTAGTAGAAAATACAAACAATCACCTCATCCACATGCAAAAAAAAAGAATTAAAAATAATGGAAGAGATGATGGAAGGGGGAGAAGGCAAGCAAAGAGATGATGGAAGAAGGAGAAGGCAAGCAAAGAGAAGATGGAAGGGGGAGAAGGCAAGCAAAGAGAAGATGGAAGAAGGAGAAGGCAAGCAAAGAGATGATGGAAGAAGGAGAAGGCAAGCAAAGAGATGATGGAAGGGGGAGAAGGCAAGCAAAGAGATGATGGAAGGGGGAGAAGGCAAGCAAAGAGATGATGGAAGGGGGAGAAGGCAAGCAAAGAGATGATGGAAGGGGGAGAAGGCAAGCAAAGAGATGATGGAAGGGGGAGAAGGCAAGCAAAGAGATGATGGAAGGGGGAGAAGGCAAGCAAAGAGATGATGGAAGGGGGAGAAGGCAAGCAAAGAGATGATGGAAGGGGGAGAAGGCAAGCAAAGAGATGATGGAAGGGGGAGAAGGCAAGCAAAGAGAAGATGGAAGGGGGAGAGTAGGAACCAAACATTGGAGGAGGGGAAAGAGCCAATTTTCTCTTCAAGAAAATCAAAGAGAGAGGGGATAGTAAGAAAAAAAAAGCCAACAATCAATAGTATTAACTACGAACACGGCCATAATGTGCTGACTGTGTTTGGGAAATAAAACATCTCTATAAATGTAAAAACATGCACACAACCCATACACCCAATTAAAAAGCAAAAATAAAATCATCCTTGATAAATAGCTAAAAGTATAGACGAAACCACTCAAAATTACAGGATATTTGGACAATTTCTACACACACTGTGTCGAGATCAGAAAACAATTGTTAAAACAAAAATTAAGTAAAATGCTTAATCATTGTACCTTGTCTGTAGTCTTTAATGAAACATGTGTGTGTGTGTGTGTGTATATATATATATATATATATATATATATATATATATATATATATGCAAGTATCTTGATCGTTTCAAGTATGGTGTATCTATATTAAAAATGCTGTAAAACAGTGAAATTTATTCAGCACAATGAAAGCTTTTTTTAAAAATTTGATTGCCAGCTCTCATAAAAAAAATAATTACATAACTATCCATAAAGGCTGTAAAGCCGCTAAGAAACAAGGGGTTACTGAGTGTGAAAGATACCACGGGATTTAACCCCAGCAACTATGTTAAAATTACTTACCTTCTGGCTTTTTTCTCTTTGTGCTTGCGGATGCACAGAAGTGCAAACACTGACAAGAATATGCACGGAACAGCAATCCCCATTACAATGAGAGCGACAAACAAAGTCTTGTCTTCTGCATTCAGGTGGTCAATAAATCCCTTCCCATCTCCTGGGTGGGGTTTAAAGTGGTAATGATGAGTGGTGTAGTTATTCATAGCTGCTGTTGGTTTCAAAGGCTGAAATAAGAGAAAAAAACAAAAAAAAAAAATCAGTGCTTTTGACACATTAATATTATATGTAATGACCTTTCCAAAGGTTAAGCAAAGTCTTAAGGAACAGAAAAACATTGTCAGAGACAAAGAAAAAACTACTGAAATGTCATGTAGTATTAGTCCTCCTATATAGTAGCAGATGCTGGACAATCTCCTCACTGATGAAGAGACATGAAGCAAGAGAAATATAGTTCTACAGAAGGATACTGAGAATAACAGACCAAACATATAAACAATTACAAAGTTATTGAAGCAATGACAACAAAAAGGACACTTATACTAATATCAGCAAGAGGCAGCTGAAGTTTCTGCTGTATCTAATGAGGAAAGAGGGCTTGGAAAATTTGATACTCAGGACAGATTGAAGGTAAGAGGGCAAGGGGAAAACAGTGCACAATCTATCTGGTAAGTTTAGCAAATAGTTTGGGAGCGACGATAAGAAAGACAAGTTATAGGGAGCTACAAAAGACAGAAAGTTGTGGAGAGCCATGATCGCCAAAGTCTTAAAGGGACACAGCATGAAGAAGAATGTAGCAGAGTTTGTTAGGCAAAAATTTAGAATGGTTGTGAAAGAATCTGAGTGACAAAAAAAAACTTAAAAAAACAAAAAAACAACTTTATAATGCATTCCACCTCAAGTTTGATTTTCCCCTTGTTTTTCTCCCTTTTTTATAAATCACTTTCTCTTGAAATGATATCCAGTCAAAGAATGGAGAGTGAAGTACACCAACTTTTAAAACCAAAACCTAAAACCAAAATTAAAAAAAACTAACAATATTATTTAATTTTATTTCTTAAAAATGATATTAATAAGACACTGGTATCATTAGCTTCAGTTGTAAGCAAACACATGTGCGAATCAGAAAGGGCCAATCTGTTTGAAATTAAGTAACCTATAAGTCATTTGATCCCGGTGACATTTGAAAGTTTCATATTCATGTTACGACATTCATTTCTCAAGAAGTGATTCAATTCAAATCTGCAAAGTTAATGTTCATTTCTTTTGTTTACAGCAAAAACTATAAGAGTTCCATATGTAAATACAATTTAGCAGTTGGCTTCCGTATTTAACATGACATGGTCTTCTTTTTGCTGACAAATCCAGACAAAGTGTAACTTGTGAATCAATGAAAAATAAAGCTTCTCAGATTCTCTACCAAAGTAAATTCTTAACATTAATTGGCCAAGAGAAGAAACAATGAAATTACAGGAGGAGAGTGAGAGAGAGAGACCAAGCAGAGAGATGATGGAAGGGGGGAGAAGGCAAGCAGAGAGATGATGGAAGGGGGGAGAAGGCAAGCAGAGAGAGGATGGAAGGGGGAGAAGGCAAGCAGAGAGAGGATGGAAGGGGGAGAAGGCAAGCAGAGAGATGATGGAAGGGGGAGAAGGCAAGCAGAGAGATGATGGAAGGGGGAGAAGGCAAGCAGAGAGATGATGGAAGGGGGAGAAGGCAAGCAGAGAGATGATGGAAGGGGGAGAAGGCAAGCAGAGAGATGATGGAAGGGGGAGAAGGCAAGCAGAGAGATGATGGAAGGGGGAGAAGGCAAGCAGAGAGATGATGGAAGGGGGAGAAGGCAAGCAGAGAGATGAAAAAGGGGGAGAAGGCAAGCAGAGAGATGATGGAAGGGGGAGAAGGCAAGCAAAGAGATGAAAAAGGAGGAGAGTAGGAACCAAACATTGGAAAACTGGAGGAGGGGAAAGAGCCAATTTTCTCTTCAAGAAAATCAAAGAGAGAGGGGACAGTAAGAAATTAACAGTGGAGGGGTGCTGGCAAATGAGAAAAGAGATGAGAATGGAGCACTTGAGAGCTGATAACAAGAGTGTGAGAGACTTATTTAGTACTTGTCAGCATCATCGTTATTAAGGTGCACTAAATTTAACACTACAACTCCTCTGCTATTATATCCGAGGGTTGCTTCAAGACCAATGATGACATTTGGAACAATGTTTGTCTATCAGTTTCTTTTGCCTGTAACAGGCAAAAGAAACTCATGGGCAAACATTTATTGGAAAAGGACTGCAAGTGTGACTTTGGGGGATCCGAGATAAAATTTGCAGAACAAGAAAGGAAGAAACAAGCAAGGAATGAAGGTACTAACGAACAAAGGAATGACACGAAAGGAAGGAATGAATGAATGGAAAAACAAGGAAGGAAGGACCGACGGACAAGGCGGGAGGGAAGGACGGACCGACGGACAAGGCGGGAGGGAAGGACGGACGGACCGACAAGGCGGGAGGGAAGGACGGACCGACCGACCGACCGACAAGGAGGGAGGGAAGGACGGTCAGACAGACAAGGAAGGAAGGGCGGACAGACAGAAGGAAGGAAGGGCGGACGGACAGACAGAAGGAAGGGCGGACGGACAGACAGACAAGGAAGGAAGGGCGGACGGACAGACAGACAAGGAAGGAAGGGCGGACGGACGGACAGACAAGGAAGGAAGGGCGGGCGGACGGACAGACAAGGAAGGAAGGGCGGGCGGACAGACAGACAAGGAAGGAAGGGCGGACGAACAGACAGACAAGGAAGGAAGGGCGGACGAACAGACAGACAAGGAAGGAAGGGCGGACGAACAGACAGACAAGGAAGGAAGGGCGGACGAACAGACAGACAAGGAAGGAAGGAAGGACGGACCGACCGACAAGGAAGGAAGGAAGGACGGACCGACCGACAAGGAAGGAAGGAAGGACGGACCGACAAGGAAGGAAGGAAGGACGGACCGACCGACAAGGAAGGAAGGACGGACCGACAAGGAAGGAAGGACGGACCGACAAGGAAGGAAGGACGGACCGACAAGGAAGGAAGGACGGACCGACCGACAAGGAAGGAAGGACGAACGGACCGACAGAGAAGGAAGGATGGATGGACCGACCGACAAGGTAGAAAGGAAGGATCGACCAACAAGGAATGAAGGAAAAACTGACCGACAAAGGAAGGAAAAACTGACCGACAAAGAAGGAAGGAAAAACTAACCGACAAAGAAGGAAGGAAAAACTGACTGACCAACAAGGAAGGAAAAACTGACCGACCAACAAGGAAGGAAAAACTGACCGACCAACAAGGAAGGAAAAACTGACCGACCAACAAGGAAGGAAAAACTGACCGACCAACAAGGAAGGAAGGAAGGACCAACAAGGAAGGAAGGAAGGACTGACAAGGAAGGAAGGAACAACCAAAAAAAATCAGAAACCAAGAATAAAAAAAGAAAGAAATGGGAAAAGAATAGTTTTGAAAAAAAAAAAAAAAAAAAAAAGATGCCAAAGGCAGAGAATAAAACAAAAATGGAAGTGTGGGAGAAAAAGGCGAAGAAGAGAAAATAAAGCAAAGAGAGAAGAAACAGTTCCTGAATAAAACGGAATAAGATTAGATACTACAAGAAAGAGCAAGAAGACAAAACAGGTAAAGAATAAATAAAAAAAACAGACCAAGTGAGCTTTTGAAATTAGGAGAGAGTGAAACCTGGGAAGATGATGAAGCAAAGTGTGTGTTTGAGGGATGTGGATGGGGTGGGAGGAGAAAACAGACACTAAAGAGGAACAGCAGGAAAAGAAAGAGAGAGAGAGGGAGAGAGAGAGAAATATGAAGAAGAGGGGATATATTTGGGAGAAGGAAAGGTAAAAGTTCAGGGTTAGGGTCGAGGTCAAGAACAGGGTAAAATTACTTTTTAAAACAATTACTGCCATTCACTTTCTCAACTTGACAGACACCATATTGTCTCAATGCCCTGTCTCCATTGATTCACCTACTCTGGAACACTGACAACCAAGCAAATTACTTTCTACAACAAGGCTGCTTAGTCCTAACCTCTTACCCAAGGAGTATTCCCCAGCCTGCCTCACACAGCATCCAAGAGGCTAAAACCCACAAGCTGTGGTGGTGGCCATGGCAGTTTGTTTAATATTTAAATAACAGAAGTGTTTGAGTAATTGAGAAAGAAAAAAAAGTAAAAGTGTGTTGTGGTGAAGAAGTTGAAACATTTATTGGAAAAGGACTGGAAGTGGGACTTGGGGGGGATCTGAGAGAAAATTTGCAGAACAAGAAAGGAAGGAATGACTGAATGGACGACAAAGAAGGAAGGAATGACTGAATGGACGACAACGAAGGAAGGAAGGAAGGAACAACGACAAAGGAAGGAACGACGACAAAGGAAGGAACGACGACAAAGGAAGGAACGACGACAAAGGAAGGAAGGAAGGAAGGAAGGAACGACAACAAAGGAAGGAAGGAAGGAACGACAACAAAGGAAGGAAGGAAGGAAGGAACGACAACAAAGGAAGGAAGGAAGGAACGACAACAAAGGAAGGAAGGAACGAACGACAACAAAGGAAGGAAGGAAGGAACGAACGACAACAAAGGAAGGAAGGAACGAACGACAACAAAGGAAGGAAGGAACGAACGACAACAAAGGAAGGAAGGAACGAACGACAACAAAGGAAGGAAGGAACGAACGACAACAAAGGAAGGAAGGAACGAACGACAACAAAGGAAGGAAGGAACGAACGACAACAAAGGAAGGAAGGAAGGAAGGAACGACAACAAAGGAAGGAAGGAAGGAACGACAACAAAGGAAGGAAGGAACGAACGACAACAAAGGAAGGAAGGAACGAACGACAACAAAGGAAGGAAGGAAGGAACGAACGACAACAAAGGAAGGAAGGAACGAACGACAACAAAGGAAGGAAGGAACGAACGACAACAAAGGAAGGAAGGAACGAACGACAACAAAGGAAGGAAGGAACGAACGACAACAAAGGAAGGAAGGAAGGAACGACAACAAAGGAAGGAAGGAACGAACGACAACAAAGGAAGGAACGAACGACAACAAAGGAAGGAAGGAACGAACGACAACAAAGGAAGGAAGGAACGAACGACAACAAAGGAAGGAAGGAACGAACGACAACAAAGGAAGGAAGGAAGGAAGGAATGACAACAAAGGAAGGAAGGAAGGAACGACAACAAAGGAAGGAAGGAACGAACGACAACAAAGGAAGGAAGGAACGAACGACAACAAAGGAAGGAAGGAACGAACGACAACAAAGGAAGGAAGGAAGGAAGGAACGACAACAAAGGAAGGAAGGAACGAACGACAACAAAGGAAGGAAGGAACGAACGACAACAAAGGAAGGAAGGAACGAACGACAACAAAGGAAGGAAGGAACGAACGACAACAAAGGAAGGAAGGAACGAACGACAACAAAGGAAGGAAGGAACGAACGACAACAAAGGAAGGAAGGAAGGAACGACAACAAAGGAAGGAAGGAAGGAACGACAACAAAGGAAGGAAGGAAGGAAGGAACGACAACAAAGGAAGGAAGGAAGGAAGGAACGACAACAAAGGAAGGAAGGAAGGAAGGAACGACAACAAAGGAAGGAAGGAAGGAAGGAACGACAACAAAGGAAGGAAGGAAGGAAGGAACGACAACAAAGGAAGGAAGGAAGGAAGGAACGACAACAAAGGAAGGAAGGAAGGAAGGAACGACAACAAAGGAAGGAAGGAAGGAAGGAACGACAACAAAGGAAGGAAGGAAGGAAGGAACGACAACAAAGGAAGGAAGGAAGGAAGGAAGGAACGACAACAAAGGAAGGAAGGAAGGAAGGAACGACAACAAAGGAAGGGAGGAAGGAAGGAACGACGACGAAGGGAGGAAGGAAGGAACGACGACGAAGGGAGGAAGGAAGGAACGACGACGAAGGGAGGAAGGAAGGAACGACGACGAAGGGAGGAAGGAAGGAACGACGACGAAGGGAGGAAGGAAGGAAGGAACGACAACAAAGGAAGGAAGGAAGGAACGACAACAAAGGAAGGAAGGAAGGAACGACAACAAAGGAAGGAAGGAAGGAACGACAACAAAGGAAGGAAGGAACGAACGACAACAAAGGAAGGAAGGAAGGAACGACAACAAAGGAAGGAAGGAAGGAACGACAACAAAGGAAGGAAGGAACGAACGACAACAAAGGAAGGAAGGAAGGAACGACAACAAAGGAAGGAAGGAACGAACGACAACAAAGGAAGGAAGGAACGAACGACAACAAAGGAAGGAAGGAACGAACGACAACAAAGGAAGGAAGGAACGAACGACAACAAAGGAAGGAAGGAACGAACGACAACAAAGGAAGGAAGGAACGAACGACAACAAAGGAAGGAAGGAACGAACGACAACAAAGGAAGGAAGGAACGAACGACAACAAAGGAAGGAAGGAAGGAAGGAAGGAAGGAAGGAAGGAAGGAACGACAACAAAGGAAGGAAGGAACGAACGACAACAAAGGAAGGAAGGAAGGAAGGAACGACAACAAAGGAAGGAAGGAAGGAACGACAACAAAGGAAGGAAGGAACGAACGACAACAAAGGAAGGAAGGAAGGAAGGAACGACAACAAAGGAAGGAACGAACGAACGACAACAAAGGAAGGAAGGAAGGAACGAACGACAACAAAGGAAGGAAGGAACGAACGACAACAAAGGAAGGAAGGAACGAACGACAACAAAGGAAGGAAGGAAGGAAGGAACGACAACAAAGGAAGGAAGGAAGGAACGACAACAAAGGAAGGAAGGAACGAACGACAACAAAGGAAGGAAGGAACGAACGACAACAAAGGAAGGAAGGAACGAACGACAACAAAGGAAGGAAGGAACGAACGACAACAAAGGAAGGAAGGAAGGAAGGAACGACAACAAAGGAAGGAAGGAAGGAAGGAACGACAACAAAGGAAGGAAGGAAGGAAGGAACGACGACGAAGGAAGGAAGGAAGGAACGACGACGAAGGGAGGAAGGAAGGAACGACGACGAAGGGAGGAAGGAAGGAACGACGACGAAGGGAGGAAGGAAGGAACGACGACGAAGGGAGGAAGGAAGGAACGACGACGAAGGGAGGAAGGAAGGAACGACGACGAAGGGAGGAAGGAAGGAACGACGACGAAGGGAGGAAGGAAGGAACGACGACGAAGGGAGGAAGGAAGGAACGACGACGAAGGGAGGAAGGAAGGAACGACGACGAAGGGAGGAAGGAAGGAACGACGACGAAGGGAGGAAGGAAGGAACGACGACGAAGGGAGGAAGGAAGGAACGACGACGAAGGGAGGAAGGAAGGAACGACGACGAAGGGAGGAAGGAAGGAACGACGACGAAGGGAGGAAGGAAGGAACGACGACGAAGGGAGGAAGGAAGGAACGACGACGAAGGGAGGAAGGAAGGAACGACGACGAAGGGAGGAAGGAAGGAACGACGACGAAGGGAGGAAGGAAGGAACGACGACGAAGGGAGGAAGGAAGGAACGACGACGAAGGGAGGAAGGAAGGAACGACGACGAAGGGAGGAAGGAAGGAACGACGACGAAGGGAGGAAGGAAGGAACGACGACGAAGGGAGGAAGGAAGGAACGACGACGAAGGGAGGAAGGAAGGAACGACGACGAAGGGAGGAAGGAAGGAACGACGACGAAGGGAGGAAGGAAGGAACGACGACGAAGGGAGGAAGGAAGGAACGACGACGAAGGGAGGAAGGAAGGAACGACGACGAAGGGAGGAAGGAAGGAACGACGACGAAGGGAGGAAGGAAGGAACGACGACGAAGGGAGGAAGGAAGGAACGACGACGAAGGGAGGAAGGAAGGAACGACGACGAAGGGAGGAAGGAAGGAACGACAACAAAGGAAGGAAGGAAGGAACGACAACAAAGGAAGGAAGGAAGGAACGACAACAAAGGAAGGAACAACAAAGGAAGGAACAACAAAGGAAGGAAGGAAGGTGGCCATGGCAGTTTGCTTAATATTTAAATAACAGAAAAGTTTGAGTAATTGAGAATGAAAAAAAAATTAATGTGTGTAGTGAAGAAGATGAAATATAAATCTATTTATACACGAGATGAAGTTTGCTTTGATCAAGTGAAAACACAAAAGATACTCTGCTGCCATATGAGGTCTTGTGCTCTGACTGTATATCTATTGAGATTCTTAACAAAGTCCAATGAAGGGTGAGTAATGTAATCAATCTTGACCTGGCATCTCAACATAAGTCACTTTTCACACTGACATAAGGGAGCTTCCCTCTGCCTTTTCTCTAAATATTTTCATGGCAATTTTTCAAATGAGCTTTTCTCCCTTCTGGTTCAATTGCATCATTTCAAGCGTAAAACTAAATTAGCAAATAAGTATTTTTTATGTAGTGTTGAACTAGCTAGATGTAAGAGTAAGTTGATTTTAATAATGTCTTCCCACCTGTAGATCTCACTTCCAGTTTCCTCCCTCCTTTCCTTTTTTCCTCTTCCTACATTCCATCCTTTCAACCAGGGGCAGGGAGCGTGGCAAAGGGGCAAAAGAGATCAAGGGAGCAGAAGAAAAAGGGCTTAAAATGGAGAGAAATGGAGTGCTGTAACAAAAAAACAGAACAATCTTTAGAAAGAATAGGTGGGGAATGTGTCAAATGAACAAGAGAGACAACTGGAGCAGTGAACAAAGGCAAAGGAACCACAGAGATCGAGGGGGAAGAGAAAGAGAACAAAGGTGGTCGAGGGGGAAGAGCAAGAGAACAAAAGTGGTCGAGGGGGAAGAGAAAGAGAACAAAGGTGGTCGAGGGGGAAGAGCAAGAGAACAAAAGTGGTCGAGGGGGAGGAGAAAGAGAACAAAGGTGATCGAGGGGGAAGAGCAAGAGAGCAAAAGTGATCGAGGGGGAAGAGCAAGAGAGCAAAAGTGATCGAGGGGGAAGAGAAAGAGAACAAAGGTGATCGAGGGGGAAGAGAAAGAGAACAAAGGTGATCGAGGGGGAAGAGAAAGAGAACAAAGGTGATCGAGGGGGAAGAGAAAGAGAACAAAGGTGATCGAGGGGGAAGAGAAAGAGAACAAAGGTGATCGAGGGGGAAGAGAAAGAGAACAAAGGTGATCGAGGGGGAAGAGAAAGAGAACAAAGGTGATCGAGGGGGAAGAGAAAGAGAACAAAGGTGATCGAGGGGGAAGAGAAAGAGAACAAAGGTGATCGAGGGGGAAGAGAAAGAGAACAAAGGTGATCGAGGGGGAAGAGAAAGAGAACAAAGGTGATCGAGGGGGAAGAGAAAGAGAACAAAGGTGATCGAGGGGGAAGAGAAAGAGAACAAAGGTGATCGAGGGGGAAGAGAAAGAGAACAAAGGTGATCGAGGGGGAAGAGAAAGAGAACAAAGGTGATCGAGGGGGAAGAGAAAGAGAACAAAGGTGATCGAGGGGGAAGAGAAAGAGAACAAAGGTGATCGAGGGGGAAGAGAAAGAGAACAAAGGTGATCGAGGGGGAAGAGAAAGAGAACAAAGGTGATCGAGGGGGAAGAGAAAGAGAACAAAGGTGATCGAGGGGGAAGAGAAAGAGAACAAAGGTGATCGAGGGGGAAGAGAAAGAGAACAAAGGTGATCGAGGGGGAAGAGAAAGAGAACAAAGGTGATCGAGGGGGAAGAGAAAGAGAACAAAGGTGATCGAGGGGGAAGAGAAAGAGAACAAAGGTGATCGAGGGGGAAGAGAAAGAGAACAAAGGTGATCGAGGGGGAAGAGAAAGAGAACAAAGGTGATCGAGGGGGAAGAGAAAGAGAACAAAGGTGATCGAGGGGGAAGAGAAAGAGAACAAAGGTGATCGAGGGGGAAGAGAAAGAGAACAAAGGTGATCGAGGGGGAAGAGAAAGAGAACAAAGGTGATCGAGGGGGAAGAGAAAGAGAACAAAGGTGATCGAGGGGGAAGAGAAAGAGAACAAAGGTGATCGAGGGGGAAGAGAAAGAGAACAAAGGTGATCGAGGGGGAAGAGAAAGAGAACAAAGGTGATCGAGGGGGAAGAGAAAGAGAACAAAGGTGATCGAGGGGGAAGAGAAAGAGAACAAAGGTGATCGAGGGGGAAGAGAAAGAGAACAAAGGTGATCGAGGGGGAAGAGAAAGAGAACAAAGGTGATCGAGGGGGAAGAGAAAGAGAACAAAGGTGATCGAGGGGGAAGAGAAAGAGAACAAAGGTGATCGAGGGGGAAGAGAAAGAGAACAAAGGTGATCGAGGGGGAAGAGAAAGAGAACAAAGGTGATCGAGGGGGAAGAGAAAGAGAACAAAGGTGATCGAGGGGGAAGAGAAAGAGAACAAAGGTGATCGAGGGGGAAGAGAAAGAGAACAAAGGTGATCGAGGGGGAAGAGAAAGAGAACAAAGGTGATCGAGGGGGAAGAGAAAGAGAACAAAGGTGATCGAGGGGGAAGAGAAAGAGAACAAAGGTGATCGAGGGGGAAGAGAAAGAGAACAAAGGTGATCGAGGGGGAAGAGAAAGAGAACAAAGGTGATCGAGGGGGAAGAGAAAGAGAACAAAGGTGATCGAGGGGGAAGAGAAAGAGAACAAAGGTGATCGAGGGGGAAGAGAAAGAGAACAAAGGTGATCGAGGGGGAAGAGAAAGAGAACAAAGGTGATCGAGGGGGAAGAGAAAGAGAACAAAGGTGATCGAGGGGGAAGAGAAAGAGAACAAAGGTGATCGAGGGGGAAGAGAAAGAGAACAAAGGTGATCGAGGGGGAAGAGAAAGAGAACAAAGGTGATCGAGGGGGAAGAGAAAGAGAACAAAGGTGATCGAGGGGGAAGAGAAAGAGAACAAAGGTGATCGAGGGGGAAGAGAAAGAGAACAAAGGTGATCGAGGGGGAAGAGAAAGAGAACAAAGGTGATCGAGGGGGAA
>OZ038497.1:17674343-17686843 GCA_964036315.1 Acanthosepion esculentum | reverse complement strand
GTTGAAATAGACTATAGAAGGAACTGGAAACAATTTCAAGCATGAAGCAAGGGATAAACCTCTACTCCTGTTCAAAAGACCAGGGTGGAGTTGTAGTATAGCTAAAACATTGGAGTGATCTTTAAATTTTAATAGGGAAAAATTAGTTATGAAATTATAGAGAATCAATTGTTAAGTCTACTGTTAGGAAAGTTGTTTCACTGTGTTGTAGCAGACAATTCTTCTTGTCAGAATCCATCTTGCAAATTTATAAATCTCTTATTTACCTGCACATAGAATACTGCTGTCATATCTGGTCTTGCACTCCAGCTTCATATCTCAAGATTCTTGAGAAAATCCAAAGAAGGGTTTGCAATGTAATCCATCCTGACCTGGCATCTCGGCTTCAGTCATTTACTCACTGATATGACATGGCTTCCATCTTAAGAAATTCTTTATTTTTGTTGTCAATTCTCAAGAACAAAGTAAATGTATAAATTCATTTCCATATATTTAGGTTTTATTACAATTTTAATCCTCATGGTCTTTAAACAATAAACATTGCCAAGGAGTAAAGATTAATTCAGATGATAGTGGTGTCAATAGAAAAAAAACCCCAGAAAAATGTCATTTTGACAATCCATTTTATTTGCGGGTGCAAAGATCCAAGTTTGCAAGGTTTTAGTGACAATGACAGACAATGTCTTCTTTATAACTGGTTTCGACAAAACACAAAGGACATGATGAACGACTTCATAGATGTAGTCAATCCTCTGACTTTAGTTTGACCACACTTTCGACACTTTAGCAAGTTAAACAGCCCCCACATAAAAGTGTTATTTGGAATAAAGTCTGAAACCTTTTCTCTCTCGTGTGTGTATATATATATATATATATATATATATATATATATATATATATATATATATATACTAACAGTCTTGCCTCTGCTTGATTAAAAAAATCGTATGACTCATACAGCAATCCCTATCACTTGACTTAAAATATTTTTGCCCTTCCTTGCCTTTAAAGGAGTGCCCTTTACCGTGCTGATGTTGCTACATGCCTTACTTCTTGCCTATCTCACACTGTGAATTTTTTCTAAGCTCTATACTAAACATTAAATCTGTTACGAAAAAAGAACTAAACAAAATGAACACAAAACGATCAGCTTTAAAAAAGTACTCGTAACTGGAAAAACCGAATGAAAAAAGAATGTTAACAACAAATACTTTTTCACACCAAACCCCAGTTCTGCGGAATCAGAATCAACGTTGAGTTTAAGCAAGCGAATGAGCCAATTGGAGTAAAGTGCCATGCAGATTTAAATTTTTCCCACTTGTGAAGAATGCAGCTATCGATTTCTTTTTGCATGCTAGTTAATATTTGTGTCAGTCAGCTGTTGGCTCTCATGCTGGCCAGTAGAAAATGGCCGCAAACTATATGAAAACTGCCGTAGAAGCATGAAAAAAATCGATTATTTCCACTATCGATGGGAGTTGGTAAATGTAAATATCTTGGCCTTCCCGCTAACTTGGAGCATGTGCATGTAAATTTTGGTGCAAATCCTTCGAAAATTGCGGCTGTGCATTCATTACACACATACACGCACACACACACACACTCACACACACATACACGCACACATCCTGCCTTTTAGAGATAGAGAGAGAGAGCGCTGACTCTTATTATTTTCAACATATGCGGGGTACAGTAACTCAGTCTGAACAGCAAGTACTATTCACACGATACATGATTTGATGTGACCTTGTGTAGACACTACCCAACTTTTTAGAAGATTACAGAAAAATACAGGGTACCCAGTAAAAAAGTGGAAAATTTATTATCACCGTTTTATCCTTCAGGAATAATTGACTGCATAGCCTTAAACAAATTTCTTGACTATTCATGATGTTCAATAATCATTCAACTCTTACTTAATTACTTAACTGCGGTTGGTTCTTTTGATTGATCAACTGCTGGTTAAAAGGTTATTTGTAGACAAGTTTCGTCTTTCCTTCTGCCCTTCTCATATGGCTAAACAACTCACCGATTCTGAGCGTCAAGTTATCGTACTTTTTAAAGAACAACATCCAATGTGAGGATTGACGAAATGTGCAGAAATTCTTCCTGAATTTTTCAGTCACATCCGTCGACACCTGTCTTCAATGGTTGTCATATGTCTTTTTGAATTCATCACGTTTTTTTGGGTTTTTTTTTTCAACTAGGCACCCTATAGTGTATATAGTGTGTCACAATGTCCCCCCCAACCCCTACAAAAAAAACCTCCTCAGTTTTTGAATTCAGAGTTGACCGCATGCACCAGTTGCCAGCCAAGGCTATAGAACTCTATAGTCTGTCCTGATATTAATCTATAGCTTGGGGAGGTGGGTAGAAGAGATCAATCCATACTTTCTTTTTTAACATAAGTATAGAATTATCTATGGTTTTAATGCATGTGATATATGACTGACCAACGAGAATCGATCTAAACAAAAATTGAAAATACCGAAGTTCTGTCTTTTTGTCTGTTTTCTCTCAATCTCTGATGAAACTTTAATACTAATCTTAACTCCTTGGCAATGTTTATTGTTTCAGAGCATGAGGATTAAAATTGTAATAAAACCTAAATATATGGAAATGAATTTATACATTTACTTTGTTCTTGAGAATTGACAACAAAAATAAAGAATTTCTTAAGATGGAAGCCATGTCATATCAGTGAGTAAATGACTGAAGCCGAGATGCCAGGTCAGGATGGATTACATTACAAACCCTTCTTTGGATTTTCTCAAGAATCTTGAGATATGAAGCGGGAATGCAAGACCAGATATGACAGCAGTATTCTATGTGCAGGTAAATAAGAGATTTATAAATTTGCAAGATGGATTCTGACAAGAAGAATTGTCTGGTACAACACAGTGAAACAACTTTCCTAACAGTAGACTTAACAATTGATTCTCTATAATTTCATAACTAATTTTTCCCTATTAAAATTTAAAGATCACGCCAATGTTTTAGTGATACTACAACTCCACCCTGGTTTTTCGAAGTGAAAGATTAGTAAGTGTTTCCTATTTGTTCTTTATCTTATCCTGTCATTTTGCGATCCATATTTTACCTTCATTTGACCTTTAACTCATATATTAGTAAAACCATGACAATTTTTAATCTTTTCATTTGTACCAATTTAACTTTAAATAACGACCTATGCTCACAATTTTTCTTAGTGTTATAATATGTTGTTAGAGCAGTTACGCTTAAATAGTTACGGATGCAATAGTCAAAGGTATTTTAGTCATGGTAATGGGAAATTGTAAAGAGCTTAATCATTAAATTAAAAATGATGACTCATCGGAAAATTCAAAACAGGAAAATCGTGAAATTTTCAAGGGTATTTTGAGATATTATAATTAATACCAGATTTTTTTTAACTTGCTGACAAAGCATTAAGAACGATGAATAAATCATAGATTTTTCCTTCTTTTTCTCTTTCTCTTAATCTTCTCCCCTCTGTTCAGATGTACCCTTTCCTTTTTCAATCTTCTTGCTGCAACCACCTTTCTTCCTAACACCTTTCACTGTATCTATTTTCCACTCACTTATTCTCGTCAATGCCCAACTTCCTCTCCCTCGGGCACCTCTTGCTATTGACGTTCTTTTGACTTAATATCCCATCTCTCCCTAACAAAACCCTGTCTTTCGTTCTCTATCAAAGTCTTATTTTCTCGCTTCAACATAACTCATTCGCTTGTTTTTCAAGTTGTCTCTTCGATCTTTTTAGGTACAGCTTATTGTTCTACACCTACCTAAACAGGTCTAATGAATATTTCTTAGCAGGTGGGGGTAAATAACACATCTTGGGACAACTTTAAGAAAGATTGACAGCAAGCAGCCTAACCTCTGATCTTTTCCTTCCTTCAATTAATTTTAGTAACTTATGATTAAACCAATGCTCCAGTATACAACCAATTTTCCCGCCAAAGCAAATCCAATTATCAGTTTCTGGATATTTGTAACCAACCGAGAGAGAAGTATAATAAAGTCGATATTGAAGAGCAGGGCATCTATGAGAGGAAAACAAGTAATTCGCATTCTTGATTCTAACGCCTTGTTTTAACCTCCAGGTAGGCAAGGAATGGGGGGTCTGGACAAAGGAGCAGAAACAAGTCTGTCTCCTTCCTAACATTCCGACTGTGTAATAATGCACTTGGCTGGGAATTCGAGAGAAAACCTGGAATGAAGGTGTTGTGTGTGTGTGTGTGTGTGTGTGTGTGTGTGTGTGTGTGTGTGTGTGTAGAGAGCGGCAGGACAAGTTGTTAAAGAATAAAGAAAGTAAAAACAAAAGAAAAGGATAAGGGAGGGAGACTGCAGATGGAATAAAAATGAGTGTATATAGAATCACTCGATAAATAAAAAAAAAAAGATGAAAGTGAAGACCGACAAAAAGCAATGAGAAAAGGAGGCAGAAGAGAGTGACGAAAAGGGAAGCAGATAAAATCAATAGAAAGCGAGAGACAAGAAAAAAATCAACTAAATGGGAAGATGATGAGAGTGGCAAAGAGAGAGGGAGACGAGAGAGAGAGTGGCAAAGAGAGAGGGAGACGAGAGAGAGAGTGGCAAAGAGAGAGGGAGACGAGAGAGAGAGTGGCAAAGAGAGAGGGAGACGAGAGAGAGAGTGGCAAAGAGAGAGGGAGACGAGAGAGAGAGTGGCAAAGAGAGAGGGAGACGAGAGAGAGTGGGAGACGAGAGAGAGTGGGAGACGAGAGAGAGTGGCAAAGAGAGAGGGAGACGAGAGAGAGTGGCAAAGAGAGAGGGAGACGAGAGAGAGTGGCAAAGAGAGAGGGAGACGAGAGAGAGTGGCAAAGAGAGAGGGAGACGAGAGAGAGTGGCAAAGAGAGAGGGAGACGAGAGAGAGTGGCAAAGAGAGAGGGAGACGAGAGAGAGTGGCAAAGAGAGAGGGAGACGAGAGAGAGTGGCAAAGAGAGAGGGAGACGAGAGAGAGTGGCAAAGAGAGAGAGTGGGAGACGAGAGAGAGTGGGAGACGAGAGAGAGTGGGAGACGAGAGAGAGTGGGAGACGAGAGAGAGTGGGAGACGAGAGAGAGTGGGAGACGAGAGAGAGTGGCAAAGAGAGAGGGAGACGAGAGAGAGTGGCAAAGAGAGAGGGAGACGAGAGAGAGTGGCAAAGAGAGAGGGAGACGAGAGAGAGTGGCAAAGAGAGAGGGAGACGAGAGAGAGTGGCAAAGAGAGAGGGAGACGAGAGAGAGTGGCAAAGAGAGAGGGAGACGAGAGAGAGTGGCAAAGAGAGAGGGAGACGAGAGAGAGTGGCAAAGAGAGAGGGAGACGAGAGAGAGTGGCAAAGAGAGAGATGTGGACAATACCAACAAAAAGAGAGACAAACAAAAGAAATAGAAGCAGAAGCTGTCTGTTCGTCTGCATTTGTCCAATGTACACGAAAATAATGATGGGGAAAAAGAGAGATATTTCCATTTTCTATGCTGTGTATGGGTAGAGGCCCAAAGCTCTGGAGAAGTTGGACATTTCAGCTGGCTTTTTATCCTTACCTCTTCTTGAGGTCCTTACTTAAAATGCTTTCTCTGTAAGAAGGTCAGGACAGTTTAAGGAGAGAGATAGAAACAGACAAAGAGAGGATTGGTTGGCCTTAAAGCATTTTTACTGGTGACTTAACAAGATGATGACCAATAAAGCTGGCCAGGGAGGTGAAAATTATTCAAGAGACCAGACTTCATTCTCTGGAATTAGAGAAGCCAGAAAGGGGAACAAAACTAGTTGAGAATGTGTAGAAAGAGGATCCACACCCCTTGAAGCCATTAATTTCACCAATTTACATGTAGAATTTATTTACAACCACCATTTAAAAAGGAAATGGCTTTGATAATCATTACATTGTGTCTCTAAAATCTATGGAAAATGTCGCATTAGATCTTGTTTCAGCAATCTATACATTTTGCAGCTGGGACCCTGAAGAGATGGTTGGTGACCCTTAAGGAAGAAATATAATTTTCAGACCTCTTCATTTAGCTTTATGCAAAATCAAAAATAGATTTTACTTGAATAATAATGAACTTATCAATAGATTTCAATCAAAGAAAACTAACAATACAACTTTATTGAAATTTATAATGCATATCTCACAGGCCATCAGCTATCTTCATCCAAAACAGCAATGCCAAAAGTGAGTAAGAAATGATACTGAGAATGTGTCAGGTCTGAACTACTGGAATACACTAGTTTTGAGTCAGTTATTGAGGTTTTATGATTCACAATTTTTTTCTCTCTTACCAGAGTCTCGGTCATTGTTTTTATTGCAAAATTTTTATGTAAAAATTTGTGAACTAATTTTTGTACAAGTTTGTATATTTCTTTTGTACTCTAACAACTCTATGGATCCTGACAACTGATTGTGGAATTATTGATGTAGCCTTTGACATTATAATTAATATATGATAAAAATACACAAGTCTAAGAAAAAAAATATCCACAAAAAGGACCAAAAATACCCACCAAAAAGGGATAAAAAATACAAAAATGTACATAAAGGATTAAAACTACAAAAAAAAAAAAAAAAAAAAAAAAAAAATTAAAACTACAAAAAAAAAAAAAAAAAAAAGATTAAAAAACTACAAAAAAAAAAAGATTAAAACTACAAAAAAAAAAAAAAAAAAAAAAGATTAAAACTACAAAAAAAAAAGATTAAAACTACAAAAAATTAGTGCCCTTTTCATACTAAATTTGATTGATTTGTTTTTTATGATTTATCAACATTTGCAGAGAATTTAAAGCCAGGAAATATTTTTAGATTGTAAGAAAATAATGATTGACTGATACAAGCACTGATTAACCCATAGCTGAGAGGAGAAGAGGTGGATTCATAAATTTCCCAAAGTTTTTTTGTGCACAAGTAAATATAACAAACACGAATGGAATTGGAACTCGGATCTCCAATTTACAATTCCAAGCAATTATCCATTACATCACCCATACATCCAAGTTTACAACATCTGATATTTCCAAGCGGTCACCCATCTACGCACTGACAAGGCTTGATGTTGCTTAACTTGGGTGATTGTACGAGAACCACTGTTTCAACGTGATATCGCTGTAAGCCCCCAATGACAAGGAAAAAAAAACATGGACAAACTAAAATTAGTTCAAATTGACAAACTTAGACCCAAACTCGACAGAACCAGTTTGTTTTTACTAAGAGATACAAAATGAAGAAAGAAGGGCTGGAGAATGTAAAACTCACAAGACTTATAGAAGACAAGATAGACAGTGAAAGAACAGCTATTAACCTACTGAATGAGTTTGCATGAATGGATGGTAGAACAGGGATTTAAAAAAAAAAAAAACCCAAAACAATGGTCAAGGATGAAAAATTACTTTAAGATACAAAAAACAGGAAGTTTTGGGATCAACCATCTCCTGAAAGAGTACTTCTTTATGGCGGCAGTGAATCTTGGACGGCCTCCTCAAAGAGGAAGAATAGACTCAAGGTGAGAGATGTGGTTCTACAGAAGGATACTAGGGATATCATGGACTGAGCATGTAAAGCAACAATGAGGTCTTGGAGAGGATACAAACAAGGAGGAGGCTTATACTTAACAACAGGAAGAGGCAGCTGAAGTTTCTGGGACATATAATGAGAAAGGAGGGACTGGAAAATCTAATACTCACAGGTCAAATATAGGGAATGAGAAATATGGGAAAGCAAAGCATGACATACTTAGCGGGCTTAAGCAAGTGGATGACAGAATGTGGTCTGGGTGAGGTGGCAGAGCGATGAAACTTATTGAGAGTTACAGGGGATAGGGGGAGAAGTGGAGAGCTGTGATCTCCTACGTCCTGAAAGGGCACAGCACATAAAAAGAAAGACATGTTCTGAAAGGACACAACACAAAAGATGACAATTAATTCACCAATGACTCCCAAGATTTTTGCTTTGAAAAGGTATTTAAAAAAAAAAAAAAAAAAAAAAATTCCATGCATTAATATCGTTTTATCAGAAATCGTTTGAATTTAAATTCAAATAGTGTATTCTGTTTGGTAAATCTGGCAATTCATTCACAGGTACAAACACTTTACCACACCTTCAAATACAATGAATACAAAAATCCCACACCCACCATAGAAATGGTCTCTCTCTCACCTAGTAAGGTAGGGCTTGACAAATTGTATAATAATAAAAAACAAAAAACAATGTCTTTTCATTGCCAAGCAAGGTTAAAACAATATAGAGTATTGAAGTCCTTCTAGACGATGAAATACATTAGACTGTTGTTTTTTCCACTTTGCCATTCATTTGCCTAATATAGATGAACTGATAATTAATATTGTAACATTACAGTTCAAGGGTCAACAGCCCAATAAAGCACTATAATAAATCTATACAGAGAACTTTCTTTCTACAAAAAAAAAAAAAAAAAAAAAAAAAAAAATGATCCGATTTCATTGTTTTTTCATTTAGAAAGAACACTGTCATGTGTGAAACTTCTGATATTTCTTTAAATATTTTTTTTATGCTACTATTTCGTCTATTTGCCTTAAGAAACATTTGCCATTCATTGGCCAAGAATTTAGACGCGCTTTCGGTTGAAATTTGTAAAATCTTTCTCTTAAAACAATTTTTCAGGAAAAGAAAGTAGGTTTCTCAAATTCAGTAAATGTTTGAATTTATAAGTAAAACATTAAACCCCCCCCCCAAAAAAACCCCAAAAAACAAATAAACAACCAACCCTCTCCCAAGAGGATACATACAAGCTCATTGGTATGACTTTGACCTCTACCCATTAATACTATTATCAGTCTATATGACACATCCAGTAGAGGAGGGACATATTCAACATTTGATAATTTTGCGGCAATATGTGCTTAAAGATTTTAGGCAGTTTTGATCAACATTTCATGGTTAGCCGTAAGAAAATGTAAATGTACCTTACACTTAAGTAAAATAACAATAATATTTATTAAGAATTTATTACAGGAAATATCAAGTTTTATGAAAACATTGTTGACAATTATGTATTTAGTTAAATAACAAAGAAATAAAAATAATATAAATGTCAATGCTATATTTGATTTGTTGTTAGGTATTTTTCATTTTCTTTTTGTTATTGGCAGCATTTTAAAATACCTTGGCTGCAATGCTAAGTTTCCGAAGTTGAACAAACTGGAGCTATTTCATTCATGCTTTTTTACCTCTCTTTTCCATTGTTGTTTTTAGATCGCTTTCTTTCAGTCATTTTAATGGGCAATAAGGAAATTCTGAAATCTAGAATGATCTTATTCTATTTCAAAAAATAAAGCCTGTAAAAAGGATTATTTTACCTTTTTTCCAAAAATTAAAGTGGGGTGGGGGCATAAGGTCAGAATTAAAATTAGACTTGTCGGTATGTCTTGATTAACCAATTAAATGTCAGACCTCCACTAAATAGAAAAAAAAAAAAAAAAAAAAAAATCAGAGGGTGGAGGTGGGTGAGTTATTTTTTCATGTCATGATGAATCAGAACTTAGGCTATCATTGACAATTGTGGGAAATATGTCAGTGACAAATGTATCGTGATTGTAGACAAATGGGACATGTTCAATTTTTTGAAAGGGCGTCATGCTCTGAGTTATATTTTAAAAGCTTTTTAACATGCCAAAAATCTATATTATAAACAGAATTTTTCTTTATATATATATATATATATATATATATATATATATAATCTCGAGGGAGCATCGTGGAGTAATGGATAGCGGCTTGGATGAAGGAAAGCGAGAGCCAAGTTTGAATTCCAGTCAGATCCATTGCGTTCAATTACATGCTAATACCCTTGGGAAAGGTATGAATCCTCTTTTCCCCTCAGCTACAGGTACATAGGACAGACTGGGTTATAGCCTTGGCTGGCAACCTATCTAGGAGAAAGAAACTGAACACAAAACCAGCCTGGAGAGGGTTAGGCTCTCTCTGTGTGGTACCCCTATGATTCCTATTCATATCACAGGATTTGTGTGTGTGTGTGTGCGTGCGTGTGTGTGTATATATATATATATATATATATATATATATATATATATATATATATATATATATATATATATATATACACACACAAGTTATTTTTTCATGTCATGATAAACCAGTACATAGACAGGCCATCATAGACAATTGCAGAAAATATGCCAGCAACAAATATATCGTGATTGTAGACATATGTGACATGTTCAATTTTTTGAAATGGCGCTATGTTCTGATTTATCATGACATGAAAAAATAGCTCATCCACCGCCACCCTCTGAGCTTACTTTTCTATTTAGCATAGATCTGACATTTAATTGGTTAATCAAGACATATCCACAAGTCTATTTTTTTTAAAAATTCTGACCTTATGTCCCGACCTTTTACTTTCGGAAAAAAGGTAACACTTTATTTTTAAATTTCCTTAAATACATTTAATCATCAGTTACTTAACGTCGCCTGAAGAAGTACAATCAAGGTATTGAAACATGAAAGCTTTTGTGTAGCAATTTCAACATGTTTTTATTATAATCACTTATAATAATAAGAAATATATATATGAAGAAATAGTCTTAAAATGTGCTATATTTATGGGATAAAGTGCTCAATATCAGAGATAGATCATGGGTAAATATAAAAATGAACATAGACTGTCGCCTCTAAGTGTTGACTTCTATGTTCACTTTTATATTTATATATATGTGTGTGTGCGTGCGTGTGTGTGTGAAACAACAAATACTTTGTCACACCCAATCCAGTTCTGCGGAATCAGAATCAATGTTGAGTTTAAGCCAGCGAATGAGCCAATTGGAGTAAAGTGCCATTCAGATTTAAATTTTTCCCACTTGTGACGAAGGCAGCTATCGATTTTTTTTTTGCATGCTAGTTAACATTTGTGTCAGTCATCTGTTGGCTCACACACTGGACAATAGAATCTTCCTGCCTATTCATGGCAACCAGCTATAGGCTCTCACTCTGGCTAGTAGAAAATGACCGCAAACTACATGAAAACTGCCGTAGAAGCATGAAAAAAAATCGATTATTTCCACTATTGATGGGAGTTGGGAAATGCAAAGTCAGTCTTGGGCTTGGCCTTCCCGCTAACTTGGAGCATGTGCATGTAAATTTTGGTACAAAACCGTCGAAATTCGTTACACACACACACATCCTGCCTTTTATATGATAAAAAGATATGAAGAAAACTATTCTTAGGAAAAGCATTTTGTCCTCTGAGGATGTTATCAAAGCTAAATTTATTTTTGACTTGATAAAGTCCCTCAAAAGATGAAATGCATCTGCTAAGAATAATTTTTTGTCTTTTTATTCATTTAGTTCCTTTACAAATACACTATCTGAAAATAATAATATATATATATATATATATATATATATATATATATATATAGTATGGCAGAAACATGTCTTATATAATGTCAATGGTGTCTTAATCTAGCTAACGCCTTACCGTTATGTAGGATATATTTTTGACACGCCTAATCTAAGAAACTAGATTAGCCAATTTGGAAACTACTTTGACATGTTGGACTGATGAATCAGAGTCAGCAGAAAAAAGTGACGTACATACACACAGACAAACATCTATATATAAAGCTCTTGTAAAGCTTGCAGTTTATAGGCCAACAAGTATATTATAGCGCTAAGTATCTTTGTTCATCACATCAATCAAAAGTAGAAGATGGCAAATGATAATCTTTGCTGAATCCCAGAGACTCCAATTTGAATGGTATGGCATTATGGTGTAGTAATGCATGCATTCCAAAATAATTGAGAGGGAAAAATTCCATTAGAAACAAAGAAAAGTGTAATGAACTGTTACATGATATCTGCCCACCGATATGACAGCAAATGCTGGACAAACTTGTCAACAATGTCGAAAGCCTTGAAGCAACAGAAATGTCGTTCTACAGAAGGATGCTGAGGATACCATGGACAGAAGATGTGAGCAGCAATGAAGTTTTTGAGAAAATGGAAACAAAAAGGGAATTTACACTTAACATCAGGAAGAGGCAGTTGAAATTTCTGGGGCATGTAATGAGGAAGGAGGGCTTGGAAAATCTGATGCTCACAGGACAGATTGAAGGAAAGAGGGAGAGTGGAAAGCAGTGCATAACATACTTGATGAGTTGATGAGTTTGAGTAAATGGATGGTAGAACAGGACGATGTGGAGGCCGTGATTGCCTACATCCCAAAGGGACACAGCACATCAAAGAAGAATACACTCTTTCGATCTTAAGTATTTCTGCCAACTCATCTCTTAGTTAGGTTAGGCTTGGTTTCTTTTATGGCATATCACCCTCAGTGGGTTATTTAATGCCAAGATTTTTGTTGTTATAAAAATGTATTGCTAGTATTAAAATTTATTTTTACACTTTCATAGTATTTTGACCCCAGTTTGGGGTTAACTATTTGCCTAGAGCTGGGACCCTAACAGGTCAAAGTGAACCTGGGAACACCAGCAATTAAGAGGTAGTTTC
>OZ038497.1:17631843-17671843 GCA_964036315.1 Acanthosepion esculentum | reverse complement strand
ATATTTTTTTTACTTGTGAAGTGAAAAACACTAAACTTATGCACCGTACAATTTTTTAGTTTTTATCATGTAAACATACACCGTCCTGGGTATGATGATAAACTACATCCGCGTCCTGGGTATGACGATAAACTACATCCAACAGCAATAAGAAGTTTTGAGGAGTGTGGAACCACCTCTTAATTGCTGGTGTTCCCAGGTCCACCCTGACCCGGGTTGGTAGCACCTGTTATGGTCCCAGCAATGGGAAAATAGTTCACCCCAAAACAAAGGTAAAAAGCATTATGAAAGTGTAAAAATAGGTTTTAATACCAGAAATACTTTGTAAAACATTATTACCATATTAGAAATAAATTTAAAAAAAAACAAAAAAACAAAAAAAAAAAAAAAAAAAAAACAAACTATTACCAGCAACATATTTTTGAAAAAATTATTACCAGCAATACGTTTTTGGAAAAAATAAAATAAAAATAAATAAATAACCAGCAATACATTTTTAAAAATAATATTACTAGCTATACATTTTTGAGGAAGATAATATTACATGAAATAGATTTTTGGCAAAACAAAAATATTACCAGGAAAAAAAAAGTAGTAGGCATTGAATAACCCATTGAGGTTAATATGCCGTAAAACAAAAACAAAGTAAACATACACATGCAGTAACGCTAAGGGAGTTAACTAAGTTATTGAGATATCTACATATTTTTAAAAAAACTATTTATTAGTTATAACTTTGACATTTTAAACTATCTACTGTTTTTAAAAATTTGTACAGTATTCCTATTTATTGGATGGGTTTCAATTTTTTTTAATATAGATAGCTTAAAGAATTTTTAGTTTATGTTTATTTTCATGAAAAAGTATAGATGTATTTTTGACAATTTTTTAAAAAAAAGAAGACATTCTATTAGAAATTTTAATATAAATCAAACAGTATATAACAGTTCTCGAATAATCCTAAACATATTAATCTTTTATATTGCAATCAAATACATTCTAATTATAAGCAGGACAAAAATATCCTAGAAATACTAAAAACCCTAATAAATATTAATATATACACCACAGATCCTATTAAAAAAATTATATACTATACTAAATTCAATATATCCAATTTAATCATTCATAATGACTCCTCCCCACCAACTAATGTGTTGTAAACCAACATTATATATAAATTTAAAAGCCCCTTGGGACATTGTATCTCCAACAGAAAATATAATATATATGTTGGTCAGACTACAACTATGTTGTCTAGATGGTTGTTTTCATATGAGTGATGCATCTAAAATCTCATTTACAACAGTATGCCTATTCATATTTGCAATTTAGGGTTTATGTGTTAAATTTTGTCTCCATTTTGTCAATTTGATTGTCTCACTCATGCTATCCCCCACTTTATAAGAGCTAAATCAGGCTGAAAATTGTGTACCATTGTCCAGACTTCACATTAAGTGTCTCCAAGTCCTTGTTGGAGCAGAATTATTTTCCACACTCAAACCTCCAAGTGGAATGTGGTGAGTCTCACTGCTCTATTGCTACTACCATAGAAAGCGCTTGGACGAACTGCTTTCCTGGTTCCACCAGTTCTGAGCTTCACCACGAGGACTCACTATGCCACTTACATAGTAGCAAAGCACCCACATTCCCTCTGTATTCCATCAGTGAGAAGTAAGTACCACTCAAATAGATTCTTCTTGTGAACCACTAACCTGCGGGACAGATTCCTATGAGGATGTTTCCCCAATCACTATAATCTTAACGGTTGACTCTAGACTTGAACAGGTTATCTCCCCACTCCCACCCATATAAACTACCCCTTAGTGTAACCCTCTACCCTGAGTGGCCCTATGGTCTGGTACAAGGTGAACCTTACTGTAAAAAAAAAAAGAAAAGAAAAAGAAAAAAAAGAAAAAGAAAAAGAAAAGAAAAGAAAAAAAAGAAAAGAAAAGAAAAAAAAGAAAAGAAAAAAAAGAAATGAAAAAAAAGAAAAGAAAAAAAAGAAAAGAAAAAAAAGAAAAGAAAAAAAAGAAAAGAAAAAAAAGAAAAGAAAAAAAAGAAAAGAAAAAAAAGAAAAGAAAAAGAAAAGAAAAGAAAAAGAAAAAAAGAAAAGAAAAGAAAAGAAAAAAAAGAAAAGAAAAAAAGAAAAAAAAGAAAAGAAAAAAAAGAAAAGAAAAGAAAAAAAAGAAAAGAAAAAGAAAAAAAGAAAAGAAAAAGAAAAAAAGAAAAGAAAAAGAAAAAAAGAAAAGAAAAAGAAAAAAAAAGAAAAGAAAAGAAAAGAAAAAAAAGAAAAGAAAAGAAAAAGAAAAAAAGAAAAGAAAAAGAAAAAAAAAAAGAAAAAGAAAAAAAAAAAAAGAAAAAGAAAAAGAAAAGAAAAAGAAAAATAAATAAAAAGAAAAATAAATAAAAATAAAAAGAAATAAAAATAAAAATAAATAAAAATAAAAAGAAATAAAAATAAAAATAAATAAAAATAAAAATAAATAAAAATAAAAAGAAATAAAAAAGAAAAAAAAAATTAGAAAAATACCTTTTAGTCCATTGCTTCATCAAAACGAGGTAGAAGAGGTGGGAAGTTTGTTCTGGGGAAATCTTTACTCTCCTCTACTAACACCTCCCACTTTTTTCTTTTTCTTTGTAAAACTTTTGAAACATGCCAAAGATTTAGACAGAGCAATTATTTTTCTATGCCCCTGATTCAATAACCTGAAACCGCCTCAGAGTTAATGGATAATTATCTCGTCAATTACAGAAAAGAAAAAGAAAAAAGAAAGAAAGCAGAAATTAATATCTTCAGTGATAAGGAGAGACATATCCTTGGCAGCATCTATTTAAATAAAGAAAATCTGGAGGCTTTTATAAGTATACTGAGGTGCATAACAATGTGTAATGCACTGGGCCAACTCCATCTCCTTACTCATGTCGTTATTCCTTTCCGCTCTTTTTGGACTCACTCATTCTTTAAAAATCTTATCCCAACACAAGACATATTTTTATCTTTATTCAGTTGGGCACGTAAACAGGCTTGGTTAAAATTAAAAAGGAATAAAAAGAAGGAGAGCAATGAAAGGACATGAGAGAAAGAAAAAATATTTTATAGGGAGTTGAAATATATATATATATATATATATATATATATATATATATATATATATATATACATACACACACACAAAAGGGTGAGGAGATAGAGAGAGAGATAGAGATAGAGGAGGAGATAGAGATAGAGGAGGAGATAGAGAGAGAGAGGAGGAGATAGAGAGAGAGAGGAGGAGATAGAGAGAGAGAGGAGGAGATAGAGAGAGAGAGGAGGAGATAGAGAGAGAGAGGAGGAGATAGAGAGAGAGAGGAGGAGAGAGAGAGAGGAGGAGAGAGAGAGAGAGAGGAGGAGAGAGAGAGAGAGGAGGAGAGAGAGAGAGAGAGGAGGAGATAGAGAGAGAGAGGAGGAGATAGAGAGAGAGAGGAGGAGATAGAGAGAGAGAGGAGGAGATAGAGAGAGAGAGGAGGAGATAGAGAGAGAGGAGGAGATAGAGAGAGAGGAGGAGATAGAGAGAGAGGAGGAGATAGAGAGAGAGGAGGAGATAGAGAGAGAGGAGGAGATAGAGAGAAAGAGTAACAGGAGGAGAGAGAGAGAGAGTGAAAGAGTAACAGGAGGAGAGAGAGAGAGAGAGTGAAAGAGTAACAGGAGGAGAGAGAGAGAGAGAGTGAAAGAGTAACAGGAGGAGAGAGAGAAAGAGAGTGAAAGAGTAACAGGAGGAGAGAGAGAGAGAGAGTGAAAGAGTAACAGGAGGAGAGAGAGAGAGTGAAAGAGTAACAGGAGGAGAGAGAGAGAGAGAGTGAAAGAGTAACAGGAGGAGAGAGAGAGAGAGAGAGTGAGTGAAAGAGTAACAGGAGGAGAGAGAGAGAGAGAGTGAAAGAGTAACAGGAGGAGAGAGAGAGAGAGTGAAAGAGTAACAGGAGGAGAGAGAGAGAGAGAGTGAAAGAGTAACAGGACGAGAGAGAGAGAGAGTGAAAGAGTAACAGGACGAGAGAGAGAGTGAAAGAGTAACAGGACGAGAGAGAGAGTGAAAGAGTAACAGGACGAGAGAGAGAGTGAAAGAGTAACAGGACGAGAGAGAGAGTGAAAGTGTAACAGGACGAGAGAGAGAGTGAAAGAGTAACAGGACGAGAGAGAGAGTGAAAGAGTAACAGGACGAGAGAGAGAGTGAAAGAGTAACAGGACGAGAGAGAGAGTGAAAGAGTAACAGGACGAGAGAGAGAGTGAAAGAGTAACAGGAGGAGAGAGAGAGTGAAAGAGTAACAGGAGGAGAGAGAGAGTGAAAGAGTAACAGGAGGAGAGAGAGAGTGAAAGAGTAACAGGAGGAGAGAGAGAGTGAAAGAGTAACAGGAGGAGAGAGAAAGTGAAAGAGTAACAGGAGGAGAGAGAAAGTGAAAGAGTAACAGGAGGAGAGAGAGAGTGAAAGAGTAACAGGAGGAGAGAGAGAGTGAAAGAAGGGGGGAAACTGCTGTAAAATGGCTGGGATGGTTGGCTAATGAATTTCAAAACTGATCGAATTTGAATGAATAGCTGTTGTCAAGGCAACACAGATTCTCATAGTTATTAAAAAAAAGCAACAAAAAAAAAAGAAAAAAAAAGAAAAAAAAAGAAAAAAAAAGAAAAAAAAAGAAAAAAAAAGAAAAAAAAAGAAAAAAAAAGAAAAAAAAAGAAGAAAAAAAGAAAAAAAAAAGCAAAGAAAAAAAAAGCATCCATTTCCCATGCTTCATTCTCCAAGTAATCCATTAAAAAGAAAAAAAAAATCTAAAAATAAATAAAATCAAGTCTGATAAAAAATGTGAGAAATAAAATGAGAATCTACCAAATTGGATGCTAATCAACTTTTTCTTTAAAGGAGTATTTTGACTGTGAAACAAGCACACAATTTTCAAACACTTCCCACTTTTTGTAGCATTAAATCATTCAGGTTTTAGAAAGCAATAAGATCATAAGCAAAATGGCTCAAGTCAGCACATTAAACTTATTCGAAAAACATTCATTGGCTTAAAACACTTAGTAAATATTCAAAAGGGAGAATGAGTTATCTAGCAAATCAGAGTTCAATCACTGGGTCAGTTAATGGGGGGAAAAAAAGTAAACTCAATGCGATGTTATTATGCACATGCAAACATAAATTAAAGATCAACCAAAAGTCTACAAATAAAAAAATGACCTTCTACTCTTATTATGACAATAGAATTAAATCTAAAACAATCATAGAACCTGTAACCCCCAATTTTTATCTGATGTGTAAAAAAAAAATGCATTGAAAAAAATTTTAAAATCCTCCAATACCCAAATTATTTCCTGTATAATGACAAACACAAAACCTACAAAATCCACAAAATAGAAAAATCTAATGATAATAATCCAAACAACCATGACAGAATCAGGCACTTAATTTTTTTTATTACCAATGTTCACCCTATAAAAGGGCCCAAGAGCCATTCAAAATAATGTGTGCAAGTGGAAAGACTAGTCTTTTGTTCAGATTTTCAGAAGTGGGTTGGGCAAAGAATTATCAGTACCTTCACCCACATAATTCATTTTCTTTTCATTAAAACCTTTCCTAAAAAAAATTAAAAAAAAAAAAAAAAGTTAAAAAGGTGACTGACAAGCATTTTCCTGTGTTGAGAAAAAAAAAATGATTTAGTAGAAAAATGATTTTAAAATCTTTAATGTTAAAAAAGGACTTAAATTAACAAACCAAGTGACAGCACTTCAAACAGAAAAAAAAAAAAAATTTACCGAGGAGAAGTTTAAAAAATTTAAATACTACCTAATGGTTAAATTCACTTTGGCAGAAAGGAAAATAAGTTACTGCTACTGCTTAGAACACATTCATTAAGCTGAGGAGTAGGAATCTAATTTGTTAGCTAAGGATGGTGAGTTCAATAGTAGGTAGGAGTCAGCATAATCAACAGCTCTCCCCCTTTTGTCCTTATGTAGACCATAATGCAAGCTTATTTATCACAGAGGCTTTAATTTACAATGTTTTATTTTTAAGGAATAGAGAATCTAGGTTCACATACATGATCCAGAATCTTGTTAGAAGAGACACCGCACTAAGTAAGGTAATCTGCAACTTGTCTTGAGCCAGAAATCCATTCAAGTTTATGTTTTACATTTTACATTATTCGAACTATCCTCATCTTTGTCGCCATATTACAACATTTCGGCCGCTGTATGCTCCGGCCTTCTTCAGGTGGTTGGATGTCGAACTAAACCCTTTATTTCACTCACCGAGGTAGACTGTTCTAGTTCCACGTGCCATGTTTAATGGATGTCAGTTATCAGTTATCTCCTGTTAATTCCCCTCTGAAAGTTCTCCACTGCCTTAACCGGGTATTGAACTCACACTCTTTGGGTCCTGTCACTGGATCTAACTAACGCCTTTATCCACTGTGTCATGTGTCCTTGAGGACAGGAACGAGTCGAGCCGCAGTCTCTGACTGTACACGACTCCTGTCGAACTCTCTGCTTTGGCAGAGAGGAACCCGGGCGAGGCTTTGCCGTAGGGCAAAGTGTCGTCCGGGGAGGTAGACAGTCCCTGAACCCGTTTATACGGGTTCTAAATGGGCATATTTTTGGCCGAGCCTACGGGCTCGGGGAGCCCACATTAAACCGGCCTTGTGCCACATTCGACCCACGTGGGAGGGTTGTTAAATATCGAGGACATCTGTGTATGAATTTCTGGGTATTATAAACGTAATGTCTTCAGCAGAAATTTTTTTTTCTGCTCATATTGCAATTTTTGCTGTTATCATCACATGTTTTTATCAGAGCTCATATTGCAATTTTTGTTGTTATTAATGCTTTTCTCTAGCACTACTTATTACTGGTTCCCATATTGTATTCATTTCTATGCTTGGTCGTTGCAATAAATATGGCGACAAAGATGAGGACGATAGTCCGAATAATGTAAATAATGTACATAATATCTCATCTCAGAAATATAGACAGGTTTTACCTTTTGTTCAAGGATTTCATGAATAACAGCAGTTTCAATTCTCAGCTTTTTATCCAATATTTGAGTAGGTGAGTGTGCAGGCTCATATAGGCCTGCATTATCAGTTTTACATATTACTAGAAGATTTTCCAGTTTGTCTTCAATACAAAAACGTTCTAGAATATATTTTCCAAATGAGAGAAAGTACAGATGAAGTAACATTCCATTGTTTGTACTATTTACTTTAAGTGCTCAATACAAAGTAGAGCAATATATTATTTTTATTATAAGAGATTAGAAAAAAAACATGCTGAAATTGCTACACAATAGCTTTCATGTTTCAGCATTACGTTGTACCTCTTCAAGTGATATTTTCTATAAAAAAATGCAGGCTCCCATAGTATCAATCATAGCCAGTGTGTCTGCTATCTGTGTACTTGTTACAACTCTGATATTTATTATATAAAATTACACAAGGCCGAAAATAGGGGAGGGGTTGAGGCTGGTCATCACTATCTTATACCTACCTAGCTAATCCAATTCATGACCCATTCATCTCATTACAATTTTCACATTCACCATAAAAACTCATCCATCACCAATCAATCCTTCATACACCGTAAAACTGCATTCTCTCAAGGGGGTCCTACAAAACGCGCCCCATGCCATAAAAATTTAATGATAATAAATTATTATATTTAAAAATCTAATCATTAAGAATGAGAGGGGAGGGAGATGAACCCAATAACAAACTAAATATTAACAGAAAAAAAACTAAACATAACTGATGTTAGTAGGGCCCGTTCAACCCTCAAAAGAGAGAGGCCACTGTATTCTGCCCATTGGACAAAATCAAGAAGCTCTCTCGCTAAGGGAGTGGGTAAGGAGAAAATATATACGGGCATGGGAATATAAATGCTGACCCATTCGTGATGAAAAAGGAGGGGGCCAAAAACAAACTGAGGAGGTTGGGAATCTCATCTTGGATCAAAGATGCAGCCAAGAACAACATTCACTCACATTAACTAGGTACACGAAGCTTGTCTAACCTAACCAAGGGGAGGGCTCCACAGGAAAGCATCCTGATGTGACGTAGGTTGACCTAAAAGAGAAAATCCAGGCTAGCCCCGTTCAAATGAACCAAGCTCGCCTCAGTCACCCACCTTTCACTGAAGACTGTCACATACAAGCATTTTCTATCAGTTCTAATCTTCATCTTGAGCTGATGCTCAAAGAGTCGGATTAGATCCTGATGAGAAAGACAGTTGCCTCGCAAGACTTCCTCCTGTCGCGTCGTCCAAATCACTTTTCGGGCCGTGGCCAGCAGTGTCAGAAACACCATTTGTTTCACCCCGGAATACAGGGGGCGACACATTGTCACACATGTATGCACGATCCATGAGCATGAGCTTTTCGGGAGCAAGACACTTTTTACAACTCTCTCGAGTCCGAGATTGCCAAGAATAAAAACAATGTGTCCTGCGTGGAATCCTCCATTGTTAAGTCCAGCAAATCCCGCATTACGATATGCTACCAGTTACATTTTTGCAAGATTGCTTAAGTTAGGTATTAACAGTCTGGAGGAGATTTTCTTAGCTTTTCTAGCTGATTTATTTACCAATGATATACTCTCCACCTTTCTATCTTTCAAAAGATTCTTCTCCTCCATTAGAAAACATGAAATGCTTAAGGTATCCACTACACAAACATATAATCATCTTCAAATGTAAGCCAACAACTTCATCAAATCGAGATTTCCATATGGATGTCAATGATGGTGCCCAATCCGTTCAAAAAAGTCTAAACTCCCAGTTGGATATAACTGCTTTCTCAGATCAATGATTAAAAATGGCTTTGCGGGAATGAACTCTGTAGGCCTATTAGGGAGTAGACTGTTCTAGTTCCACCTGCCATACCTCTTCCAGATGTATCAAAAAAACAAAACTTGGAGATTTGAGTTAAAGGGAAATAATCAAAACATTAAGAGGCATGGCATGTGGAACTAGAACAATCTACCCCCCCCCCCCCTGGATGAAATAAGAGGCCCAGTTCGAAATTCCAATCACCTGAAAGAACGCCAGAGTGTACAACAGCCAAAACGTTGAGAATATGGCAATGAAGATGAGGATGGACCTAGAGGCAGAAACGTGAAGATGAGGATAACAGTCCGAATAATGTCAATAATGCAAGTAAACTATTTTCCAGAAAAAAATATTTTATAAAAAGATTTCCTAAATTCTAACCAAAGTAACACTGCTTGTTGGGCCAATGAATGTCGAATGTTTCTTTATAAAGAAACGGCAGATTTTGCCATTACCAGTGCACCAGGGGGCATGAGTGTGCCCTGAAAGGTAGCCAGATGCACCCAAAGATAAGACTAATAGATGAAATAATTTTTATTATAACAATTTTAAGCTATATATATAAAACATTATTTTAAATATTCAAGAATATTGGAAAATGCAGTTTCAAAAACATACAAAAAGTGTACACACACACACACACATATATATATAGGAACATAGTTCATCCAAAAATTTTCAATAGGAGTAGCAATAGAGCAGTGAGAGACTCACCACCTGTGAGAGAGAGTTTGGAGGATAAATGCAATCTACTTTTAAAATTTGATGTACGCCCCAGAGTTATTCGACAAGTGCATCCTGAAGTAAAAAAAAAGGTTGAGAAATATGGGACTCGATTCACCTTGAACTGACAATTTCATGAGTTTGGCTTCATTTGTCAGAGTAAAAATAAATCTGACATTCTCAATAAGTATTTGCATTCCACATTTCTGCTTTTTGTTATTATTATTGATTAGTTTCTTTAGCTTTTCATTAGAATCTGTTTTAACTAAACCAAAGAATGAATCGCTTTATCTATTTGCCTGTGAGACCTGGGTAATCTACCGAAGAGAGACTTTGGTAATCTTGAATGATTTCATCAAGTCCGACAGAACACATGGTAGGAGTGAATCACAAACAACAAAGTTCTATTCCGTGCAAAGATGGAGAGCCTAAAAACCACATGACTCGCCACTGACATTAATGGGCCAGATACCCACCTACCCAAAGAAATCCGCTTTTCAGAGATCACATGTGGAAGGAACCAAATGGAGCCCCTACATCATTGAACCAAGGATCAGCTCAAAAACACCTTGCTGATGACAGAAATCGATCTGGTCAATTGGGAGACAGAAGCTGCAGAAAGAACCAGTTGGAGAAGAGCAATTGAAAGGAAAAAAAAGACGCAGGCAAAAGAAAAAGGAAAAAAAGAAGAAAAAGGAAAAAAAGAAAAAGAAAAAGAAAAAAAAGAAAATGAAAAAAAAAAGAAAATGAAAAAGAAAAAAAAGAAAAAGAAAAAGAAAAAAAAGAAAAAGAAAAAGAAAAAAAAGAAAAAGAAAAAGAAAAAAAAGAAAAAGAAAAAGAAAAAAAAGAAAAAGAAAAAGAAAAAAAAAAAGAAAAAGAAAAAGAAAAAAGAAAAAAAGAAGAAGAAAAAAAAGAAAAAGAAAAGAAAAAGAAAAAAAGAAAAAGAAAAAAAGAAAAAGAAAAAGAAAAAAAGACGAAAAAAAAAGAAGAAAAAGAAAAAAGAAGAAAAAGAAAAAAAAGAAAAAGAAAAAAAGAAAAAGAAAAAAGAAAAAGAAAAAAGAAGAAAAAGAAAAAAAGAAAAGGAAAAAGAAGAAAAAGAAAAAAGAAAAAGATAAAAAAGAAGAAAAAGAAAAAAAGAAGAAAAAGAAAAAAAAGAAGAAAAAGAAAAAAAAGAAAAAGAAAAAAAAGAAAAAGAAAAAAAGAAATAAAAAGAAAAATAAGAAAAAGGTTCAGCAGCTAAATAGTGTGTGTATGCGTGTGTGTGTGTGTGTGTGGGGGGTCAAGGATCAAATTTTTACGTCAAACCTAATCTGGTAAGTTTTTCCTATGGTACTAGTGGCAATATGTGCTTGTCTTTAAATCTACTTGTGGTGATCCATAGATGTATTGGGATGGCCAAGGACACATTCCAAAAGCTGGGCAGAGGATTGCGAGTTCCAAATAAATTTTCTGTATTTTTAGAACATACAATTTGAATTTCTTTTATCTTTTTTTTTCTCGTAGAACTTGTTTTTTCAATATCCTCGTCGCCACTGTTATGGACGACCGATAGCAAAAAGGTTTTTTTTAGATTCTCCGCGTAGAACTTCGTTTCTTCAATATCCTTGTCGCCACTGTTATGGTCCAAGGTTAGGACCAAGGAAGAACAACACGAACAAAAGACTAGAAATAACAAAGATATATTACACAGAATAATAATACAAGATGTGAAAGTTTTTAGTATGACTGTCAGTCTGGTTTGGAGTGAACTACTATTGGCTCTACTCGGTTCCGTCTCATCCTTCTCTCTTGAGAGGCGCAGTATTTATAGTGTCAGGAAGAGTTCACTCTGTCGTTATAGGTAAGGTCCCATAACAGTTCATATATGAACTAAACAATAACAAGAAAATTCCTTCTCTTGATGTATTGATAGACACTAATAATAATAGTACATTTACTACCGTCACATATAAAAAAATAACTCACATAAGTATGTGTGTTCATATTACAAAATAGATGTTATACAAAATTTAATAAACCATAAAAAAGGTCAACTCTATCAGGAAATAATTTTCTACACTGAATTAAAGAAACGTTAATCCAACTCATTAATAATGACTTTCCTAATTATATTGTTGTCGAATAATTAGACGAGCTATTATAAATGTTAACATAAAACAAAAGGAACATAATACTTCCTCAAATACCCTAAACATATCTGAATCTATATTTAACAAGGCCAAGAAAGACTACGAAACAGCCCTAAAAGATAGCGGATTCCCAGCAACACTCACATACTCACCACAGAACACAAAAAAGACCAACAGAAAAAGAAATATCATATGGTTCAACCCACCGTACAGCAAAAACGTAAAAACAAACATAGGAAAAATATTCTTCAAGCTTTTACACAAACACTTCCCGGAATCAAGCACCCTACACAAAATATTCAACAAAAACACAGTAAAAATCAGCTACAGTTGCACCGAGAACATGGCACAAATAATAAAAAAGCACAACAGAAAAATTATTAACAAACCACATGAACAAATTAAACCCACGTGCAACTGCAGAATTCTTGAGAGCTCCTCCTCGGTCTCACTCTGTCTGCTGATCTGATCTGAGATGGAACAAATACATCGAGTCAGTTCTACTCACTGGATGTAGAAATTTGACCTCTGGAATTTACCGATAAATACGTTCTGCCAAAAAGTGGAAAGGTTATCGACCGAGGCAGAGAAATTGAAGGAGAAATTAAAGACATATGTAGGGGTGGGAGCGGGATGCCAGCCTCGTGGGGCGTTTAAATTCACGAGGCCTGGGGACAAGCGAACGCAAGTCCTCAAAGCAATTACCGTGGAAGTACTTGTAAAAAAGGCAGAGCGAGGCAACATCGCGTCTGTGAGAGAGCGACTGCAGACGAGATGACAGATCAGAGCCAATCACGTTGCCTATCCGTCTCTGGATCTTATCAAGAACCCCGAGGCAAACAGCAGGGGCCCCAGATCATATATGGCAGCAATACTCCATGCAAGGGCGAATGGTCGATTTATAGACTTGAAGGATCGATTCCGGGGAGAAAAATTTCCTGGCTCGGCACAGAGAACCAACTTTCCTTGCGGTGGCTGATGCAACTGACTCGATGTATTTGTTCCATCTCAGATCAGCAGACAGAGTGAGACCGAGGAGGAGCTCTCAAGAAGTTGGTCATCAGACATTCTAATGGGATGCAGGGATGGATCCTTGTGGTGGTTGATAGAGAGCAGTTTTGTTTTAGAGGCGTTAAAGTTAACCATCCATTTCTCACCCCAGATCACAACCGATTGGAGGTCCTTTTCAATTTGAGCTGCCAGGTTAGCTTTGTCTGCCTCACTAGATTTGTGTTTGAGGTAGGAGTAAATAGTGGTGTCATCAGCGTAGATGCCGACTTGGGAGTCTATGGCGTCAGGAAGGTCGTTTATAAATATGAGGAACAGAGTAGGGCCTAGGATGGAGCCTTGAGGAACACCTGCGTTAGCGGGATAGGATCTGGAGATGAATCCACTAAGAACAACCTTCAAATCCCGGTTTGACAGGAACGATTGTATTAGGTCAAACAATCGACCTGTGATACCATAACCCTGGAGCTTGCGGAGAAGGCTGGCATGCCAGACTCTATCGAATGCTTTGGAGATGCCAAGGGCCACGACACGAGCTTCATCATTGTTATGGATAGCCTGGCAGACAAATTCAGTGATGGCCGTCTTGGATTGTTGAAATAAAGTTCCTTGAAGGAAAAAAGAAGCAAAAGAAAAAAAAGAAAAAAAAAGAAGAAAAAAAGAAGAAAAAGAAAAAGAGAAGAAAAAGAAAAAGAGAAGAAAAAGAAAAAGAGAAGAAAAAGAAAAAGAGAAGAAAAAGAAAAAGAGAAGAAAAAGAAAAAGAGAAGAAAAAGAAAAAAAAGAAGAAAAAGAAAAAGAAAAGAAAAAGAAAAAAAAGAAGAAAAAGAAAAAAAAGAAGAAAAAGAAAAAAAAGAAAAAGAAAAAAAAGAAGAAAAAGAAAAAAAAGAAGAAAAAGAAAAAAAGAAGAAAAAGAAAAAAAAGAAAAAGAAAAAAAAGAAAAAGAAGAAAAAAAAGAAAAAGAAGAAAAAAAAGAAAAAAAAGAAAAAAAAGAAGAAAAAGAAGAAAAAGAAAAAAAAGAAGAAAAAGAAAAAAAAGAAGAAAAAGAAAAAAAAGAAGAAAAAGAAAAAAAGAAGAAAAAGTTTTAGCGGCTAAATAGTGTACACGGGGGTGTCAAGGTTCAAATTTTTATTCTATACCTAATCTGGTAAGTTTTTGCTATGGTACTAGTGGCAATTCATTAAAACTATGGACTTTACAAATTTCCGATTTACTTCTCTGAAAGGCAGTATTGACAACTTCAAGCATGTAAATTCGTCAATAAATTCCTTATCTTGTTTTGTTAAAATTACCCGTGTGTTTCCTTGTTATTAAGAGCTTCCATTAACCTTCTTGGCATGTGTAAGCCAATTGTTCATTTTAATCCCAAAGTCCCATACCACTATAATCTTTAAGCATATGCCTGCATCTGCATGTCATGTGGACGTGTAGCATTGCAACTTGGACCTGACACCAGGTTTGTTCTCAGTGTGTAGCTTCTTCCAAGCTTGTGGTTTAAAAATAAATCTTTGAACAGATCTTTATAAATTAATTAAAACCATGAGCCGAGTGTAGCAGTAAATAAATTTTATTCGGTTGTAACCTCCTGCTGTAGACAAGCGAGGCAGAGATGAAGTGAGGTAAGCAGTCTAACAGGCGTGTCTTTCTGTTCTCATCACAACGAATGGTCCTTCAACCCTTCCTGTTCGCACTCTGTGCTCTCTTTATTCCCAGCACTACTGAACACTGTCTTATAGAGAACAGCTTTCTTTGTCTTGCCATCTTTCCTCTCCAAAAAAAAAAAAAAAAAAAAAAAAAAAGAAATTTTTCAATAATCCGAGGTACTGTTGTACTCAGTGACCTTCCATGTCAGGTTTGTCTGACACAGTTCTTGTGAGGTCTACTTCACTTTGCTGATAATCATCAATGCAATAACTGTCGAAACAATTTCTGTAACATTTTCATATGTTTTAATTTAATGAGATATTGACCGATACTGATATTGCGACAGCATGAGGACAAAATGGATTCTAACATAATTTAATTATTTTTTCCAAGTTTTTGAAATGGCTGTAATTGCTACAGTTAGAACTGATGCACACAACTGATTCACCCCTCAGTATCTGTCTATATTTCTGAGAGGAGGCATTATGTACATTATTTACATTATTCGGACTATTGTCCTCATCTTTGTCGACATATTTATTACAACGTTTCGGCCTTTCAGTATCTGTCTATATTTCTGAGATGAGGTATTATGTATATTATTTACATTATGCGGACTATTGTCCTCATCTTTGTCGCCATATTTATTACAACGTTTCGGCCTTTCAGTATCTGTCTATATTTCTGAGATGAGGTATTATGTACATTATTTACATTATGCGGACTATTGTCCTAAATCTTTGTCGACATATTTATTACAACGTTTCGGCCTTTCAGTATCTGTCTATATTTCTGAGATGAGGTATTATGTACATTATTTACATTATGCGGACTATTGTCCTCATCTTTGTCGACATATTTATTACAACGTTTCGGCCTTTCAGTATCTGTCTATATTTCTGAGATGAGGTATTATGTACATTATTTACATTATGCGGACTATTGTCCTCATCTTTGTCGCCATATTTATTACAACGTTTCGGCCTTTCGGTATCTGTCTATATTTCTGAGATGAGGTATTATGTACATTATTTACATTATTCGGACTATTGTCCTCATCTTTGTCGCCATATTTATTACAACGTTTCGGCCTTTCAGTATCTGTCTATATTTCTGAGATGAGGTATTATGTACATTATTTACATTATGCGGACTATTGTCCTCATCTTTGTCGACATATTTATTACAACGTTTCGGCCTTTCAGTATCTGTCTATATTTCTGAGATGAGGTATTATGTACATTATTTACATTATGCGGACTATTGTCCTCATCTTTGTCGACATATTTATTACAACGTTTCGGCCTTTCAGTATCTGTCTATATTTCTGAGATGAGGTATTATTTACATTATTCGGACTATTGTCCTCATCTTCGTTGCCATATTTATTACAACGTTTCGGCCTTTCGGTATCTGTCTATATTTCTGAGATGAGGTATTATGTACATTATTTACATTATTCAGACTATTGTCCTCATCTTCGTCGCCATATTTGTTTCGGCCTTTCGGTATCTGTCTATATTTCTGAGATGAGGTATTATTCACCTCATATTTATCATTACAACATTTCGGCCATCCTTTACTTCACTCACTGGGGGAGACTGTTCGGAGTTAATGGATATCAGTTATCTCCTGTTAATTCCCCTCTTCAAGTTTTCCACTGCCTTAACCAGGTATTGAACTCACACTCTTTAGGTCTTGTCACTGGATCTAACTAACGCCTTTATCCACTGTGCCATGAGGATAGTGTATGACTTTTTGGGTATTATAAACTTAATGTCTTCAGCAATCATTTTTTTCACCCCTGCTCTACATACAAAAAAAAAAAAAGATTTTAAATAATTACATATTTGTAATGGGGTTCCTATTTGAAATCTTTCAAAATCCCGCTTCACTGAAAGATACAACCCAATCTTTATAAATTCCTTAATTTAAAAAACATTAATAATGCTTGAACAAGGGCCAACATGACAAATTGAAAATCTGTCGAAAAATATTGATGCGGAATAGATAGTGAGTCAATATAGGTCTTTAGGGGGTTTGCATTATTGAAAACACCAATTCACAGATTTTAATTTCCTTATATCTAGGAGTTATTTTGAGCTTACTTGGTGGTGCCTGAAATGGTCAAAAGTTTGGTTCCGTTTAAAAAAAATTGCCAAAGTTCTGCATTTTGGAGATTAACTCAAGACAATTTTCCAATTCTAACATACAAACATATTCTTATCTATTACTTAACATGTAACCCAATACAACCCGGCATATGGAAATGTGATTAGCATGTCACCTTACAGGACAAAAAATAAGACGTGTGTGTGTGTGTGTGTGTGTGAAAGATGACTAAAAAATTATGAAGTTCCACAAGAATATAAAATAGAAAAAACAGTCACTCACAACCCCTCAATCAAACGTAAGGAATGAATAAAATGTTCATTTTGTTTACATAGGCTCAGTTGATGAAATTTGAGGTAAACACCTTCAAGGACATGAAGATGCTGAACCAAGTGAGCACTTTTGTAAGATGGAAAAAAAAAAAAAATTTTCATTTCATGACTTGATAGGAACAACTATCATATAATGTCTCTCTCTCATTATATATATATATATATATATATATATATATATATATATATATATATATATATATATATATGCGCAGAAATATAGTCTTAAAGTGTGCTATATTTATGGGATAAAGTGCTCAATATCAGAGATAGAGTGTGTGTAAATATAAAAGTGGACATGGAAGTCAGCACTTAGAGGCGACAGTCTGTTTCATGCTAGTGCAATCGTCAGGCCTGACGATTGCACTAGCATGAAAGACTGTCGCCTCTAAGTGCTGACTTCCATGTCCACCTATATGTATATATATATATTTTTTTTTTTTTCTGACAATAGCTCAATTAGATCTCATTTAAATATTCATGGAAACCTATCGGACACTATTCGTAACATACTTGCTGACAACACTAATATAATAGCATCATCTACATGCAAAAAAAAAAAAAAAAAAAAAAAAAAAAGGTTAAAAAATAATGGCAGCCTTATCAGTAAAAACAAAAAAAATCAACATTTAATAATATTAACAATGAACATGGACACAATATCCTGACTGTGTTTTGAAAAATGAAAACATTTTATAAAACATACATACAACAAACTATTTCTTAGTTAACAGTTAAAATATTTAATCCTTGAAAATGGCTAAATGTATAGCCGAAAGCGCTCAGATTAAAAGAATCATTCATACAGTTTTTATATAATTTATCATCTGAAAAGAAAAAAATTATTAGATTGCATGAGAAATTGTATGAAAAAACTAAATAAAAGCATCTTGTCTGTCATATTCAATGAAATGTGCATATATATATATATATATATATATATATATATATATATATATATATTTTGGGGAGAGAGACAAGCAATATGGCATTTGTTTCTCCAGATCAACAGCTGATGTACTAACGATAATTGCAAAACGAATCTACTGTACTTTAAATAAAAATGGTGATGCATTGAAAATCTTGAAGGCCTATTGACAAGGTCTGGCATTCAGGTCTTCTCCACAAGCTGAAAAGCTATGGCATTTCTGGGTATGTTTTTCAGCTGATCCGGTCGTTCCTATCAAATCATGAAATGAAAATTAGAATAACCTCTCATCTACATCCTTTTGAACTAATGTGGTTGTCCTCCAGGGCCCCATCCTCACCTCTGTGCTGTTTTTAATCTTCATTAATGACCTCCCCAATCAGATTAGCTCTCAACTTGGCATCTATGCGGATGACACTACCATTTACTCCTGCATCGATAGTAAGGCTGATCAGTCAGACAAGGTCAAAATGTATCTGTCTATATTTTTGAGATGAGGTGAGTGAAAGGCCGAAACGTAATAAATAAGACAACAAAGATGAGGACAATAGTTCAAATAATGTAAATAGTGTACACTATTTACATTATTTGAACTATTGTCCTCATCTTTGTTGCCATATTTATCACAATGTTTCAGCTGTTGTATGCTCCGGCCTTCTTCAGGTGGTTGGAATGTCAAACTGAACCTTTTATTTCACTCACTGGGGTAGACTATTCTAGTTCCATGTGCCATGTTTAATGGATGTCAGTTATCAGTTATCTTCTGTTAATTCTCCTCTCCAAGTTCTCCACTGCCTTAACCGGGCATTGGACTCACACTCTTTGGGTCCTGTCACTGTTCAGTATCTGTCTACATTTCGGAGATGAGGTACTATGTACACTATTTACATTGCTCGGACTATCATCCTCATCTTTGTTGCCATATTTATCACACCGTTTCAGTCGTTGTACGCTCCTGCCTTCTTCAGGTGGTTGGAATGTTAAACTGAACCCTTTATTTCACTCACTGGGGTAGACTGTTCTAGTTCCACGTGCCATGTCTAATGGATGTCAGTTACCAGTCATCTCCTATTAATTCCCCTCTCCAAGTTCTTAACCAGGTATAACCAGGTATAATACTGTGTCATGTGTCCTTGAGGACACATGGCACAGTGTATGAATTTCTGGGTATTATAAACCTAACGTCTTCAGCTCATTTTTTTTTTTTACCAGTGCTCATATTGCAATTTTTACTGTTATCATTACATTTTTACCAGAGCTCGTATTGCAATTTTTGTTGTTATTATTGCTTTTCTCTGGTACTCCTTATTACTGGTTCCCATATTGTATTCTTTTCTATGCTTGGTTGGCTCATGAGATTTTTGTGGTCTAGCATATGTGCTGATTCCTTAAGTTTACGAATTTTCCAATGATGTTCTTTGTCAAAATGGCAGACAATGTACAAAATGACCTCAAGCCCATCATTAAGTGGAGAAAAAGAGATGGCTTGTCAATTTTAACACTTCCAAAACCGAACTGCTCTCCATTAATCATCAGAGAGACCCCTCTCTGCCTTCTATCAGTATGGCTGATGCTATCCTCCAAGAAAGTGACTCATTGCACATTCTCTGGCTAACGTTCTCAGCTGATATGAAATGGAAGGACTACATTGAATCCATCGCCTAATCAGCTAAAAATATTGTGTCAAGTGAGAATTTTTCTCTGCAGAATCTTTCTTGCATAGCTATAAGACTACCATTCGTCCATGCTTAGGATATTGCTGCCATATATGGTCCTGTGTCCCTGTTATCTTCCTGGAGCTCCTTGATAAGATCAAAAAAAAGAATCAGCAATATTACTGGTCCTGATCTGGCAGCTTGGCTTCAGTCACTTGCCCACCGCCAGAAGGTTGCCTCTGGGCCTTTCTTATAAATACTTTCATGGTAATTGTTTGAATGAGCTCTTTGCTATGGTATCTAAACTGTATGAATTTAAGTGCAACACCAGACTGGTGGCGATATCACATCAATTTACAGTTGAGCTTGTTAGATGCAGTCATAACTTCTATGCACACAGTTTCTCATCCTGCACTTCTCGCTTTTGAAACTCCCTTCCCTGCTTCATGCTTTCCAACCAACTTTAATCTGCAAAAATTTAAATGCAATATCAATCGCTATCTATTGCCCCCCCCCTGATTGCTCTTTCCTTCTACTCATTACTAATGTTTCTGTTCCTAATTCCTCCACACCCTGTAACCTCTTGCTTGGGAGTGATACCAATTCGTTAAATAATAATAAAAAAAAAAAGATGCATGCATATATATATATATATATATATATATATATATATATATATATATTATATATATATATGTGTGTGTGTGTGTGTGTGTGTATATATAGCTGGCCACTCGTATTTGAGGATACCCGTCTTACTAGGGTGGCTAGCCAATCCTTATTGTAGACACTTGCTTAGGTGCATTCGTGTTTATTCAACACCCACAGAGCCCACCTGTGGTTTATACTGCAACTATGCTGAGCAGACATTAGTTACAGTTTCTGGGAAAGAGCATGTTATCTAGCATGATCAACAATTTGAACAAGGCCAGCATGCTCTATCCCTCGGCCATGATGACTTGTGGCTTCAAGCTAGCACAGCTATCGACGACCCCCAAGGGTTCCATCAACACAATTTCACTCACAAGGCTTGGGTCAACCCATGGTATGGTTTTCGGGCACTTTCCAAAGGTCTGATGGATGGAATGGGCTCCACCAGGTCCATTTTCCTGAGACACATGAAGGGAGCTGATCAAGTGTTCAGCTGTACAGTGACCCTGTTGGAGTTAGCTCCTCCTTAATTCCCAAATTGTCACTAGGGGTCACTCTCCTTATACTATAAATACTGGGCAAATTCTCGCCTCGTTTTCTTTTTCGTTCCTTCAATTCAGCGACTACAAAATTTGAACACGTCTTCCCATTTGTGGGAGACGCCATGAACATTATACACACATACATTCACCAAAGAACAGACACACACACACAAATATTATTGTCTCTGTCCATTGTAAAATTGTTTTGCTTAATATATATATATATATATATATATATATATATATATATATATATCTCTATCTCTATCTCTATCTCTCTCTCTCTCTCTCTCTCTCTCTCTCTCTCTCTAGGTCTTGTTTGTCATCTTTATCTTCAGTTAGACTTAATTCAAGTCTGGCCATTTTCTTATAGTTGGACCTTTTAATATTCTACCAGGAGTTACACACATCTTTCTAATACAACAACATGCAAATACACCCAGTCCTCTACAACCCTATGACCATGTCCGTTCATAGACTGATGATGAAGTCTTCAAAATTGCAAGAAGTGTATCAGACTGAATTACAAGTCAGTACGAAATCAATTTGGTTTATTCTCTCAAGGAAGGAAGTTAATATAATTCCAAAATAATGTTCCTAGACACGTAAGTGGATTTTTCAGTGAACACCCACATTGCTATCGAATGTGACACAAAATTGACGTTTAAAGTGGGTTTAACAGCAATATTGTTGAAAAATTGCTGAAGCCCCTATGGGACTTACCTCAAGTAATGACCCCAGCATTCTTGCAAAGAAGAGGTACTGCCCAGGGATCTTAAGTGTAAGTATATATTTGTACTGTTCCCATATCTCCATGTTGTTTATATTTGATACCGCAGTCAGAGAAAGTAGGTATATTTTCTTTTCTTTCTTAGTTCAGCTGTTTTTTTAGGTAGGAAATATTGTTTGTTTTTTTTTATATCAGCCAATTTCACCATTTGACAAAGATAAAAAAAATAAAGATAAAAAAAATAAAGATAAAAAAAATAAAGATAAAAAAAATAAAGATAAAAAAAATAAAGATAAAAAAAATAAAGATAAAAAAAATAAAGATAAAAAAAATAAAGATAAAAAAAATAAAGATAAAAAAAATAAAGATAAAAAAAATAAAGATAAAAAAAATAAAGATAAAAAAAATAAAGATAAAAAAAATAAAGATAAAAAAAATAAAGATAAAAAAAATAAAGATAAAAAAATAAAGATAAAAAAAATAAAGATAAAAAAATAAAGATTTTTTATCTTTATTTTTTATCTTTATTAATAAAGATAAAGATAAAAAAAATAAAGATAAAAAAAGAAAAAAGTTTGTCTCTTATTCTATTTTTAAATTCTGTGATAGATTTGCTTAATTCTCTCTCCTGTTGAGTGTGAGTGTGAACTTAATATTTTATCTTGTGTTTTAATGAAAATTTGTCTTTTAAAGCAGAACTTAAAAATCCAAACACGTGTGTGCGTGTGTGTGTGGGGGGGTTGTAAATTTATTAATATGAGCCCAGACAAAAATAATTCCAGTTTTAACTAATGCAGTATCTCAGTTTAGAATAAAATTTATTAAATCGAAATAAGAGACAAAATCTATGCATCATAAAAATAAACAAGTCTATTTTGTTTGCATTAGAATTCTGGAGTTAATGAATTCTTCGAAGGCATTTTAAGCTGCTGCATGTTTGCTAGAAACCATCCTGTACCGGAAATTGTTTAGATGCTTGAAAATGCAATAATCAGTCAGAATGAGTAAAGCTAGGTGAGGTAGAGTTTCAAGCAGAGTTAGTTCAATTTCTGTAGAGTCATCATTGAGATGAGGTCAGACATTATCATGAAGAAGAATTGGTCCTTTTCAATTAATCGATGCAATGATTGCAGTTTACTGTGCATTCTGTCCGTTTCTCAGCAATCCTGTTCTGCTGTGATGGTTTTGCCAGAGTTCACGAAGTGAACTTTTGAGTGATTTCTAATCATGAATTAACACACAGACACTCTTGCGCACGCATTTGCATTTTAAAAATCACTATCACAATGGAATAGAGATTTTATCACAGTTACAATATGTTGTTTTTCTAATTTACCCCTGAAGATGATCTTAGAAAAGGTTGAAAGTACTTGGTTTAGAAAAAACTACAGCATTGAACATCCAGAAATTGATTAGACAACTGGAAAGAATCAGTATAAAAAATGAGTAGACCCAATATGTCTATATTATTCAATAAATATGTTTGAATGAAGATATGTTTTTTATATATATATATATATAGTATGTTGAGTTCAACACTACATGGCAACTTCTCCTGGGTAAGACGATAAACTATGTCCAACCTCTGATCAGAAGATTTTGAGGAGCATGGAATCACCTGTTACTTGCTGGTGTTCCCAGGTCCATCCTTACCCAGGGTGGTAGCACCTGTTAGGGTCCCAGCTATGTGCAAATACTTAACTCCCAAAATAGGGTCAAAACACTATGAAAGTGTAAAAATAGGTCTTAATACCAGAAATACTTTGTAAAAAAAAACAACTTTATTACCAGCAATAAATTTTTTTGAAATTACCAGCAATAATTTTTTTGACAATACATTATTACCAGCAATACATTTTAGCCAAAAAAAATATTGCCAGACAGATTTTTTGAAGGAAAAATATTACTAACTATACATGTTTGAAAAAAAATATTAGCAACAATAGAAATTTTTCAGCATTCAATAACCCATTGAGGTGTTGATATGCCGTAAAACAAAACAAACCAAACCAATATATACTGAGATAGATAGATAGATAGATAGATAGATAAAAAAATATTAGCAGCAATAAAAATCTTGTCGGCATTAAATAACCCATTGAGGTTGATATGCCGTAAAACAAAACAAACCAAAACTATATGGCAACAGTCTGTTTTATGCTCTCATGAAAGATAATAATAATGGCTAATAGAATAGCCAAAAGTCCTCAGATATATAGAACATTGGGACAGCTTTTGGACACTTTATGCCAAAGAAAACAATTATATGAATGCAAGAAAAATTGGGTTATAAGCTTAATCGCAGTACTTTATGAAGCATATTAATGAAACTTGTATAAAAGAGGGATTGCTGCCCAAATACACAATTTTATATATATATATATATACGCACACACACAACTAGGGCTTTCTGTACCTTCTTGGTTTTAGTATCACAGAGCTGTAATTTGCATCTTGGGCTCACCCTTATGCTAATAAACATGCATTCTGTCTTGTAGTTTATACTTAGTCCTTTGTTCTCACTTTCCTCACTACCTTCTGTAGGAGGTTTTGTAGTTTCCTTTCTGTGTCTGCTATCAGCATTGTGTCATCTGCGTATCTTATGTTGTTAAGATTGAGGCTGCCAATAATGAATCCTGGTAGGACCAAATAGTCAGTTTTAAAAGAATGTGGATGGAAGCAGCTGAGAAAAAAAGATTCTAGCAGGCCAGACTAATGACAGAGTATGACAGACAAAAAATAAATAAATAGATAAAAATCGAAAAAAGAATGATACAAGATCAGGATGTGAAAAAGGAAGAGACTGACAGGCAAGAAGAGGCTATTTCAGGCACAGACAAACTGACCCAGACATGTTCACTCACTGGCAGTCAGTCTGTACTTCCTTTTCCTCATGAGTTTAGTAAGCACTTGTTACTAATAATATGACTATTTGATAATGGTAGATTAGAGGAGAAGTGAAGATGTTAGTCACATGTACGAAGTGAATGGGAATTCAGAATCCACAAATATACAACACATCTATAAAGAATTACACACTGGTGAATAAAAATATATTAAAAAAAGAAAGGAAGAGAAACCAAGGTTCCTTTCTTGATGCCAACATTTGCAGCCATTTTTAAATTTGTTTAAAGGATAAGTAAGAAAATCTCAGGATAAGATTCAGAAAAGACATTGAATTCCAAAACATTAACAAACAAAAAAAAAAAAAAATTGGGCCATTGTCCAAATATCTTTTGCATTTTTTTCCTTTTTGTAGTAGTAGTAGTAATAGTAATAATAAAAACAAAAAATCAATAATAATTATTATTCATTTAATAGCAGATAATTTCAGGGTTAAACTTCAGAAAAGACAGTGAATTCCAAAACATTAACAAAACATTAACAAACAAAAAAAAATGGAGCCATTGTCCAAATAGAATAATTCTTTCCACATTTTTTTGCTGATCTCTTTTGGATTTTTTTTGTTTTTTTTTTGTTTTTGTAGTTGTAATAATAAAAACAACAACAAAAAAAACAATAATAATTATTATTCATTTAATAGAAGGTAATTTCAGGGTTAAACTTCAGAAAAGACAGAATTCCAAAACATTACCGAACAAAAGTGGAGCCTTCGTCCAAATGGAAGAATTGTCTCCACATTTTTTCACTCGTCTCTTTTGCTTCATTATTCAACATCATTTTTATGTGGTTGTGTATTTGATTGATGGATTGATTTGTTTTCTATGGCTTATCAACCTTCTGCAACAGGCTATTTAAAGCCAGAAGATATTTGTAGAGTGTAAGAAATTTAGTCTTACTATTTAACCCATAGCTGGAGGAAGAAGAGATGGATTCATACCTTTCCGAAGAGTATTTGTACTTAAGTGAATATAATGAAGCCAACTAAAATTGGAACTCAACTCCCTTTTGTGTTGGTAGATCCATTTTTTTAATTTCTACACGTTTCCCCGGGGTGTATTGTGAGGAAAAGTTTGGCAATTTAGTTTATATATGCCTGCTTCTAAATTATTATTGTTATGGGTGTTTTTGAGTTCTGATTATATCCATAATGGTTTCGGAAGTGGTTGTGACTATTTGGATGTTGTTTAGACGGGATAATACCAACTCTATAACATCCACTATCCAGAACAACTTCTCCCAACTAAACAACTAAGAATTTTTTTTTTTTTTAATGCCTCTTGATTCCTTGGGGAACATAGGGCCGCAACAGCAGCTCTCCAACAGACACAGTTCCGGGCGATCCTCTTCAGCTCGGCCCATGTCATGCCAGCTATCTTCACCTCTGCGTCAACACTTCTGTGCCAAGTCTGTTTTGTTCAACTTACTTTTCACTTCCCTTGTGGATTCCAGTCTAGGCCTTGCCTGGCGACACTAAAAGCCGGCTTGAGGAGTGTGTGGCCTATTCCTTCCCCATTTTCGTTTCCATAGGTCAATCTCGATTGGGGCTTCTCTGGTCCTGTCCCACAGTTGGCCATTGGAGACGACATCCGGCCACCTGATATTGAGGATGTTCCTGAGACATCGGTTGATAAATGTCTGAAGTTTGTGGGAGTTGGTCTTGGTTGCCTGCCAGTTTTCTGAGCCATAAAGTAGGACCAACTTGACGTTGAAGATCCGGATCTTGTTGTAAAGTGAGAGGGCTGTTGATCTCCAGATTGGTCGCAGAGTGTTGAAAGCATGTTGGGCTTTGTTGATTTGGCACTCTTCTGTGAATATTTACATATAATTAACTGTCCTTACCTGAAAACATGAACAAGAATCACATGCGCTCTGAGGCTAACTATACATTTAACATCAAAACAAAATTTTTTACTCTTTATTCTCTTATTTATATTTTATCTCCCCAGTCCACCTCCCCAAAAAATTAGATGGGTTCCTTCCCAGTCTATTGAACAAGAGTAGAAGATTTCCCTCCCTTGTTTTCAGTTTAGAATTGGGTTTCTGCCTGCTAAATCTCATTCTCTCCCAGTAACCCCTTGTGTCTTAATGACATTACTACTTTGCTTTGGGGGGGGGGGGTGAAACAATTTATAAAAAAAATTTTCTACTTTAAAAACAAGGATTAAAACTCACTATTCAGTCGTAACTGATCTAGTGAGACATGCTTGTAGTCATTACACCATGTTGAAATGCCCAGTGATTTACCAAGCATAGCTTAGTTATGGCACAAGGCCAAGATTAAGGAGCATCGGTGAGGATTGAACTCAATCCTCAGTCATAATTCACCTAGTGTGACAAGCTTGCTAACTATTACACCATGTCAAAATGCCCAACGATTTAGTAAGTGTAGCTTAGATGTGGTATAAGGCCAAAAGTATGTTGCACCCAGTGAGAATCAAACTCACTACACAGTCGTAAATGACCTAGCAAGACAAGCTTGCCAACCATTATGCCATATTTAAGTGCCCCTTTGTAATGAGATATGAACACGATTCCAAAAGCTAGGCGGAGTATTACAAAACAGGAGGATTTTGTTGGTAACAAAGAAAAGAGTACTGAACTGTGACGTAATATCTCCCCTCCTTTATGGCTGTGAATGTTGGATGTTTTCCTCAAAAATGAAGAAACTCAAGGCAATGGAGGTATGGTTCTACAGAAGGATACATGTGAGCAATGATGAGGTTTTGGATAGGATGAAAACAAGGAGGAAGCTTATATTCAACATCAGGAAGAGGCAGCTGAAATTTCTGGGACACGTAATGAGAAAAGGCTTGGAGAATCTGATACTCACAGGGCAGATAGAGGAGAAGAGAGAGAAGGCAAAGCAATGCATGAAAAACTTAGTGGGCTTAAACAGAGCAGTAGAAAAATAGCAAAAGTAAAACAGATTGAGAGCCACAAGGGATAGGGCGAAGTAGAGAGCCATGATCACTTATGTCGTGAAGGAACACATCACATAAAAAGATTTACAGGATCCAGTATAGTAAGTCAGTCAGAAACCAACAAATTTAAGACCAAATTAGATCAGTCCTAAAATATGTGGAAGTCAGTATTTCTTTAAATGAAATGATTACAATTCAATTTCCTTTCTCGAGATAAAAACCAGGTTAGTTGTAAGCATTGCAAGATTTCATGAATGAGAAATAAGTGGTTTTTATCATGTATTGGAATTAAAAAAAAAAAAAAAAAAAATATGGAAGTTCATTTTTAAGCTGCTGCATCGGGTAAGGCTGGAAATTTTCCAGGCTCAGATCTCTGGTAAGATCTGATAAATGATTCCATTTATGTTGGAGAGCAGATGGACTATTTAACAACAGTCTTCTTCATAGATGAAAAGCTTTTCTTTTTCCATTCTACTGGCAATTGGTAATGCTTTGCAAACATACAAGCAGCCTTGAAACAACAAACGTCACATGTCTGCATCGTTTTGTTTGAACAAATTAGCTTTTTGTAATTTATTTAAAACTTGAATTATATAACACACGCAGACACACACATTGTGTGTGTGTGTGTGTGTGTATATGTATATATATATATATATATATATAAAACACACATATATATAAAACACACACACACGTACACATAAAACACAAACACACACACACACACACGTACACATAATACACACACACACACGTACACATAATACACACACACACACACACGTACACACATGTACACATAAAACACACACACACACACACATATATAAAATGCACAAAACACACACACACACTCACACACACATATATAATTTTATCATATAAACAAAAACAGTTTACTCACTGCAAAGATGCAACTTCATTTTGGTGCATTTCAACTGCACCCCAATGGGTGAGAACCTAAAATGGTAACCATTTGAGATCAAACCTGAACAAAAACTATGAAAATGTATATATTATATAATGTATGTATGTATATACACATATATTACATAAATATATAACTATATTTAACCAAAAGATAATCATTTTTGATTCTCACCCGTTGAGGTGCAGTTGAAATGCACCAAAACAGAGTAGCATGTTTGTAGTGAGTAAACTCTTTTTGTCTATATGATAAAATTATAATAAATAATTATCACACTATTATCGGTATCAAGCTCGCTTTTGGATTAATGCTGTGAACATTAGAATTTATATATTACTTTCATTCTCATTGCATCGGATATATATATATGTGTGTGTGTGTGTCTATTTCGGCAACATTTTTTCATTAATGCATGTTTTGTCTATTTTAAGTAAATTCCTTTCATATTGTTGAATAAGCTTTTTAGTATTATCTCTGAAACACGAAAGAAAATCACCATGTTGATACATGTTTTTATTGTTTATCCTTTCTGAGCTTTCGGCTTACATAAGCCATCATCAGAGATTACAAGTACATTACAATAAATTAAATAATAAATTAAATAACAAAGATGGTAATTTTTGTTTTAGATTGGTTATGCGGTCATTGCAAAAATTATGTATAATATATACATATATATAATTATATATTATAATGTATATATTATATAATTGCATGGAAGATTGCTATGCAGCGATAAATTTGTGTATATGAAAATCAGGAAGCAAATATTGCATTGTGGTTCATGACATCACACATGGCCAGATGAGAGTGAAAATGAAGAAAAGTGTTAAGTATGGGAAGCCGTTGGTATAAACCAATGGCTCCTGTTATCAACTATAAGCATTTAAGTATATTTGTGGAGTTTTCATAGTTTATTTTGTTCAGGTTAGGTTTCAACTGTTTTATGTAAATAGTGGCGACATAGATTCAGCGAGACAGAGATGGAGTCGTAGTACAAATAAAGATTTTTACATTTTGGGGTAATAAGCCAACTTCCGCCAAGAAAGATTGGCAAGATGGCCCTTGATGTACATAATAGTGCATACATATTGGCAAGAATTTACAGAAAAATACATGAAATTACTGAAGTCTAATTTTCATTCTAACCGCTCTACCCACAAACAGAAGACCACTTTTGATCATTGAGTAAAAACAACAACTCATTTTCATAAATTGTCGACATTCAGAGAAAAATAACTTTAAAATGTTTAAAAAAATACATTGTGCAAATAAGCACAAAAAATTATGTTGTAAAGAGCGAGTGAATAAAACGAAAAAAAAAAAGACTTTGGTTGGCAGATCAATATTGGAGTGAAAAGCCAGCAGACGATAATTGTTTTACACTTGCAAATGCAGAAAAAAAGAAAAAAAAAGAAGAAAGAAACCAAGACTGAATATTCCTTTGTTCTCTTGCACCCACCTTCGATTTGTTAAATTTCCGACCCAAAGTATATGCGATTTACTTTTCTGTATATTCATGGATGTGCAATGTAACACAGACAAAAGAATGAATATGTCTATTTTTTTTCATTCAGTCAGTCAATTTTCAATCAGTACCTGACTATTGCATCGTGCTACTGGTGAGGATAAAAGAAAAAAAAAAAGTACATTTACTATTAGTGTCTGTGTGTGTGTGCGCACAAATATCTACAGTGTAACCCGGATATAAGAGAGTTGTCGGGACCGGAGAAGAAGTATCTTATATCCGGGTTTCTCTTATATCCGGGATTGGTCTATTTTGTTTAGGTAAGTATGGCTCTAATTTGGGACCAGAGAAAATCTCTCTTATACCCGGGTTATTCTTATATCCGGGTTACACTGTATATTGCAACTGATACTGCGGTAGCAGTGATGAAAGGTGTGAATAAATTTATGCTTCATGGCATATTATGCTTAAGTGATTTTCTTGGTGTTCCATTTTTATGTCCTTGTGTCAGACTAAGCTAAGCAGTCTCCAACATACTTATGTCTATTGTTATATAAAAAACATTCAGTGTGCATTATATATATATATATATATATATATATATATAGTTAACTGTATTGTCGACATGGAAAAAAAAAAAAATATATTACTATAAAGGTAATTTACATTAACCAGAAAAAAAGGCTTGGACAGAAGCGTCTATCTTTTTAAATTTGGATTTTTAATGTAACTACAACAGAGACATTTCAATTTCATTTTTGCCTTGAAAAAGTGGGAAGATGAAACGTGCCGCCAAAATCTAAGATTTTTCCAATTGTCATTTTATACCATATATATATATATATATATATATATATATATATATATATATATATATATAAAAAATGGACTGAGCCCAACAATTATTTTAATATACTTATTGTTAATACTTTATATTTATAGATACAAATATTTGAGTAAATGCTATGTTTATAATAAACAGTATTAACAACATTTTCTGGCCTGAATGCCTGAGAAATTTCATAGAAAATATGCATCCTCTGACAGGAATTGAACCTGTATCCTACACAGAACTGCCATATAGCCTGACGTACTGTACTCTTTAGCTACAGAGGAAGCATCTAGTTAACAAGGTTGAATTAACCAGGCACTTTCTCTGTAGCTAAATGGTATAGTATATCAGGCTATATGCTGGTCCCATATCCAATACAGGTTCGATTCCTGTCAAAGGACACATTTTCAATAATATTTCTTGGAAACATTCAGGCCGGTAAATGTTTTTCATACTGTTCATATTTCCAGGGTGTCTCAAAACATTTGACATCATTTTAAAAGCAATTATCTTGAAAACTACCAAGTCTAGCTCAATGAAATTTAAGAGTTTAGGTGTTGAACATCATAAGTTTATTATGGGACTGATTTCATAAGTGTTCAGTATGTGCACCCCCTGTGACACGGCACACGTCAAGTCGGTAGTTAAGCTCTTGCCAAACACGCTGTAGCATGTCTCCGGTAACATTATCCAGTGTAGAAGTGATTCTCTACTTGAGTTCATCAGTGTTTGCAGGAAGATGGGGGAGAATATAGACCAATCCCTTCACATATCCCCATAAAAAAGAAATCACATAGGGACAGGTCCGGTGACCGCGACGGCCATTTCATCAGAAAACTGTCTTCATTTCCACCACACCCGATCAATCTCTCTGGCAGATTCTCATTGAGATAAGCATGTACTGTTGTCTTCCATTAAATATAAAATCTTGATCTGTTTCTATACATTCTCTGAAAATTTGAGGTTATTTCAACAAGAATTGCCAAAATTATTGGCCTGTGAAATGTCAAATGTTTGGGACACGGTGTGTGTGTGTGTGTGTGTGTGTGTGTGTCTAAAAAAAGGAAAAATTTAGCTTCACTTACAGCACAAGAACAAAAGCCACAGTTTGGAAAATCCAGATTGACTATGGTATTAAGTTCTAAGTCAGGTATATTTACCCAGCCTCTCTACAAAGGCTGGATGTGACACAAGGTCATTTTAATGTGGGGAGCACCATATGCATACTTATGCATATGGGCCAAAGATAAAAATTGATTTTTGCCCAGCCACTACCGTCATGCTGGCACCATATTACACAGACTCAACCTCCTTTGGGCAATGAGGAAGGTGCTGTTGCAGAGTTGCAATTGCCGGGGCTGAGCAACATTTATCTAAAATGAAGAGAAACATAGCTCGGGGTGGGGGTGGGGGTAATAACCACACCTCAGCAACCCTCACTAGCAATGGTTATGTCCTGTGCTAGATAAGTGTAAGTCAGGTTTTAAAACATACCTCTTACATTGAATTCCAAAGTTCAAATTCAATTGCAAATGATGAGTCAAATCTTATCTTGAACTTAAAAGGTCAAAATAATGTCAAGGTTTTATCATACACAAAAAATTTAGGATTTTTTCATTGATTTGTTTTCTGTGGCTTATCCTTCTGCAGGTTTTTCAAAGACAACAAATATTTTTAGACTGTAAAAATTAAAAAAAAAAAAAAAGTATTATTGACTGATACAAGTCCAACTAATTAATCAATAGCTGGGGGGATTCATACCTTTACCCAAGGATATTTGCACATAAGTGAATATAGTGAACTCGAATTGGAACACAGCTCTCCGATTTTCAATTCTTAGCTGTTATCTGTTATATCGTCCATACATCCAAGCTTACAGCACCTGCTATTCCCAAGCAATCACTGATCTAGGTACTGACTATGTTTGCCGACACATCACAGATCATACAAGAGCAAGTATTTTAATGTGATATGGTCAGAAGACTAAAAATTTAGGTTTAGTTTGGTTTATTGTGTTTTACAGCATATCAACCTCAATGTGTTATTTAATCCCGATGAAGTTTTTATTGCTGGTAATATTTTGTTTTGCCAAAAATCTATTTCTGGTAATAATTTTTCCTTCAAAAAAGTATTGCTGGTAATATTTTGTTTTGCCAAAAATCTATTTCTGGTAATATTTTTTTTTTCAAAAATGTATTGCTAATAATAATTTTTTTTTTTTTACAAAGTATTCCTGGTATTAAAACCCAGTTTTACCCCAGTTTCGGGGTTAACTATTGCCCATTGCTGGGACCCTAATAGGTGCTACCACCCCAGGTCAGAGTGGACCTGGGAACACCAGTAATTAAGAGGTGGTTCCATGCTCCTCAAAACCTCTTGATCAGAGGCCTTGCTGCTGGACGTAGTTTATCATCTTACCCAGGATGCGGATGTAGTTTCCCTTCACTGGGTGAAATCTTTGTATATACTAGACATATTGTGCAGGAAATCCCTTTAAATTAATGGCTTTTAACCGTGTGAATCTAGCACTATAGAATCACAAAGAATTGTACCAACTAACAAACTTGAGGACTTTAAACAGCATCAATAACTAAAATGAACAGTACATGTAACTTTTAGAGAAAATAATGACATAATCAAGATGTCGATGTTCCATACTGCTTTGCACAAAAGGTTAGGAAGGAAACTCCCATCAATACTAGAAAGAGTGACAACAGTGGCCTTGAGAAACCACTTTCCTGAAAATTTGTTTTCATAGAAAGATTTTATAATTCTTAACGAACAGTGGCAATGTTCACTTACTAGTGCATGCCTTCATGATGTGGGCAATCATGGCACACCACAACTACCTATCTTTTGGAGCTCTTAGTAATGTTTCAGTTTTTACTATTCAACTGACTCCTTGTTCTGCCATACATTTGCACAGGCTTGTTACATAGGTTACTTACGGCTTTCCTCTTGCCTTCAATATATCCTTCAATATATCCTGTGTCATACTTTCCAAGCCTTCTTTCCTTATTTCAGGTTCCAAAAATTTCAATGGCTACTTTTTGATTCAAAATTTATTTTATTTATTCATTTTTTTTTTTTTTTTTTAAAGTAAGGTTCACCCTGTACAAGGCTTGAGGCTACTTGAGGCAGAGGGTTACGTTAAAGAGGAGATTATATGGATAGAAGGAGAAGGTAACAGTTGACTCTAGACTTGAACAGGTTAAGATTATAGTGATTGGGGAAACATCCTCTATTTCATAAGGTAGTGGTTCACGAAGCTGTTTGAGTGGAACTTACTTCGTGCTAATGGAATACAGAGGAAATGAGAGTGGTTTGCTACTATGTAAGTGGCATGGTGGGTCCTAGCCGTGAAGGTCAGATCTGGTGAAACTAGATGAAAGCACTTTCCATGGTAGTAGCAATAGAGCAGTAAGAGGCTCACCATATCCCACCTGTGAGAGAGACGTTGGAGGGTGGGAAATAATTCTTCTCCCACAAGGACTCTGAGATGCTTTTGATCTCTCTCAAGACTGGAAAGTGAGGTCTGGGCAGCCCCCAACCAAATATGACAGCAGTATCCTATTTTCAGCCTGAGCTGGCTCTTATAAAAGTAGAGGATGACATGAGGAATCAGGTACTTACTTGAGTGGTAGGGGGAGCCGATCATTTTACCTGCATCTTTAGTGATGGATTGTATAGAGGAATTTTTGTTACCACTTTTCTTAAAATCAATGGTATTCTCTGAATTTTTATGGAAGAAAATCTGCCGCCCTCAAGTCTCTTCTTTGTCAGTGAGAAAATCGTTCAACATTCACAGTGATAAAGAAGATTCATGTATGATTCCAGCATTTTTTTCCGAACAATTTTACTCTTTAATACTTTTAATTGAAGACATGCTTTACCGAAAGTTTTTGCAACTTCTGCGCATAAGTGCTTTTTCCTTGTTAAGAATTAATTTCAGTATCTGTCTATATTTCTGAGATGAGGTATTATGTACACTATTTACATTATTCGGACTATTGTCCACATCTTTATCGCTATATTTATTACAACGTTTCGGCCTTTCATTATCTGTCTATATTTCTGAGATGAGGTATTATGTACACTATTTACATTATTCAGACTATTGTCCTCATCTTTGTTGCCATATTTCTTACAATGTTTCGCCCATTGTACACTACAGCCTTCTTCAGGTGGTTGGAATGTCGAACTGAACCCTTTATTTCGCTCACTGGGGTAGACCGTTCTAGTTCCACATGCCATGTGTAATGGATGTCAGTTATCACCTGTTAATTCTCCTCTCCAAGTTCTCCACCGCCTTAACCAGGTATTGAACTCGCTGTCTTTGGGTCCTGCCACTGGAGAATATCTGGGGAGTGTTTTTTTTTGTTTTTTTTACTTGTTTGATTTTGGTATCTGATTTGTAATTCCCATTTTCAGCTCCTCCTTTTATTAACAATTATCCATTTTTGTGTAGTTGATGTTTAAACCTTTCTTCTTGCTTTCCTTCACTACATTATGTAAAAGTTTTTATAGTTTTCTTCTTATCTGCATATCTTTTGTTGTTAAGCTTGTGGTCGCCAATAATAAGTCCTGGTAGGAATTCTAGATCTCTCAGAATCACCTCACAGTATAGGTTGAATAAATCTGGTGAGAAGACACACTCCTGTCTTTAGAAATTGTTTGTACTCTATTACAGTTGAAAAATTTAAGTAATGTACAGGTTATACAACTGATTTTTTATTTTGTTCATTCCATTTAATGTTCACGGCTGGACTATGTAAAATTTTGAAATAAATTAAAAAGGTTACAAATAGTGAAAGTGCAACATTAAAGCCATCTGAAGCTAATTAACAAAAAACCCATTAGACACGTCATATGACTGAAACAGCAACTCAGTCAGGTCACTGAAATTGAGCCTGGCCATTAAGGAAGGAGTGGTTGTATATCAAACTAAAAATCACATTTAACTTGGCCTTTTACCATCTGAAAATGGGTGCAATTTGAAGAAAATCATTATAAACTGATAATATCTGAAGGCGTATTTCAACACTACACGTAGGTTTTTCGTTTTTTAAATTGATTATACCCACAAGAAAGGCAGTAAAGCCACTAAGACACAAACGTTTACTAGGTGTGAATCAATTAGAAAACAGAAACATTATTAAGGAGCAAGAGCAATAGAAGAGCAACCAGGAAGACAGTAGATAACAACTGACATTACACTTGAAGATTTAAGGATCAGAGTTGGCTGGAAAACATTCAGCGGGAAGAGAGTTCTACAAGCGAGTAAAGAAGAAACTGATACCATAGAACTTATTACATGTAGTCAATGCAAATATACTTTATTTTAGTCTTTTCGATTATTATCATCAATAACAATAAAATATTTTAAATTAATGCTCGTCTTGTATCAACAACATAAATGTGTAAGCACATATTTTACTGTTCTTTGTATACTATTGATATAAATTAAATAATCAGATTTAATGCTTGTCTGGTATAAAAAAAAGAAAACCTTAATCTTAAAGTATGCCCCACTAATGGTTAATGGTTTGAGGCCAGCCAAAATCTTTTTTCAGCTGGCAGGTCAAACTCTCTGCCTCTGAGCAAAGAGGAACCCGGACAAGGCTCTGCCCTTTGGTATAGCCTTGTTCGGAGAGGTTGACCAACCCGATCCTGTTTATGTGGGTTCTACGGGCATTTTTTGGCCGAGCCAATGGGCTGGAAGAAACCACATTAAACCCGGCTTTGTGCCACATGCAACCCTCGTGGGGGTGATGGTGGCTAAATATTCTAATGGTTAATGAAATAATACTTTCAAAAACTTAATATTGGTGGTAGTAAATTATAACTTATTTTAAGATGTATTATAAAATAAGGGGACATCAGGTACTGTCAGCAACTGTCTACATGCCCAAATATATTTTGGTTTTAAATAAACTACAAAGGTTGATAAGACTTGAAAAACAAAATCAATATTAAATGTATATTCCTCATTTTTCTCTATGATTTTTTTTTCCTATCCTAACAAAGCACACCCTATGATTTTTCTTTTAAAATTATCAAATATAAAACAGAGCAAAATGAAGAGCTACAGATGAAAATATTAACCAAATTACAGATGTAATTTGTTTGTTGTTTGACGAGAAGCTACAAACTTCAGAGCCCAGAGACACTGACTGCATCTAGCTACCTGGTATTGAACAAGCGGTTCTGCTTCTTGCCTCACCTCCACCCACACCACAACAGGCCCCCTTACTCAGTGCATGCGAGTGCATCTATGCACATGTTCATGAGACCAACCAGTTCTCATCTTATGCATCTACATCCACAACCAGCAAATTCTTTCCCATTTAAAACTCAATACAAGCTTATTAATAGTCCTGTTTATTCAAGAGTAGAAAATGCAGTTGGGAAATAGAGGGGAAAGGGAACTGGGAAATAGAGGGGAAAGGCAAAGACAATGTTGAAGTCTGAATTGGGAAGGGTCAGAAATAGAAAGGGCAAGAGGTGGAGGAAGAGAGAGAGGATAAAAAATTCTAAACAATGAGGGCACAGAGCCTGATTGCAGTATCAAAACAGAAGCTGAAATCCAGCTCACAATTGATTTTAAATTAATGTAGTTATCATTAAGCAATTAGAAAATTTCCAACACCCAAGTTTGCATAATTTCAAAACCGATTTAAAATTAAATTTTGTCTCCAAATAGAATCAACATCAAATATAATTCCTAAAAACAGAATGTTTATTACTGCCTCCAGAAAAATATTACTGATTCGGGATAATTTCATGCTCATTTCCCATATATTATATATATATATATATATATATATATATATATATATATGTGTGTGTGTGTGTGTGTGTGTGTATATATTTTTTGAAATCTCTTGATGAGTGAGCCAAACAATTACAAAAATGTTTGTCTACGAAATACTCAAGTTGAGGTAATGAATGCAACATCTATCATCTAAGTCACAAATTTTGGGTTGTAATTATATATATATATATATATATATATATATATATATATATATATATATAATGTTAAGATGAAATTCATGAAGGAAGGCATGGCAGATATAAACCCAAATCCACCTTATTCTCCTGACCTTGTTCCTTCAGACTACCATTTGTTTCATAGCTTACAGAATCATTTGGAAGAAACAGCTTTTGTAACGCAGGAAGAGGTTAAAATTGACATTTGTGAGTTCTTCAAATCAAAGCCAAAAGAATTTTACAGTAATGGAATTAGTACGCTTGTTAATAGATGGAATGAATCATAGATAATCAGGGAAAATACATTGTTGATTGAATCTGTAATTAAATGTAACATTTGGTCACTTGTTTCAAAATTCGGACAGAACTTATAGGATGACCTGATATTTATAAACAGAAGCAAAAAAAATATGAAGTTTTAAAAATATTTATGAATATTCTTCAAGTTATGAAAGTCAAGGTAAACTATAGAAGATGCTATGTGATGTAATTTAATATACCAAAGTGAGTAAATGATATTTTACTTTTGTATTTCTTTATATATAGATATGTATATATTAATACAATTGTGATATATTATTTTATTTTAATTTAATAAATTATTCATGTATTTATTTTAAATAATAGGTTTTGATTTAACGGTTTTATTTTAATTTTCTAACATTTTTATGGTCATTTATGTCAGCTTGGGAAAGAAGTATTTCTTTTAGGAAAGGAAATTTTTGACAAAATTCAGTATGAAGGTTAACATTTTGGCAAGATTCAATAACGGCTCTCTCAAGAACAATCCACTTAATTATTTTCATTTTTATTAAATGAGGAATTCTTTAGATCGAAGTTGTGGTTCAACTTATTTCTGTGTATGACAAATGCATTTGATAAAGTGTTATGTATAAGAACCTTTTCATGTTCAAAGATATGTTTTTAAAATTTTTGAAGGTTTCCCCAATATACTATAGGGGGCAGTTGTGACTGTTTATATGAATAAATGTGAGGGTCAGTTTGTCCATTTTCCAACTTTAATCCTAGAGGGTTTAGCCCAACATATTCTGCCATTTTGGAATCAGGTTGATTTTGTGAGCGAATTAAAAATGTTCCAGGTCGGAAACAGACCCACAATCCTGAATTTTTGGATTCCCAGGTTTTCATTAATGCAATTGTTTTCAGTGATTTTTTACGCGGGTTTTTGTAACAAATTTTTTTGTATGATAATTTTTATAACTTGGAAATAAATCTGTGAATAGTTGAAATTAACTGCAAAATCCAACAAAAGTCAACTATGAAATAAAAATAGTTGTTTGTACGGAAAGTAAAGACCTAAATACATCAAATTGTCTTTAAGTGGCAGCAGAAGAATTATCATCAAACTTTTAAAAGGTAAGCTTAAATATTAATGCAGTACTTAAATGCAGCGATCAATTTTGAGTTCTTCTGTAGTTTATTGTTGCCTATTGCATACGGCAGGAGTATGCCTTGCAAAAATAAATCACCGCCAACAGAGGACCAGATTGCAATCAAAAGAGCCATGGCTGCAGCAAGGACAAGAAAGTCCTGTGCAAATGAGGAATGCCACCTGATAGGGTGACTTTTAAGCTATATATATATATATATATATATATATACATACACACACACACACACAGTGGAGTAGTGAATAGCAGCTCGGACTGAGGAATCGGAAAGCTGAGTTCAAATTCCAGTCGAATCCATTACATTCACTTACGTGCTAATACCCTTAGGAAAGGTATTATTAATCCTCTTCTTCCCCCAGCTATGGGTAAATAGCAGGACAGACTGGGTTCTATAACCTTGGATGGCAACTGGTCTAGAAGGACAACTATGAATTCAAGACCTGCGGAGGGTTGTTTAGGAATCTTAGAGCACACAGCGCACCAGGTCTCTGTATTTGGCTCTTCAAAAAGTGTGGATGGTTCTGCACAAAACTTTCACCCCTATAATCAAATCATGTGCTGGTGTCTGGGCTGTCGGTTCTTAGGAACTAAGCTGCTTGACACTCATACATCAAATATGATGAGAGAGTCCACCACACACACATATATATATATATATATATATATATATATATATATATATATATATATATATATAACCATTTCAGAATTTTCAACATATGAGGATTCAGCAAGTTTAGTTCTTAGAATTGCACACACACATTTGATTGTGTTGAAGGCTTGTGTGGAACCAGCCATATTTTTCAGAGAACTGGTGCATAGTTTGGCACAAGGTCTCCAAATGACCCTCCACAGGTTTTGAATTCAGAAATGTACTTCTAGACTAGTTGCCAACCAAGGCTAATGATTTTGGTATCTCCCATTACTAATGGACCAGATCTTTCTTTTGACCATCAAGAACTCCAATTCTCTTATCTGCTCTGTGCCCATTCCTACATCACAACATTATACGGTTATTAGAGACTAGAATAGCCAACTATGTTCTTACCAGTTTGCATGTTTTTTTGCATAATGATTTTAGCTAATGACTTTTGGAGATGTTGGTGCACAATACATTATATTCCAACAACAATACATATTTTTGTGTCACTCATTTACAGAAAGGCAAACGAATGGAATGTAAACAAAGTCAAGAATTGAACTTAAAGAAAAAAAGAAAAAAGTATTTCACTGAGTAAGG
>OZ038497.1:17621843-17624343 GCA_964036315.1 Acanthosepion esculentum | reverse complement strand
CTGCAGCAGCTAGCACCACTAAACACTTAGTGACAGGTTTGTGTGGCAACCCAGAAAGTTTGAAATTACACGAGTGGAAATTAGTACTGGATTAGACTGAACTGGATTACTGATGTCCAACATGTATTTTAGTTTGTACATATCTCATGCTCAAATTCTAATAAAAAGAAAATATTAAAACTACTGTGATCTAAATTAAATGATTATAATTGGTTACATTTGTTTTACAGTATATCAACCTCAATGCTGACAATCTTTATTGCTGGTAATATTTTTTTTTTCCAGAAATCTATAGCTGGTAATATTTTTTCTTCAAATATCTATTTCTAGGAATATTTTATCTTCAAAAATCTATTGCTGGGAATATTTTTTTCTTCAAATATCTATTTCTGGGAATATTTTATCTTCAAAAATCTATTGCTGGGAATATTTTTTTCTTCAAATATCTATTTCTGGGAATATTTTATCTTCAAAAATCTATTGCTGGGAATATTTTTTTCTTCAAATATCTATTTCTGGGAATATTTTATCTTCAAAAATCTATTGCTGGTAATATTTTTTTCTTCAAATATCTATTTCTGGGAATATTTTATCTTCAAAAATCTATTGCTGGTAATATTTTTTTCTTCAAATATCTATTTCTGGGAATATTTTATCTTCAAAAATCTATTGCTGGTAATATTTTTTTCTTCAAATATCTATTTCTGGGAATATTTTATCTTCAAAAATCTATTGCTGGTAATATTTTTTTCTTCAAATATCTATTTCTGGGAATATTTTATCTTCAAAAATCTATTGCTGGTAATATTTTTTTTCAAAAAATGTATAATTTTATTGCTGATAATTATTTTAAAAAAAAGGATTGCTGGTAATAATATTTTCTTTCAAAAATTTATTGTTGGTAATAATTTTTTTTTTTTACAAAGCATTTCTTGTATTAAAACCTATTTTTATACTTTCATTGTGATTTGACCCCAGTTTGGGGATTAAGTATTTGCCAATAGCTGGGACCCTAACAGGTGCTACCACGCTCCTCAAAACCTCCTGATCAGAGGGCTTGCTGTTGGATGCAGTTTATCGTCTTAATAGGACACGGATGTAGTTTATCGTCATACCCAGGATGGGATTATAATTGATTTTTTACGGTTTATTAAACCATTTGCAGGTTATTTAAAGAAAGAAAATATTTTATTAATAATGGTTTTAGTGATACAAATCTTAGTAATTAACCCATAGCTGGGGGAGAAGATATGGATTCATACATTTCCAAAGGGTATTTGTGCACAAGTGGAACTGGAACTCAGCTCTCCCATTAACAATTGAGGCAATATCCATTACACCACCTGCACATCCAACCTTACACCAACTGCTATGCCCAAGCACTCACTCATCTAGATACTGACTAGGTTCAGTGTTGCTTAACTTCGGTCATCATACAGGAAACGGTGTTTCAAAGAGAGGTGAGCATGAGCACGTTATACCAACTGCACATCCAAGCATACACCACCTGGTATTCCCAAATGAGCATCCATGTAGGTACTGACCAGGCTCAATGTTGCTTAACTTCAGTGATCATACAGGAACCTGTGTTTCAACATGGTGTGGCCAAGAAGAATCAACAAAGAATGTTCACCACAAAAGCTTAGAAATATCCCCTATATTTTTTTGGGGGGGGGGGATAAATTAGGCCTTCATTTTATAATTCTTTTATGTCCCATGTTCCTTCAGGATGTTAGCAGTCATGGCTCTCCACAATTTCCTGTCTTTTGTAGCAATTAATAAATTTTGTCTTTGTTATCTCTCCTAAACCTTGTTTTGCAATCCATTTACTCAAGTTCGTTGGGTAGGTTACGTGTTGTTTTCCATTGACCCTCTTGCCTTCAATTTGTCCTGTGAGTATCAGATTTTCCAAGAACTCTTTTTTCTTTATGTGCCTAAGAAGTTTCAACTACCTCTTCCTGATGTTAAGTGTTTTTTGTTTCTATTTTCTCTAACACTTCATTGTTGCTCAAATGTTTAGTCTATGGTATTCTCAGCATCCTACTGCAGAACTACATTTCTGTTGCTCCAAGTCTCTTCATCTGTGAGGAGATTGTTCAGCATTTACTGTCATATATGAGGAGGGATATTACATAACAATTCAGTACACTTTTCTTTGTTTCCAACAAAGTTTTTACAGTTTCTTAATACTTTGCTTAGCTATTAGAAGGCATCTTTCTCTATCCCAATGCACTTCTGGATTTCGATGTTGCGCTTTCCATCCTCTGTTAATATGCCTCTCAGATATCTAAATTGTTGGACTTGTAATTTGCATGTTGAGCTGTTCCTATTGCTAACAACCATGCATTTTATCGTCTTGCAATTGATGCTTAGTTCTTTCTTCTTGCTTTCCTTCACAACTTTCTTTATCACAACGTTTTGGCCTTTCAGTATCTGTGTATATTTCTGAGATGAGGTATTATGTACACTATATACATTATTCGGACTATTGTCCTCATCT
>OZ038497.1:17519343-17616843 GCA_964036315.1 Acanthosepion esculentum | reverse complement strand
GCCAGAGAGCTCCAATACGAACAATTTGGAGTGACTGGCTGTCAGGGCAGGGGATTCAGAAAGTGTTGGATATATCCAGTCAGCATTATGGTGTTTTAAGTGACCACTAGTGACGGCGACGTTATTTCCTCCATTCATTTTCCCCACAGGGCCTCAGGTGACTTGAGGAGATAGTGCTGCCCTGGGTCAAGAGGATGGCTGCTGGAAGACCCCATGTCTGGCAACAGGATTTTGCACCATATCACACAAGCAGACGAACTCGGTCATGGCTGTCATACAATTTCTGCGATCACATCACCCCATACATCAGGCCACCTAACTACCTAGACTGCAACCCCCTTGATTATTATGCATGAGACCAACAAAACTCCTTGTAATACCAAAGATGAATTGAAGGCAAAGATTATGGCTGCATTCACCAAATTGAACAAGGAAACCATCCAGAAGAGTTGCAGGAGATTCCGAAGTTGTCTGGAGGCCGTGGTTGAAGCCAGTGGTGATTTTTATTGAATAAACTTAGTATTTCAAGATATTTTTGTGTAAATTTTCATAAATATATCTGTTAAAATGAGGTGTCAGTGTTTTTTTTGTGTAATTTACCCGACAATTTATTTATCGCACTCTGTATATATAAAAAGCAGAAAATATAACTGAATAATTACTTCTCAATGCTTTATGCCAGGCCCAAACCAGGTTTTCAAAAGAATCAGTTTTTCATGTTCACTGGAATAAAATAAAATTGGTGACTGACTGCGTACAAAAATTTAGTTTACAAATTTAAAATTTCAGAAATTTAAGATGTTCCAACATCGGCTTTTCCTCTCAGTACAAAATTATAAATGGTTTTCATGTTCTTGTATCTGTCTCTCCTACACTTTAAAAAAAAAAAAAAATCATTCCACCTCAATCAACATGACAATGCCACTAGGATGCAGGGGGTTACTGGGAGTAAAAGAGAATGAGAAGAAATGAGGAAAAGGACAATACAGGAACAGGGTTCAGGAGGATAGAAGATGATGACTGACATTGCATTTAAATATTTGAAGATTATAATTGGCAGGGTAGCAAGAAATCAGAAGGGAGCTCTACAGTAAAGAAACTATTAAGCTAGAAGTGATGGTCACATCTAGTTAGTTTGACAGTAAAATGGTGAGACCTAATTGCCAATCTAGTAGCACATTTAATTTCCTGTAGTCAAGGCACTAAAGAGTTCATCCAAACAATTGCCATGAAAATATTTGCAGAAAATATAACAAGAACATAATTTTAGTATCTGTCTATATTTCTGACATGAGGTATTATGTAACATATTTACATTATTCAGACTATTGTCCTCATCTTTGTCGCCATATTTATTACAACGTTTCGGCCGTTGTACGCCTTCTTCAGGTGGTTGGAATGTTGAACTGAACCCTTTATTTCACTCACTGGGGTACACAGTTCTAGTTCCACGTGCCATGTCTAATGGATGTCAGCTATCTCCTGTTAATTACCCTCTCCAAGTTCTCCAACGGCATAGCCAGGTATTGAACTCACACTTTTTAGATCCTGTCATTGGATCTAACTAATGCCTAACAGTGACAGGACCCAAGAGTCTTTGATTAACAATTACACCACCCACACGTCCAAGTTTACAGCACCTGGTATTCTTAAACTGTCATCTATCTGGGTACGTGACTGGAATTCAAACCCTGCTATCCGATTTCTCATTCAAAGCCATTATCCTTTACACCACCTGCACATCCAAGCTTACAGCACACGGTGTTCCAAAGCTGGTTTTAACAAGAGTAATTTAAATGTGGGTTATTTCTAAGGAGTGGGTTATTTCTAAGGAGAAAATATTTGTAGAATTTAATTGGAGAAACAGACAGTACTTGACTGTATTGGGAGTTGAGTCTGCTCTGTATGTGAGATTTATTGTACATAAAAATACACAATTTTGGCACATGGCCTAAAGGAGGAATGGGTTGAGGCTTGTCATCACTTGCTATTTTATACCTAGCTTATCCGATTCACGACCCATTCACTTGTTACAATTTGCATATCCACAAGAACCCATACATCACCACTCAATCCTCCATATACCATAATACTACATACTCTCAGGGAACCTTTGAAAAACACCCCAGGACATGAAAATTTCATGAGCATAAAATCCTATACATAAAAATCTATAAATGATATACAATGGGCAGGAAGGAGATGAACCCAAAAACTAAAATGACAAAACAAACAAAATGAAAGATAACTGATGTTAATTGGACCCGTCAAACACTCAAAAGATTTAAGAGCTGTATTCTGCCATAAGACAAATGAATTGGCCCTATCACTAAGGGAGAGGGAAATACGGCCATGGGGAAAGAAGAAAGCTGGCCCAGTCGAGATGAAAAAAGTGGGGCCCTATAACAAAGGTCGAGATTCCCAACCTCAGAGGTTGAGAATCTTGACCTGGATCATAACCAAAGTAGAAGCTGGGAACAACATTTACTCACATTAACTAGGATAAAATAAAATAATAATATAAAATAAATTCATAAAAAAAATTTATAAAATTAAAATTTAAAAGGGGGGGGTCGGAAGATTATATCCTAACCCGGGAGTCTGCTCTGTATGTTAATATTTAACAGCCCCCACCACAAGGGATGCATGGGGCACAAAGTTGAGTTTACCGTGGGTTCTCCGAGCCCGTATGCTCAGCCAAAAATATTCCCGTCGAACCTGCATACATGGGTTCAGGGTCTGTCTACCTTCTCGAACAAAACTTTGCCCTTCGGCAAAGCTTCGTCCGGGTTCCTCTCTGCTCAAGGCAGAGAGTTCAACAGCTGAACAGGCTGGATCACTGTTCAGTCTGCTCTGTATGTTAGTCTGGGCCAGTTGGTAAGTGGTTTTTATAACAGACTGGGATATTCCATTCTGCTACTTGGTCAAGCCTATTCTCTAGGTCTTGATTGGCTGCTGACTTTGGTGAGGATACTGTGCTCATTAAATATCAGTCATTACACTGAATGCTGGGTCCTGTATTGAGTTACAGCCTGCTTTCTTTTTATCTGCTAACTGGATGCTAGTTGGGAACTTCCGTGTGAGGGTGAGTGTCATATTTTTGATTCTTCATTGTGTAACAATTTTTTTTTTCACTTTGTCATTCATTTGCCTAACATTGTTCTGATCATATTTGTCCATGCCTATGTATATAGATATCTACCAATTTTCTATATTTACTAACATCATTTATTTTCGTATACTGGCTCGAAGATTTGAATCATGCTGGAGACAACATTTTTCTTTAATAAGTTTTCTTGAATATTCAGGTCAGTAAACGAAAAATAAACAAACAGAGCCTCTATTCAAATATGGGTATCCTTTAAAAATAACATTTAATTCAAGAAATCTGTTGGATTAATAAATAAGAAAATCTATCCGATTCTTTAGAAATTGCTTTGTTTACATTAGGATATGAAACTGAGCAGATATGTCTATTTCGAAAGTCTGAGTATGATTCATTGTTATAAGGCACTATTCAACTTTGTCGACACACTTTGTGGCCAAGTCAATCTAAAGCATGTCAGATTTAAATGATAGTTTCTCCTGTCCCGGGAGATACCAGTTTGATCCTGTTGAAGAGTGCAAATTTTTCTTTAATAAGATTTAAATAAACAGAGCATCTACTCAAATATGGGTATCCTCTAAAAATAACATTTAAGTAATAAAAATTTACTAATATCAGCTACAGCATAGCTCTCTTCAGTAATGTTCTAATACATTTGCTTTCTATTCAATTTATATTCATACCAACGAATTAGACGAGAATAAAGGTTCTTCCTAAAAAAAAGAAAAAAAAAAGAAAAAAACAAAAAAAAAACTAACAAAAAAAAACAAACAAAAAAAACAAAAAAAGAAATCTGAACAAGTGAATCTCAAAAAGGCATTGGTTATCAGCAAAGACATCCTATGATCTTCATCGAACCAACAGGAGAAAGGATGGCGATGACAATAATGAGGTCTAGGAGAATGATAGTGAGGGTGAAGTAAGTGGTGATTCATTCTCAGAGGAACATTCAATTTGGGAAAGCACAGAGATTCTAGAAATGCTGGAAGCAAATGAGTTGAAAGCAGATATTAAAAAAAAAAAAAAAAAAAAAAAAAAAAAAAAAAAAAAAAAAAAATGTAAATTCTTCATATAAAGATTACAAATAATGATTAATCAGTATGACTTCCAAAAAGAAGAAAGAGACGAAGGAGAAGAAGGAGAAGAAAGAGACGAAGGAGAAGAAAGAGACGAAGGAGAAGAAGGAGAAGAAAGAGAAGAAAGAGAAGAAGGAGAAGAAAGAGACAAAGGAGAAGAAAGAGACAAAGGAGAAGAAAGAGACAAAGGAGAAGAAAGAGACAAAGGAGAAGAAAGAGACAAAGGAGAAGAAAGAGAAGAAAGAGACAAAGGAGAAGAAAGAGACAAAGGAGAAGAAAGAGAAGAAAGAGACAAAGGAGAAGAAAGAGAAGAAAGAGACAAAGGAGAAGAAAGAGAAGAAAGAGACAAAGGAGAAGAAAGAGACGAAGGAGAAGAAAAAGATGAAGAAGAAAAAGATGAAAAAGATTATGTAGCATATGAAGAAGTAGGAAAAGATGAAGATGTAGAAGACAAAGAAATAGTAGAAGAACAAGTGGAAGAACACGAAGTAGAAAAAGTAGAGGATGATGATGATGATGATCTACAAGAAGTGGAAGAAGAAAAACAAAAGAGTAAAAAGGATCCCGCTGCTGTCAATAACACCGAAACAATCTCCAGCAATATAATGACATTATAAAGTATGGTTCATTGTTCAAAAGCAGTTTCAGTTACCCACGGGGAGCCTAGAAGGGAAAATATTTATGCTATAATTGTAAGACTAAAATAAGACAGCTAAGGCTTCAAAAACACAAAAGAACAATTGCCAAAGAAACAGATTTTGGGTTTTTTTTTTTTTTCATTTTTAAAATTAAAATATTTTAAAATATTAGATATCCTCCAGCAAAGACATCAGAATTAGAACAATCTGCCTCTACACATTGAATAAAGTGTTTGGATCAAAATTCCAAAAAGTTACCAAGCATGACAAAAACATAGATTAAACGAAAAGTTTTAATGAAACATAAGCATTTGAGAGTGAAATACAAACTATTTATTCTTTTCATATGCAGAGCAATATCTTTCCTCTTTTAGCTGCCATATCTTTTCAGGATCAATGCAATCATGGCTCTCCACACCTTATTTATCCTTTGTGTCATATCAGGGTTAGGTCTGCTACTGGTAACATGTAACCCAGTACAACCCGACGCATGGATGAATGGTTGGCATCTAAACCAGTATATATTAGCTTTTCTGCTGGTGAGGAGGGTGGTATGTCACCCCTCAGGATGAAAAACAGTTAAAAGGTTTGGTTTGGTTTACGGCATATCAACCTCAATGGGTTATTCAATGCCGACAAGATTTTTATTGCTGGTAATATTTTTTCAAAATTTTTTTCTGAATACACTCCAACAGGTACACAGGATCACCTCATCAGTGATATTATTCCAAGTTTTGGGTCTTTCGACATCATACTTGTTCGCCCAAATACCCTACCGAAACAATACCTATTCTAGCAGGTGATCTTGAAGCAAATTTCAACCAAGCACACGACAACAAACATAATAAATAACTGCCACTGCTGATCTTGAAATAGTAAGCGATTGCTGGTATTAAAAACCTACTTTTATACTTTCATTATGTTTTGACCCCCTTTTGGGGAGTTAACTATTTACCCATAACTGGGACCCTGACATGCTACCACCTCATGTCAGAGTGGACCTGGGAACACCAGCAATTAAGAGGGGGTGCCATGCTCCTCAAAACTTCTTGATCAAAGGCCTTGCTTTTGGATGTAGTTTATCGTCTTACCCAAGACGGCTTGTTAAAGAGTGGATGGACTTCTTATAGGAGCCAACAACCAAGACACATCTTCCAAGAGATGGTGTTTTGATAAAAACACTTAATATGCTTGGACTACTGTGAGTGTCTGAGTTGGGAGTCAGCAAGAGCATCCGGCCTAGTAAAACCTTGCCTCAAATCCTTGACAAATCATTTGTCATGCACAACCCACCTTTCTTTGTGTAAGATTTATCCTGGTTAGGTCTCAACAAAAAACAAAAAGAAACACTTATGTAACTTTTCATAATTTTTGTATACTAGAATTTTTTGGCAACATACTGACATGTTGAAATCCTCACAGTATTTAGTATTATTGAAATTATCGCTGACATTTTTTGTCGATTTTTATTCAATTTCACAAACCAATTGACGAAATTTGAATAAGCTGATTTGTTTGGAAAAATAATTTGTCAAAAACCCTACTTTGTGGCTTAATAATTTCTTTAATTTAATTTTATAGGACTTCATGGTAAACAATATTTTTGAAAGAAATTTTTTTTTCCTTTTCAACAGTGAAGAATAAATTCTTAGGATTTCTTACTCTTGAGCATGCAACATACAACTAGACATGCATATATATTTCTTTTTGGAGCCAAATTCCAACTTTTTGAAGTGTTCGGTCTTAGGATTTGTTTATAGTTCTTGCAAATGCAGAACAAACTGGAAACTGGATTCTTATATATATATATATATATATATAAAAATCAAGATATGCAAAAAACAATATTGCATTTTTATTAAGTATTTGTTATTTCAATCATTAAATTATTTTTAAAACAGTGGGAGTATTTTGTATGTTAAATAATAAAACAATTTTTCCAAAATAATTAATGAAAATTAATTGTACTAAGCAACGCAGTCTAGTAAAACCAACTGTACTTTGTCTCCCCTTACCTGTTTGCACTTCTCCCAAAAATTTGGTTTTGATTGGTCAGTGTACAGCTATTTTAGAGGGTGTGACAGACAGAAGTCATAGAATTTTATATATAGAATTACCAATCCTCCATTCATCATTCTGTAATATATTCACATGAGCTCATCAGGAATATGTTGGATAGATAATAATTGACCAGAGAAGCATTCTCTCCAGGGTTTGTTCTACAAAGTAACAGTTCTTTGGAAGATGTCAGAGTAGAACGTCCTTCTTGCCATTGGAATACATGGGGAATGTGGATGAGTCAACCCTGTGTACGTGGCATGGTGGACCTGTGAAGGTCTGAAAAAGTGGGACTAACGAATGTAGCTCATCTGACCATTTGCCATGAAAATAGCAAGAGTAGTGAAAGGCTAACAATGTTTTGTCTGTGTGTGTAGTAGGAAGGAGTTGTAGGGAAGCGATAGAGAATTCACCATCCACAAGGCTATGTAAATGATTCTGAACTCTGTCAAGGCTGGAAAGTGAGGAATTGGCATTATAAAATAGGGTTTAATGTTCAAAAGCAGGTTCAGTGCCAAAAGGGAGCTTAGAAGGAAGAATATTTGTTATAGATGCAAGAATGAAACAAAACAGCTAAGGATACAAATACATGAATAACAAACAAGTTCTTTACATTTTTAAAATTAAATTAGCCACTGTTAGGTATCCTCCAGTGTAGACAGGAGGAGAACAATCTACCTCTTCTTTTTTTAGTTGTTGTGCAGATATTTTTGTTCTTAATTAGTCCTGAGGAGGGATAAGTTACTATTTCTTTTTTGTTGCTGTATTTTTCTCACTTTACAGTGAGTAATAATTTTTGGGGTTGTCATTGTTCTTCCTCTCTTCAGTTTCAATATTTTTGTGCATTTATCTATACGGTATATACTTGTGTATCATGTAACTTTTAAAGACCTAATTTTGAAGCTAATTTTAAGGGGGTTGCATCATACACAAGATATAAAATTAGCATATGCAATGTTGGCCCTGGTTACATCGTTGACCAAACTGTACATACATTTAATGCAATTAAAAAGTACAGCTGTATTTAAAATAAACCTCACACATTGTACATACTTTTAAAATATACCTTTTTAAATCCCTAATAAAATTTTGTACCCACAACCAATTACTTCATGAAAAGTAGACATTTTAAAAATTCAAAAGAAAAATTACACCTAATAAAATGTAAAGCAAAAAAAAAAAAGGAGCAATATATACAAAAAAAAAGCAATATATACAAAAAAAACAAAACAGCCAATATATAAAAAAAAAAAAAGACCAATATATACAAAAAACAAAAACAACAACCAATATATACAAAAAAAAAAAACAGCCAATATATACAAAAAAAAAAAAAACAGCCAATATATACAAAAAAAACAAAAAAACAACCAATATATACCAAAAAAAAAACAAAAAAAAAAAAAAACAACCAATATATACCAAAAAAAAAAAAAAAAAAAATACAACCAATATATAAAAAAAAATACAAAAACCAATATATACAAAAAAACAACTAATATATACAAATAAAAACAATATATACCCCAAAACAAACAACTAATATATCCCCCCCAAACAACTAATATATCCCAAAAAAGAAACAACTAATGTATCCCCCCAAAAATATATACAAAAAAATAATATATACAAAAAAAACATGTTAAAAAAAAAAAAGTAATATAAAACAAAACAATAAAAAAGTAAAATTTTTATTTTACATTTTTTGATAATTTTATTTTTTAAAATTACAAAAACAAATTGAAATGTAAGGTAAGCATGAGGTAATTAAGTACTGAATGAAAAAAATACTAATTAAACCGATTTAGGACCTCTTTGAGTAATTAATTACATATAATAGCTTGACTTCATGAGCAAATATTTTGGATGGATTTTTAGGGTTTTTACAGGTACCTTCAAGTCAGTTGCAGCAAGGCACACTGAAAAGCCTTCAGGCTGATATAAGTAGTTTTAAGATGAAAAGTGTTAAGCAGGTCATATCCCAGCAAGGTAGGACACACATCCACACACCTCCCCTATGATGTGGTTACATTCCGACAGGCCCCGATTGTAAAGTAGAAATGTCAGAAGTCAAAAATAACGTTACTATCTAGAGTTTCTCTTGCAAGATAAGAGCTTTCCTCTTCTCCCCATTACCCCTAGGGAATGTCACTGCACTGGGGAGTTTTGCAGATATAGTGCTGGGCTTAGAAAATACGATAAAAATAGAGGAACAAACTAGTAAAGAAAAACACACAGAAGAAAAAAAAAAAATAAAGAAGAAAATGCGCAAAGACAAAAACATGCAGGAAGACACGTACACAATAACTAAAACTCATGCAAACAGAATAAAACAAAATGCATGTGCACTAAATGACACACGTTAACGCACACACAAAAAATAAATAAATAAATAAACCCAAATGTTTTTGTTGTATGTGCTGCATTTTTTTGGGGATATCATTGATTATGGCTCTCCAGAACTTCCTATCACTTGTAACCTTTAGCGATTTTATACTTTTGCTAAAGAACACCCCCCCACCACCACCACCCATTCCACCATCTACTGAAACAAGCACATCAGATAAGTGGCTCACTGCCTTCTATGTCCCCTGCCCTCTGACCATTAAGTTCGCCAATCCTGCCTTCCTCATTATATGTCCAAGGAATTCTCAGTATCCTTCTGTAGAATAACATTTTTTCTGCCTCTAGTTTTCTATGTGCCGTGTCCCTTCAGGACATAGGCGATCATGGCTCTCCACAACTTTCTACCTTGTGAGGCTCATAGAAGTTCTTATCCCTTTGCTAAGGTCCTTACCTTCTGTTCTGCCATCCATTTACAGAAGCTTACCAGCCAAGTGGCTTGCTATCATCCATCGCTCTTGTCCTCAATATGCCCAGTGAGGGTCAAGATTTCCAGTCACTCCTTTCTCATTGTGGCTTCAAGGAATTTTCATCTGTCTTTCCTTAAGTGTTCTTTCTGTTGCCATTTTCTTAAAGACTCCCTTGTTGCTTACTCATTCTGTCCATGGAATTCTCAGTATCCTGCTGTAGAATCACATTTATGCTGCCTTTAGTTTGCTTCTTTTCAGAGAAATTGTCCAGCATTCACTGCCCTATAAGAGGATGGATGGATATCACATAGAAACAAAGAAAAGAGTGCTCGATTGCTAACAAATTTTTGTTGTTTCTCAGCACCTTGCTTCACTTTTGGAATGCTTCTTTCTCTTGTCCAATGCATCTTCCAGTGACTGATCAAGTGCGTCTTCCAGTGACTGATCAAGTGCGTCTTCCAGTGTCTGTCCAAATCAGCAACAACCATTCATGTGGACTCGTTTGCAAATCCCGTGCAGAATTGTCTTGTACGAGACAAACATAAAAACTGAACTGAAAGACACTCATACTCCGAAAACAACAGGAGAGTCCATAAAAACAACAACACACAAACACATATGTCTGTGCATGTATGTGTGTGTGCTTGTTGTCTGGACAAGAAAACAACAGAATGAAAACAACTCCCCCACCCAAGAGGGTTGCAACAGTTCTGAACCCTTACAGAGGGGAGTTGAAGGGATGTTAGTGTCATTTCCCCACTGGACCTTAAAAAAAAAAAAGAAAAAAAAAAAAGTTGTATATTTCTTGTATATATATGCAAGAGGACAGTTGATGAATCCTGATAGAAAGCCATGGTTTAAAAATGCTGATTTTAAAGGCTTGCAAGATTTCAAAATATGATAATCCTCATCAGTTATGTGCCCTGCATGATACAAGCTTAGACGATCATGTATCTTTCGATACATGACTGACGAGGCAGATTTTTTCCCTGCAGTAGATTCTACTTCCTTTAAGTAGGCAAGTAATTTTTTTCCTTATTTCTTTTTAAATGTTTCTATTGGTCTGTTCTATGTAAAATAAATCAATGAAAATAACATTATTTGAATATAGGCAGGCCCTCCTCTTCACAGCACAATTTTCCTCTTCCTATCTTGCCTTGTGCCAAATGGAAACGAACAAGAATTAGTCTTCAGTTTTTTTTCTTTTTTTTTTTCTTCACAATGTTTTAACTAGTCTACTTTAGGCCTTCCATCAAAGAATAGCAAAAAACCATGAAAAAAGAATTTAAATCAGTAAATATGCAGAAAAAATTTAAAAAAAAAAAAAAATTGTCTATGGATGTCTGGAAAGGAAAAAAAAAATTGTTCTCTTATTTATTTTTACCAAAGAGGAACAATAATAAATAAAATCAGTGTGCATCTTTCCTCAATCAATGCTCTGACATTTATAGAGAGGAAACTTATTGTGTCATGTAAGACAATTTTTCTCTCCAGAACCTTACATATCTATAAGTCTACCATTCATCCATGCTTTGAATATTGCTGCCACATATGGTCCAGTGCCCTTGCTATTCACCTTGAGGTCCTTGATAAAATCCAAAAAATAATCAGCAATATTATTGGTCCTAATCTGATGGCTCAGCTTCAGTCACTCTGTGCTTTTTCGATAAATATTTTCACGGTAATTGTTTGAATAAGCTCTTCACTTGAAGACTGTCTGAATTTAAGTGCAGTACTAGAATGGTGTCGAGATATCAAATTACAGTTGAGCTGGCCACATGTAACCATAAATTTTATGCTGACAGTTTCTTTCCTTGCATGGGGAACTCCCTCCTGGCTCCATGATTTCCAGCCAACTTTAATCTGCATAAATTTAAATGCAATGTCAATCACTGTCTACTCTTCTCTTTCCACTCATTATTAATGTTTCTGTTCCTAATTCTTCCACATCTAGTAAGCTCTCGTCTGTTAGTGGCTTTTCTACCTTGTATGGAGGGAAGGAGGAAGAGAGAGAGAAAAAAGTAAAAAAGAAAAAGAAAAAAAAGAAAAAAAAAAGAAAAAGAAAAAAAGAAAAAGAAAAAAAGAAAAAGAAAAAAAAAGGAAAAAAAAAAAGAAAAAAAGGAAAAAAAGGAAAAAAAAAGAAAAAAAGGAAAAAAAGGAAAAAAAAAAAAGGAAAAAAAAGAAAAAAAAAAGGAAAAAAAAGAAAAAATTGTTTTAATCATGGATAATGTCTTTAAATGATGTTGGTATTAAAATCAGTCCAAAAAAAAAAAAAAAAAAAAAAAAAGCTTTATTTAAAATTATGAATGTGAGATTGATAAATATTGTCTAAATTTTTTTTTTTTATCTGCCATGCTTAAATATTATTGGCCAAATATCGTTTGGCCAATCTAGAAACTGTCCTGAAATGAACGCAATAAATAGTCCCATGTATTTGTAAAATTCACATAATGTCAGTCATTTTTCTTAATTGTGCTCAATAAGTCAATGTCTACAAATTGATTTAAAATATGTATGCATAGTTCCACCTTACATCCATGTCTGTCTTAATCACCTGCCAATAAATTCCTCTTTGGAAAGATGCTGAGAAAGATACCCCCCCCCCCCAAAAAAAAAATTACACACACACACACACACAGAGGTTTGTGTGTGTGAGCAAGTAAGCGAGTGAGTTCCTCCCTCTTGCAAAGAACAAAGCCTCTTTTTGCTTTCCCATATAATGCCCGATCTGAGTCAAAAGAATGTAACAAAAGAAACTATGTAGATGTCCATTCGATAGCATTGCGCTCGTTGCACTGAGAAAAACAGGGGAGCTAGCAGCGAGAGAGAGAGAGCGAGAGAGATACATGTGAATCATGTAGAGCACCTGCCAACCTGTCTCTCACACCTTCACAACTCCCGAGCTTCCTGGTTGTATACAGAGACAGAAACATGCAGTTGCAACCAGGACGGAAGAAAAACTGTGTCTGGCTTGCAAGCCGATCTTCAGCTAGGGAGGAGAAGACTGAGCAGACAATAAGAGCCATGTATGCAGGTTAATGGCAGGAGCGTGATGTGGGAGACTTGCAGATTTTTAGCTGATGCATCCTGTGAACAGGCAAACATATAAGAAAGGTGTCCGGGTGGGGGGAATTTGACCGCTACCCCTTTCATAAATGGTCAGTCATAATACAAGTGTGTGTACGCACATACATACAGATCACTTAATGATTTTACTGTCAACAAGGATTCAACGGTTCCACATCTGTTGGAAGCAAGACCCATGAAAGACATTGCCATTGGGGGAAGTGATGGCTTGATTGATTTGTTTTTTATGGCTTCTCAACCCTTTGCAGGTTATTTAAAGCCAGAAAATAATTTTGGATTGTAAGAAATGTTTTTTTTGAGATAATGATTTAGCGATACAAGTCTTACTAATTAACCCATAGCTTTTGGGAGAAGAAGTGAATTAATCACTGTTCAGAATTTGATAAAGAAACAAGAAATTATAATGCAGATATAAAGTGAGGGATTAATTCTATATTACAATCAATATATAAACTGAGTCCTCACTTTGTTGCCACAACAGTTTCTATATATTTATATTCTACTGAACATAATTAAATCTAAAAGAGATGCCTGTGTAGCTAATCCGGGATTTGTCTTTTATAGCTTATCAACCTTTTGAAGAATATTTAAAGCCAGGAAATAATTTTCAGATTGTAGGAATTTGTTTTTTTTTTGAGATAATGATTTAGTGATACAAATCTTACTAATTAACCCATAGCGGGGGGAGTGGTGGATACATTCCTTTCATCATCACCTTGTATTAAAGAAAGAAAGAAAAAAACGAATGAAGGCTATTTATTGGCTATAAAATATGTTCAGGATGATGCCCAGTACTGCAATATTTAACTATGGTAGTTAACCTGTTAGCGTTGCTCAGAAGCTATTAATAGTTAACCTGTTAGCGTTGCTCAGAAGCTATTAATAGTTAACCTGTTAGCGTTGCTCAGAAGCTATTAATAGTTAACCTGTTAGCGTTGCTCAGAAGCTATTAATAGTTAACCTGTTAGCGTTGCTCAGAAGCTATTAATAGTTAACCTGTTAGCGTTGCTCAGAAGCTATTAATAGTTAACCTGTTAGCGTTGCTCAGAAGCTATTAATAGTTAACCTGTTAGCGTTGCTCAGAAGCTATTAATAGTTAACCTGTTAGCGTTGCTCAGAAGCTATTAATAGTTAACCTGTTAGCGTTGCTCAGAAGCTATTAATAGTTAACCTGTTAGCGCTGCTCAGAAGCTATTAATAGTTAACCTGTTAGCGCTGCTCAGAAGCTATTAATAGTTAACCTGTTAGCGCTGCTCAGAAGCTATTAATAGTTAACCTGTTAGCGTTGCTCAGAAACTTGGGTTATACATGAGCCCTTTCGGAAATGTGAATATTTGTGCATATGTGAATATAACAAACCCAAGTAGAATTGGAACTCAGCTTTCCAGTTAACAATTCTGAGCCATTATACCAGCCCACTTCCAAACTTACTACACCTGATATTCCCAAACGGCCACCCATCTAGGTACTGACCAGGCTTGATGTTGCTTAACTTTGGTGATCCTACAAGAACCGGTGTGTCAATGTGATGGGTCCATAAGCCTTATCACCTGCACATCCAAGCTTACAACATGTGATATTCCCAAATGGTCACCCATCTAGGTACTGATCAGGCTCAATGTTGCTTAACCAGTAATTGTACAGGATGTTATAAGACTGATTGGCTAAAAAGAGAATTAAATTTACTTTTAAAATAGTTTTCCCCTATTCCTCACACTGGTTTGGTTTGTTTTGTTTTATGGCATATCAACCTCAATGGGTCATTTAATGGCAACAACTTTTTTTTTCAGGTAATTTTTGTTTTGTCAAAAATCTATTTCTGTTAATATTTTTTCCTCAAAAATGTATAGCTGGTAATATTCTTCAAAAACTTATTTCTAGTAATAATTTTTTTTTACAAAGTATTTTTGGTATTAAAATCTATTTTTACACTTTTATAATGTCTTTTACCTCAGTTTCGGGGGGGGGGTAACTATTTGCCCATAGCTGGGACCCTAACAGGTGCTACCACCCCGGGTCAGGGTGCACCTGGGAACATCAGCAATTAAGAGGTGGTTCCATGCTCCTCAAAGCCCTCTGATCAGAGGCCTTGATGTTGGACGTAGTTTATCATCTTACCCTGGATGCAGATGTAGTTTATCATCTTACCCAGAACGATCCTCGCACTGAGACTGATTGATTCAGTAGGCTGAAAAACAGCTTCTGTTACTCTTAATGGTAGTCATTACAGCTGGAGATTACTGTATATACTTTAATATAGTGCAAGCTTTTATCATAAAAAGAAAGAAAAAAAAAAGGGAAAGGGGGTTGTCCCATTATACACAGGTAATTTCTTTTAAGTATTTTTGATAACTGGTTGCACGATACACGTAATTTTTTTTTCTTTTTGGAGGTGTTAAAATTCATGCATTTTCAGTGGTAGGTCTACATTCTTTTACTAACCTTAACCTAAATTCTTTCTTTCTGTTGCAGCATGAACAGCAGAATGCCATTCACTATGTGTGCCACTTAAAATCTACAAATTCCTTTTATAAATGAAGAATTAACAATGATTTTTTTCGTTTCTCTAATTTTAATTCATCTTCGTTTGCACGTGTTTACATCAACGATGTATTGCTTTTCTAACAGCATCCCATTTGTCCGATACGTATCTCCATCTATACCATTTATTTTTTACTTGTCTTCCTTCTGTCTTCCTCTGTTTACTTATATTTATTTATTATTTTCTTTACATGTTTTGGTATTATTTTATAATTCTCCCTTCATATTCTTAAAATATTTTGACAAGATGATGCCCAGTAATGCAATATTTGACTATGGTAGGCATACTAGTATTGCTTGGAAGCTCATCACATTATACATGAGCTATAAGACAACCCCCCCCCCCCAAAAAAAAAAAAAAAAAAAAAAACAAAAACAAAAAAAAAACAAAACAAAAAACCCCCCAAAAACAAAAAAAAAACAAACCCCAAAAACAAAAAAACAGTAGGGCCTTCTAACCTTTAATATATCACCAGACAAGATGAATTTTGGAGAGCAATGCTTTGATTTTGAGTATGCTGGTACTATACATGTAAATAAAATGACAATTAAAAGAAAAGACATGAGATAAACCATTTATGACAATATGCTTTGTTCCTTGGGGAACTTTATGAAGGCTAGTGTAGAAATTTCATTTTGTAACCTGTATTCATACACAGAAGTAACATGGGGGAGGGGACAAAATAAAATTTCAAATTCTGAACTACAGAACACACTAAAGAATTTCAAAAACTTATAGCGTAAGGGAAAGGTAAATTATGGAGGATACTAAAAAGTGGTAGACTTTATTGGCCTATTAAATGACAGCAAGTTGATGTTTTTGACGGCTATTGACTTTTTTTTATGCATTTTGTCTTATTTACTAATTTATTCTTAAAAGTAAGATAAGAGGGCGGGCTGAAATTAACTATGAAGGAGTGATGCTAGAAATGTGACATCGTGCATGCATTAATTTCACCTCTTCTTATTAATAACTGTATTAACCCCCCCCCCCCGGTACAATGGTGGGCTGAAGGGTTCATAGGCTGACTATGAAGGAGTGATGCTAGAAATGTGACATCTTGCATGCATTAATTTCAACTCTTCTTATTAATAACTGCATTGCTTTTTTCCAAGTAAACTGATATTTGACTGTTCAAGGAAAACTTCAAAAAAGTAACTTGTGACTTCTCTTGAAGACGAACAAAATTTCGAATCGAGATGTTATCAATTATCAACAGGATTTCTTTGAAAAGTCGGATATCAGTTTACTTGAAAAGAAACAATGCAGTTATTAATAAAAAGAGTTGAAATTAATGTATGCAAGATTTCACAGCTCTAGCATCACTCCTTCATAGTCAGCCTATGAACTTCTCACCCCACCCACGTAAGTTAACTGTAGTCTTAAGTTGCAAACATTTTTTACATTCATACATAAATATGTTGGCTTCAGAGAGGAAGATTTGCTTTATGAAAGTTTTTTTTTTTTTTCACTCCATGGCTAGGATCAAAGTGTAGTATCTGTTCTCCTTATCTCTAACGGTAATATTAGCTATTTCTTTATATAGAAACATTTGACATTCTTTACCCCAGTAGCAATTTTATTCAAACTGATTTTTTTTTCTTTACTCCATCAGGCTGGGATGAAAGTGTAGTATAGATTCTCGAATGGTAACATTAGCTATTTCCTCATAAGGAAACGTTCGGCATTTATCGACCAAGCAGCTTGTACTATTCTCAGTTGAAATTTATAAAATCTTTCTCTTATAACAATTTTTCAAGAAAATAGATTTCTGAAGTAAAGTAACTGTTATTGCTCTTTCAAGTATTGATGGGAGGGAGGCTTCCTTGCTAACCTTTTCTTCAAAGTAGTGTGGAAGGTCAATATCATGTCATTTTCTTTCTTTGAGTTACAAATGCTTTTCACTTTAGTTGTTGTTATTGCTGGAAGTTTTCAAGTCATGTGGTTTCTGTTATTTGGTACAGATCTTTCTTTGCGATTCTGCAGCTCCAGTCGACAAGGTTCAAAGAAAGATGGTCCTTGACAAGACCTACAGGCTTCATTCACTCAAAACTCTTATTAACCATTGAGCTGTGAATTGATGGCAGTGAACTTACTCAATATGGCATAAAACAGCTGGTTTTAAAAAATTAAAAGTAAAAATATTCACAAAAAATTGGGATAACACAAAATATAAAAAGCCATGTAACTAATGTCAGGAAGAGAGATCAGTTTGAAATGGTCAAATTGGCGACTCATCTCAAAAATGACCTACAGTCTGTTGTTAACTGGAGCAAAGAATGGCTTGTTAATTTTAATGCCTCCAAAACAAAACTGCTCTATATTAATCATCTGAGAAACCCCATTCTGCCTTCCATCAGTATGGCTGATGCTAACCTCCTGGAGAGTGATTCATTACACTTTCTTGGGATAACATTCTCAGCCAATATAAAGTGGAAAGACTATCTTAAATCCATTGCTAGGTCTGATGCTAAGCTAGACAATTCTCTCAAGAATCTATCTTACATATCTCTAAGTCCACTATTCGTCCATACTTCGAATATTGCCGCCACATATGATCAGGTGCTCCTGCTATATATTTAGAGATTCTTGATAAAATCCAAGAACTATCAGCAATATTATTGGTCCTGACCTGGCATCTCTGCTTCAGTCACTTTCTCACCAACTTAAAGTATCTTCTCTGTTCCTTTTCTATAAATGCTTTCATGGTAATTGTTCAGATGAGCTATTCAATATGGTACCTAGACTTTAGGAATTTAAGCACAGTGCGGAGTAATGGATAGCAGCTCGGATTGAGGAATCGGAGAGCCGAGTTCGAATTCCAGCCAAATCCATTACATTCACTTACATGCTAATATCCTCGGGAGAGGTATGAATCCTCGTCTTTTTTCCCCAGCTATGGGTAAATAGCAGGGCAGACCAGGTTCTACAGCCTTGGATGGCAACTGGTCTACCGCAGAATGCAATGGCAATCTACTGCGGGGAGAAAATCTGCCTCGTCAGTCATGTATCAAAAGATACATGATCGCCTAAGCATGTATTAAAAACAAACAAACAAAAAAAAACGGTGAGATATTGTTTCAGTTCCTTCCACTTCCGAAATTCTAGTAGCATCTTCAAATCTTTTGAGACCAAGCTTAAAAGAATGTCTCAAAATTACCAAAACCTCAAAATCATTATCCACCTGTCCAATCCATTACATTCACTTACATTCTAATAACCTTGGGAAAGGTATGAATCCTCCTCTTTTCCCCCCAGCTATGGGTAAATAGCAGGACAGATTGGGTTCTATAGCCCTAGATGGCAACTGGTCTACCACAGAAAGAAATGGCAACCTTCTGGGGGGAAAAAAAAAAAAAAAAAAAAAAATCTGCCTTGTCAGTCATGTATAGAAAGATACATGATCGCCAAAGTGTGTATCACACATGGCACATAACTAACTAGATTGGCAACAAGGTTTCATCAATTTACAGTTGAAATTGCGAGATGGAACCGTAATTTCTATGCTAATAGTTTCTTCTCTTGCATGTTTCATTTGTGGAACTGTCTTTCGTGGCAACTTTGATCTTGGAAAATTGAAATCCAATGTCAATCATTATTTACTGTCTTCTATTGTTACCACTCCTTAATAAGGTTTCCTTTTTCTAATTCTTTCACACCTTGTGTCTTAGTGGCTTTACAGCCTTCCTTCAGGTAAATTCAACTAAGTAATTGGCATTGAGTAAAAATGGAATATATCATTACTAACAAAATGTGATCAGGCTGTGTGACCAATATATGATAATGGTACCAGTAATATTAGCCATTTCTTTATAAGGAAACATTTGGCATTCATTGATGAAGCAGCCAGCACAGCTTTTGGTTAAAACTTATAAAATTGTTGTATCCTTAAAGAGGTTACAAATTGACAAAGGGGGTACTCAAGTGAAGGAACAGCAACAAATACATAGGTGAAAGAAGGGAGGTTTATTGTAAAAGAGAATACACTACTGAAAGACAGAGAATCGGGTGGCAGGCTAGTAATTCCCAAAGCAAGCCCCCAAGGTTTTCCTGTGCTCACCATATATAGCTAATGATATAGTCAGTCCACATAGGCGATAGGCAGTGGGGGACATTCCATTACAACAAAAATCTTTCAGGAAAATAGTTTTTTGAAGTCCAGTAGCTTTTATTGCTCTTTCCAGTATGGAAAGGAGTTTCCTTCCTAACCTTTTCTTTGGAGTAGTGCGGAACATCAATAACTTTATATTATTTTTTTAGCCACTGCTGCTACAGAAAGTTCTCAAGTGATGCGGTTTCTGTTTTTTGGTATAGTTCTTTGTGATTGTGTAACAGCAAGCAATACCAAATATGGCAATAATGAGGGTGGTTGATCATTTTCCACCAATATTCCAAGTGAAGTGTTCATGTTTGCCTTGAAAATCAGCACTCAGCACCCAAATGAACAGATATAAAACTATATGAACATTGAAGCAAGCCTCCAAAGACCATTACTGAAAGAGTTTATTTTTTTTTTTATAAATACCGGGATTTAACCATCATAGCCCCAAGAGGAATCATTTGACGTCAAACTGGAATGTGCTGTCGTCAGACATATGATTGTTTTTCGCATTTCATATTCAACACACAGCTCCTACCCTGCCTCCACCCCACACAACATCCACCCAGCATGAAAATAATTCTTCAAGTGGCTCAACACTAACACAAACATTTAGTCTACAGAGTAATTCTAACATGCCAAAAATATCATCGGCTGTGAAATTCCTTCGAGTAGCACACATAACTTACACCAGAAGTCTAAACGCAGAGAAGAGCTTTTGATGGAATTAATATTTATGCCTTAAATTATTCTACTGTTTGACCTTAAACTGTTAGCATTCGACATGTACAAACCCCTCCCATAAATATCGACTCTCAATGTTCAACCTACCCCATATATATACCCTACTACATGAGAGGAAGCACATGGATAGCGGTTCAGATTGAGGAATCAGAGAGCAGAGTTCAAATTCCAGTCGAATCCATTACATCCGCTGACGTGCTAATCCCCTTGAGAAAGGTATGAATCCTTTTCTTCTCACCCAGCCATGTGTAAATAGCAGGACAGACCAGGTTTTATAGCCTTGGGTGGCAACTAGTCTAGGAGAAAGAAAACTGAATTCAAAACCTGATCCTCCAAATTAGGTGCTGTGCAGGAGGCTAACAACCTAGTAACATAAAGAAACCCCACTGGCTGGTTATAGAAAACGCAACAATATCTTGCAGCCCTATGTTCCTCAAGGAACTTAAAAGCCATATTATATATATATATCTCAACCCCCTGTTGTTGAGTTTTTACTATGTTTTGTTTTTGTCTCATGGTCATGGTTGTTTTTGGTTTAAGCTGTATATTCTGTTCCATTTTTTTCCTTTTTGGTTAACACTGCCCTGACGATCCATTTAGGCGAAACCTAGGTAGGTTTGCCTGGCTCCTTAGGTTTATCTTTATATCTATATATATATAAGAAATATAGTCTTAAAGTGTGCTATATTTATGGGATAAAGTGCTCAATATCAGAGATAGAGCGTGTGTAAATATAAAAGTGAACATAGAAGTCAACACTTAGAATGCGACAGTCTGTTTCATGCTAGTGCAATCGTCAGGCAGCTAGTGCTATTATTTTTCTCGGCTATTTATATATAAGGGTCAGTGGTGCATTGTGGGTAATCTATTTTGGCGGTTACTTTTACCGGAAGTCGCTTATTTGTTTATTTATTTATGTCAAATTATTTTGCTTGTTTTTGGGGTTTTTTTTTTATTTTTATATTTATTTATTTTTTGTTTTGATCGGTGTTTTTTATTAACGTAGTAAAAATTTGTTTATATAGCTTATTGTCGGTAGTCTATTATGGCACTCATTTACCGGAAGTCGTTTATTTGCTTATTTATTTGGGTCAAATCGTTTTGCTTGTTTTTATTTATTTTTCATTTTTATTTTTTATCTTATATATTTGTTTATTTGTCATTGATTAAAGCTATTTGTTGAATTTTGGGGTCGAATGTTGTAGTTTGTTCTGACTACTATTTTGGTGGGAACGGTTTTTATTTTATTTATTTGGGTTGATTATCTTTATTTGTTTTTTCTAAACGGCTAGTTTATCGGTATCGGCTGTTAGTTTATTTATATATTTGGATGTATTTAGATCGATTTATTATACTTGTTATTTATTTGTTACACTGTATATTTCTCTTTTTGGTTTTCGATTTTTAAGTAACGCAGTATATTATTTATTAATTTTTTTATCGTTATATAACAGTTATAACTATTTTCCGTCCGATTTTTTGTTTTGATTTTTGTAGTTTAATTTTTTGTTCATAATAGTTTGATAATTTGTTCATTATTTACTTTATTGATTTTGTTCCTTATTTTATTATTCTATTTCGCCTATTCTAACAGGTGTGGTTTGGTGATTTGTTTGGATTAATTTACTTATTTCATTGTCATTTTGTTTGTTTATATATTTATTTATTTTTCTATTTTAAGTTATGTAGTAAAAATTTGTTTTCATGTCTACATTTTGAGATTAGCTCGGATCTTTTATTTAATAATTTATTTTGGTCTGGGAAGGTAATGATAGCTATTTTTTCCTCCAAGCAAAGTTTGCAAGTTTTTGATAGGTTGTTGTAGGCTGATGATTTTTTCCTTATTTTCCAAGATATTTTTGGTGTGGTGTGCGTTTTGATTTTTATTTCCCAGATATACTTAGAAACCATTGTGCTGTTCACATATTTACTATTTGTGAAAGACATTTTGTGTACATAATTTCTTTGTTTCCAGAGTCCTTCAGTTACTCCTATGTATACCTTTTCTTCATTATCTGCTGATTTTATCGTGGCTTGGTAGATTACGTTGTTTTGTAAACAATTACTATTTAAGGGACATTTGTAAACAATTACCGTTTAAGGGACGATTGCACTAGCATGAAACAGACTGTCGCCTCTAAGTGCTGACTTCTATGTTCACTTTATATATATATATATATATATACACACACACACATACACACAACAACTTCACAAATAACACAGAAAGTCATGTAAACAGTGAGACTGACCATGAGCTACTTCCACCCTCTCTTCTTTACTTGATTAGCAAAGAAAATACAAGTTTTACGCACTTTTTTGGCAATGAGAAATCAAGCATCCCAACAAAATGAGTGTAGTGACTTAGAGCGTTCATTTGGGGGATATACAGCCCAGATTATTCTAGAATCTGAGAAAAAAAATATAAAATGCAAGATGAATTAGATATTGATGTTTATAGTGGTGAACTGACCGATTCAGATGATGGTAATTATGTTGACCCATGTGTCAAGATCTTGAGTCGACTCAAGATCTTGACACATGGGTCTACAGACAAATGATGTCTGCAATATCAATTTGGAACCTAATGGACATCCAAATTCATTGTCAAAGGATGCTAAGTAAGGCAACTATTTGTTTCTGACCAATTCATTTTATGAAACTTTGGCAACAGAGACAAACATGTTAATGTATGGGGGCTATATATTATGTATTTAGGCAGCAATCCCTCATTTATATATGTTTCATTAAAGATGACATACCTGAAGAAAACCAAGGGCACAACATTTGAAACATCAGTAGTCTGAATGTAAATAAGTACATTTTGAACAAAGGCTGAGGAAACATGATTTTTTGCAAAAAAGAAAGAAAGAGTGGGGTGCGTGTGGGGTGTATGTGTGCGTGTGTGTGTGTGTGGGGTTTGTAGATTAAACTTGGCTGCAAAGCATGAAGCTGAAAGGAAGTTCCACAAGCGAGAATAGAAACTGTTAGCATAGAATTTACTATTACATCAGTTACCAAGTAGGTGTCTACACAGACAAAACTACTATTTACTCCTGCCTCAATAGTAAATTTGGCATTGCTGACAAAACTAACCGGGCTGTTGGTCTCGAAAAGGACCCTTGATCTGTGGTTGACTGGGGCAGGAAATGGCTTGTAAACTTTAATGCCTCCAAAATGAAATTGCTCTCCTTTACACACAATCGAGAACCCTCCCAGCCTCCTATCCGAATGACTGATGCCCAACGCCACGAGAGCACCTCTCTGCACTTGCTTGGTCTCATGCTTTGCTCCGACATGAGGTGCAACAACTACATTGAATCATCTATCTTCATCTACCGCAAGGAAAGCTGGCTCTCCGTGTCAAGCCAGAAGGTTTTTCTTGCCCAAAAACATCCTTCAAATCAACCATTCGTCCTTGCGTTGAATACTGCTGCCATATATGGTCTGGTGCCCCTGCTGTTCATCTTGAGGTCTCCAACAAAATCCAGAGATGGATATGCAATGTGATAGGTCCTGATCTGGCATCTCATCTACATGCACTTTCTCAGATGTGCTGTGGCTTCCCTCTGTCTATTTTCATATTGCTCTGAAGAGCTACTTTCACTGGTACCCCAACTGCATCAATTTAAGCGTGCTACTAGGTTGGCATCTCGGTCCCACCTCTTTCACTATTGTAACGGTTAAATGTAGCAATTTCTTCTACTCCAAGAGTTTCTTATCATGCACTTCCTGACAGTGGAATGCTCTTCCTTTCACTTGCTTTCCTGATGGCTATAATCTTCAAGTATTCAAATGTAATGTCAATCAAAATCTTCTGATACTTGTCTTTCTCTTTATCCTTTCCTCAAACATCCCTCTTTTGCTATCACTCTATGTAACCCCACTGCATGCTAGTAACACTCCCACCTTGTTTGGTTGGGGTGATATGCTTTTTTAAAAAAAAAAATCTAGCCAGCTCAATCATAAATTGATGAGATCTCCATGCTGGTCTAGTACTGTGCTTAAATTCATGAAGTCTAGGTACCATAGTAAACAGCTCATCTGAATAATATCTTAAAGACCTCTTTTATGTGCCATGTTCTTTCAGGATGTAGGCAATCATGGCTCTCCACCTCCCTCTATCCCTCTCAACAAGTTCCTTCCCTCTAGACCACAACTTGCTTAAACCCGCCAGCTATGTTATGCATTGTTTTCCCTTGTCTCGCTTTCCCTCTATTCGACTTGTGAGTATCAGATTCTCCAGGCTCTCCTTCCTCATTACGTGCCCCAGAAATTACAGCTGCCTCTTTCTGAATCTATGTATTTCTTTTTCTTTTTAATGTGCCGTGTTCCTTCATGACATAGCCGATCATGGCTCTCCACTTCACCCTATCCCTTGTAGCTCTCAATAAGTTTCATCCCTCTGCCTCCTCCCCCAGACTACGTTTCTGTCATCCACTTGCTTAAGCCCACCAGGTATGTTATGCATTGCTTTCCCTTGCCTCTCTTTCCTTCTATTCGACCTGTGAGTATCAGATTCTCCAGGCCCTCCTTCCTCATTATGTGTCCCCCGTGGTCGCTTAAAATATGGATTGATATAAATAAGAGTTTTATATTTGGTATGTTATATTTGATTAAAAATATTTTCTATTTCAAATTAAATTAAAATATTACTTATTTTTTTCCGAAGTTATGAATCCTTAATTTGACACGCATATCTTTTCAAGAATGAAATTTTTTTTTTCTCTCACTCTTTCTACAAGTATCTCACAAAATAAAATAAGTCTATCAAGACAGTAACAAGTTCTGTTTTTCACAACACTAACACACAAAAAATAATAAATAAAATTAAAAAAAAAATAGTGCAAAATTTTTATATTTTTTTAAAATCTGAATTAAGGACTTTGAAGGAAAGGAAACATGTCAGCTATAACCTAATCTGAATGCAGAGTTAAAAGAAAATAAAAATAAATTTTTCTCGGAAAGAAGGAAGAAAAAAAAAAAAAGAAAAAAAAGAAAGAGTACTTGTTTTCATTAGAAACGCTCCCCAATCTGAACAAAAACATCCCCACTAATTATAATTATTATTTATTTTACCAAACCTATGTATTGTTTAGAGACAGTGACATACTTGCTCTGATACAAATAGGACGTTCTTAAAGGAGGACTCATCAAAAACAAGTCTATTCAATTCTATTCATTCATTCCAAACTCACAGTATTCATGAAAATAAAGTCTAAGGAAAATTCTTATTATTCTTATTAATTATTATTATTTGCTATTGTCCTTTGCCTGAAGAGCACGAAATGAATAGACAGTACTTTCACAAAGAAATTAAAAGAAAGGAAATAACAATACAAAAGCCACTTTGGTTATTGTTCTTATTTAGGGAAGAGATGAAAAAAAAATAAAAAAAAATATACAAGAATTAACAGTAATTAAATTATTGATTAGACTAAGGTTTCCTTTCTCTTTTCACTTTTTTTAGTTGAGGTTTTTTTTAAAGACCAAATTAAAAAAAAGACACTTCTTAATTTATAGTAAATTTACCTCTGATTCTAACAAGAACACAGAAAACAACACATACACAAAAAAGAAGCCCCAGCCCCACAAAAAAACAAAAAACAAAACACAAACAAGACAAAAAACAAGACCAAAAACAAAACACACACAAAAAAAGACCAAAAACGAAAACAAAAACACGAAAGAAAACACAAGAACAAAACAAAAAATCAAGGAAACAAAAAAATAAAAACAAAAAAAATCAAGAAAACAAAACAAAAAAAAAAAAAAAAAAAAATCAAGAAAACAAAAAAACACCATATCCCCGAAAAACAAAAAGCAACAAAATACAAAACTAACAAAAAAGACAAAACTAAAAAACCAAAAAGAAAAAACCTTAATTTGCTCTATATAGATAGCAAAGTAATAAACAATCAGAAAATGTCTTTAGAAACTCAGAAAAGAAAGTTGAAATGCTATGTAATACTCATCTCCTATATGGCAGTGAATACGAGAGGAGACTTGAAGCAACAGAAGCGTCATTCTACCAACAAAACTGAGAATGTCATTGACAGTACATGCAAACAACAAGGATGTTTTAAGGGAACAAAAACTAAAAGGAAACTGCTAACAATAAAAGACAGCCAAAATTTCTATGACACATCATAAGGGAAGAATGTTTGGCAAGAGTATAGTGAAAACAAGAGAAACGGGGGGGGGACAGGAATAACCTACTTGATGTGTTTGAGTCAATGAATGGCAGAACAAGGGTCAAAAATACAAAGAAGCTTGATAAAAGCAGTTAAAGACAGGAAGCTGTGGAGAACTATAATTGCTCATATGGCAGAAAAACGATGGCAAAGACAAAAACTGTACTTGAGCATGAAAGAGACTGTCGCCACTGGGTATTGACCTCCATGTCCACTTTTATATTTACATATGCTTTATCTCTGATATTGACACTTTGAACCCATAAATATGGCACACCTTAATAATTTTATCATTTTTTGACCGAGATGCTACATTGTCAACAAAAAAAAAAAAAAAAAAAAAAAAATACCACAGCAACATATAAAAACTAGAAGCAAACAATTTCGGACATGTGAAACTAACCGACCCAATTTTCCTTGATGATAGATCATAACTCGCTTACAGCAGCCATGATTTTTTTAAGGCTCTAACAATTGCTGCAAGTTTCCCCACAAATGACATTCACTCGGCAACAAATTCTTCAATAGACCCCCTCCAGGCACAGTCGGATCACAGACAGACATTTGGCCTGTTTGAAACATTTTCCAAGTGTGCTATGTCTAATTTGAAAGTTGGTTGGTCTCAGAACTTTCATAACTTTGTTCTGAGTCCAAGTTTGTCAAATTTTCGTTGTTTGAAATTAATCAAATCTTGAACATAAAAGTTCTGATTCCAATAACTTTTATCCTTTATATACGTTTTTTAAAAATATTTTTCATGCAAAAAAAAAAAAAAAAAAAAAATAAATTTCACAGTACTTGGGGTCTGATGAATTGAAGGAAATAATTCAATCGTGTCAACAGTTATTTGGTATGCAAGTGTATAAATGCAATGAAAATATTACATATGATTTTAGGTACTGCCATAGAAAATGTGATACCTAACGTTTAAAATGAATTTTTTAAAATGAAAAAGCTTTCTTGAAGCTTTTATTTTTATTTTAGTTTTAATTTCAAGCTGAGAGATTAAAGTTTATAAGAAGTAATGGATTTCTTTTATTTATTTATCCGATTATGTCATTTTAGTGGGTACCCATATTTGAATAAATGTCCGTTTTTGTTTTGTTTATTGTTTATAATCCAGTGTGCCATGTGTGGTTGATGACACATGGCACAGTGGATAAAAAAGGCATTAGAGATCCAGTGACAGGACCCAAAAAGTGTGAGTTCAATACCTGCTTAAGGCGGTGGAGAACTTGGAGAGGGGAATTAACAGGAGATAACTGACATCCATTAGACATGACACGTGGAACTAGAACAGTCTACCCCAGTGAGTGAAATAAAGGGTTCAGTTCGACATTCCAACCACCTGAAGAAGGCTGGAGCATACAACGGCCAAAACGTAATGGCGACAAAGATGAGGACAATAGTCCGAATAAATAGTGAAATATTTATATACTTGTGTTGCAGATTGTAATAAGCTTTACAATTTATAATCTGTAAAAAAACTACTTAACATTGTCCAAACTGCTCACCATTTTCAGTGAAAATGTTTCACTAATTTGAATTTGAGAATATTTAACAACTTTAATAATGTAACGACAGTAAAATAATTTAAGAAATAAGAAATGTAAAAATTTATTTCTCAGAAAAATTTTTCTCTTCAGACAATTCATATTCATAAAAACAACTAAAAGCATTTGAAATTAAATAATATCTTTTGTTTTATTGGGTTTTACTTTTGTTACAATTCAGAGCTGATTTTAGGTAGAAGACTGATTTAAATAAAAAAAAAGATTTACTTTCCTCAAAGCCTTGGGATTTTAACTAATATAATCACTAAATGATTCAGTATTGAATTTCTAATGTTTTAGTTTTCATAAAATTAGTTGGAGGGTAATAAATTAGAGAGAGATTTTTACCATGACTTTCAAAAAAAAAAAATAAATAAATAAATAAATAATAATAAAAACTTCTCATAATTTTCATCACATGTGAATAGTTTCTGAAAGTTTCATTAAAATCAGACGATTATTTTTATGAGATTTTCCAAATTAATGTCTGTCAGTAAAAAAATGCGCTAAAAAAGTATTACCTTTAGACGCAAAGAGAAACAAGGTCTTTTTTGTTTGTTTTTTTAATCAAAAGTTAAAATGAAAAGAAACCATTATTGCGCCGACCTTCCATAAAGAGCTTATTTGCCTACAAAAAGGAAACCCCACCTGGCTTTTTAGGTCCTAACATCGATCTCTGAGTAACGGTGGAGAAAGTCCCATATAAAAACTATCTTTCATCCACGAGGCAGGCAATTTCTTCTTCACTATTTCGATCGATCAATTAAAGAAGAGAAGAAAAATAAATAAATAAATAAATAAAAAACAGAAAGAATTGACGAAGTAGTACCACCATTGCAGACAGCGTTACAGTCCAGACTAGAAAATTTGAATAGTGAATAATCGCGAAAGAAAGCAGAGACTGATTATTTGAAATAGACTCAAAATAAGCCAGTCTATAAATAAATAAACTATCATGAACGATTTGCTTAGGTTTTTTGTTGTTTGTACCACCACCATCATCAGTTTCACAGCCTTTGTAGTAGAAAGAAGAAAAAACACAACCAAAAGTTTGTTTTCGCCTTTCTCATGAAGAAAAAAAAAGTGTCAAAAGGTAATTATTTAAAGAAAGTGTATTTTAGAAAGACAGAGAGAAAAAGAAAGGTGATAGGTCACGATTAAAAAGACAAAATAAATAATTCAACTTTCAAAATGGAATAAAAATTGTTTATTTGTAGTTGGGGTGTGGGAGACTTACCCCAAGAAAACGGATGGATGGAGAGATGGAAGGAATTGATGGAGGAAGAATAGAGTGGGCGAAATAGAATTGGTTCGGTGTAATGATTGTTATTATTTGTAGTAGTAGTAGTTAATAATAATAATAATAATTCTTATATTTGAAAGGCGTATTTTATTTTCAATTTAGCATTTTTCGTTATCTCAAAAAACAACACATTAATGAGGAGAAACTAAAATTGAAATTGCTTCCGTTTTAACAAGAGAACAAGAAGGGTAAAAAAAAAAATAAAAAAAAAAAATAAAAACTTCATCTTTTCCCCCCACGACATTAAAACGATGTGGGCGAAATAACACCAAGTTTATTATTATTAACAACAAGTACTAGTTTGATATCTTGATAAAAAAGAAAGAAAGAAAGAAAAGTTGCTTGCTTTCTTTATCATTTAAGATTTAAGAAGATTTTTTTTTTTTTTTTTTTTTTTAGTACAAGAAATTTAAAAAGCGAAAGAAAAACTATTCGATTTTAATACATTTTTTCACTCTTCCAGCTACTGAAATTAACCAGAGACGAATTTAAGCTTTAAAACGAATAAAGCCACACAGGAGAATAATGTTCTTTCTATATGCCCACTTTTAACAAAGTTATTTAAAAATTAAAACCATGAAGGAGTTTCACCTACACAGCACTTGAAGCTTTAATTTTGTATACGTAGAAAAAAAGAAGCCCGTAGCACTAACCACAAAGCCATAACTGCAAAACAAGTGCGCACAGCACTTGTTTATGAATGTGGGTTTGAAAGTGACAAAAATACATTTCCTGTGCTATTTTTATCTTCTTTATTGATTATTATGATAATAATTTATTCTCATTGCAACGTAGACACAAGAACAGACCAGAATTTGATCATATCATTCATACATACATACAATAATAACCTTGTCCTTGTTATTAATGTTAATGTAAAATTAATAATATTTTCCTTTTCTTTACTTAAAGACTAAGTTTATCATCCGTTGAAGATGAAATCACCCGTCACAGGAGCTGATTTTGATACACACGCACACATATGAACTTGCTAGGGACAAACTAAACAGGTAGATTTTTCTGATAGGGGACAAATGATCGACGTTTTGTTTTTCTTAGAAAAAAAAAAAAAAAAAAAAAATGTCACCATACAAAACGAATTCTCACGTAAAAATATTATTTAATGATGTAACGAACTGACATTGCAATTACCTCAAGTACATCGATATGCGCTTCAAAAGATTTAATAAAAATAAAAATATCCACCCTTAACTAAGGAACAAAATAATAAAAGAAAGCAATGAATAAGAGTAAGAAAAGGCAAAAAAAAAAAATACTACAAGATATTCCTGTTAGTGTTGTTAGTTCAATTTAAAAAAAAAAAAAAAAAAAAAAAAAATCAATTTCTCTACAATAAATCGGAGAACATCAAATTCAAAAAAGTTTTATGAAGCACTGAACTACTACAATTCCACATTAAGATGAAATGGCGGGATAAAGGAGGGAGGGTTTTTTTTTTTCTTTTTTTAAATCTTAAACAAATTCAGACACAAAATGATACAGTGTAAAAGTAAAGAGCAGGGGGGAAAGTTTCTTTTCAGTCTATTTTTGAATGATTATCAAAGCGACGAAGGAATTGAATATTGGGTAATCATTTCGATGAGGTGCGCTATGCGTGTATCTTCCCCGACCCCACACCTTTTTTTTTAAATTAATGTTTTCTCTCGACTATTTCATCAATATTTATATTTTATTATTCGTCTTTGAAACCCCAAAAAAGGTCAGAAATAATCAAGTCATTTTTCATAAAGGGTTTTTAAAACACCCTGTTACAGATGGGGATATATTACTTATGAACGGTAACAATTGTCCTACTTTTTTTTCAAATTAAATATTAGTAAAATTTTACATATGCTATGCTATGCATATATATTTTCATTCTCGTGTGGGGTATAATTTTGATGGATTGGATAGGTGGTGGTGGTCGGTGTTCTTAAAGGTATCGATTTCCATACACATCAAGCCTTGTTGGGCTAATTGATGACGAATTAGTTTTTATAGCCGAATTTACAAGCATTTACTTCGTTGGGCGCGTTTGATTTGATTAAGCAATTTTTGGTTAGGCTTTGGGAGATAGTTATGATAACAATTGATCGTTTTCGTTTATATTCGACTCTAAATATTGTTTTTGGTTCAGGGATAGGTAAATAACTAGCATAAAAATATTTAGTATTGCTTAAATAAATAATTTCAGCAGTTACTTGGTTGAATGATAGGTAAATTTCGTTTACAGTCTCTAAGCATTTCTGGTTCGTGAAATATAAAATATTGGTCGTCGTATTTGTTGAGTTGATTCTTCTCTAAAAGGTCTCTCCTCAGGGGATATAGTCGCTGTATTTCCAACTCCGTCAACACTGAACAGTCAATAATATTAATTAATTAATTGAAGATAAATAGAAAAAAAAAATATTTACCGTTCTTTAAAATACTAACAGCCAATTTTGCTGCATGACCATGCAAGTGTGTTTTGAATTTTGCGAGGAGGCGGGGGTGAAATTAGGAAGGGAAATAGTCCAAGATTAAAAGGTTTTGAGGGTAAAGCTTGAAGGGTTAAAAATTATTCTATTTGTAGAAATATCGTTTAAAAATAAAATTCGATCTCGCACTAGAGAGAGATGGATAAAGAAAGACCAAAATGTCAATTATTTACGTTGTGCGCCACGTGAATTAGGATTTGAGTCATTTGACCAAATATTGCTTCCCCCCCCCCCCGTATTTAACGTTTCAGTCTCTTGGAATTATGACAAAGTTTGTTTATTTTTATTTTATAAATCTGTAGAGTTTCGTCTTTTGATGCCGTGGGTTTTTTTGATCGTAACTTTTTTCCAAGGCTGTTATGAATTTACGATGGCTTCAAGAAGCTCGCTCAAGACAAGAAGACTATTTGAGTTTTTAATTACTAAAAAAGAAAAGACTAGAAATGTACAAATGCGCTCTTTTTATTCGTCTCATTTTTTAAAATTAATCATTAAATTTTAGTTACTAGAGATCAAACGAATATAGAGAAACCGTAATTAAAAAATAGCTCGTAAATAAGCGAAAACTGGTTTCTTAGCAAAGAGAAAAGTGTTTTTTTTTTGCGTTATTTAATGAAAGAAAATGAATTTCACTGTAGAAAGAAAGTCAAACAAACAGTATTTTTAATGGATAAGATAAATATTACTTAAGAAGATCATAAAAAAGGATACATTTATTTCACTTTTCCGAAATATTCTAATTTCTTGAAAACAAAATCTGATACCTTCACTTCATTCTAAGACTTCATTACAATCAAGGTCAAGACAGATTTTACACTACACAGAGATAACAGGTTTCCGTTTCATATTCGGATTCTCGCAAAGAAAAAATGATACAGAATCATTCGTGTTAAAGTAAAAAGAAAACGAATATTATTTGCTATATAAAACAGAATGGTACACATACACACACACCATGTCAGAAATTCTAGCAAATCTATTTATAGAAATAAGTTATTTTCAAAGTGCACTTAAAAAAAATAGCGTTACAAGAATTCTCTGACAATATTTCTGAAAATAGCGAAATAAAATAGGATTTCTGGAAAATCCAGGTATAATTTTTAATAAAATAAAAAAATCAACTAAAAAAATTCGAGACGATTTGGTACCATATTTCGTTCTTTTCGTATTAGTGGCCCTTTTAACAACGTTACTTTAATTATAATTTTTTTTTTTTTAAGAAAAATGTAACTTTTAGTTTTAGTAAATGAAATAAAAACAACTGGGGTGATAGAAGGGAGTGATGAAATTCTCGATGTTTTTCTTTTACAGCTTTTAAATTCTTTGAAATCATATCGGTGTATTTTCTCCAAAAAGGTTTCAACTTTTTTTTCCCCTGAACACCAAAAACATTTACGGGGACGGGGGTAAGGTTGCATTTCTCCCTACCCTTCAAAAAATTCCGAAGGGTGGTGCTTAAAATACAAACAAGTTAAAAAAAAAAAAAAAAAGAAAAATTTCAATGCTTCTTGCTCGCTACTTTTTTTTGCAATATAAAATAAATATCTCAAGAGGAAATAATTTTTGCATTAAATCGGAAAATAGTATAAATTGGAATAAAATTATATTCGGCATTATTTATCTTAAGAGAAAAAAGTAAAATAAAATAAAGTCGCGTATCGATGTTTTTTGTTGGGATTGATTGAAGCAACTACATTAATCTACGTGGAAAAGTGCGCTTTTTTTTCTAAGCGAAACCAAATTAATCTTGTGATTTTGGGGGACGAAAATAACTTTATTTTTATAGCATTTATTACAAGTACATAAATTATCCATTTCCATATTGTAAAAAATGTCAATTATGAATTTTCTATATTTGATTTTTTTTATCTACTTTTATGAATTTAAAAATTAATATTTTGTTATTGCAGTACTTAGTGGAAAGCGCTTCAGTTGCCTAGATAGGAATTTTTGTGACCCTGAGCTAGTCTGGTGATCGCAAAAGAGTGAAACTCACGATCACAAACTCATACTCTCTCTCATATATATATATATATATATATATATATATATATATATATAATTTAATGGAAATCCTTTGGATATCAAAGAAACGTTCAAAAATTATTCAGGAAAATAATTACACTAAGAATTTTAAAGAAAAAGCAAATTAACATTTGTTGGCAGGATTTAAGTCACCCTAAAAAATGAACGTTATTTGCAGAATGACTGAGACAATTGATGTCAGTTAAAAAAAGTAAACAATAAGCTATGCACTCTCTCCATTCACTAAATACAAGACCAACAAAAAAATGGTTCGAAAGAAGAAAATATTTTAATTAAACCATAACTGGGTTAATTGTTTGTTGACGACTGTTGCCCCGACCCTCACCTATTTTCCGCGTAAAAATTTATTACGATTCTTCATTGGCCTTCAATTATTTGTTTGTTTTCAGTTTTACACACACAAGTGAGGGTCGGGACTAGTCTTCCTTCGAAATTATCAAAACAAAACTGTGGGAAAAAAAAAAAAAAAAATCTTTAATCAATCCATTTTTCTCTCTTTTATAAAGATTATTCCTTTAATAGCCTTTTTTGAATGTTAATAAAATATTAATTAGCTTTTATTGATTAAAAAATACAGAAATTAAGTAAAATATATACTTTTTTAGTTTTATTTTGTTTTGTTTTTTTAAATCAAAGATTAAAAAAAAAAGAAAACAGGTGCTTTTTAAAATAGATGATTTTTTTTTTTATTTTGCTTTCTTTTAATATTTTGAGACTTTAAAAATATAAAATGAAAACAAAAAAATAATTTTAAAAACCAAATGTATTAATTACGAACATTCTTTCTTTCTTCGACTTAAGAAAAAAAAAGAAATCCTTCGGAATAATAACGAAGAAAGGGTAATTTCACAAATAAGTCCATTTATTCATCATAATTATTAAGGAAGCTCCGACACGAAAATAATTCCCGCTTAAAATAAGAATAAAAAAAGGACGTGCCTTAAAAACAAATCCCGACAAAAAGCATATATAAACAAGCATTACTTGACTTACCTCTCAGTCCGAAAGCAACTGACGACGAGAAACGATTCTCAATAACAACACTCCGAATGAAGTGACTAAAAGTGATTTCTTTTGCGAAGAGTTACACAAATAAGGGAGATTACTCTAGTTTAACCCGTCGACTTATGTAACTCCTTTTCCTTCCCTATAGAGTTCGTTACAGCCGCAGCTGATTTTAAAGCATAGTTTAGTTTCGACCGAAAGCCACAAGCATAGGGCACCTAGTGAGGATCGAAATCGCCACACAGTTGTAATGGGCAAACAGACTACTTCGCTAAACATAATCCCACACCAACGCGACTTGTTTTAAACTAAAAAAAAAAAAAGTAAACCTTCTTTATCGGCGCGAAAAGTAGTAGGAGCGGGCCGAGTTCAAATTCCGGGCTAATTTTTTACGTTCACTTTCCTACAAAGCATGACTCCGTTTCTTACTTGCCTCACTTGCCCTGTCATTTATGTTCGAGGGAAGACTGAGCTTTCTAACTTTGAATGGCAACCAGTCTAAGTATATATATATATATATATATATATATATATATATATATATATATATATATATATATATATATATATATATAAGAAAGTAAACGGTGGAGTAATGGATAGGTGCTCGGATTGAGGAATCGGAGAGCTTAGGTCAAATTCCAGTCAGATCCATTCCATTCACTTACGTGCTAATACCCTTAGGAAAGGTATGAATCCTCTTCTTCCCCACCCACCTATGGGGAAATTATAAATAACAGGACAGACTGGGTTCTATAGCCTTGGGTGGCAACCGGTCTAGGAGAAGGAAAAACTCTGAATTCAAAACCGGCCTGGAGAGGATCGGGCTCCGTCAGGCTATCTTGTCGCCAAAAAACACCACTTCTTCTGCGGCTGCAGTACACATGGTGACCCTACGAGTCACCACACTCACACACACACACACACAAATATATATATATATATATATATATATATATATATATATATATATATATACGATACACTTGTTGCGGAGTGATTAGTTTGAATATATTTTTGATCAGGAGGATATTTTTAGTTTGGCTGCCTGAACAAAATTAACATCTCCACAAATAGATTATTTGCTTGGCATGGCACAAGGCTGTCAAAACCAAAATATAAAACAACAATATGTTTTCTAGAAATAACAAAACATTTTTATTCAACAATATACAAAACTGAAGAATGAATTTATTCAGGTAATTTAAACTGTCGGAGTTAGCTCCTCCTCAGTTTCCTTAATCCTTCAACAGGGGTCTCTCCCCCCTGGCTATAAATACTGGCTGACCCTTCGCCTCTCTCCCTTTTTCGACTTAGGCCTTTGGCCGCTACCTCGTGCGGAGGCGAGGTAAAATCTTTTTTTTTTTCCACTTCGGCCTTTGGGCCGCCACCTCGCGTTGGAGGTGAGGTAAAATCTCCCTTTTCCAATATGTGTCCTCTCACAGATACAGCGTTTCCCAAATTCTGGGAACGCGCTAAGAACAATACACGCACGTACGAACACTTACAACACACACACATAATTTCTCCATACAAACTCTATGTAACAGTTCATGTCTTTGTTTAACTTGTTTTGTTATCAATATATATTTGTTTACCCGTGTATATCGGTCTTGTTTGTTTCTTTGTCTTCTTTGGACTTAATTAAAGTCCGACATTCTCATGTAGCTGGACCGGCCAGCAGGAAAGTTTAACCTTCTGATATCTCTTCACATCTTCACACCACGGTCCGCTACAAAACTGAGTTACAAATTGTTAAATTGATGTTTATCACACCAAAAATTGTTTTATGGCAGGCAAAAGTATTTGTTCAGTTGTGCACATAGTGTATGTCAATGTGTAGCTTTTATAATTAATAATATAGCAGGAGTTATGTTATTGGAATTAGTTAAGACTTTGTAGTGAATAAGGACGCGTGAATAAGATTGTGTTACAAACGAAATATCACGACAAAAAGTATATGTTTGAAACAACAGATTTTATATACACAATTTACAATTTCTTTGTAATGATGCGTGCAAAGATATAGAGGAAAAGTTATTTGCTGTTTCGGAAAATGTTCAATGTCTAAAAAGTTGTCTGCCTTTGATTGAAAGGTTGAATTTAACATAGATCAAAAGATTTTTCTATGAAAGATATTAAGTGAAAAAGTTTGTTGTATGAATTTTTCCACTCTCTCAAACAGAAAGTTTGTTTCTTTGGCGGCAATTTTGACACATAATTCCCGTGTGTATCTTTGCGTGTGTGAGTCTCAAAATGCGACGAAAATTCGTTTACTATTTCTATTTATAGTTTTTTTAACAACAAAATCGGCTCCAGCGGATTGGTGGATTGTTGCGAATTTTTCTGAGAAATGCATAGATGAATGTTGTATTTTTTTAAATTTTTTAGCCAATAGGATTTCTTGAAACATTTAAATTAGGGATGAATTTGAGAAAGATTTTTTTATTTTTTTATGTCAGTTGAGACAATTTTTGCACAAATTTTGACTGTTTTTTATGGAATTTTCTCGAAGCTTATTTTTATTTAACAACCAATGAAATTCAAGAAAATGTTTGAAAATTGAAATGATGGTAACTAAAACCTTAAGGAAGGTATATATTTTAATCTGGACTCATAGAAAAAAGATTTCAGTTCAAGAAATAATAGTAAGTTTCAATGGAAAGAATGCTCTTCGATAAGAAGGCGTTGCAGGCTGAAATTCGCAGTAAGATGAATTCAAAGAAACCTCTTGATTGAGAGAAAATGTAATCTTCACTTGAATATCGAAAAGTTGTATTTGATACTAAAAATGTAGTTTTTAGTTTTAAACTTCAAGTTAAAAATCAGCATAAATATATTGAAGTATCTTGCCGCTCAAATTCGTTCACCGTAGAGGAATGACATCGGTTGAGATGAATTGTGTGAGTGTGTTCAGGGAAGCTGAGATTTGTGGTGACTAAAAGAACAAGGTATTGTACTCACCGAGGGTAGGTCGGAGTGGGGAAGAATGTGCGTCGTCGTCGTCGTCGTCGTCGTCGTCGTCGTCGTCGTCGTCGTCGTCGTCGTCGTCGTCGTCTCCTCCTCCTCCTCCTCCTCTCTGGGCGAACTAGGGCCCAAGGATTGACGAATTTTATAGACGCTCTGGCCTCGTCGTATGACGTTGAACGAGACCTAGAATCACGTTGAACGAGACCTTGAGAGTTTAAAAGGTGCTACTTTCAGTCGCAAATTCAGTTTGTTTTCTCTACAGTCTGAACGGTTGAACTCTCTGCCTACGGGCGGGGAGGAACCCGAACGAGGCTACGCCGAAGGGCAGAGTCTCGTTCGGGGAGGTAAACCGGCCCGAAACCCGTTTATACGTGTTCAAAGGGTATATATTTTTGGCCGGGCCCACGGGCTCGGGGATCCCACGTTAAACCGGCCTTGTGCTACATGATAGCCTCGTGTGGGGGTGACAAAATACTAGTTTGTTTTCTCTACAGATCCTTTGTAGAGCTCGCTTTGCGCAGAGGAGAGTACCGAGTGTTACTAGTCATTTGACTTTTGTTACCGTTACAAGGAAGACTTCGCTTGTAAGCAACGTCAGACTTTTCGTTGCAAGCCTTGAAATCGTCTTCTCTTTCCCCCCTCCCTTACTCGTCGGTGAGATAATTCCGACAGATTATGTTGATAAAAAACTTTTAGCTCCAGAAGATTTGACGTAAAATTTCGCACTGGTAAAAATTGGTAAGAGTCGAAAGTTGTATTATCGCGGACGGCATGTTTGTTACTGAAGAAAATCTCACTATTAGAAGTTGATAAATTTCTGTGTCCTTGTAGTTGAAGGAGTGAATAAGATGAGTTCAGAGATGTGCAACGTTCATAGATGTGCGTGCGTACGTGTGTGTGTGTGTGTGTGTGTGTGTGTGTGTGTGTGTGTGTGTGTGTGTGTGTGTGTGTGTGTGTGATGACATTTCATAGCGTTTTCCCCTAAGGGACAAACGCGATTTCTCCACAGCTACATCTTGTATGTGAGAGAAGGGAAGAGTTGAAGATGTATCCTAGTATTTATAATTAATGTGTACCCTGTGATAGGCTCGAAACACATAGACAGATTTGGGCGGTAAATTAATTTTAACCGTGCGGACGTAGACGAAAGCATGATATTGGCATTAATTGACCAATCAGGCTCTGTGATCCACTTTCTGCACAAAATTTGCAGTTGAAAGAAACTACTAAATGGAAGCAGAATGCTAAACACTAAGTTCGTTTATTGCTCTTTCTCTCGAAGGCAAAATATTAAAAAAAGATGATATATAAAATAATGTAATTTAAATAAAGGATAAAAAACATAAATAAATGTAATAAAAGTCTCTTTTGTCTTTTGCACTTTTTTTCACAGTCGGTATCACCGCAAAGCAAGACAATACAGCCGCTAATACGGAAGGGGTTATAGTGCGTGGAGGAATTAGGAACAGAAACATTAGTAATGGGGGAAAAGAGCAATCAGCAATCACGAGGACAGTAGATAGCGATTGACATTGCATTTAAATTTCTGCAGATTAAAGTTGGTTGGAAAGCATGGAACCGAGAGGGAGTTCAAGACGTGCGAAAGAAGAACCTGTTAGCATAGAAGTTACGGTTAGATCTGGTTAGCTCAACTGTAAATTGATGAGATCCCGCCGTCTTTCTAGTATTACGCTTCAATTTATACAGTCTAGGTACCGTAGCGAAGAGATTATCCGAACAATTGCCATGAAAGCATTTATAAAAAAAAAGGCACGGAGAGGAAAACCTTACGGTTGTAGGCAAGTGAGCCGCCAGATAAGGACCAATAATATTGCTGATTCTTCTTTGGATCTCATCAAGGAGCTCCAGAAAAATAGCAGGGACATCGGACCATATGTGGCAGCAATATTCAAAACACGGACGAATGGTAGACTTATAGATATGCAAGATAGATTCCAGAGAGAAAAATTGTCTCGCTCGACACAGTGAACCGACTTTTTTTGGAGAATAGCATCAGCCATACTGATGGAAGGCAAAAAGGGGTCTCTCATATGATTAATGGAGAGACGTTTAGTTTTTGGAGGCGTTAAAGTTGACAAGCCATATTTTGCTCCAGTTAACGACGGCCTTGAGGTAGTTTTGTATGTCGGTTGCCATTTTGACCCTGTGTGTCTGATCCTCCCTACTATCGAGGTAAATGGCAGTGTCGTCAGTGTAGATGCCAAGTTGAGAGCTGATGTCATCGGGAAGTTTGTTAATGACTATTAAAAAAGCGTAGGACCAAAGAAAAAGCACTGTAGGACACCCGCGTTAGTCCGAAAGGATGTAGACGAGTGGCCGTTCAGGATGACATTCATTTCACGATTTGATCGGAACGACTGTGTCAGCTGAAAAAACATGCCTAGAGATAACGTCATTTTTCTTTTTTGTGGAGAAGACCTGAATGCAGCTAAGAAGAAGGAAATAAATTCGCGAGTCTACGTGAAATTCCTTTTGATTGTTTGTTTGTTTGTTTGTTTGTTTGGGGTTTTATGGCATATCAACCACTATGGGTTATTTAATGCCAGATCCAGTATTTACTAAATATATCAAAAACGTATAGCTGGCATCATCATTGTTTCAAAAATGTGTAGCTGGCAACATCATTGTTTCAAAAACGTATAGCTGGCAACATCATTGTTTCAAAAACGTATAGCTGACAACATCATTGTTTCAAAAAAATATAGTTGGCAACATCATTGTTTCAATGTGCTGGAAAAAACCTGGAAGTTCACCATTTTCCCATAGTTGGGACCCCCCAACAGGTGCTACCACCCCGGGTCAGGGTGGACCTGGGAACACCAGCAATTAAGAGGTGGTTCCACGCTTCCTCAAAACCTCCTGATCAGAGGCCTTGCTGTTGGATGCAATTTAACGTCGTACCCAGGACGAAAATTCCTTTTGATATAGAATAAATAGAAAAATGAAATTAATCAAAGAAGTATGTTTGAAGTCATGTGAAAGGTTTCGTTTCAGTTTCTCGCAACCAGCATTGAAGTTCCCGCTAATGTAAAATTACTCCCCAATAATATTATTGGCCAGCACGCGGCACTTCAAATAATTTTCTGTCAGCAATCCAAGAAAGCTAAGTGATTCAAACTATCCCTGTTCATCTATTTTGAAGGTATGCAAACCATATTATCCTCTCGTTTTTCTTAAACATTTTTGAATATTATTTTGTGTCAGATCGTTTAATCTGTTGTATGAACATTTACTCTTCATGACAATACTTTAAATCTACAAACTTTAAGTCTTCTAATTTATTTTCCTGAAACGAGCTATCGACATTACTTTAAGCATGTAAATTCGCGAATAAATTCCTTTTCATGTTTTGTTAAATTTACCAGCGTATTTCATCGTCACTATCATTCTTCATTAATATTCATGGCGTCGGTAAATCAACTGTTCCTTTCACCCCCTAAGCCCCACGACGCTATAGGTTAATATAAATTAAATTTGACATGAAATTTAATTAAATTAATTTTTTTTTTTTCAATTAAATTAAATTTTGTAAAAATATAATTTGCTCAAAAAGAATCGGTCACGGTGGATTGTTTGTGATTTCTTTTTCAAATTTGAAAGACATATCTACCTTTTTATTTTTCGACCAATCACGAAGGTGGCTTCCGCCCAGGTAAATTTAAAAGTTCTGATCCGTCTGAAGCTTTATATAAGACAGGTGAGCAGAAAATTTCAGAAGGTGTGAAAACTTGGAGAAGAAATGTGTAAAAATTTCGACAAGAAAAGTGACAAAATTTCGGAAAACCAGAAGGGAAAGCTATTTTGGTGGGTGTCACCACTGGATGAGCTGGGCTGCTTCTCTCAGAAGGAGCCCGCGTAAAAACAAGCAGAACCAAAGTGAAGTGAATAGAGCCATGTTGTGGAAAAAAAAATTAAAAGTCCTGGTGATGCTGATGTAAATAATAAGGATTTTTTATTTGCATTATTTACATTATTCAGACTGTTATGTTAGATCAGTGTTTCTCAACCTGTGTTCCCTGGAAACTTAAGGTTCCGTAAGATGTCACTAGGGGTTCCGCGAGAAACAGTGTTAAATAGGTTAATACATTTTTGAATAATATTTTGCACGGCATGCTGCTGGAAAATCCTTGGTTATTATAATAAAGATTATATTATTTAAAATTATAATAATCACAGGGAATGTATTTAGAGATGTCTCTATGGCGTCAGTGTGAATACCACCTTAACTGTTTAGTGGGCAAGACCTGTACGTGGATGATTTGTGCATCACTGAGTGACTTACACGAGTACAGGACGCATGCGCGGTGTCCATATATCATGTTTACCACGTGAACTACGATAAAAATATAAAAGAGATAAATATTAATATTAGTATATAATAATTTTTGTGCAGGGGTTCCCTGAGATATTAAAACTATTTCAAGAGTTCCACAAGGGTAAAAAGGTAGAGAAACTCTGTTAGATCAATGATTAAAAATGGCTTTGAGTGAATGAAGGCGGAGGATCATGGCGAAGCCCTCATCATTATTATTATTACAACCCGAAACTGCTTATAGTTACTTAGCTGGGGGTCTTCTTGTTCTTAAACATTCTCGTCAGATTGAGACTTTTATATGGATGTCATGCTTGGCGCCAAACACGTCCAAAATATCTAAACTGCCAGTTGTATACAACCGCTTTCTAAGATCAATGATTAAAATGGCTTTGAGCGAGTCAAGTGGATCTTGGTGAAGACCCTCCTTCTTTGAATTTTGTGGACTGGCGCTACAGAATCACAAAGAACTGTACCACAGAACAGAAACTACATCACTTGAAGTCTTTCAGCAACAGCTAAAATGGATAGTACATGGAACTCGAAGAGAAAATAATGACGTAATCAAGACGTTGATATTCCACACTACTTCAAATAAATGATTAGGAAAGAAACCACCATTAATACTGGAAAGAGCGATAACAGCTACTGGAATTTAGAAATCTATTTTCCTGGAAAAATTGTTTTAAGTGAAAGATTTGATAAATTTCAATCGATAGCTGTACTGGCTGCTCAGCCAATGAATGCCAAATGTTTCCTTACAAGGAAATAGCTATTATTACAATTACCATTGCAGATGAGGAGATCAGATACTACACTCTGAACGCAGCCCGATTACAGAGGCGTGAAGTTAAGTACAACTCAAGTCGTACTAACTGCACGGTTAATGAATGTCGAATGTTTCACACGAGGAAACTGGCAATATTACCATTGCAAAGAGATTTGGAGAACAGAAGCAAAACTTTGGTACCAGCTCGATTACCAGGAAGTGAGGAAAAGCACAACTTGAGTAGTATTAGCTATTAGCTGTTCGGTCAATGAGACCAAGTTTTTACTTGTAAGGAAAACACGAATATTACCATTATAGTTAGAGATGAAGAGAACAGATATAACACTTTAAACCAAGCAAGATGACCTAGGATGACATAAGGAAACTGGTAATATTACCATTGCAATGAGATGTGGAGAACAGTTACTACACTTTGGTCCCGGCTCGATTACCAGGGAGTGAGGAAAAGCATAACTTGGGTATCATTAGCTGTTCGGTCAATCAATAAGACCAAATGTTTCCTTGTGAGTAAACGGCTATTATTATAAGCGCTGTAAGGAATTTGAAGGCACTTGGATACATGAATCACAACGCTGTCTGGACGGCTCACGATTTAACGGAAACAAATTAATGGACCGCCTTTCTGTCTGTGATTCTCTGCTCTAACGGAACAAAACGGTCAAAAAGTAATCAAAAGGCGATGAAAAATGTATTGTTTACAACAGCTTGCAAAGACGAAGCTCAGTGTAAACGAAAAGCCGGTCTGCCCCAGAAGGTGATGCTGGTTCTTCTAGTGGGATTGGAAGAGTATTGTGTATTAAGAATTCCTTCCGCAAAATAAGACGTTGAATGTATAGCGGCTTGGAGATTTTTTTTTCTTTTTTTTTTTTAAGTTTATCACCCCAAGCAAGGCTGGAGGCCACTAGCACGCAAGGGGTTACAGAAGGTTTGGAGGAAGAGCAGATAGGAGTGGTAAAGGAGAGGATGTGGAGAAAGATAGTGGATTGATCAAGGCAAGGCGGTTACAGAAGATTTGGAGCGAGAGCAGATAGGAATGAAAGGGGGAAAGGATATGGAGAAGGCAAGTGGATAGATCATGGCAACTGGAGATGTCGATTGACGTTACACTTAAATAGTTGGAGATTGTATTTATCAGGGAAACAGGAATAAGGAAGGGAGTTCCACAGGCGAGTTGTGCGAGACATGAAGCTTTTGGAGTAGAAGAGACGTCTACATCTAACAGTTTCAACGGTGAAGGGGTGGGAACGGGATGCCAGCCTAGTAGGACGTTTAAATTCATGAGGCCTGGGGTCCAGCGAAAGCAGCTCCTTGGAGCAATTACTGTGAAAGTATTTGTAAAAAAGACAGAGCGAGGCAACGTCGCCTCTGTGAGAGAGCGACTGCAGATGACAGATCAGGGCCAATTACATTGCATATCCGTCTTTGGATCTTATCAAGAACCCTGAGGCAAACAGCAGGGGCTCCAGACCATATATGGCAGCAATACTCCATGCAAGGGCGAATGGTCGATTTATAGATTTGGAGGATCGATTCCGGGGAGAAAAATTTCCTGGCTCGGCACAGGGAGCCAACTTTCCTTGCGGTGGATGATGCAATAAAATGAAGAGTTGATTTATCGATGCCCAGAAGATTAATGAAGGGTGACAATGATGAAGAAACACACGGGTAAATTTAAAAAAACAAGATAAGGAATTTATTCGCGAATTTATAAGTAGACGAAGAGAGATAGTTTGAAATACTTAGAGAGATAGTTTTAAATACTTACTTCTTGGAGTATTGAGAGAAAATTCTCTGAAGTACTGCGTGCTGGTTAAAGGTTGATAATATAATTAGCGAGTAATTTTACACTGGCGAGAACTTCAACACTGGTTGCAAGAAACTGAAACGAAACCTTTCACATGACTTCAAACACTCTTCTCTGCTCAATTAACTTTTTCACCTCATTTAATATCAAAAGGAATTTCGCGTAGACTTGAGAATATATTTTTCCTTCTTCTTGGCTGACCGGCTAATTTCTGTGAGGGTAAGGTTTTCATTGGTCCAAAAACAATTTCACATAGGATCGCGAATTTTTTCTTCTTCCCCAGTCCTCCGAATTTGAAGGGAGTGGGCGAAGGGAGTTATTACTGTTTTGCTTTTCACTACAAATTCACATGTACTGTTTCCAGTAAGATCGATTAACAGAATCAGTTGATGAAAAGCGACCAGAAAAGGCTATTCAGAAGCTTGTGATCTTCCTCTGTCACGTCTCTCTGTAGTTCTGGTAGAAATATGTACAGCTTGACTGGCATGGATTAAGATATATCCGCTGTACTCACCTGACTTTCTGTCCTGGGTATGACGATAAGCTACATCCGGCAGTAAGGCCTCAGATCGGGAGATTTGAGATTTTGGGGAGCATGAAACCACCTCTTAATTCCTGTTGTTTTCAGGTTAGGGTCCCAGCTATGGGAAAATAGTGAATCGTCAAACTAAAATCAAAACACTAGTAAAGGATAAAATATATTTTTATAGTAAAAATACCAGAAGTACATTTTTAGAAAAAAAATAACAATATATCTTTGTCGGGAAATTACTAATAATACATTTGTATGACAACAAAAAAATGACCAACAATACATTTTTAGCAAAATGACCAACAGTACATTTTTTTAGTAAAATTGAATACTTGGTATATATTGTCAAAAAGAAAAATTGCTATGATTAATCCTATGTTTTGTAAGGAGAAACAAGTTTTCACTTCTCGTTTGATTTTGTAAGATTATTTGTTAAAAAATGAAGCTAAGTAATTATAATTTAATTCTGAAATAATGTCATTCTCTTGAATTAATTATAAAGTTTGAATTTACATATTTAGGTTTCGGCATTAAATAACCCACAAATGTGTTGATATGCCGCTAAACTACTCAAAACCTACACTAATGTACCTACTTGCCATATTTATAAGTAGGAACAGTCCATTGTCAAAGTAGTAGAGAAGAGCAGGTCCTATTCTAACAAATAACACAGCTAACTAATTATAATTTAATACTGAAATAATATCATTCTCTTAAATTAATTATAAAGTTTGAATCTTTATATTTAGAAATAACTCATAAATATGCCTCTAAGCATAAAACAACCAACTATTCACCTGATCTTGCATTTTCGGATTAGCACTTATGCCAATTTCTAAAAAAAAAACCCTGTAAAAACCACATACTTAGACGGTTTCATGAATAAAAAAGATATGAAGATCTGGGAGGATAAATTATGAAGTTGCCTCAAAGATGGCGAAAGTTAGTGGTTTGGTTTGTTTTACGGCATATCAACCTCAATGGGTTATTTAATGCCGACAACTTTTTTCTTGGTAATATTTTGTTTTGTCAAAAGTCTATTTCTTGTAATATTTTTTTCTTCAAAAATGTGTAGCTGGTAATAGTTTTTTTTCAAAAATCTACTTCTGGTAATAGTTTTTTTCAAAAATATATTGCTGGTATTATTTTTTTTCAAAAATGTATTGCTGGTAATAGTTTTTTTCAAAAATATACTGCTGGTAATATTTTTTTTTAAAAAATATATTTCTGGTAATAGTTTTTTTCAAAAATATATTGCTGGTAATAGTTTTTATATTCTTCAAAAATTTATTTCTGATAACAATTTTTTACAAAGTATTTCTGTACAGTATTTACATTATTCGGACTATATTATAGTACCCTACAATGTAACAACTACCCTGGGTACATGGCAGCAGCCCCCCAAAACTGGGATAGGCGGGTACAAGAGGAGGAGGAGGAGGAGGAGGACAACAACACTCAGAAAACAGTCTGCCTGCCTTATGTGAAGGGGTTATCAGAGAAAATACAAAGGATCTGCGGTCCATATAACATCAGGACAACCTTCAAAAGCGTGACAACACTTCGCAGATATCTCTCTCGAGTGAGACCCCCCATAGAGGAGAACGGGACTAAAGACTGTGTGTACGCTATCCCGTGCAGCTGCGGCAAGGAATATAAAGGAGAAACAGGCCGCCCCCTCAAGGTAAGGCTTCAAGAACACCAGAAAGCTGTAATGCGAGGGGAAGTAGAAAAATCAGGCGTGGCTGACCACATATGGAGAGAGAAGGGAGATCACCGTCCCCTGTGGGATCAGGTTGAGATCATAGACAGGGAACACCATTGGAAAATTCGTAAACTTAAGGAATCAGCACATATGCTAGGCCACAAAAATCTCCTGAGTCGGCCAAGCATAGAAATAAATACAATATGGGAACCAGTAATAAGGAGTGCCAGAGAACAGCAATGATAACAAAAAGTTGCAATATGAGATCTGGTAAAGAACATGCAATGATAACAGCAAAATTGCAATATGAGTACTGGTAAAAAATGGTTGCTGAAAAAATTAGGTTTATAATACTCAGAAATTCATACCCAGATGTCCTCAAGGACACATGGTACGGTGGATAAAGGCGTTGGTTAGATCCAGTAACAGACCCAAAAAGAGTGTGAGTTCAATACCCGGTTCAGGCAGTGGAGAACTTTCAGAGGGAAAAATTACCAGGAGATAACTAATAACTGACATCCATCAAACATGGCTCGTGGAACTAGAACAGTCTACCCCAGTGATCGAAATAAAGGGTTCGGTTCGAAATTCCAACCACCTGAAGAAGGCCGGAGCGTACAACGGCCGAAACGTTGTGACAAATGTGGCGACAAGGATGAGGACAATAGTCCGAATAATGTAAATACTGTACATAATACCTCATCTCAGAAATATAGACAGACTCTGAAAGTATTTCTGGTATTAAAACCTATTTTTACACTTTTATAATGCTTTTTACCTCAGCTTCGGGGTTAACTACCTGCCCACAGCCGGGACCCCAACAAGTGCCGCCACCTCGGGTCAGGGTGGACCCGAGAACACCAGCAACCAAGAGGCGGCTCCACGCTCCTCAAAACCTCGTGATTAGAAGCCCTGCCGCGGGACGCAGTTCAACCCAGGACGCAGATGTAATTTGTCGTCATACCCAGGACGGGAAAGTTAGTGAAACAAAGTGGTACATATTTTCTAAACACATCTACGTCTAAATATCTAAATATTGTCTTTGAATTTCACTTAAAAACATTACGAAATCTTGTATAGAATATTCAAGATTTAATAAATGAAAGAGTTAGTGTGTAAAGATTTCGGAGACACAAACGAAAAGGACACTTATATTTGACACCAGAAAGAGACCTTTTGCTATGTGCCGACATAGGGTTTTAAAATCATTCAGTGTGCCAACAGCATACGTATTTTTATACAAGTCAAGGTCATGTTGCGGAGCCGATAAGGATGTCGAACCCCGCAAGCTTTTTAGAAGAAAGGTGTGAACAGCGAAGACAATGAGGAAACAATAAACGTCGATTTTATTTATCCAAAATGTACAAGAGTGTACTCTGGAGAAATATGTTTGTATCGGTGTCGGGTCCGGTATGATTGGTTTCCTTCAGGGGAAGTTGATTTGGTTGTATCGGCGAAACGAGTGTAGAGTTGGTCGGCGGCGGTAGCTGGTCGACTGCCGGATGGGAGAATTGTCGGGAACAGCAGCAGGTTGATCGATGACGCACGAAGATTCTTTGGATCTGTTAGCACGAGTCCCTAAACAGGGCCGAGTCAGTATAGTGATGCGACTTCCAGGGCGGATCAACCGCGTAGGCGTAATCGCGCCGAAGTGTAACACTTGAAGCTGGAGTCAGAGAGGCGATACGTCTTCCAGGGTGGATCGACCACGGAAACGGGATCAGGCCGAAGAGTATTCTCTCGACGAATCACCGGAAGCTCACAAAGGTAGCGTACTACACTTTGACCCCACCACTGAGTCAGGTTGTGACACAAGGTCGGTTTTTAACGTGGGGACCCGAGTGTTTTCACCCGGGCCGCTGGTCTTGGCTGGTCATAGCTGGTCTAAGCTAGTCATACCTGCTCCAGGCCGGTCCAAGCTAGTAGTAGCCATGATACTACCAGCGCAGGGACGAATCCCTACACCAGGTAGGTATAAAATGACGCTCTCAGCAAAGCGAGCGATCTCAGAACAGATACTACGCCCTGATCCTGGCCTTTGGATTTACTTGACCTCGCACAGGGCCAGGTTGTACACAAGGTCGGGGTTTAACGTGGGAAGGGAGGGGGAATGGACCCGAGTTTACACCCGGGCCGCAGTGCTTTGGCTTTAGCTGGTCTTAGCTTGTCCAAGCTGGTCTTTAGCTGGTCATAGCTGGTCTTTAGCTGGTTATAGCTAGACGTAGCTGCGATACTACCAGCGCAGGGACGAATCCCTGCGACCGGCCTGTATCAGAGATCGAATCTCAGCCCCATAGGCGATCGTCCAGCGAGTAATCTGAGAACAGATACCACACCGTGATCTTAGCCTTGAAGCCGAGAAACGAACGATCGGCACCGACCGCGAACGGGCAGCAGCGACCAGATACTACGCTCTGATCCTGGCAAAAAAAAAAGGGACTAACCAAATGTGAAACAATTTGTTCAAGTACTCCCTGGCTAGAAGGAGTAGAAAACAGTAGATATAAAATTACTCCCCATGTTGTTCGATGTAAGTTGTACCTCTTACTCTGTAAGTCTCTACCTCAAATGACCCTAGGGGCTTATACAGATTGAACACTACTGTAAAAAAAAAGAAAAAATGCCACTAATGGCTTACGATTATGTGAAAGGTATTTCTGATCGCCAACGTCCTGAAGTGACATGGCACATAGAAGAAAAAAGAATGAAAACCTGTACAAAAAGTAGACCTGCGTATATATATCCGATATGGCAAGCGTCACGTAAAAGAAAACTAAAAATCTAGAATAAGCTTAGAAATCTTATCGAACGCAGTAGAATCACCGGATGTAAATTAAATCACGAGGTGTAAATCAGATCATGGGGTGTAAATCAAATCACCGGGTGTAAATCAAATCATGGGGTGTAAATCACATCATGGGGTATAAATCACATCATGCGGTATAAATCAGATCATGAGGTGTAAATCAAATCACCGGGTGTAAATCAGATCATGGGGTGTAAATCAGATCATGGGTATAAATCAGATCACGGGGTGTAAATCAAATCACGGGGGGTAATCAAATCATGGGGTGTAAATCAAATCACGGGGTGTAAATCAAATCACGGGGTGTAAAAAGAAAATTTTTAGCCAATCTCTGTTGGTCTGAATAAATTAAAAAAAAATCTTTTCGAAATGAAAATTTGCTCGCGCTTCACCAAATGTTATGTGATAAAAAGTACATTTAACAGATAGGGACATCTATAAGAGATGAAATATATATATATATATATATATATATATATATATATATATATATATATATATATATATATATATTAACTTTTAACGCATCAGCAGATAGCTATTGATGTCAGTGATTGAGTACAAATTAGTTGTTGATTTAAAAAATAATAGTAATTAATATCTACTAATTAAAATAACAAAGATAACAGTTGTAAAAATTGTTGCAGTGACGGACAATTCGAAAATGTTTACAAAATCGGAAAGTGAAGAGACCGACTCCGTGAAAGAGCAGAGCACGATCGTAACTGGAATACATAATTTGAAAAAAATGTCTTTCAATAAACAAATGCGAAACCATCACAGCTACTTGAATGTACAGATCGTGACATCTATCAGAGAGGTGAAATTTAGATTTTTAATATTGCATTATTCCAAAAATTTAACACATCAGCAGATAGCTATTAATGTCAACAACTGAGCACAAATAGTTATTAATTTTTAAAAAATAGTAATTAATGTATAATATTATCCATAGCTAAATGTACAATAATGTCGTTTTTGATAAAAGTTAAAAAATAACCACAAATATGTAAAAAATGCGTATATTGTCGAAAATTCCTTTTTTCCAGAATATAGCTATTTGTGCGATATTATAGTGCTTATTAACTAGACAATAACAAAAATGAATAAATTTTTTAAACATTAAAGTATATTTAATCACATTTCCCTAGTAGCTGTCACGATTTGTAAAAATAAAAAAGCGGAGAGAAGGTTAAAGGGAGATAACCGCGGATTCGAAGTCAGAACATTATCATTGATAACTCTCTCCTCCAATTTGCGGACCCTAGTTACTATATTCTTAATACTTGATATAATATAAAAATATCACAATGATAAAATCGGTCAATAATTAATTATAACTATTTAGACTGGGACTCATGCATGCAATTTCGAGTAATCCATAATATTTTAAATTTTGAAATAATTTATTTTTTGCATATGGATTTTTTAAAACTGTTTCTAAATCTTTGATTGTCTTTCAATCATTCCGCCTCACCTGCTATCCTCTTCCGACACACCTATGAGGCGAGCCGCACCGTTTAGGAAACACGTCCTTACTCCCAAGTAGATAAGAGACACGGCCAGAGATTAAAAAAAAGAGAAGAAACACCGAAATCACCGAAAGCTGAAACTACATGCCAGTTTCTATATCTATCTTCTTGGACTTTCTTTTCTGGTGCTGACCTGTCCTCATTTGCTTGTCTTGATAGAAATCACAAGCCTCGACGCGGACTTGTGGGTGATGAATTATTTTCCGCCTCACAACTCCTTTCCCACAGACGAAACGTTGCGAGTCTCTGGTTACTCTATCGCTATTTCCATGGCATGTGTTCTGACGAGCTACGTTCATTGATTTCACCAGCCCTGGCCTTTGGAACTTGAAACCATCATATCACATACACAATTGTGAATCATCCTAATTCCATTTTGTATTCCATTAGTAAAGAGGGAGTTCCACTCGGACAGCAGTTACAGCTAATCCCAGATTTCAGATCTTTTTCGAACGGAGTTGCCATTTTTACTTTGTTGGGGCTGTCGGACTTGTTATGTAGACATGAGTAAAAAGTTGTTTCACCTGCATAAATACTTAGTTGAGAATTGATGATATCGGAGAGGTCTTTAATTGACTATTACATATTATTAGGTGTAAATAAGCAAGAGAATTAAGATGAAAGAAAGGCGTGTCAATAATTAATACTTTCCGTGTTTTATCTAAAAATTTAAATAACTAAAAAGTACTCTATTATCTTTCTTTGTCTTCGCTCCAAAATTCAGCAGCGTAAAAATTATTCATCTGAAGGAAAGATTTTTGATTCAATGTCAGAGAATATCTAGCATAAACGAAGCAAAACATTTCAGAGAAAGAAAAAAAAACAGCTACTTTTCCAAGACAAGCAAAGATAAAATAAAAATAATTCAATTTCAACAAGCCCAGAAGAAGCATTTCCTCAAATAGTTACAGATAATAAAATTTGTTAATCTAATTGTTGATATATTTTGTCTTCTTCAAGGAAACATGTACTTTGCCCTTGGCAGATATAAAATGTCCAAAAATGCTGACCACCGATGCAATCCCGTTCCTTATCTTTCTGTAAAATAAGTGCATCTAGATTTCCTTCCCATAGTATGTTCATAAGTTGTTCTGTTTCCAAGTTCTAAGTCGCCTGAAGAATTACCAACTTAGAGACAGTTTTACACAGTTCTATATATAGTTTCCCATAATTCCATTGTTTAAATTCTTTTCTTTTAACTGTTACCCACGTCTTCCACGGCTATTCTTTTGTTTCTCTCTACTTTTGATGTCTCTCTTTTTCAGTCTATATTCTTCATTCTCTCTCTTTTACTGTCTCTCTTAATCATTTTATCTCTTTTGATTTCTCTCTTTTGCATCATATATTTTGCTGTCTATCTTCTACATTCAAACTCTTTCGCTGTCTCTCTTCCTCATTCTCTCATCTTGCTTTCTTTTTCATTCTCTCTTTTGCTGTCTTTTTTCTTCATTCACGCCATTTTGCCGCCTCTCTTCTTGATTCTCTCTCTTTTGCTGTCTCCCCTATTCGTTTCATTTCCTCTGTTTTCTTTCTTTCTTTTGGATTATATATTTTGCTGTCTCTCCTACATTCTCACTCTTTTGTTGTCTCTTTTCTTCATTCTCTCTCTTTTGCTGTCTCTTTTCTTCATTCTCTCTCTTTTGTTGTCTCTTTTCTTCATTCTCTCTCTTTTGCTGTCTCCCTTATTCACCCTATCTCTTTTGTTGTCTCTTTTCTTCATTCTCTTTCTTTTTCTGTCTCCCTTATTCACCCTATCTCTTTTGTTGTCTCTTTTCTTCATTCTCTCTCTTTTGCTGTCTCCCTTATTCACCCTATCTCTTTTGTTGTCTCTTTTCTTCATTCTCTCTCTTTTGCTGTCTCCCTTATTCACCCTATCTCTTTTGTTGTCTCTTTTCTTCATTCTCTTTCTTTTGCTGTCTCCCTTATTCACCCTATCTCTTTTGTTGTCTCTTTTCTTCATTCTCTCTCTTTTGCTGTCTCCCTTATTCACCCTATCTCTTTTGTTGTCTCTTTTCTTCATTCTCTCTCTTTTGCTGTCTCCCTTATTCACCCTATCTCTTTTGTTGTCTCTTTTCTTCATTCTCTCTCTTTTGCTGTCTCCCTTATTCACCCTATCTCTTTTGTTGTCTCTTTTCTTCATTCTCACTCTTTTGCTGTCTCCCTTATTCACCCTGTCTCTTTTGTTGTCTCTTTTCTTCATTCTCTCTCTTTTGCTGTCTCCCTTATTCACCCTATCTCTTTTGATGTCTCTCTTCTTCATTCTCTCTCTTTTGCCGTCTCTCTTATTCATTCCATCTCTTTTGTTATCTCTCTTTTGCATTCTATGTTTTGCTCTTTTCTTCATTCTCTGTCTTTTGATGTCTATATACTCACTCGGCTTACGGCCATATAGCGTAGAAACACCGGTTCCTGTACGTTTACCGAACTTAAGCAATGTCGAGCCTGGGTGACCGTTTGGGAATACAAGGCCATGTAAGCTTGGATATGCTGACGGTGAAATGGATAATGGCTCGGAATTGTTAATCGGCGAGTCGAGATCCAATTTCAGTTAATTTTGTTATATTCACTTACACCTAAATACCCTTCTTCTTCCAGTTATGGTTTTATTAGTAAGACTTGTATCCCTAAATCATTATACTAAAAAACTACTTACACTCTTGAAATATTTTCTTGCTTTAAACAAAAGAAAGGACCACTCAGTCATCCTCACACTCTTGTTGTCTCTTCTAAATTCATTCGGTTTTCCTGTCTATTCTCTCGCTTTTATGTGTTTTTCATCATTCTCTGTTTTGCTGTCTTTTTTTTTTTAAGCATTTCACCCCAAGCAAAGCGGGACGCCACGAGTACGCAAGGGGTTACAGAGTGGGAGCGAGAGTAAAGAGGCGTGATGGAGGAAAGGATGAAGTGAAGGACAGAGAATAGGTCAGGGCATCTGGAGATGTCAACTGACACTACATTTGAATAGTTGGAGATTATAGCTATCAGGGAAACAAGTCTCTTATTATTTTTCTTTCGTTGTCTCTCTTCTTCATGCTCTATATCGTCTCTCTTATTATCTCTATTTAGCTGTATCTTTTCGTCGTTCTCTGTTTTGCCGTCTCCCTCATCATCTCTAGTTTCCTGTCTCTCGTCTTTCCTCTATTTTCTCGTATCTCTTCTGACAGTCTCCGTTTTGTTGCCTCTTATATTATTTCTATTTTGCTGTCTCTCTTCTTCATTCTCTGTTTTACTGTCTCTCTCATCATCTCTAGTTTCCTGTCTCCCTTCTACTCTCTATTTTCCTGTCACCCTTCTACTCTCTATTTTGCCCTCCTTTCTACCCTATATTTTCCTGTCTCCCTTCTAGTCTCTATTTTCTTGTCACCCTTCTAGTCTCTATTTTCCTGTCACCCTTCTAGTCTCTATTTTCCTGTCTCCCTTCTACTCTCTATTTTCCTGTCCCCTTTCTACTCTCTATTTTCCTGTCTCCCTTCTACTATCTATTTTCCTGTTTCCCTTCTATTCTCTATTTTCCTGTCACCCTTCTAGTCTCTATTTTCCTGTCACCCTTCTACTCTCTATTTTCCTGTCACCCTTCTAGTCTCTATTTTCCTGTCACCGTTCTACTCTCTATTTTCCTGTCTCCCTTCTAGTCTCTATTTTCCTGTAATCCTTCTACTCTCTAATTTCCTGTCCCCTTTCTACTCCCTATTTTCCCGTCTCCCTTCTTCTCTCTATTTTCCTGTCTCCCTTCTACTCTCTATTTTCCTGTTTCCCTTCTATTCTCTATTTTCCAGTCACCCTTCTAGTCTCTATTTTCCTGTCACCCTTCTAGTCTCTATTTTCCTGTCATCCTTCTACTCTCAATTTTCCTGACCCCTTTCTACTCTCTATTTTCCTGTCTTCCTTCTACTCTCTATTTTCCTGTCTCCCTTCTAGTCTCTATTTTCCTGTAATCCTTCTACTCTCTAATTTCCTGTCCCCTTTCTACTCTCTATTTTCCTGTCACCCTTCTACTCTCTATTTTCCTGTCACCCTTCTACTCTCTATTTTTATGTCTCCCTTCTACTCTATATTTTCATATCTCTCTTCTTCATTCTCAGTTTTGTTGTCTCTCTACTTCCTTCTTCTCTCTTGTATCCTTTTTTCTCAGATTTTTTGTCGCCTTTTCTCTTCCCCTTTTTTTCTTTTTCTTTCTGTACTCCGTTTCTCGGTATGCATTTACCTCTCTTTCATTTCTCCTTTTTTACTTTCATTTTTTCATTGTCTTTTTTCTTCTCTGTCTCTCTCTATATTGTTTTTTTTCTCATCTCCTTTATTTTCTCTAATCATCCCTTCTCTTATTTTCTGACCTTCTCTCTTCATTGTTTTATTTCTATCCTCCTTCTTTTTCTTCTTCTTCTTCTGCTGCTGCTGCTGCTCCTGTCGTCTGTTTTGTCCTTGTTTAAATATTTACTAAACCTACCTTGGTCTATCAACTGGGATATATGTGCGAGGGGAGAGAATTGCGGTGTTGTGGTATGAATGGTCTGATTTTCAAATCAGCATTAAAAATCTTAGCTTTAACCCAGGTGAAAATGCTGACCATTTGTTTCAACTGGAAACACTTAGATTTCGCAAATATCACACAAGCTCAGCTCAGCTCAGCTCACTCTCTCTCTCTCTCTCTCTCTCTCTCTCTCTCTCTCTCTCTCTCTCTGAAAATACGCAGTAGCTAGCCTAATGGTTAAGAAACAAATTTGGTAAGGTGGTTTCGATTCCAGATCAAACACATTTCTGCAAATCATGATGGAAACGTTTAGTAACCTTTCGTTTGCCACAGACAAAAGGCTTAAAATAATTTGGAGGAGTAATGGATAGCGGCTCAGAATAAGGAATCGGAGATTCGAATTCCAGTCAGAAAGTTCGTTTAACATTTTTCTCTCAAGATATTTCTAAGTCTGCTATTCGTCAATACTTCGAATATTGCTGCCACATATGATCAGGTGCTCCTGCTATATATTTAGAGATTCTTGATAAAATCCAAGAACTATCAGCAATATTATTGGTCCTAACCTGACATCTCTGCTTCAGTCACTTTCTCACCAACTTAAAGTATCTTCCCTGTTCCTTTTCTATAAATGCTTTCATGGTAATTGTTCAGATGACCTATTCAATATGGTACCTAGACTTTAGGAATTTAAGCACAGTGCGGAGTAATGGATAGCAGCTCGGGTTGAGGAATCGGAGAGCCGAGTTCGAATTCCAGTCGAATCCATTACATTCACTTACATGTTAATATCCTCAGAAAAGGTAAGAATCTTCCTCTTTGCCCCCCAGCTATGGGTAAATAGCAGGGCAGACCAGGTTCTACAGCCTTGGATGACAACTGGTCTACCGCAGAAAGTAATGGCAACCTACTGCGGGGAGAAAATCTGCCTCGTCAGTCATGTATCGAAAGATACATGATCGCCTAAGCATGTATTACAAACAAAAAACGGTGAGATATTGTTTCAGTTCCTTCCACTTCCGAAATTCTAGTAGCATCTTCAACTCTTTTGAGACCAAGCTTAAAAGAATGTCTCAAAATTACCAAATCCTCAAAATCATTATCCGCCTGTCCAAAATTTGAAATACAGGGTGCAGCAGAAATACCCCCCCAACATATACCCCACACCGCAGAAATACCTCTTACTGTCTTACTGTGGAAGGTATTTCTGGCCGGCGGGGCGGGGGAGTATTTTTGTCACACTTTGTATAATAATATAATATTAGTGGAAATATAGATCATCTTTAGAGCTGTTCGTTAAACAAGCTTTCCTGGAATGAAGAACGCTTGAATACCAAACAAACAGACAGCTGGGTACCTGAGGAAGGCCAAAGAGTGTATGAGCTGAAACACGACCAAATAAATAAAAACAAAGACTGGAAAACGAATCAATGTGTAATTGTAACCCCACCGCGCCTCAGAAATTCGGTTTATATGTATCTATGCTGCAAGGATTTTTGGAATTCTTTTCCAGCATTCGCTGATCGAAAAACAATCGATATTCTCCAATTAACAGAAATGTCCTTAATGAATTTTGAGCAAATTTTCAACGACACAAGCTAAAGGGCACATTCAAGTTAATTTCTTTCTTTTTTTCACAGTTTTTCTTTCTTTTTTAATCAGTTTTCTTTCTTTTTTTATTTGATTTTGGAAAGATTTTCATTTATTTCTTTCGTACTTTTTCTTTTGTATTTTTTGACGAAAAAAGGGCTTTGTTTGTTTTCACTTAGAAAAGCGTTCCTTTTCTTTCTTTTTTTTGACTTGGAAATTTTTTATTTCTTTTTCTTTCTCTTATTCTCACTCTCTTTCTTTCTTTTTTTTCTCTTAAGATAGCTTCTCATTTCATTCTGTCCTTCTCGCACTCTCTCTCTCTTTCTTTCTTTCTTTTCACTTAGAAAAACTTTTAATTTCTTTCTTTCTTTTTTCTTTCTGATCACTTAAAAAGTGTTCCTTTTTTTTCACTTGTAGAAGCTTTTTATCTTTATTTTTCTCCCATTCTCTCTCTTTCTCTTTCTTTCTTTATTATGAAAGCTTTTAATTTTTCTCACTTTGTTTCTTTCTTTCTTTTCCCTTAAGAAAGTTTGTTCCTTTCTTTTCATTTAGGAAAGCCTTTCATTTCTGTTTTTCCTTTTTCTCATTTTTTTCTCTTAAACTTGAGTTGGGAAAGCTTTTTGTCGTTTCATTTATGAAAGCATTTCTTTCTTTCTTTCTTTCTTTCTTTCTTTCTTCTTCTGGGAAAATACAGAGTGTCCATAAAGTTCGTGTGCACTTTTAAAAAATTATAACTTGTATTTGCGATAGAATTAATTTGTAAAAAGGATTAGAAAGAAGTAAATCTATATTTTTTAAGGTTTTATTGAAATTTTATTTAAGTTTCCACATGTCCTCCATCATTAGCAATACAAAGGGTAATACGATTTTGCAGTTCACGGAAAACATTTGCCAACTGATTTACAGTAATGCTTGAAATCTTTTAGCTATACTTAAAACTAGGTACATTAAACTTTATAACATTTTTTACAGATTATTTCTATCGCAAATACAAATAAAGTTATAAATGTTTTAAAGTGTACACGAACTTTATGGACACCCTGTATAATTTCTCCCTTCTTTCCTCTTTCTTCTTTTTTGCTTACAATTTTGTGCGAGGAAAACTTTCTTTCTTTTTAGATAGGAAAGCTTTTTTTCCACTTCTTTCTTTCTTTTCTTTTCACTCGAGCTAGGAAAACGTTTCATTTCTTTCTTTTTTCGCTTCCAATTATTTTAGCAACATTTCTTCCTTTTTTTTTTAAATCGATTTCACTTAATTAAAATTAAAACTCATTTATAAATTAATAATTGACAAGTGCAACAAGGTGACATCGAATCGCTTATTCATCACGAATAAGCTAATGATAATTTATCTACACGCTTGGAATCTTCTCTTCAAAAGAGTTTTTCCTGCTGGGGAGAATTTTCAAAATTCATAAAGTATGACTTGGGGAAAACATTTTTTCCTTGAAAGTAAAAAAAAAGACGCAAGAGTTCTATTCAGTTGTTGGCTATGTCTTTCTTTTCCGCGGATGTTCTTCAGTAAATGTAATGTTCTCACCAGCATTCATCCCGCCATTTTGTGACGTAAACAGCGATATAATTGAAAGTGTAAGTGTCTACCAATCTATGGGGTTTTCTTTCAATCTTTTGTCTCCTTGCTTTGTCCTTTCCTTTTTCTTCTTTTCCTTTTTCTTTTCCTTCTTTTTTTGGGGGGGTTTAAGATCAAAGCTTCATATTGTAGTATCGGCGATGCTGTGTAAGGTAGTGGGGGTAGTGTAACCGGTGGTGAATCAGAAAAAGAAAAAAAAGAAATGCTATGCATTCTTAAGTCGAGTGAAAAGAAAGCAAGGAAGAAACAAAGGAAAAGTATTTCTTTTAAGTCGAGTGAAAATAAATAAATAAATAAATAAAATCATCGTAAGTTTGGTGAAAACAAAGAAATTAAAAAATAAAAAGTGAAAAAATAAAGAAAGAAATGAAAATATTTCTTATGTCGCGGGAAAAAGATGGATGGATAATGATTTTGCAAGTTGGCTGAGATGTGGCACAAGGCCGATTGTAGGGGGCATCCAGTGAGGATCGAACTCACTACTCAGTCGTTACTGTTCTAGCGAGACAAGCTTGCTAACCATTACACCACCTCGAGGTGCAAAAAAGATAGATAGATAGATAGATATGAACAGAATGAGATAGATAGATAGATATGAACAGAATTAGATAGATAGATAGATATGAACAGAATGAGATAGATAGATAGTTAGATAGATAGATATGAACAGAATGAGATAGATAGATAGATAGATAGATATGAACAGAATGAGATAGATAGATAGATATGAACAGAATGAGATAGATAGATAGATAGATATGAACAGAATGAGATAGATAGATAGATAGATAGATAGATAGATATGAACAGAATGAGATAGATAGATAGATAGATATGAACAGAATGAGATAGATAGATAGATAGATATGAACAGAATGAGATAGATAGATATGAACAGAATGAGATAGATAGATAGATAGATATGAACAGAATGAGATAGATAGATAGATATGAACAGAATGAGATAGATAGATAGATATGAACAGAATGAGATAGATAGATAGATAGAAAGAAAGAAAGAAAGGAAAAGCTTTCCTAAGTCAAGTGAAAAGAAAGAAAGAAAGAAAGAAAAAAGAAATGAAAAGCTTTTCTAAGTCGAATGAAAAGAAACAAAGAAATTAATTTTTTAAGTCGTGTGAAAATAAATAAATAAAGACGTAATGAGAAAAATGATGAGCTTTTCTAAGTGGAGTGGAAAGAAAGAAAGAAAGAAAGAAAGAAAGAAAGAAATGGAAAAAGCTTTCCTAAGTTGAGTGAAATTAAAGAAAGGAAGAAAAGTTTTTTAAAGTCGAGTAAAAATAAATTAATAAAAATCTTTCTTAAGTGAAAAGAAAGAAAGAAAGAAAGAAAGAAAGAAAAAGAAAGAAAGAAATGAGAAGTTTTCATAAGTGGAGGGAAAAGAAAAAAGAAATGAATTATTTTTTAAGTTGACTGAAAAGAAAAAAGAAAAAAAGAAAGGAAAAGGTTTCCTACCTCAAGTGAAAAGAAAGAAAGAAGAAAAGAAAATCCTCTTAAGTAAAACGAAATAAATAAAAAGCTTTCCTAAGTGAAAAGAAAAAAAGAAACAAATAAAGGAAAATATTTTAAAGTCGAGTGAAAATAAAGAAAGAAAGAAAGAAAGAATTCCGATACCTCTGGGAGACAGATATGAATCAATCTCCATACCACCCCCACCAGCACCACCACCAGCTATAGGTTGAAGAGCAAGGGTTGACTGTGCTCCCTTGATTTGAGGTGGCAACCAGTCTGGAAGGAAAACTCTGAATTCAAAGTGGGGTGGCCTCCTTCAGACTCACTTACCCTACTGCTGCTGATCTGGCTGCAGTACATGTGATATTGCTACGACCCTATGCATTATGGGATTCTTAACGTGGCGTGATATGATTGGCTGAATTCATTGGACGAAGGCGAGATATATGCATGCTGACAAACAACGACATAAATAATCTAAAGAAACTATAGGTAAACCAGTGAGGATTGAACTTACTATTAATGGTCAACCAGACCAGCTCGTTAACCATTACACTACTCCGCGACACCTAGACTTGTTTTATTACGGTTAGCTTAGAATGGTGCGAAGTCACAAGTGCAGAGGACATCAATGAGAATTGAATTCATTATTCACTAGTAACAGTCAACCAGGCTAGCCCGTTAACCATTACACTATGTAGAGACGCCTTAAAAGAAAGACGGTTTATTTAAAACTAAATTCATTGATTTATATTTATAATCCGTGACGTGGCTTACCTCTGTCTTTTCTATACATGTTTTCATGGCAACTGTTCTGATGAGCTTTCCTCCGTGGGACCTCGACTACATGAATTTAAACCAACTACTAAAATGGCAGTTAGGTCTCACCATCTTATTGTTGAACTAGCTAGATGTAATTTTTAAGTTCTATTCTAATAATTTCTTTTGTCTCATTTCTCTTATTGGAATTGTCATTAGTTTTTTTGTTCCCTAAATGCGATGCCAGTCTTTTGTCTTCTTGAAATCTGTTCTTTTATTGTCCTTTCTCCAAACTAATGTGTTCTCTTTCTCTTTCACTCCCATTACCCCATTTCATTTTTTTTGCATTGTCTTCTCTCTTTGGGGTGAAATGATAAAGAAAAAATTAAACTCAGCTTGTCTTTAGACCACTCAGCCACAGAAGATTTTTTCGAATCAAGCAAGGTTCAGTTACACTATTCGAGAAATGATTCTCTCTTGTTTGGATTTCCCAGCAGGAAAAACTCTTTTGAAGAGGTGATGCCAAGCGTGTAGATAAATTATCATTACCTTATTCGTGAAGAATAAGCGATTCGATGTCACCTTGTTTCACTTGTCAATTATTAATTTATAAATGAGTTTTAATTTTAATTAAGTGAAATCGATTTTAAAAAAAAGGGAGAAATGTTCCTGAAGTAAGTGGAAATGAACAAAAGAAATAAATGAAACATTTTCCTAGCTCGAGTGAAAAGAAAAAAGAAATCCGGCCTTCTTCAGGTGGTTGAAATGCCGAACTAATAACTGACAACCATTAGACATGGCACGTGGAACTAGAACAGTCTACCCCAGCGAGCGAAATAAAGGGCTCATTCAGTTCGACATTCCAACCACTGGAAGAAGGTCGGAGCGGACAACGGCCGAAATGGTTAAGGTACGTAGATGACACCTTCATATTCTGGCCACACCAGGAAGATGTTCAGGTTTCTACTGGACCATTTGAACTCAATAAGACCTTCGATACAGTTCACAATGGAGAAAGAGAGTAACAACGCACTCCCATTTCTGGATGTTCTAATATCTCGAACAGAGCATGGTTTCAAGACATCCGTATACCGTAAGACGACATTCACCGGACAGTACCTCAATTTCAACTCCCACCATCCATACAGCGTAAAGAAAGGGATCGTCCGCTGCTTACAACACCTTGCAAAAGTCATAAGTGGCGACCCAGAGACATTAGAGTAGTATTACCCTATAACGTAACTACCCTGGGTACATGGCAGCAGCCCCCCAAAACTGGGATACGCGGGTACAAGAGCAGGAGGAGGACAACAACACTCAGAAAACGGTCTGCATGCCTTATGTGAAGGTGTTATCAGAGAAAATACAAAGGATCTGTGGTCCATATAACATCAGGACAACCTTCAAAAGCTTAACGACACTTCGCAGATATCTCTCCCAAGTAAGACCCCCTCATAGAGGAGAACATGACTAAAGACTGTGTGTACGCTATCCCGTGCAGCTGCGGAAAGAAATATAAAGGAGAGACAGCCCCCTCCTTAAGGTGAGGCTTCAAGAACACCAGAAACCTGTAACACGAGTGAAAGTGGAAAAATCAGGCGTGGCTGACCACATATGGAGAGAGAAGGGAGATCACCGCCCTCTGTGGGATCAGGTTGAGATCATAGACAAGGAACACCATTGGAAAATTCGTAAACTTAAGGAATCAGCACATATGCTAGGCCACAAAAATCTCCTGAGCCGACCAAGCATAGAAATGAATACAATATGGGAACCAGTAATAAGGAGTGCCAGAGAAAAGCGATAATAACAACAAATTTTCAATATGAGCTCTGGTAAAAACTGTTTGGTAACAGAAAAAAATTTGCAATATGAGCACTGGTAAAAATGGTTGCTGAAGACACTAGGTTTATAATACCCAGAAATTCATACACAGATGTACTCAAGGACACAGTGGATAAAGGTTTTTGTTAGATCCAGTGATCCACCCCAAAGAGTGTGAGTTCAATACCCGGGTAAGGTAGTGGAGAACTTTCAGAGGGAAAAATTAACAGGAGATAACTAACATCCATTAATCATGGCAAAGGGTTCAGTTCGACATTCAAACCACCCGAAGAAGTCCGAATAATGTAAATAATGTACATAATACCTCATCTCAGAAATATAGATATTGATAAATATGGTATACGTCATCACAGAAATGTAGACAAATACTAAATGTAATAAATATGGCGACAAAAATTAGGACAATAGTCCGAATAGTATAAATAGTGTACATAATACTTCATCTCAGAAATATAGACAGATACTGAATATCTATCTAATTGCAGATACGTTGTAATAAATATGGCGACAAAGATGAGGACAATAGTCTGAGCAATGTAAATAGTGTACATAATATCTCATCTCAGAAATATACACAGATACTATAAAGGAAGGCCAAAACGTTGTAAGACCAAAACGTTGTAATACATATGACAGATACTATAAAGGAAAGCCAAAACGTTGTAATAAATATGGCGACAAAGATGAGGACAATAGTCCGAGCAATGTAAATAGTGTACATAATACCTCATCTCAGAAATATAGACAGATACTGAAAGGCGGGAACGTTGTAATAAATATGGCGACAAAGATGAGGACAACAGTCCGAATAATGTAAATAGTGTACATAATACCTCATCTCAGAAATATAGACAGAAACCCATACGGAGTTTATATGCTGTTATACTGTGAAAAAAATCTTATTTTAGTGAATGCACATGTTTGAGTAGACGTACTATTTTTTTTCTCAAATAATCTGAATTAAGTATACCGGCCAGCGCCAAGAGACTTAATATAAAAAGCGAGTTCTTCGGCACGGTCCGAAATTGTTTTATCTCTTGTAGGTGAATATCTGACCAATATCTGACCCATCGGCTGTAAACCTAGTCTTGAGTATGACAATAAAGTAGATCCGACAGCAAGGCCTCTGATCGGAAGTTTGGAAATTTTTAGGAGCATGGAAACACCTTTTAATTGTTGTTGTTGCCAGGTCCATCCTGACTCGTTATACGTTAAGCTATGAGCAAATTGACCCCCAAACAAAAACAAAACAGCATGAAAGTAGAAAAACATTTTTTATAGTAAAAAATACCAGCAATACATTTTTATATAAAAAATTACCAACAATACATATTTATAGTAAAATTACCAACAAGCACATACTAACAAATTTTAGCGACCAGTCCGTTTAAAATACTACCAAACAATCACCATGAACTCTTTCATGGCATTAATCCATATAATCCATGTAATAATCCATGTAATAATCCATATAATCCATGTAATAATCCATGTAATAATCCATGTAATAATCCATATAATCCATGTAATAATCCATATAATCCATGTAATAATCCATATAATCCATGTAATAATCCATATAATATCCTATATTTTCTTAAATCAAACTGTATTCTAAAATATAACTTCAACAAAACAATATAAAACATATATCACCACCTCTGAAAAATTCCTTTATCTTTCGGTGTTATTTTGCTCTCTGTACTTTTTTAATTGATTTTACCCCAAGCAAGGGAATAAAGTCACTAAGACACAAGAGGTTACTGGTTGTGGAACAATTAGAAACAGAAGTATTACTAATAAGCGGTAACAAAAAGAGCAATCAGGGGGATAGGATATAGCGATTGGTATCGAATTTAGATTTTTGAAAATTAAAGCTGGCTGGAAAGTATAAACACGGGGGGTAGTTCCACAAGTGACATGTGCGAATAAAGAGACTGTTAGCATAGAAATTACGGTTACGTCAACTGTATATCGATGAGACCTAGTCGCCAGTCTAGTACTGCGCTTAAATTCTAGTCTAGGTACCATAGCGAAGAGCTCACCCGAACAATTACCATGAAAGTATTTATAGAAAAGACACAGGGAGGCAATCTTACGGTGATAGGCAAGTGACCGAAAACGAGCCACCAGATCAGGACCAGTAATATTGCTGATTCTTTGGATTTTAGCTCAAGGTAAATAGTTGAAGCACTGGACCATATGTGGCAGCAATATTCTAAGCGTGGACGAATGGTAGACATATAGATATGTAAGATAGATTCTGGAGAGAATAATTGTCTCGCACGACACAGTGAACTAACTTTCTTAGCAGCTGACCTAGCAATGGATTCAATATAGTCTTTTTACTTCATATCGACCGAGAACGTTAACCCGAGATGGCGTAACGAGGCACTTTCCTAGAAGTTAGCATCAGCCATGCTGATGGAAAGAAGAGAGGGGTCACTCAGATGATTAATGGAGAGAACTTTTGTTTTGGAGGCGTTAAAATTGACAAGCCATCTGTTGCCCCAGTTAACAACAGACTGGAGGTTGTTTTTTTTAACATCAGCTGCCATTTTCATCTTATCGAACTGATCAGACTTATCGAGATAGGAGTAAAAACTTGTTCTAATTTCGTGGAAGCATTACTTTCGGAACACTCCACACACCACGACTACCACCGCCAACACCGTGTATGAGTGTGCGTACGGGCGTTGTGGGAGGAAGGTATGTCTTCTAATTTGTTATTACGGAAAGCAGAGGGAAGTACTTTGTCGTTTTAGTTTAAATTTTAATCCAAAGTCTATGACGAATTTATCTCTGTTCGCCTGGACTGATAGAAATGCAAGAATGTAGATGGATGTATGGTCGCTGGTGGCCAGGGGTGGAGGGGAATGCCTTAAAAGAAAATAAAAGGTATTTCTAACCGCAAGTCAGTGCTAGGCACGGTATAACTAAAATCCGCTTTTGGTTAAGCTATAAGCATTTTCCATGGATTTAGTTATATTAAAATCTTTGAATGCTATACTAAAATCCTTGAAAATAGGCAAAGCGTCAGGAATCAATAAATATTTGAACAATTTCTACAATCATCATATCCAGAAAAGAAAACACTTATTCGCATATAAGAAAATATAATAAACTGATTGACTCCTTTTTTATGATTTATCAACCCTTTTCAGGTTATTTAAAGCCGGAAAATATTTCTAGATTGCAAGAAGTGTTTTTTGAGATAATAATAGTTTAGTGATATAATAACTCTTACTAATTAACCCATAGCTAGAGGGAGAAGAAGTGGATTCATAACTTTCCCAAAGTTATTTGCTCGTAAGTGAATAGAACGAACCCCACGGGAATTGACTTTTCGATTACCAATTCCAAGTTATTATGCATTACATCACCTGCACATCCAAGCTTTCGGCAAGTGGTATTCCCAAATGGTCACCCATCTAAGTACTGACCAGGTTCGATGTTGCTTAACTTCGGTGATCGTACGAGAACCGGTGTTTGAACGTGATGGGTCTGTAAGCCTTACCACTCACACAGCCAAGCTTACAGCACCTGGTCTTACCAAATGGTCACCCAACTAGGTACTGACCAGGCTAGACGTTGCTTAACTTTAGTGATCATACGAGAACCGGTGTTTCAACGTGATGGGTCTGTAAGATGCCGGTTGAGGGGCTGGGGCGAAAGTGTTAGATATATATATCCAAGTGTAAATTCAAACATATATATATATATATATATATATATATATATATATATATATATATATATATATATATATATATATATATATATATATATATATATATATATATATATATATATATATATATATATATATAGAGAGAGAGAGAGAGAGAGAGAGAGAGAGAGAGAGAGAGGAAAAGAAAGATAGATAGATATGATCAGACTGATAGATAGATAAAATCAGACTGACATATATATATATGTATATATATATATATATATATATATATATATATATATAGAGAGAGAGAGAGAGAGAGAGAGAGAGAGAGAGAGAGAAAATAGGGAATAGGCTAAGGTAGATAGATGTGAGCAGGCTAAGATAGATAGATAGGTAGGTAGGTAGATAGATAGATAGATCGATAACCCTGAAGAGCAGTGTATATGCGTATATGACGGTCGCAGGTCAGTCGCACGACAGGGTCTTTGAACATTTTTCAATCTTTTTCACACACACACACACACACACACACACACACACACACACACACACACACACACACACACACAGATATATATATATATATATATATATATATATATATATATATAGATAGAGAGAGAGAGAGAGAGAGAGAGAGAGAGAAAATAGGGAATAGGCTAAGGTAGATAGATGTGAACAGGCTAAGGTAGATAGATGTGAGCAGGCTAAGATAGATAAATAGGTAGGTAGGTAGATAGATAGATAGATCGATAACCCTGAAGAGCAGTGTATATGCGTATATGACGGTCGCAGGTCAGTCGCACGATAGGGTCTTTGAACATTTTTCAATCTTTTTCACACACACACACACACACACACAGATATATATATATATATATATATATATATATATATATATATATAAATAATCATTTATTTAAATATTATAACATAAATATGTTATAGAATCACTTCAAAAATAGCCATTTCGTTTCGACACATCCAGTATCTTATCAAGTGATGATGTTGAATGTAGAATAAATGGTTTTTAAAAAAATTCCAAATTCCTTAACGGTCCTTCGCTAGGGGTAAACGCTGTCAGAATGACCAATCAAAACGCAAGTATATGGTGACTCAAAGAGCCTGACCACGAAGCAAGGTTACCGCTGGGGGGGTGTGAAGTGGGGTAGAGAGATATGGTTGAGCTAGACCTATGTATATATATATATATATATATATATATATATATATATATATATATATGAATAAAGACAAAAGGAAAACTGGATATATATGATCAGACTGATAGATAGATAAAATCAGACTGACATATATATATATATATATATATATATATATATATATATATATATATATATATATATATATATAGAGAGAGAGAGAGAGAGAGAGAGAGAGAGAGAGAGAAAGAAAGAGAGAAATAGGGAACAGGCTAAGGTAGATAGATGTGAACACGCTAAGATAGATAGATAGGTAGGTAGGTAGATAGATAGATAGATATCTACCTATCTCGAAGGATTTTATCTTGCAACATGTATTTTTACATACAGAAGTAATAATGTCAGATTTTCAGAATTTTTCAAATCACGAACACTCATAAATACAAGGACACATGGTACAGTGGATAAAGGCGTTGGTTAGATCCAGTGACAGACCCAAAGAGTGTGAGTTCAATACCCGGTTCAGGCAGTGGAGAACTTTCAGAGGGAAAATTACCAGGAGATAACTGATAACTGACATCCATCAAACATGGCTCGTGGAACTAGAACAGTCTACCCCAGTGATCGAAATAAAGGGTTCGGTTCGAAATTCCAATCACCTGAAGAAGGCCGGAGCGTACAACGGCCGAAACGTTGTGACAAATATGGCGACAAAGATGAGGACAATAGTCCGACTAATGTAAATACTGTTCATAAATATACCTTAGGCTAACTGAAGGTACAGATAAATTATGGAAGATGCTAAGTGATGCAATTTATGTGCAATGAGTGATAGTCACTAAAAGTTATTGTTAAATTTTCTTTATAATGTAATTATAATTTATATAATTTTAGAGAAATTAAGTTATTTATTACATATTTCAAATAATAAAAGGCTTTTAATTTAACCATTTTCTTTTAATTCTTGTAAATTTTTAAAGTCGTGCGAGAGTAATATAAGAAAGATCCCTCGTTTCTAAATATATAAGAGTGTTCGCGAGGTCGCGAGTTCGATTCTTACTAGAAACGCAACGATTGCGTGATCGAGCGTGGCTAAAATAATATGGTGAAATAATCGCTACACAGGTCATTCAACAATGAAAAACGCTTTCTTTGTGCAATGTAACCCTATTTATAAAGCGAAAGCTAATGGCGCTCATGTTGAAGAATAAATTTTATAAACTCTGGTAAAGATAAAAAAAAAAAAAATTTAAATATTTGGGAAGTGTTTTAACAGAGGACGGAAAGAGCGACGCAGAGATCTGAAGGTTTATTGGGATAGCGAATGATGCCTTCCAAAAGCTAAGCAAAGTAATAGAAAATAGAAAAAAATTCCCTAGAAACAACGAAAAGAGGACTAAACTGCTATGTAATATCTGTCCTCCTGTATGGCAGTGAGCGCTGGACGATCTCTTGAAGCATCAGAAATGTGGTTCTACAGGAGGATGCTAAGGATGCCATAAACCGAACATGGGAGCAACGACGAAGTTTTTTTGGGAAAAAAGAAAACTAATACTTAACATCAGGAAGAGGCAATTGATGTTTCTGGGGCATATAGCGAGGAAGGAGGGCTTGGAAAATCGGACACCCACGAGACACATAGAGGTCAAGAGCGACAAAAGGAAAACAACGCATGATATACTTGGTAGGCTGGTTTAAATGGATGATAGAACAGGAATTATGAGAAATAACAGAAGACAATGTTTATTAAGGGTTACGTTCTTGATGACACATTACTTAAAGAAGGAGGTGTCCGTGTTCAGGCTATGAAGCCAGGTTTTCGAACGCTGATTATGATGGTATTTAGGTTGTTCTCATTCTAGGAACTGGAGCAACACAATCTTCCTGCACTCTTTTAGCCTTTTACGGTAATCTTCACAGAATGTGGAATCGGAAATTTGAGTTAAACTTCCGGCATATTCTATTACGTTCACTCTCGCACTAGTGCCCTCGGGAAAGGTATCAATTCATTTCTTCTCCATTCCTGCTATAGGTTAAATAATAGGGTAGATTTGACTCGCTAGCCTTGGGTGTCATCCAGTCTAGGAGAAGAGATCCTCAGGATTCAAAACCGTATTAAAGGCAGAAGGAAACCATTCCACTACCATTCCCAAAAAGTCATGGGAATTCACAGATAATAAGGAAAAGAAAGCTGTGGAGATCCATGTTCGTCTACGTCTTGAAGGGTTATATTGAAAAAAAAAAGGAATTGACAGATGTTAACAGACAGACAGAATATGAGTATGGTTTACCTATCGCCCGGTTCACACCCTCCCCGTTGTTTATCTCTTGTTTCCAGTTTAGAATTGGGTTTCTTGTTGCTTCTCATTCTCTTTCACTTCCAGTAACTCCTTACGTCTTAATGGTATTATCACCTTGCTTGGGTTGAATTGATTAAATATATATATATATATATATATATATATATATATATATATATATATATATATATATCCTCAGGATGCAAAGTTAAAAAGTACTGAATTCGGTAAATCATTTAAGCAGGTGTAGAGGTTTATGCCTTGTTTCCTGTTTAGGGTTGGGTTTCCGCTTACTTCTAAAGTCTTCTCATTCACTTTCACTCCCAGTAACCCCTTGCATTTTAGCGGCATTATCGCCCTGCTTGGGGTGAAAAGATAAAGCAAAAAGATAAGTAAATTGTTAGAGATTGAAAAACAAGTTGACATTTATTGACAGATTGAGACGTAGCGGGACAATTTCAGACAAGCAGAAATCGAAAAACAGGAAGACTGAAATGGATTTAGAGACATACAAATATTGATAGAGCCTGCGAGGTAATGACACGGAAATTCATTGACAAACAGATCGATATTGGTAGATTATCTGACAGACAGATGGAGATTAAGAAAAAAGAAAAGATTCTGATTTCGTGGCATACATTTGACGCGCATTTCTCGCAGGCCGTTTTATAGTTCGCTTATGTTTTAGATATCATATTATGCCTTTAAATTCTTTGGGGAACATAAAGTCGCAACAAGCCAGTTTTTAAGCGAGTAGGTTGTTAGCCTACTACACAACCCGCAATCTTCATCAGGTTTTGAATTCAGACTTGACCTTCTCCTAGACCAGTTGCCACCCAAGGATATAGAAACCAGTCTGTCTTGTTATTTGCCAATATAGCTGGGGCGGAGATGAAGAGGATTCATACCTTTTCCAAAGGTATTAGCATGTAAGTGAATGTAATGGATACGACTGGAATTCGAACTCGGCTCTCCGATTCCTCAATCAGAGCTGCTATCCATTACTCCACCCTGTGCTTAAATTCATAAAGTCTAGGTACCATATTGAATAGCTCATCTGAACAATTACCATGAAAGCATTTATAGAAAAGGAACAGGGAAGATACTTTAAGTTGGCGAGAAACTGACTGAAGCAGAGATGCCAGGTCAGGACCAAAAACATTGCTGATACTTCTTGGATTTTTATCAAGAATCTCTAAATATATAGCAGGAGCACCAGACCATATGTGGCAGCAATATTCGAAGTTTGGACGAATAGTAGACTTAGAAATATGTAAGATAGATTCTTGAGAGAAAAATGTTAAACGAACTTTCTGACTGGAATTCGAACTCGACTCTCCGATTCCGAGCCGCTATCCTTTACTCCGCCAAATTATTTTAAGCATTTTGTCTGTGGCAAACGAAGGGTTACGATGAAATGTTACTGAACGTCTTCATCATGATTTGCAGAAATATGTTTGATATATATTGCTGATACTTCTTGGATTTTATCAAGGAGCACCAGACCATATGTGGCAGCAATATTCATATCTTTCTCAAGGGTATTAGCACGTAAGTGAATGTAATGGATTCGACTGGAATTCGAACCCGGCCCTCCGATTCCTCAATCCGAGCCGCTATCCCTTGCCTCCTCCGCTTATGCTTTATTGGACGCTATATTTAATACAGTCCTGTGCGGAATCTAGCTTCTTGGCTAAAGATTTCTGAAATAGCAAGATTGGTTCAATGACACTTGTAGGAATGCTGGAATTTTGCAGCGCAGCAAGGAAGAAAATCGAATCTTCTGTGGGGGACGGGGACAAAATTGGCTTGGGTAGTTGGGTAAGAAACAAAGAAGCATATAAAGGATGTAGGAAGAAAGAAGAAATAGAAAAAAGGAAGAAAGAAGAAAAATGAAAAATAATCGGCACAGCAGGGATTATCTAAAATAAAAATACAGAGATGACAGGATTAGCCTTTGATAATCTTGTTGATTAGAACTTGCTTTTTCTTGAATGCATGCGTGCAGAAACTAGCTTGCGTATAAAACTCTGCGGTTTCGTTGGCGTGAGATGGGAAATTGGAGGACGGAAGAATGAATGTGGAAGGGGTGGCTCATCGATACAGATCTATTTCCCGGCTTCTCCATGAAAGGTGACTCATTCGTTCCTTTCCAAATTCTGTTTTTCTTTTGTTTTTTCCTTTGTCATTTTTTTTTCTTCATCTTCTTCAAACCCCTCTAAGTAATGTGATGTGATAAACGAAGCGACCTCACTAATCTGCTTCTAACTCCCCCATCGATCCTTACTCTCCCATCGATCCTTACTCTCCCTTCGTGCCTTACTTTTCCTTCGCGCCTTATTCTCCTTAAGCCTTGCAGTGTGCGGTTGGGTTTCCATTACACTCCATCATCAGTCCACGCACGCACGCACGCATATATGTTTCTCTCTCTCTCCCCCCACTCTCTCTCTCTCTCTCTCTCTCTCTCTCTCTCTCTCTATATATATATATATATATATATATATATATATATATATATGGTTAGTGTACATTTGGTCCGCAAACATCTTTCGTTAAATATGACGAACAAGGGAAAATTTTATTAATTTCTTATTTAGGTTTTTCCGGTGTTCTGTCATATGTCCGTGAGGAAATACAAAAACCGTCCGTATCATCCATCGATCTCTAAGGATAATGGACGATATGGACAGCTGGAAAAACTAAATAATATATATATATATATATATATATATATATATATATATATATATATATATATATATAATCTTAATCTGATGATCACATTGTCATATACAAGTGTGAAACAGACAGTCACCATGCAGTATTGATTCCTATGTGCACACTGTTCTATCTCCACTATTGACCACTCTTTCACTAAATATTTTTTATAAAAATATCATTAAAATATTATGCTCTACGTTTGTACTGACCAATTTAAAAAAAAAAAGTAAATTCCCAAGTACTGTATATTCTAAATCTGTTTCTTCTTTCTCTCCATTTGTGTATATATATATATATATATATATATATATATATATATATATATATATATATATATATATATATATATATATATATATAGGTGACTATACTCGTGTGGAAAAACCTTCGAATTCTTGATTTAACAATAGCCAAATCAATCTCGAAGGGAAAAAAGGTTTTAAAAAAGAAAGAGCCAGGTACATGAAAGTCTGTCGAAAATAATCGCACAGATACAGGTTCAAGCCCCCCCCCCAAAAAAAAACCCGATACGAGTAAACAACTAACTAACTAACTAACTAAAGAGCTCGATACAAACGTAGAGCCAGCTGACCCTGACGATCTGCCTAAGTGAAACCTTGGTAGGTTTGTCTGGCTCATTAGGTTTTGACTATATATATATATATATATATATATATATATATATATATATATATATATATATATATATATAAGTGAACTATCTATATATATATATATATATATAAGTGAACATAGAAGTCAACACTCAGAGGCGACAGGCTGTTTCATGCTCGACGCAATCGTCAGGCGGCCTGACGATTGCGTCTAGCATGAAACAGCCTGTCGCCTCTGAGTGTTGACTTCAATGTTCTCATTTATATTTATTTTTACAAACATTCTTTCTCTGATATTGAGCACTTTATCCCATAAATATAGCACACCTTAAAACTATATTTTTTTATATATACATATATATATATTTATATACACACACACACACACACACACACACACACACACACACACACACACACACATATATATATATATATATATATATATATATATATATATATATATATATATATATATATATATACATAGCGAGTGAAAGAGAGTGATACCGCCCAAAATGCGATACCTAAGGTCTAAATGCATATTAAAAATTAAAATAAATCATTCTTGGAGTTTTATTTTAGTTTTCATTCAAAGTTTATATATTAGATTTATTATAACCATTAAACAAAATATTTTGCTGTATTTAAACTAAAGTTAAATTGACTGGAATTATTTTTTTATAATTATATTATAATTTAATTTATAATTTATAATTATATATAATAATATATATAATATTAATATATAATTTAATTATAATTATTTTTTTCTATGATTATCAGTAAAATCGATACTATTGTACATATTTACAAATCTGTCAAGTCAACATAATTCTTTTTTTAAAAATCTTTCAAAAATAAAATATACTTTTCTGGAACTTTATTTCGGAAAAAGATTAACTGATTTAAAACTTAATTAAACTGAATTAAAACAAATATTATTTTAACCTATAACTCTAACCATCAATTAAGGTTACACCACTACTAACCATGGGTATATCATACCCGTTTTTGAAAATATCAAAAAAAAATATTAAATATAAATCTTTATTTGGAATATTTTACATGCAGGCACTTAAACTTTGTACTTTGAGTTAACATTAATAGGAACTGAAACACTTATTATTTAGGTAAGAAAATCACGTACTGAAAATTGTAATTAAAAATAGGAAAATTTGCGCTGGGTTCTTTATACCCAAGGTTAGTTTTCTAGGTTTAAGTTTAAGATTTCGCAGAAAAGCATTTTTTGTAACACGGAGGTAGATGTTTTTATGAGGTAGTGACACATCTATCGATAACCTGATGTTTGCGCGATGTATGTAAGGCGAAAATAATTATATTAAAATTATCAGGTTGGTGCAAGAGTAATATCTTATTTTTTAGAAGAAAGTTTTAGATAGTATTTATAAAATTTATGCTTTGCCTTATAGTTAAGAAGTGTCACAATAAATAATTTATACTTTTCTCTTTCAGATTATAAAAATATTTTTCATGATCTCCCGCAGTATTCGTACCCATGCTCGTCCCATTTAAATTCGGTATATCTTACTGTATGAGTTTCATGAGGGTGTCAAGGAAAGTGCAGCAGGAAAATCTATTCAGAACGCTTATGGAGATAATGCAATGAATGAAAGTTGCAGGAGGTGGTTTACCAATTTCCGAAGTCGGGATTTCAATTTGAAAGACATGCAAAAAGAGGGTTGTCCAAAAAATCTTGATTCCGAAGAGTTGGTAGATGTTGTCACAGACAGACCCACAATTACCTCTAAGGAACTTGCAGAACAATTTAACATAGATCATATAACCATGCTACGCCAATTAAAAAAGGATCAGAAAGGTTTCAATGGTTAAGAAATGGGTCCCACACAAACCGTCTCCAGATAATCTACAACAGCGTGTTACTTGTTGTTTCATGACATCTCCAGGCACCATTTTTTGGTAAGCTTGTTACAGGTGATGAAAAGTGGATACTTTACTATAACGTTAAACGCCACCGATTATAAAAATATTTTTCATGATCTTCCGCAATATTCGCACTCATGTTCATCCCATCTAAAGATCACATTCGGCATATCTTACTGTATGAGTTTCATAAGGGTGTCAATGCAAATGCAGCAGCAGAGTCTATTCAGAGCGCTTATGGAGATGATGTAGTAAATGAAAGAAGTTGAAGTGTTTCCCGTTTCCGAAGCGGACATTTCAGTTTGAAAGACGAGCAAAAAGATGGTCGTCCAAAACAACTTGATTCCAAATAGTTGGAAGATGTTGTCACAGACAATCCCACCATTACCTCTAGGCAATTTTCAGAACAATTTAGCGTAGACTCGCGTGTTGCTTGTTGTGAATGATTGCTTTCACGACACCTTTGGGCGCCATTTTTAGGTAGGCTTGTTACAGGGGATGAGAAGTAGATTCTTTGCCATAACTTTGAACGCCGCCGATCGTGGATCAGTCGAGGGGGAAGATCAGATCAACAATCAAGAGGAGGACTTCATCCTGTTGAGTGTATGGTGAGATATTGAAGGAGTTGTCCATTACGAACTGTTAAATAACAATCAAATAATTACAGATAATCTGTACCGTGATCAACTCCATCGTTTGAAAACAGCTTTGAACCAAAAGCAACCATCGTTAGTGAACTGTGTGTCATCATACATCACGATAATGTTCATCCTCACACAGCTCGGCTGACTAAAACTTTTTTGGAAGAACTTGGTTGGGAAATACTTCATCAACCATATTTTCTTGACTCTACTCCTTCTGATTATCACTTGTTTCGGGGACTACAGACTCATTTGTATGGTCTTTGATTGACATCAAGAGTCTGGAAATAATTTGGATTCATATTCTGCTTCAAAACCTAAGGAATTTTACAGGCGTGGCATTTATAAGCTTGTTGACAGATGGAATGATGTTCTAGAAAGCAAAGGAGGTTATGTTAACGAAGAAATATTTTCATAATCATGGACTTTTTCATTTTTAATATAGATCTTGAAATCGGACATTACTTTTGCACCAACCTGATACATAACGAATACAATGTAAGCGCTTTTTATATATATATATATTTTTAACTAAACAGTAATTTTCAAAATTTAAAATATTTAAGCATTTTAATATTTTATTGAATTTTAGGTATATTGGCTTCATAGTCTTACTTATAAAGACGCAATTTGAAGAAATATTAGAAAATTACCGAATATTTTAAAATTTACTGAAGCTACCGTCGTGTATGGACGTCCGAATTTACAAAAATCGGCACGGTTATACACACAGAATAATTTTATTTTGCATACTGAGTGTCACTGGATTGTAGTAAGCTTTTCATTTTATGATTAGAAAATATAGTTTATATTTAATAAAAATATCACTTGACCGCTACAAATTAATGCAGAATTCTAGAAGTTTATAAATTATTCTTATGAAAATTTAAAAAAAAATGAAAACAATTCTTGTAAAAATTCATTATTCATCGATAAATATAGACAATAGCGTCTATAATATAACTTATTCATAAAAGCAATCAAAATCTTTTCTAATTAAATAATGTCTTAGTTTTATTGATTTTTTATTTTACGATTCAGATTAAGTCTCTGTAACTGGAGACACTCTTTGACCAAAAAGCTGACGATTTAAATTCTCCAAGGACTTGTCCTTATAACTAATACAAACAGCAAGTGCTACATAGAATTTTTCGAAATTTCATTAAAAGTGGTAGGTAACAGATGTAAAAAAAAGCGTTTTCATTCATTTGTAAATATGTTCTGAAAGTCATTAAAATTTGAAAATTATCAAATTTGTGCAAGAATTTCGAAATCAATGAGTTTTTCAAAGCAAAAAGCCGATCAAATTTCACATACTTAATTATGGTCACACGTTGACACCGGAAAAACAAAATTTTTAACCGAAAATTCAAAGGTTCTACAAAGGATTAAAAATAAATTTTGCATAAAAGATCCTTTGCTCATTCCTTTTAATAATAACACACAGATTTTGACGATAAAGTTTGTGGCATTTTCTTATCATTTATGCTCTTCTTTAGGGAATCTTTGGAGGTACCTACACACACACACACACACACACACACACACACACACACACACACACACACACACACACACATATATATATATATATAATTATAAAAAGTTATTAGCCAGAGTTGAATTAAACGAGGAAACAGTAGAGCTTTTAACCAAGGTAGCGTGATTGGCTGATCTATTTTTTTAAATTCATATATATATATATATATATATATATATATATATATATATATATATATATATATATATATATATATATTACATGAATCATTCATACAAAAAGCAGATAGTGAAGTAAATTGAACTGCACCACCTACTTGATATATATATATATATATATATATATATATATATATATATATATATATAGATATAGCCTTCCTAACGAATGTCTTTATCTTTATTATTTCAGTTGTTTATATATTTCTTTTTATCATGTCCTTGTTATTGCACGTGCGTTCGAGTTACGTAATCGTCATTAGGTCTGAATAGGCAAGCTGAGTTTAAATCACACCCAGGACTGTTACGCTTAATTCGCACTAATGGCCTCGGGAAAGGCATGAATTCATCACTCCTCTACTCAGCAAAAAATATTCAAATATTTAACGAGGCAATAAGGGAATACTCATGGCTATTTTATCGCCGAACAAGTCACAAGGATCTTATATATATATATATTATAAAATGGACAAAGTTCGACAATTATTTTAAAGACATTTTTATGTTTATACATTCCTTATATAGATACAAATATGTAAGTAAATGCTCTGTTTATAATAAACAGTATGAAACAACATTTACCGGCCTGAATGTCCGAGAAATTTTCATAGAAAATATTCGTTCTCCGACAGGAATCGAACCTGTATCCTATACGGAAGCGTCATATAGCCTGATGTGCCTTAACCGATTTGGCCACAGAGGAGCGTTCGGTTAGCAAGGTCGAATTTACTGCCTTTAAACTTCAATCTTCCATGATTCTCTCACGTGAATTCATATCTGCTCAATGCGTATCCAAATGTAAGCAAATGACGTCACACATTATGAAATGGACAAAGTCCGACGATTATTTTTAAGACATTTTTTGTTTATACATTCTTTTTATTGATACAAATATCAGTTACGAGCACTTACTGTTAAAAATCGTTGTGTCAAAAAGACGATTATTCCTTGGACACCGCTATTATTGTATACACTTCTGACTTGACAACGTTTCTTTACAAGATTATAAAAATATTTGAACCAAGTACAATGTGACATTTATTTATTATTTACAATTTCATAAAGTCAAAAATTCGAAAGAATTTTTTCATTCAAAAATTAGGAAATTAACCAAATATGTAAACCAACTACAATGTAAATATTTATTATTTACCATTTCATAAATAAACTGTTAACACTTTTACTGAATTTATGTGGCCAGCGCAAATGAAAGAAATACCGGGAAAATGCATTTTTTCAAAATTTATAATTATTTTTCTCGTTCACAAACGTTTTTAGAAATCTATGAAAAAATGTTCATATTTATTTCTTAATAAAATGGTAAATAATAAATAATTCAGTATCTGTCTATATTTCTGAGATGAGGTATTATGTACACTATTTACATTATTCAGACTATTGTCCTCATCTTTGCCGCCATATTTATTACATCGTTTCGGCCTTTCAGTATCTGTCTATATTTCTGAGATTAGGTATTATGTACACTATTTACATTATTCTGACTATTGTCCTCATCGTTGTCGCCATATATATTACAACGTTTCGGCCTTTCAGTATCTGTCTATATTTCTGAGATGCGGTATTATATACACTATTTACATTATTCAGACTATTGTCCTCATCTTTGCCGCCATATTTATTACAACGTTTCGGCCTTTCAGTATCTGTCTATATTTCTGAGATGAGGTGTTATGTACACTATTTACATTATTCGGACTATTGCCCTCATCTTTGTTGCCATATTTATCACAACGTTTCGGCCGTTGTACGCTCCGGCCTTCTTCAGATGGTTGAGATGTCGAACTGAACCCTTTATTTCGCTCGCTGGGGTAGACTGTTCTAGTTCCACGTGTCGTGTCTAATGGATGTCATTTATCAGTTATCTCCTGTTAATTCACCTCTCCAATTTCTCCACTGCCTTAACCAGGTAAAGGACACATGGCAGATAGCATAAAGGCGTTGGTTAGATCCAGTGACAGAAACCCAAATAATTGTGAGTTCAATACCTGGTTAAGGCTGTGGAAAACTTACTAAATTCAACTGAAAATGTCTCTTTTATTGTATTTTTCAAATTTTTGTATAAAACAATTGTATATTGAGAATAAGCTGACCGGAATTTATGTTTGTTCTGTTGTTTTTATTAAACTGCTTTCAATCACCTCGGTCATTATCAAGAACCATGTGCTGTCATTGTGACAGGCAAGCTTCCGTTGGCTACATCCTGTTTTTTTTTTATAGTGAACTGAGGGTTTAAAATCGGTGCAAAGTCAGATCATGCATACCGGTTAAAAAAAGCGAGACCGCGCCAGAAAGAATGCACAAATTATTATGCGTTTTTTTTTTTTGCATGTTAAATAAGCAATATTTATGTGTATGTTCGTGTGTCTTAATTCATGGGAATATTTTTAAATAGGTATTAAATAGCCTAGTTGGAGTAACATTTTCTGCTGACATGAAGTGGAAAGATTATATTGAATTAATTGCTCGGTCTACGTCTAGGAAAGTTGGTTCCCTGTATCGTGCTAGACAATTTTTTTCTCGCCAGAATCGATCTTGCATATTTATAAGTCTACAATGCGTCCATGCTCTGAATATTGCTACCATATAGGGTCTGGTGCTTCTGCTATATATTTAGAGAGACATGATAAAATACAATGAAGACTCTGCAATATTATTGGTCCTGGCCTGGCCTTTCGGCTTCATTCACTTTCTCACCGCCGTTCTTCTGCCTTTTTCATATATATTTTCATGTTAATTATTCTGATGAGCTTTCCTCATTGATACCTATACTTTATGAATTAAAGTGTAGTACTAGTTTAGCGGTTAGGTCTCCTCATTTTATAATAGATGTAACCGTATGTTCTATGCTAATAGCTTCTTCTCTCGCACTTCTCGCTTGTTGAAGTCCCATCCAACTCCTTGCTTTCCTGTCAACTTTGATCTTCAAAAATTTAAACGCAATGTCAGTCGTTAGCTTCTGTCTTCTTCATCCTTGTTCTTTTATCGTTCTTGTGCTTTAATAATGCTTGTTTTTTATCATTTCGTCTCACATTGAATAACTCCTTGCGTCTTAGTGGCTTCATAACCTTGCTTGGGGGTGAAATGATTTTAAAACAATATCAGATTTTAATCCCGCGCAAAACCGGAAGTTCACAAATACACGAATGCCCATTCCTACTCATACAAGCATGCTCACCCACGAATCTTATTCTGGAATGTTCGTGCTAGACTCCACTCAGTAAACACCTGAGACCGGTGTGAGTACAGAAGTTCTCAACTCCTTCCCCTATTTTTTTAAAACCATTTCACCGTCACAAAGGCGAGATTACTGGAAGTCGAAGCGAATGAATACATTTTAGTGAGGAGAAAGGACAATAAGAGAATAGAGTTTAGGAGGACAGAAAACTGCGATTGATGTTGCATTTATGCAGATGACACTGCTGATAGCTGACGCAGAAAGGAAACTACAAGACCTCCTACAGAATGTAGTGAAGGAAAGTGAGAAGAAAAGACTAAACATTAATTGTCAGAAAACAGAACGTATGTTTGACAGCAAAATGAACACCCTAACATTCAAATTACACCATTGTGCGAATCGATTGAAACAAAACGAATAATTCCGTTATTATTTACTTGTTTCTTTCATATTTTCCAATGAAATATGACCTAGTGCACATGTTAGTACTTCGTAGGTCTATTCCATGAAGTCGTTCCTTGCAGATGAACCACATATTCTCGATTGGATTTAAATCAGGAGAGTTCCCTGCCAGTCTAGTACTTTGATTTGCTCACTGGTAAGGCTTACCAATGTGTTCGTGCAGCTTTCCAATTTTCGTACGCTTCCTTAACGCAGACAATGGCCGTAGGACAAATAATTGACATTCAAGAAAATAGTGTCTGGGCGTGATAAAAATCTGATGCAATCACGGATGACGCAATATTTGACAAGACCAAACAAATTTCATCATACACCCCGAAAATAGATTTATATTACTGTACACCACTGCAATGACCTAATCTGTGGAAAAAATAGAAATCGATTACACTCTGTCACTCCAGTGGGTCTAAAACTGACCGTATGATGAAAGAAAGGAAACTAAAGCGGTTGTTTCAATTAATTTGCACAAGTTGGAGATACCAAAATCAAGCAAGTAAACAATTCAAATATATGGCAAGTGTTTTAACAATGGACAGAATGTGTGACACCGAAATCCGAAGGCGCATTGTGTAGCGAAAATGCCTTCTGAAACTAAGCAAAGTATTAAGTTCCTAAATTCCGTGACAAACAAAGAAAACAGTACTGAATAATTATGTAAAGTCAGCTCTCATATATGGCAGTGAATGCTGGACAAACTCCTCACAGATGAAGAAGAGGCTTGAAACAACAGAAATGTGGTCCTACAGAAGGATGCTGAGAATACCAAGAAAATAGCAACAAAAACGGATACTTATACTTAACATAAAACGAGACAGTTGAAATTTCTAAGGTACATAACGAGGAAAGAGGGCTTGGAAAATTTGACACCCACTGGATATACTGAAGGCAAGAAATTCAGAGGAAAACAGTACATAACCTACCCAACCACCTTGTATAAATGGATGGCAGAACAGAGTTTATCAGAGATAGCGAAAAGACAAAATGTGCTAAAAGCTATAAAAACAGGAAATTGTGGAGAGCCAAGATCGTCAAGGTTTTGAATGGATACGACAAGAAGAAGAAGAAGAAGAAGAAGAAGAAGAAGAAGAAGAAGAAGAAGAAGAAGAAGAAGAAGAAGAAGAATATGACAGGTAAGCAAGATACAGGAAGGGAATTTCACAGATGGGAAGTGCAAGAAAAGATACTCTTAGAATAGAACTTACGGCTTTATCTAGCTATTTCAACAGTAAAACGATGAGACCTAATTGCCAATCTAGTAGTGCGTTTAAATTCATGCACTCGATGTTCTAAGAAAAAAGTTCATTAGAGCAATTTATTGTGAAAATATTTATAGGAAAGACTTAGTGAAGCCACGCCACGGCGGTGGGAAAGTGTCAAGCCGTGATGCCAGGTCAGGACCGATTAAACTGCAAACCCTTCTTGGGATATTCTCAAAAATCTCGAGATATATAGCATTAGCACCAGACCAAATGCACGGATGTTATCAGTGATTTCGAGTGCAACGTAAAACTCTTTATCGTGACGACGGCACGGGAATATTTCCCGCCTCTTGCGACTTTATCGAATAAAGCCCCTTTCCTTGTTAGAGCATGCATGTGCGCATGCGTTAACCTATGGAGACAATGCGGGTGGAATAGAATTTTCTTTTATATTCAGCGCAAACATACACATAAAATGGAGAAATATATGAAATTCTTTTGTACCTGTAAAGGTTCTAGGCCCTTTCTTTTTCTGTTTTTTTCTTTTTCTTTCTTAGCTTTTATTTTTAGGGTATCAAGTACTTACCTGACGGCGACTGTAGGTAAAATGTTGGGGTAAGGTCGGTTTCTGTGGAAACGGGCGCTCTGCAAATCAGAGAGAGAAGGACATCATTCACTCAAAATAGAAGCCAGAAGCGAATTGTGAAATTAGGGTAGGGTGGGTTGATAAAGACAAGCCAACGTGAACATACATTCCCGGACACACAAACACCCACCCACCCACAAACATATACACAAAACACGCGCGTGTGAAGATATGCATTCGCGAGTGCACCTACACCCCTATATATTTATGCATATAGGTACGCATACAGTAAGATATGTATACCTTCTCTTAAACACACACACACACACACACCACACACACACACCACACACACACACTCATATATATATATATATATATATATATATATATATATATATATATATACGGATACAGTTACATACTAGAGATTCAACCAAAATCTAGAAAGTTATATATATATATATATATATATATATATATATATATATATATATATATATATATATATATACATATGTATGAAAAATTTTTCAAAGTTAACCTGTAGAAAAAGACAATATTTATAAATGTAAAAGACAATAGGAAAAATGTAATGGTAGCCGACACGTTTCGTCCAATGTGGACTTTTTCAAGGCAAAAACGAAATGAATTTATTGAATAAAGTAACTAATAATAACAAAACAAAATGTCCTTACCAACTGGAAGAATTTAGAGAACGCTATTTTTCATAATGTTAACTGAAAATAATGTCAATTACTGTCACGTGTGGAGATTGTTATTATTGCTGTGTTGACGGATTCAATTATTTTCTTTTGATTTCTTACAGCAATAAAAACAATATCTCCACCTTTTCTAACAAATATTTATATACAGGAACAACATTATTAATGGTTCACCAAAATTTCTAAATTTAACAACGTCTGTAAAAATCGTCCAAATATTCTATATATATCCGATCTGGAGCCCCTTCTGTTTGCCTGAAGGTTCTTGATAAGATCCAGAGACGGGTATGCAATGTAATTGGCCCTGATCTGGCTTCTCGTCCACAGTCTCTCTCTCACAGACGCGCCGTCGCCTCTCTCTGTCTCTTTTACAAATACTTCCATGGTAATGGCTCCGATGAGCTGCTATCGTTGGATCCCAGGCACCATGAATTCAAGCATCCTACGAGGCTGGCTTCCCGTTCCCACCCTTTCACTGTTGAAACTGTTAAATGTAGACGTCTCTTCTACTCCAATAGCTTCATGTCTCGCACCTCACGCCTATGGAACTCATTCCTCATTCCTGTTTCCCTGGCAACTATAATCTCCAAATATTCAAGTGTAACGTCAATCGACATCTCCAGTTGTCTTGATCTATCCTCTATCCTTCTCCACACCCTTTTCTCTAACACTCCTGTTTGCTCTCGCTCTAAATCCTCTGTAATCCCTAGCGTGCTAGTGGATTCTAGTCTTGCCTGGGGTGAAAAGCTTAAAAAATTTGTTGTTATGTCCTAGATTATTACTTTACTATGAACGTTAGCATAGGTTATCGACAGAATTGTTTATTCACATAAAATCGCAGGTACATTCCGACTTACACGGTGTTACGATGCAGCATAGGAACTTTCTGGTAAGTTAAATATCCAACTATATATATATATATATATATATATATATATATATATATATATTGAACAATAAAAAATATTAAAAAATTAAAATCTTCAGACACATTGGGTTCTATATTAATATTCCTTCGTTTTTATTATTATTTCAGTTACATTCCTCGACTAGTTTCGGCCAACATGGCCATCATCAGGAGAAAAATTATTTTCTGTTTGCTGGTAGCAGTGAACTACAGAAATGAATGTCTTGATGGAGAAAATGAACTTTTGTCTCTAGTTTTCATTTGTTTTTTTATTTTTTTTAATATGAATTTTGGTCAGTCCTTGTGATATATATATATATATATATATATATATATATATATATATATATATATATATATATATATATGAATAAAATGACAAGAGGATAAACTATTGTTAGTTGACGCGTTTCCTCCTCTGAGGGACATTATCAAGGCAAAATGTAAGGGTTTATTTTACCTTCAGAAAGACGAAACCCGTCGGCTAAGAATAGTTTTTCCTCTTGTCTTTTTATTGATTTTGTTCCTTTACAGATACACTCTATCGTAAAATAAATTATATATATATATATATATATATATATATATATATATATATATATATATATATATCATAGGAAGTCCAAGCATCAAACCGAAAGGAGTGGCGTAAGACATGTTTCATTAAGTTAAAGGGTTTTGAAGACAGTAGACTGAAATACCGTCATCAGCTTCGTCAAGTTCTGTAGCAGAGACGCCATCAAAATCCTGCTTTAACAAATTTCATCTGTCACTGTGACTTTGTCGCCTGCAGCAAAGCTGGGCTAGTATCACACTTAAGAAAGCACAAATGAAATATGCCTTTCCCTTACCTGATTTTCCCCACAATAGCCCCTGCTAGCATGCATAAGTGTAAAACGAAAGGCACCATCCAATGCTGACCCTCATTTATCGTTCACGATAGGAGAGTCCACCATATATATATATATATATATATATATATATATATATATATATATATATATATATAAAGAAATATAGTCTTAAAGTGTGCTATATTTATGGGATAAAGTGCTGAATATCAGAGATAGAGCATGTGTAAATATATATTATATATGGCCCGAAGATTGCATCTAGCATGAAAGAGACTGTCGCCTCTAAGTATTGACTTCTATGTTCACTTTTATATTTATATTTATATATATATATATATGTGTGTGTGTGTGTGTGTGTGTGTGTGTGTGTGTGTGTGTGTGTTCCCACGTGCATGTGCGTAGTTTTAAACATTGATATTGATAATAAATCTATTTAATGTACTAATTCAATTGATATGAAAAATAAATACACACACACACACACACACACACACACACACACATATATATATATATATATATATATATATATATAGGGATAATGAGAGAAAGTGTAAAAGTAATTTTTTTCTGACCACAATTTTTACCCAAATGACTGTCTGATCAGAAGATAAAAGAATTGACTAAGAAGAAAATGTATTGAAAGTGCGCTGATCTCACAATTCTCGGGGATAAACCTCCGACCGAGCTCGTACATAATATCGCCAACCGTCGCAATAGCAATTGTAGTAAATTGCAGTATACGATCAAATAAAGAAAAAAAAATCTCAGAGATCTACGAAGAGTGGGTTAATTTCAAACCCAACAGACGCTAACTGTTTCAATATGAAAAAAAAAAAGAGGTAGCTTTGGGTCGTCGGATCTGATAAGGTAATTTATTGCCACATTCCTCAAAAATCCCAATGCACTTTCCTCACACACATTCTTCTCTTTTATTCCGACCTGGAGATGCCTATGTAGGACATGAAGGCGTTGTCTGCAAAACCTTTTCCATTTTGCCTCATTATCTACACTTCTGCTCGGATACCATTGTAAATTCTGCTAACACTCATGGATATACGTGTGTCTGCGTCAATAATATTGTTTTAAACGCTTATTGGATTCTAATGAGAAAATAAAAAATCACGACCTATTTTTAATATTCGTAATGACGCCATTTTTTAAGATGGTAATTATTTGAATTAATCGCTTATAAATCCTTAATTTTTTTTCTCTAACTAATGTTGATGCATTACACCGATTTAAAATTAAATTTATCATTTTCTTTGATTTTTTACCTTTAAAAAAAATTATCGGCGTTTTAAACTTTTGAATTTATCACTGATATCATTATTTTCCTTAACTGTTCACATCACGAGATTATTTTTTAATAAACATATTTTCCTTGTGTTCAAATGCTTAAAAGAAAAAAAAAATATCACTATTTTTTTCATTTAAATGTAAAATTACTCTTTGATGTTTTATGACATCTGAGGAAATTTCAACAGAATGATTTTTTCTCACTTTGCTTTCAAATAATATGGGATGTTTCTCACGTTTTTGTTTTAAATCGATCAATTTTTTTTCAATTAAATATAAAATTTTCTTTCATTTTTAGTTGCATTTTTAACTAAGCAGCTGTCGTTTTAATTTTATTTAAATCCGATATTTTTAAAAAAATTCTTTCACTTTTAATTTTCTTATTACATTTTAACAGAATAGCCGATTATTTAAATTAATTATTAATGCCACATCTTGTATGGTGCTTCTGTTGTGTATCTTGACGAAATCCCCAAAATTCAAATTCAGTGTACACACACACACACACACACACACACACACACACACACACACACACACACACACATATATATTTTATACACACACACACACACACACACACACACATATATATATATATATACATTTTTCGCATGTGCCCATACAGACACGTAAAAGCGTACGCACACAAAAATACATACGCACACATGCCCACGCTCACACGCACATACACATACAAAGAAAAAAATATCGTAACAGCAATAAAAAGCGCGTAAATTATTGTTTTATCATAATATAAAAATAACGAAAATGAGAAAATCGGCAAATAATTGCTGATATCTCCTGACGAGTGGACCAAACGATTACAAAAAGTTTCGTCTACGAAATTCCGGAGTCGAGGTGCTAAATAAATCAATCAGCTAAATGACAAATTTTAATAATTTTAACAAATATATATATATATATATATATATATATATATATATATATATATATATATATATATATATATAAACAGACATGACAGAATTGAATAGACCCTCACAGAAACCATTTATTTTATTAAACAATTAATTTATACAAATGAAGTAATTATAAATGGTCATAAATTTAATAACTAATACTTGGTTGGCATCCCTTTTGCTTTTTTTTAATGCAAGGACCCTTCTAGGCATGCTAACGATGAGTTCACGAATATCATCTTGAGGGATTTCTTGCCATGTTTCACGCAATAATCCTAAAAGTTCGGGCTTAGAAGATGGCTTCCTGTTCTTTTTGCGGAGTTTTCGATCTAATATGCCCCAAAGGTGTTCAATAGGGTTAATATCCGGGGACTGACTTGGCCATGGAAGTTTACTGATCCCATTTTGTCTCAACCAATGTTGCGTTGCTTCCATAAATAGGGAGTCAACTTTGCTCATTCTACTACTTGAGAATATTGGAAGGAGCCCTTTCTTTAATATAGAAACATATTTGGTTGAATTAATGTTTCCTTCACACTCCACAAGCTCTGAGCGACCATCATTCCAAATTGCACCCCATACCATTACTGAAAGGCCCCCATGTTTCACCGTTGGCTGCAGTTTTTTTTAAATCAAACTCTTGACTACAGAGTCTCCATACCCTTACTCTTTCACTGTCGGAAAATAATGTGAATCTTGACTCATCAGAGAAAATGACAGTGGTCCAAAAGGTCACAGGTCACTCCACCATCTCATGAGCCCAATCCTTTCTGCGTTTAATATTGGCTGGACGGAGAAGTGGTTTCCTTCTCGCATCTCTTCCATAGTAGCTCAGCTTGTGAAGATACCTGACAGCTGTTCTGGGACTGACATCAACTTGTGTTGCTATGTCAGAGGCCGTGCAACGTGGATCCTGTTCAAAATTTCTTTCGACAAGACGCATGGTTCTTTCAGAGGGCCCAGGGCGGCCTGGATGAGGTTTTGTGCACTACTTGCCTTCTCTGGTGAATTGTACGATCACTCTATTAACAGTAGAAAGGGGTATTGAAAGATTTTCAGATATTTTTCTTTGACTAAGAGCACCTTCATGTTGGCTCACGATACGTCCTCGCTGAAATTCGGATAGGTCTGATGCTCCTTTGGTTCGTTGCATGTTCCAGTATTGTTATCTGCAATTTTAATCAAATAATCTAAGTTAATTTATCTTGGTTATTAAAAAAAATCAGAAATAAATTTTATCTTCGTGTCTATTCAACTCTGTCGTGTCTGTATATATATATATATTTTTGTCATCCACAGACAGACTGTTTCGCAGCTCATCAGTGTGGCTAGACGTCCGGGTGCCTCTAGCTGGGATCGAAACCCGACTGAATTTGCGCCAGTCCAAACTTCTCCCACTAAGCCGTCAGCGTACGGTACGGGACGAAGGTGAATTTTAGCGTGTTTATTTTTAGATTTAGATAAACACACAGTGACTGACAGTGACTCAATTCTGCCGAAGAGTCGTGTAATATTAGCTTAAATAGTCACTGTTTACCAACCCACACCTCAAGCCAAAGAGCTCAACCGAAATTAATTTTTCAGGAGCCAATATATATATATATATATATATATATATATATATATATATATTATTTTGTATGTGCAGTACTTAGTGGAAAGCGCTGAATATCAGTAATAGAGCTAACATATTCAGTTGTATGGATATGAGTTTGTCACCCTGGCTTACATGCATTTGCCATCATCAGACAAAATTATTTATTTTAAAATTGGATCTATTTATGCTTGTTTCACTATGTTTGGTGGTGGGAGGGGGAAGATTTACTTCTCTGTCTGTTTGGGGGTGACACTCTCATACACATAGACACGCATCCATACAGGCGTACGCATTTGAGTTCACACAAACACATCCATACAAACGATCCGAGGCTAGGCGCACATACACATGCATGCGTTCGGGCATACATACATACGCAGTTGTAATTCTACATAATTATATAATGACAAATGCGTATGTATCGGCTGAGTGTCGATGTGTGTGAGAGTGCCACACCCCAAACAAACATTGGAGTAATCCCCCCTCCTACCACCAGACATAGTGAAACAAGCATAAATAGATACAATTTAAAAAAATAAAACTTATTGTCTGATGATCGCAAAAGCGTGAAACCCAGGATCACAAACTCATATGCATACAACTGAATATATATATATATATAAGTGAACATAGAAGTCAACACTTAGAGGCGACAGTCTGTTTCATGCTAGCTGCAATCGTCAGGCAAGAGTTGCCTGACGATTGCATCTACCATGAAACAGACTGTCGCCTCTAAGTGTTGACTTCTATGTTCACTTTTATATTTACACACGCTCTATCTCTGATATTGAGCACTTTATCCCATAAATATAGCACACTTTAAAACTATATTTCTTCATTCATATATATATATATATATATATATATATATATATATATATATATATATATATATATATATATATAATATCTGGATAAAATAAATGAAACAAAATTGGGTGTTTTTTTTATGAAAGTATTTATTTCTGTGTTTTTGTATATATTTATTTATTTAAGTATACGTGGCCTCTCATTATGCTATATATATATATATATATATATATATATATATATATATATATATATATATATATATATATATATATATATACATACATACATACATACGGGGTGTCTATAAAGTTCGTGTGCACTTTTAAAAGTTTATAACTTTATTTGTATTTGCGATAGAAATAATTTGTAAAAAGGATTAGAAAGAAGTAAATCTATATTTTTTAAGGTTTTATTGAAATTTTATTTAAGTTTCCACATGTCCTCCATCATTAGCAATACAAAGGGTAATACGATTTTGCAGTTCACGGAAAACATTTGACAACTGATTTACAGTAATGCCTGAAATCACATTAGTTATTTTAGCTATACTTAAAACTAGGTACATTAAACTTTATAACATTTTTTACAGATTATTTCTATCGCAAATACAAATAAACTTATGAATTTTTACAAGTGCGCACGAACTTTATGGACACCATATATATATATATATATATATATATATATATATATATATATATATATATATATATATATATATATGTGTGTGTGTGTGTGTGTATGAATATTTTTCTGTGTGCGTGTGCTTCTCCAGAAGCATAAATGATTATTATATGTGCTTAAATGCGTAGTGTTCACCCCTACCTCCCACTTAACAATGTTAATTAGGCCAAGATAAGAATAATTAATTGAAATTCCTAGAGATGAGATGAAAAGCCATGATTGGGGTCAGATCACTAATACATCTCTCTTCATATTACCAAATGTCTTTAAATAACGTCGATATTACACACGAAATTACATAACTGTGTTTCTGAAATACTGCTTTATCAACGCCGTCAAAAACAGCGTCCCATTTTTATTTCACTCCTTACTATTATCACAAAAACTCAGTTGTTTTATTAACGTTGGGTTCCATGAAGGACCAGTTTGGTGCTTCCTAGCAAATAAAAACTTCATCATTAATAGAATTGGATATTAATACTCCCGTCTCGATAAATCTGACCAGTTCGGTAAGGTCAAATTGGCAGTTGATATAAAAAAGTGACCAACAGTTTTTTCTCCATAGCTCTGAGATGAGGTATTCTGATTACTTGCATTATTTACATTATTCGGACTGTTATCCTCATCTTCAGTGCCATATTCACAACGTTTCGGCCTCTATATCTCTGAGATGAGGTATCAAGATTACTTGCATTATTTACATTATTCGGACCGTTATCCTCATCTTCATTGTCATATTCACAACGTTTCGGCCTCTATATCTCTGAGATGAGGTATTATGATTACTTACATTATTTACATTATTCGGACTGTTATCCTCATCTTCATTCACAACGTTTCGGCCGTTGTACGATCTGGCCTGCTTCTGGTGATTGGAATTTCAGTCGAACCCTCTATTTCGTCCACCGGGGTAGATTGTTCTAGTTCCACGTGCCATGCTTCTTAATTCAACTCTCCAATTATTGGTTCACCACTGCTGTGGCCTGGTATTGAACTCACAACTCTTTGTGTCTAGTCACTGCATCTAACCAACGTCATATACATTCGGTCACATGTCCTTGAGCACTACATTTCTTTGTTAACTCGGGCAAGGAACGGCTTGTTAATTTTAACGAAACTTCTCTCTATTTTACTGTTTCTTATCAGCTTGGCTGATGCATGAGAGGGACTCGTTTTCCCCTTCTTGGTCCCAGCTGACATGAAGAAGAAAGAGTATATTGAATCCATTGCTAGGTTTGCTACTTAGAAAATTTGGTCATTTTTTCGTGTTAGACATTTTTCTCTCCAGAATCTATGTTGCGTATTTATAAGTCTACCATTTGTCCATGCTTTGAATATTTCTGCCACATATGGTCCGTTTGTCCTGTATATTTAGAGATTCTTGATAAAACCCAGAAAACAATCAGCAATATTATTAGTCCTGACCTGGTATCCCGGCTTCGGTTACTTTCTCACCGCTGTAATGTAGCTTCTCTGTGCCATTTCTGCAAATATTTTCATGGCAATTGTTCGAATGAACTCTTCGCTATGGTACCTAGACTTTATGAATTTAAGTACAGTACTAGATTGGCGGCAAGGTCTCATCAATCCACAGTTGGCTAGACGTAACCGTAAGTTCTATGCTAACAAGTTCTTTTCTCGCACATCTCTTTCGTGGAACTTGCTTCTGGCTTCATGCCTTCCAGCCAACCTCTAATTTTTAAAAATTTAAATGCAATGTCAATTGCTGTCTACTGTCTTAATTAATCCTCTATTTTTCTCTCTCCCTAATATTTCTCTTTTTTTCTTGTTCTTCCACACTCAGTAACCCATTGTGTCTTAATCATTACGATAATATTCTGACCATTATTAGAAAGTTTTCATACTTGAATTTTTATATATATTTTCTCAATTATATTGGAATGCAATAATTCGGGATGTAGTTTTATTACCACAATTCCCCATATATAATACGCCTTCCTCCATAATACGCACCCCTAAAATTGTGCTGAAAGTGTGGGAAAATGCTTCTACTTATGCATAATACGCACCCCTTGTTTAGTAATCAAACCTTTCCAATTTCATTACGACCAGCGTTTCCTACTCTTATTTAAAAAAAAAATGATTTTAAACATAGAATAATATTATTCTAATTTAGTTATATGATAATTCTTATTTTATTTTATGACAATTTTCTAAAGTTTTTTTTGTAGCTGTACATAATACGCACCCCTGATTTTGCGTATTAATTTTTAGAAAAAAGGCGTATTATACATGGGGAATTACGCTAACCACATACAGTAAAATGTCTGATAAAATAATTTACCGTAATTTCCCATGTATAATACGCCTTCATCCATAATACGCAATCCTAAAATTATGCTGAAAGTGTGGGAAAATGCTTCTACTTATGCATAATACGCACCCCATGTTTGGTAATCAAACCCTATAAATTGTACCTCTCCAATTTCATTACGGCCAGCGTTTCCTACTCTTATTCAAGCTGTAATTGAAGAGATTTATCAAAATTTCCGATCATCCCGATTCTAAAAAGAAACGGAAATACCTATATTGTGCCTTCTGCGCAGGCTCATTAACCTGTTTTTGTTCGATAAAATGTGTAATCTACCTGGTCTATATGTAGATTTTCACAAAAAATGGTTTTAAACATTTTGCTTATTTATTTTTATAAAAAAAAGCGTATTATACATGAGGAATTACGGTACTTATTTGATTGACAACCAAGTGGTTGGCAGTTTTTATTATGACGCCGACTAGGAATTATGTCATGCTGACTACGAGATATCTTGTGCTTGGCCTTTTCTGATATATTTTATAGGAGCAGTTAAGTTCACCTCTCGTCCGGTTTAAACTCCTCCCCGAAATTTTGAACAGGAGTAGAGACTTGAAGTGGAATAATTATATTGAATCAGTTGCTAGGTCTGATGCTAAGAAAGTTAGTTCACTGTGTCGTGAATATCAGAATGCATCTTACATATTACATGTACCATTCGTCTGTGCATTAAATATTGCTGCCGTATCTGGTTTGGTACTCTTGCTATTGTTGTAGAGTTATTTCCTCAGTGGAAACTGTATTTGGACTAAATTCGTTTTAAAAACGTTAGGAACTTGTAATAATCAGTATTACGCAGAGTAATCGAGTTGTGGTCGCTGACTACTTTTTGTATTCGACTCCTACTGACTCCTACTTATAATAGATGGGAGAGTCTATTATCTATAGACTAGGTGTCTTTCACAAGCACTCACAGACTTCTCTGCATCCAAGACAACTGATTTTTACCGCCAGAGCATTGCGCAGCTGGAAGCATGCTAGCAAAAATTTCTGGAGGCTGATGGGGATTACTTTGACTAGTTGTATGTCAAATTTCCTGTATATCTTTTTTTATAATAAATCAAAAACGGTTTGATATTTTTGGTTTTCTTGTAGTCATATGGAAAAAAAGAAAGCATCGGTTTAAACCAGTAATTCCCAACCGCCGTGTCACGGCACACTAGTGTGCCATGAAGTATTATCACGGCACAGATATATATGTATGACAAAATATTATGAAATGAATTAGGTTCGACAATTATTTTATATATTTTCTGTTTATACGTTATTTTTATAGACATAATTTATCTAAGTAAATGCTCTGTTTTTTAATTAAACAGTATTGATTACATTTAACGGATTGAATGATCGAGAAAAATCGTCGAAGATTGTGTGTTTAAGTATTGTTAGGTTCATATGAAAGCATTTAACGTTCTTATGGGGTCGCAATCACCGAATGTTAGTGTCAAATTGTCGTATGTTTGTGGTGAGTAGTCATTTCGCAACTGAAATCGACCTATGAAACATTTTTTGAAGATTTTTTGTAGCTGTGCATAATACGCACCCCTAATTTTGCTTATTATTTTTTAGAAAAAAAAATGCATAATTCGGACTTTGCTAACCAGACGCTTCTTTGTGGCTCAATGGTTAACAGCACGTCAGGTCAAATGACGGTTCCCATTAGAGTTACAGGTTCGATTCCTATCGGAGAGTGCATATTTTCTACGAAATTTCCCGAAGATTCAGTCCGGTATTTTTTTTTTAAATGGCAAGGATATCCTTATATAAACCTTGTTTTCTGTTTTTACATTAAAAATTGCAAATTATCAGGTTCTTTGATAGGAATGCTTTATTAAACGAAAGAGCTGAGTTAACGGTAAATTGTAAACACCGTCTGCCTTTTACTTTACTCTTCAGTTAGATTTAGAATTTGACAATGTCTTTTCTTAGATTTTAGTTGAATTGTGTTGCATCATATATGGCTTATCTTTCTGACGGTATTAATTTAGATTTAATATAATTTTGTATTAATTTTGTATTAACTCGTGGTAGTGTTTGTAACATCTTGTACGGATGTATTGGTATTTACTTGGTATTTTGCTTTGATTAGTTATTGTTATTGACACCTATATAAAGAATCTTTAATCAAAATTTGCATATTAATTTATCAAGTAAGTCTATAGATTTAAATTATTTACTGGTTTCTTAAAGAAGCTATTTATTTATCAACTATAAAAATGGATTTCATCTAGGAAACTCACAAAGCATATAACTTGTCTAGCATTTTGTTAGATTACTACTTAATTTGTCTTAGGAAATGACATCATCTAAATGTACAACATGTATCCAGCCACATCCGCTCCTGTTTGGTGTTTGTTGCTATCAGTGATTTCAAACCTACGGTTCATGATCCATTTATGGAATATAATTTCTTAATATCTGCTTCTTCCCTTCTTAGTTTAAATTTAACTTAGGTTTTATTTGATTGGTTGATCTAAGCAAACCTTATAACCACCCCTCCTATTTTCTTTTTTCGTAAATAAAGGCTGTATTTAATGTTTAACTAAATCTCTTGTTTGTCTTTGTTTTATCTCTACAATAGAAAATCCGACGGTTGAAAAATTCCATATTGGTAGTACTAAGTATTGTTTTAAGCCGTATTGGTATCAATATATATTGTCCTTTACTAATAATATATAGAAATAACACATTACTTTCTGAATATTTGTGGAGTTTGAAAGACGATAATAAAACTCCTATGGTGAAATGAAAAATTTTAAAAATGGGAAGGACATGTAGATAGATCCTTATATGAACCCTGTTTTCTGTGTTTACATGAATAATTGCAAATTATCAGGTTCTTTGATAAGCATGCTTTATTAAAATAAAGATCTGAGTTAACTGTAAATTGTAAATACAGTCTACTTTTTACCTTGCTATTCAGTTAGATTTGGAATTTGAAGATGATTTTTCTTAGATTTTAGTTGAACTCTATTGCACCATATATGGCTTATCTTTCTGTCAGTTGGTTTATTTAGATTTAATATAATTTTGTATCAATCTCCTTTTAGTATTTGTACCATTTTTTACCGATGTATTGGTATTTGGTTGGTATTTTGACATTTTGCATTGATTGGTTATTGTTATTGACACCTATATAAAGAATCTTTAATCAACAGTTGCATATTAATTTACCAAGTATATCTATAGATTTAAATTATTTACTGGATTCTTAAAGAAGCTATTTATCAACTATAAAAATGGATTTTATGTAGGAAACTCACAAAACATCTATCTAATTTAGTCTGTTCATATCTATCTAACTATCTAAGTTAAAATCTTATCTCTTTTCATGTTACAGGGGTTACGGTCATATCACGTTGAAACTCTGGTTCTCGTACGATCACCGAAGTTAAGCAACGTCGAGCCATGTCAATGCCTAGATGAGTAACCACGTAGGAATACCAGGTGCTGCAAGCTTGGATATGTAACGGGTGATGCAACGGATAACCGCTCATATTTGAAAATCGGAGTACCGTGTTCCAATTCCGGTCAGGTTTATTATAGTTATTTGAGAAAGTTATTCTCCCCTCCCAGCTATGGGTTAATTAGTATGCTTTGTATCAGTAAATCATGATTATCCCACCAAAATGTTTACAATCTAAATATATTTTCTGGCTTTAAATAGCCCGCAAAAGGTTGATAAGCCGTCAAAAAACAAATCAATCTATCATGATACATTAATATCATATTCACTATTTACATTATTTGGACTATTGTCCTCATCTTTGTTGCCATATTTATTAAAACGCTTCGACCGGACATTACAACGTATTTATTACAACGTACAAAGCTCCGGCCTTCTTCGGGTGGTTGGAATGTCGAAGTGAACTCTTTATTTCGCTCACTGGGGTAGACTGTTCTAGTTCCACGTGCCACGTTTAATGGATGTCAGTTATCTCCTGTTAATTTCCCTCTCCACTGCCTTAACCGGGTATTGACTCTTTGGGTCCTGTCACTGGATTTAACACCTTTATCCACTGTGCCATGTGTCCTTGAGGAAAGCTATGTATGAATTTCTGGGTATTATAAACCTAATATCTACAGCAAACATTTTTTTTACCAGTGCTCATATTGCAATTTCATAAGTTAAAAGTTTGATTTCATGATTTTGCCCTGAGTTCGTTTTACAAATGAACACTAATTGCTGACAACAAGGATCGAAACCTTTTTGACGGCTCTTCCGGCTCTCAAGTCGAACTGCAAATG